>CM035166.1:83928680-84556261 GCA_020205615.1 Panax quinquefolius
GATGTAACTCCTCACGAGTCATTTGGATCTCTATCAGCAGGAATGTCGGGGCCTATAATGGGGAGGATCCTTGTGAAACAAAACCAAATGGGTCGATCGAAATTGACTTTTTGTTTGGAAGGAACAAATGTCTCGCCTCTCTTTGGATCTACGCCCAAATCTTAGAATAAATATCGTGCTCGATCCATTTGCGGGTGACTATCAATCTGGGTATATGGGTTGGAGCTCGAACACAAGCTACCCAATCTGTCATCATCAATGATCCAGGAACTATGTCCCCCATAAATTGTGTGGCACGGGACTGGGCCCCAATAGTGCGAGGGAGCCACCAGCACTGGAATATCTCCTGAGTACATGGGCCCTCGGATAAATCAAAACCGTCAACTCCCAACAATGGAATATCAATGGCTGGTGACTGTGATACAGGCCAATGACGCCTAATAGAAGGCAAGATTGGTATACGAATCTCCCCTGTGGTGCTCCTGATAGCACGCTCTCCTAAATAGAGCTTCTAGCCTCCATCGGTGAAAAGAGGAAATCTCCGGGTGGAAATTAAATACTCTACTCCAGTAGGGTGTCCATCCTCAAAACCGATGATCAAATGATCCCCTGAATATGGAAGCCATGTGATGGCGTCGGCCGTCAGCAACTCCAGCTGCATACGACAATGAGCGAAGCCCTCAGATACATGGACCTCTGGCAAAATAGAATGATGCCATCGTCGTCCTCGTGGATAGGTATCTAAGCCTAACATACTCACAGGACGCAAACATGGAAGCCTCTCATAGGCCCAAATCGCTTGACCTGATGGCGAAACATCTGCTATCGATAAACACTCTTAACTCGTGAAAGGAAAAGACAAGAGAAATACTCACCGGTGTAAACGGGTAAAATCCTAGCTAAGCCTCGATTCCAAACCCATGGAAAGCAGCACACATACCCCGGAGGAAATAGGCAAAGGTGTAAGAGCCCCAATCATACTCTCTATACGGTCCACATCGTGTGGCGCCAACGAGCGAAAGATATCATGGAAGAGTTATACGCTGTAAGCGACCTCGAATGATTATCAGAACAATAGCCGCAAAACGCGATCCCCGATCCCGACATCATCGTGCATGGGCTCACTCAATAGCCCACTTTCATAACATCTCGCCAAAGGACACGAGCAGACGGTCCTACCTTTGGCGCACCCGCCGAAACTCCTAATAAGGACCGGATGGCAGTAGGGATGATATTCGCCATGCAAGGAACTGGCTCCCCTCCAAACTCCATACCTGTGATAAATCGCCAATCCATAGGCGTCATCATCACCTCGCAATCCAGCAGGTGGAGTGACTGATTCTGATGAAACCATCGCTCAGACAATGCCCTGAGGTAACCCCGGGGACAACAACGGGGAAGGATGGAGAAAAATGCCCCAAATCCCCACTCATGCACTACTTCTCTATAATCAGGATGAAGCACCTGGTACATAGAGTGGATGCTAAACCAGTTCCCCCGAGGCTGTGTAAAACCTGGAACCTGCATGAAGCACAAATCAACATCAGAACCCTTTTAATCCTCATGAATAGGAAAGAAGGAAGATAAAGTCTAACGTCATACCTCGTTAGCATGCAAGTACATCGATGGGTGTCTACCCAAATCACCTAGCAACTCGGTTCACCACCTGGATGCTCGGAAGCTCCTTGCGAGGGATATGTACAGCAGGAGCGGGATCCTCAATATCCACCTCCTCGTCCTCAATATTTGGAACCTCTACCTAAGCAGGATTGAATCACGGCCTCCACCAACCAAGCGAGGTTTGTTCGGCGTAAACGGGACGAGGCACTTGAAGCCCTCCGGCAAACGCGTGAAGCGGTCCTGTAAGAAGCTTTCGGTGATCGGATCCATAATATCCGGACAACAAGTCTCCAAATCACCTCGGAAAGGGTGTAGTATTGCCTTACCTGGAGCTTTCTAAAATGCATTATATGACTATATGCATGCATGTATTTACTTTAACATATAATAGAGTTAGAATGCATGACTACCCAATGCCTACATTTGGAAAAATTTCGCCATAGTCCCCTTTGAAAATAGGGGACTATCCATGCGCCATGAAATGTCTAGGTGGCCATTCAAAGAGTACACCTACCCCAAAGTCATATACAGAATATATGCATAAAAAATCAAGAACATCATGCATAAGGCCAACCTCAATGCTAGGAGTATTTTTCCTTTCTACCTTTTGCTCATTGGACCTCAAATAGGACAAAAAAAATAGCAGAAAAAGGTGCCAATTTGACTGTCTCAGAAGTCAAATTTTTTCACATCATTAATTTTAGCATGGTTTAATACTAACATTTACTATGTTGAATATTTTTTATCAAGTCATTTGTGCATACATAATCACTACTATGTGTTTAGATGCATTTCGTGCAAATATCTCACAATCTAACGGACAGAAACTAGAAAAAATACATGCATACGTTACCAGGATAGTGTAGAACACTTGTACGGTGATAGAATTTGCAGAAAGCAGCCCGAACTCAGCAAATCTGGAAGTGGCTCACGGTTTTTTCTAGAGAGAAACAAGTTGAAAGTGACTTGTGAAGGCAAGCGGCTGGGATTTATCATCCACGCCGTGGCACAGCTGAGCCACTCTTGGCTTCTGACAAGAAGTGCACTGCTGACTCCTCTATGTGGGCCCCACCCCTCCGACTCAGTCCAGTTCGAGTTCTTACGCGCTAGAAAGGTCAAATCGGGAATAAAAATGCCACGCGATTGAGCAAAATAGCATACAATCACGGTCTTCTCGAGATGAGACTTTGAATCATACATCACTCATTGGTAGTCGCTTTGAACACAAGGTATACTCGCCGATGACCTCGGTTGTCACAAATTACATACGACAATACCTTATATAGGTCCGATGTGCCGAGGCGGTCGTATCGTTACCTACATGGATCCCCAACGGGGGTTACAACGTGAATCCTCGATGGGGGTTACAACATGAGTCCCCGACGGGGGTTACAACGTAGATCCCCGGTGGGGGTTACAACACATTCATCCATTGACATGTCCATCAACAAAGGTCAAGTAGCCTTGACGTTATTTCAGCCGATGGCAAGTAAACCCATCGACCTTGAGAACCGTTCGATAGTCACGTACGTACTCATGCGTCCCCAGTAGGTCCCCGATGGGGGTTACAACGTGAGTCCCCGACGGGGGTTACAACGTAGATCCCCGGTGGGGGTTACAACACGTTCATCCGTTGACAACTCTATCAACGAAGGTCAAGCAACCTTGACATCATTTCATCCAATAGCGTTTAAACCTGTCAGAGCTATAGAGCTGTTCGAGGTTCTCATACCCAGCTGCTCATATTCCCCAACGGATCCCCGGCGGGGGTCACAATGCAATGCTCCGTTGATCAACACGTCAGCGAATGTCAAGCAACCTTGACGATCTCCTCACAGAGTTTCAGCCGTTGATTCACACGTCAGCAAAGGCCAAGTAACCTTGATAGTATATCCCACAGGATGTTTCAGCCGTTGATTTACACGTCATTGAAGGTCAGGCATCCCTGACAGCATTTGTTGTTGGCAGTAAATCCAACAGAATCATGACATATTCTGGCGATACTAACCAGGAGAGGTCAACATTATCCAAGAGGATAAATGATGGAATATGTTATACTCATCCTCAAACAGATCAAGCTTTATCCCCACAGATCTCTTACACATAAGAGATACGCCTTCAGTATCAAGTCGTTATCAAGAACACATGAATTTGGTGATAACTCCAACACCAATATCCTAACAGATTCGGCTTGCACATCAGATCTGGTTGGTATTGCCAATCCCCAGTTGAAGCAACAGGGAACCAGAAAGCATCCCCAGCATGTTGGGCCACATCCCCATACACATGCATCATACATTTGCATCATGTTTCTATCTATAGTACCATGTTTATATTGTTGCATTTCAAGTGTCTAGGATTCTTTATCCTACCCATGCATCGCCATTCATGAGTATGATAAAGAGGGGCATCTGTTGACACTCGAAATTTTTACATACTCTTGTTACTAACAATGCAGAGGATGATTCGTCTTTTAAGAGAGAACCCTAAAAGACAATCCAAATCCATACCGGATACTACCGGAAGTGCAGCATCAACCCCGAATCACAATCTGGGAATAACGGTTTCAACCTCGGATCTAACCCCGAGACTTGCAAATACAATACCGGAACACACACCGGAGAAGACCGATTAATCTCGGAGATAACCCCGAGGTATCCGGTCTCGATCCCAACCATGGAATAGCCACTAACCTTGGTGATAACCCCGAGGAATGCGATTTGAGATAACCCGAAAATGCTTGTTTCAAATGCCATCGGCTTCAATCTGAGGCACTCACAACGAGATACACTTTGTACCAACGGTGCAATAACATTGGGAAGATAGGCACACCTCAAAGATGACAATGAAGACCTTCAACAAATCGGTGATCCAATCTCAAGAAAGTCGAGCAACGTCGCTTATCAAAATTCCAATCCGTGAAGAATAACTGCGGTGAGGGGAAATATCGACATCTCATCCAACACGATGCCACGTCTCGTCTCTACGCAACAATGTCCCACAAGGCTAACCAATCTCAAGTGACTATTGTGCAAGGTAACGGATGAAAGTTGAAGCTTGAAGACCGGAGGGCATCATCCCATCTTCAAAGACTTCGTACAAACTCTAATCCCATGCCATCGTACAACTCTCGACAACGGCGGTCCGAAATAGGTCCTAAATACCTCAAAACGGATGCCCAGATTGCACTTCTCAAAATCCGAGTGGACATTCTGATTGCTCGAGTGCACGTACTTTGAGATATTGACCGACAAAAACCGGGCAGATCCGACCGCCGCTGGTACACTGCGGCAGACTTTTGCCTATAAATAAGAGTTTGGGGTGCTGATTTTAAGAGAAAAAAACGGGAAACCTGCACAATTTGCTCGCACTCGCCATACAGTGTATTTTCCCACTTTCAAACACCTGTGAGCTCATATATAGCCTCTTTTGTACCCACAAAATCCCAGTGTTTACCCACTCTAAAGATATAGAAGCCCTTTTTATCAGTTAGCTGTAAGCCTTCTCACACCCTTTAGAGTCTTTCTCTTCATCTTTGCACACACCCTTCTACACGTTGAGAGTCGTGTTGCTTGCTTTTGCCCGGACTTCGGTCCATGGTTTCATTCCAGTCTGTATATATATATTATATATATATATTTATAAATATTGACTAACATTATCGAGTTATGCCTCGATTGAGCCTGAACTTGATTCAGGCGTTTCTGACTTTAATATATATATATTTATATATATTAACATGCATCATCGGACTTTGTTCGATGAGCCTAGACTTGATGCAGTGCATTTATTCGCTTATATATATATATATATATATATATATATATATATATATATATATATATATATATATATACTTTATATATTTTGATATGTGGACTTTTTTTGATGTGCTAGACTTATTGCAGTGCTTTTTATATATATATATATATATATATATATATACTTATATATATCAACTGTGTGTCGGACTTTGTTCGATGAGCCTAGACTTCGGTCTGGTGCGTTTACTCACTTTTATATATATATATATACTTATATATATGAACTGTGGTCGAACTATGTTCGATGAGCCTGGATTTTACATCCGGTGCGTTTATTGCTATATATATATATATGTATATATATATTTTGTCCCACTCGGAGTTCCTTCAGTGGCAGTTGATCGCTTCTTATTTCTTTTTATATTTAGTCCTGCTCGAGTTTACTTCGTGGCGATTGACCGCACATTATAGCTTTATTTACATTACATCACCGCCTAGAGTCCTTCTTCATCATGATTGGCCGTATTTCTGACTTTATTTACATTTTTGATTTCCTATGGAGGTGCTTCGTGGTTGGTGATCCTGTCTGTATATATATATTTACCGCTTTTATATATATACCTGCTTATTGCTTATATACAAATTGCAATATTCTGTGTGCCTAGGAATCATGTGATCAAAGATTCATCTCATTGGATCTAGATTCGGTTCCCGTGATGGACATTTTCAGCTGTAAGCAGCTTGTGAATTATTCTGCGATGTCTGTATTTCCTCAGATGGTTTCCATATCCACGAGGAAGTCGGCATTATTTTTGGATGTATTATTTTTCATACGGATGCCTCGCATCCGTCAAATAAAATCAATCCAGCCGCTCACTTAATAAAAATGGAGGTGTAAAAGGTCTCAATTCCTATTGAGCATCAGGGTTTAAAAAACCTCTTTTATAAAACATCATTGCCATATATGTCTAAAACTGAATTTTTACATAAATTCAAACCCTGTGTATATAGGTTCGAACGAGGCCTCGCACAACTTTCATATAACAGCACATTGACCCACACACACACACACACACACACACACACACTCATATAATAGTTTCTTGAAAAGAGGCGGTCACCGTGGTAACATGGATGTCGGGGGGTGCCTAACACCTTCCCCCTGCATAACCAAGTCCTCGGACCCTAAATAAATCTCGGTTTCGCCGACCCGTATATCAGTGTCACATCACTGGGTCAATGTGCAAACCTTTTCTCGGTTGTGTTGGTACAACCATTTAAAAACCAATGGCGACTCTTACATTATTATCATCAACATTATACATGTCAGACCTTTTTCACTTGTTTTTTTGAAACAAATCTCACCTAAAATGAGAACTCCAAAGAACAAGTAACGGAAAGGGACACCTAAAAATCCCGACGTCGACAACGAAACCAATAGAAGAATAAAGAAATAACGAACTAAAGTAACTAACTCAATGAATTGAACTGAACAGAAACCAACAAAACTAATACAATAAAATAATAGGCTGAAACAAATGGCTGGAGTTATTTCATACCGAATGAGCTCAGAAATATACATTGCCACATAGGCAAGTCAAAATAATGCCACGTAGGTAAGTTAAAATAATGCCACATAAGCAATTCACACATTGGACCACGAATCCAAATGTATGCAAATCGGATAGGTGTGTTTGGCACAACATCACAAATCTGCAGAACAGAAAACTAGGGTTAACCCATACGCCTCCCACAACAAAACACCAAATGGTCCACTTCCTCCGGAGCCCAAACGGAGACGCCGTGGACTAATCATGTGACGCCTCCAAAATTAGGTATACATCACCCATCTTGAGTCGCCAGATACATGGTACAGAATTCAAATACAACTTAATAATACAACTGTCGTGTACAATTCGACAAAACATAAACTGTGAGTTTGAATACAAATATTGTCAACTAGAGAGTATAAAAACTAAAAAGGAGTCCTCATTACAATTATTATCACACTATTTCACGGAATAGTGAGGACTACTAATGCAAACATCTAGGACCATCACTCTGTTCCCCGACTAGTCTCAGCTACGTTCTCATTTCGTGAAGAGAACAGTAAAAGAAAGGGTGAGCTCAACTAGCCCAGTAAGAAATATTATGACTAAGATAATGCAGAATAATTTATCGTTAGCCTTCAATAGTGTTAAACTGATAAAATGTAATAACTATAAAGTTTAACTGCAGCGGAACAAGCAATCCATTAGAAGAATCAAGTAGGGAATAAAATATACTATCTTCTATGATTTAAAAGGTTTTTCATCACTTTTATCGCTGGGACTCAGCTTAATACATAATCCACATCATCGAATCACCCCTGCACTACGGCCAAGGATATTCGTTAGTATCACGACCACGAATTATCCATGCACTACGGCTAAAGATAATCATGTTTTCATCAATGGTCCTGATCATGCCATAAAATAATTCATCTTTGCGCTACAGCCAAAGAGAATCCATAGCCATAATCATACCAAAAATTGTCCATAAATGCACTACGGGCCAATGAGGACTTTTCCACATCATTTGTAACATTACGGTTATGATTATACCGAATAATCCCTGGTCATAAACATACCAAGTCCATCTATGCAATACAGGCCACATATGACTTTCAACATAATATAAGCATGAGGATGATGACAATGATATAAGAATTCAATAAAACAAGTTCAAGAATTAATTTATCTAGGAACTGATAACGTCCAAATTATCAACATGATACTGCTTTGTAGAGTAAAATTCAAGAATGCTTGGAAGAATATTTCTATGAAAAGATACTGGATGAAACCCAAATATCAAGGATATTCCACTAATTTCATGGAGTATAGAAGTCAAAGTTTTAACCAACTGAGTATAATAAAGAATGGAATAACAAAAGAAACCACCATGCATGCGATAGACCGCACAGGCAGGTTATTCCAACAGAATAAAAATAACGGAACCGAATTCAGTCCGCCAGAAACGCATGCATGACGAGGATATTCAAATGTAATAATAAAGAATGGAACCGAGTCCGGCGAAACGCTTGCAGACGGGATATTCCAACAAAATAATAAATAATGGAACCCGGGTTCGTACAAACGCTTATGTACACGGGATATTAAGCGAGAATAATAAATAATGAAATAATGTAAGAATTTCACCAAGTATAGGGTAGCTCAGATATCTGAGTTATTCAACAAAATAATAAATAATGGAATAATGAAGTTCTCTTCATGAATACAAAAGAAATAATACCCCTTACGAGTACAACAAATAATATCCCTACCAAGTAAAAAAAGCTGAATATAAGAGTAGGGAAGTAGCAGAATACTTTTCTATAGTTTTTCTATAAATTCTCTCTCTATAGTTTCAGTGAATTCGTAAGAAATAATGAAGGAATGAGCTTCTATTTATAGGAAAATGGAATGCATAGTAACTAACTCATGAGCAGTCCAGTTGATTTACTTTAACTCGACATCCATATTTAAAACAAAATCTTTTAAATAAAATATAATATATTCTATTTATAATCTAATAAAATGAATAACTTTATAAAAGAAACACTATACAGGCACTATGCAAACACTATGCATAATAAAATATAATATATTCTAATTATTGTCTAATAAAATAGATAACTTTATAAAAGTATTACATTTTATATAAAAAGATTTTACTATGCAAACACCATGCATGCACTAAGCATAATAAAATATAATATATTCTAATTATTGTCTAATAAAACAGATAACTTTATAAAAGTATTCTATTTTATATAAAAAGATTTTACTATTAGCCTAATAAAACGAATAACTTTATAAAAGTATTCAGTTTTATATAAAAAGCTTTTCTGTTTTATTACATTAATAATACCAATAAAACAAAACTGAGTGACTTATCACATAAGCATCAATAATCAATACCGTGTGTTACTATGCAACCACGCGTATTACTGTACTTTTACTATCGAGTAGTTCAACAGTTTTAACGGTAAAACTTCCGTCGTTATTCTCATAAAAATATTTTTGTCGTTTTCTCAATCCGATAATAATTCCGTTGTGGGGTTCACCAATGATTATGCCGTTGTACGAATATTTCATGATAAAACAAATATTCCCCAACCAATCGAATATAATATGATAACTTGCATACTTTTCAAAATTTATAAATACTACCCACAACTATTATATAAAATCCACACCATAATATTCAAAAAAATATTTCGAGAAAATTAAATCTTTATTCATAAAATCTGGGGTCTCACAATCTCCCCTCCTTATGAAATTTCGCCCTCGAAATTTATGTACGTACCTGGATGTTAACACGTATCTCCTCATACGTTAAATCTTCTGCTATCTCGTCCGGTTCTAAATTAATAATGTGGTTCGGGTCGTCCACATATTTACGTAACATCGATACGTTAAAAACGTTATGAACACGCGACATACTTGGCGGTAAAAAGAGTCTATAGGCCACAGTTCCTACTTGATCGAGGATTTTAAATGGGCCAATTAAATCGAGGGTTGAGATTTTCTCTCTTCGTCGATTCTTGCTTCTAGAATAACACCTTCTTGAACCTTCTTCTTCACATTCATCAGCTCTGAGTATGTAGCTTGAGCGGCTTTAACTTTATCGATTAAAGTCGATTCTAATCGTATATTTGTTATCTTCACGTGGGTCCCTAGAGTCTTTAACTCTATCTCCATCATTTGTAAGTTATAAGAAATGGGTCTTTGTGTTAACAACATCACACTCGTAAACGCATACGATCTTCTACTCAAAGCGTCAGCTACCACGTTCATAGTTTCCACGATGATATTGAATGGTACGATCGTAATCTTTAACAGCTCGAGCCAACGTCTTTGGCACATTACGCGTTCGTTTTAGGTGAATAAAATATTTGAGGGTTTTAGAAATGGGTTTTGTACTGGGGTCAATACAAAATTCGATTTGACGCTCTAGGGGTAGGCTAAGAAGTCTTCAAGAATACGTCAGGAAATTTATTAACAATAGAAATACCATTCAAAACTGTGACTCTCATCCAAGACTTGGATAGTACGTCACATTGATACCTATCAACCTGCCATCGTCATTCATGACGTCGCCTATAGAAAGTTCGACTTCAGTGCATTCCATACAAGGAAGTCACCAGCGAAAGGCTCAGGGCTCTTTACTTATGGCTTAATATAATAGTGATTGACTTTAGTGGTTTGGTTTCTTGAATTCGCATAACAGGTTGGTTAGGAATATGAAAGCTAACAACCTTACAAAAAGCTTGATGAGTAGTTAACCAATTGATTCCAAAAATAACATCAAAGGTAAGTATTTTCAAAGAGATAAGATCGACAGGTAACGTGAAAGTGTCGATTTGAATCAATAAGATCTATAAACAGTGGAGGTAACGAAGGTTTCTACTATCGAAGTTTCAACCAATAAGTCAAAGTCTAATTTCTCCGAAGTCAAATGTAAACGTTGAGCGCAAGCAAGAGAGATAAAAGAATGGGTAGAACCGGTATATAATAAGGTATAGACTTCGCAAGAATTTATAATTAAATAACCCGTGCTAACTTCATTCGGGTCACTCGCTTTTTGAGAAGTCACGAGAAACGCTCTTCCTGAAACCACCGAATTTGTTTTGTCTATATCCGTCTTCCGTTCTTCAGCCTGCTCTTCTAACTCATGAATATGATTTTGCAATTCTACATTTTGAACAATAAGTTCTTCTAATAAATCCTCCTCAGGTTCCTCTTCTTCCTTACTCTCAGTTGCTACCTTTGCGACTAGCTTGAGTGCAACTTTTAATTCCTCAATCACCACATGGATATCTCTAACCACATTATCTTGGTTGGTGATTAGAGGTGTCTCCACGGACTCATGTGCTCCATTATTATTCTCAACATTTTCGGATGTCATTTTCAAATACTGCCACAAAACAAGGGTTAATTAACATATCACATATTACCCTTATACTCTGACCGGCCAATTAAATACCAAATAAACTTAGGTAGGTCTTACTAGCGAAGGAATTCCCCGTCACTCCCCTCCTAGTTCTTGTCTCACATCTCAGCCAGGGATCATATCCCTAAGCTTTGATACCAACTGTGACACCCCCAAAATTAGGTATACATCACCCATCTTGAGTCGCCAGATACATGGTACAGAATTCAAATACAACTTAATAATACAACTGTCGTGTACAATTCGACAATACATAAACTGTGAGTTTGAATACAAATATTGTCAACTAGAGAGTATAAAAACTCAAAAGGAGTCCTCATTACAATTATTATCACACTATTTCACGGAATAGTGAGGACTACTAATGCAAACATCTAGGACCATCACTCTGTTCCCCGACTAGTCTCAGCTACGTTCTCATTTCGTGAAGAGAACAGTAAAAGAAAGGGTGAGCTCAACTAGCCCAGTAAGAAATATTATGACTAAGATAATGCAGAATAATTTATTGTTAGCCTTCAATAGTGTTAAACTGATAAAATATAATAACTATCAAGTTTAACTGCAGCGGAACAAGCAATCCATTAGAAGAGTCAAGTAGGGAATAAAATATATTATCTTCTATGATTTAAAAGGTTTTTCATCACTTTTATCGCTGGGACTCAGCTTAATACATAATCCACATCATCGAATCACCCCTGCACTACGGCCAAGGATATTCGTTAGTATCACGACCACGAATTATCCATGCACTACGGCTAAAGATAATCATATTTTTATCAACGGTCCTGATCATGCCATAAAATAATTCATCTTTGCACTATGGCCAAAGAGAATCCATAGCCATAATCTTACCAAAAACTGTCCATAAATGCACTATTGGCCAATGAGGACATTTTCCACATCATTTGTAACATTACGGTTATGATTATATCGAATAATCCCTGGTCATAATCATACCAACTCCATCTATGCACTACATGCCACAGATGACTTTCAACATAATATAAGCATGAGGATGATGACAATGATATAAGAATTCAATAAAACAGGTTCAAGAATTAATTTATCTAGGAACTGATAACGTCCAAATTGTCAACATGATACTGATTTGTAGAGTAAAATTCAAGAATGCTCAGAAGAATATTTCCATGAAAAGATACTGGATGAAGCGCAAATATCAAGGATATTCCACTAATTTCATGGAGTATAGAAGTCAAAGTTTTAACCAACTGAGTATAATAAAGAATGGAAAAACAAAAGAAATCACCATGCATGCGATAGACCGCACATTCTGTGTTATTCAAGTAAGAATAATAAATAACGAAACCAGTCCGGCGTAAAAAAGCGATGATGGATATTCCAACAGACTAATAAAGAATGGAACGAGGTTCTTGTAAACGCATGCGAGACGGGATATTATTCGCATGAATAATGAATAATGGAACTAGTCCCGCGTAAACGCATAGCTTGCATGACAGGATATTAAATGTAATAATAATAAATAATGAAATAAATGAAGAATTTCACCAAGTATAGGGTAGCTCACATGATATCTGAGTTATTCCAACAAAATAATAAATAATGGAATAACAGAAGTTCTCTTCAGGAATACAAAAGAAATAATACCCCTCACGAGTACAACAAATAATATCCCTTACCGTAAAAGAAACTGAATATAAGAGTAGGGAAGTAGTAGAATACTTTTCTATAGTTTTTCTATAAATTCTCTCTCTAGAGTTTCAGTGAATTCGTAAGAAATAATGAAGGAATGAGCTTCTATTTATAGGAAAATGGACTGCATAGTAACTAATTCATGAAGGGTCCAGATTGATTTACTTTAATCTGACGGTCCATATTTAAAGCAAAATCTTTTAAATAAAATATAATATATTCTATTTATAATCTAATAAAACGAATAATTTTATAAAAAATTTTACTATGCAAACACTATGCAGGCCCTATGCAAATACTATGCATAATAAAATATAATATATTCTAATTATTGTCTAATAAAGCGAGATAACTTTATAAAAGTATTACATTTTATATATAAAAAGATTTTACTATGCAAACACTATGCATAATAAAATATAATATATTCCAATTATTGTCTAATAAAGCGAGATAACTTTATAAAAGTATCCTTTTTATATAAAAAGATTTTACTATTAGCCTAATAAAAAGAATAACTTTATAAAAGTATTCATTTTTATATAAAAAGCTTTTACATTTTATTACATTAATAATATCATTAAAACAAAACTGAGTGACTTATCACTTAAGCATTAATAATCAATATCGTGTGCTGCTACTACGCAACCACGCCAGTATTCGTACTTTTACTACAGGGTAGTTCAACAGTTTTAACGGTAAAACTTCCGCCGTTATTCTCATAAAAATATTTCTGTCGTTTTCTCAATCCGACAATAATTCCGTTGTGGGGTCCACCAATGATTGTGCCGTTGCACGAATATTCCCTGATAAAACAAATATTCCCCGACCAATTGAATATAATATGACAACTTGCATACTTTGCAAAATTTATAAATACTACCCATAACTATTATATCAAATCCACACCATAATATTCAAAAAAATATTTCGAGAAAATTAAATCTTTATTCATAAAATCTGGGGTCTCACAAATCACACCGCCGCGGAAAGTGTCATGCTTCTCGTGCCAAGACGACATGCCTATGGTACCCCCACAGGTGGTTATAGCTCAGGTATACCCTATGGTATATTCTAACAAAAATACAATGTCACAATACATGCGACACAATATCAACACAAAGGGGTTCTAACGTGTACATGTTAAATCGAATGAATTGTCAACACAAGTCTCCAAAAATATACTAACATGTACATCACTACGAAAATCGAAATAAATATTAAATATGATAAACGAGTTCAAAGAGTACAAGTTATGATATTCTAAAGATCAAAATAAACTATCATATGAACTTCACTAAGATCAAGGTATCGAGACAATATCCGAAATCAAAACGAGAATCAAAACGAACAAACTAAAATTAAAGTGTATCGCTAAATAAGTACGGAATCCGTACCTGATACTTCCAAACCATTTATAACACACTCCACAAAATCTTACCCTCAAATGCCAACGATATCAAATACGAAACGTTATTCACAACCTAAACATATTCACCTCAAATTAAAAATAATCCAAACTAATAATTCTAAAATAATTTATAATCTATTTAATATGCCTTTAATCATCGCCTTATATCAATTATTAATACTCCAAAATTTATATTCCAAATATAACTCTTTAAATTCCTTCCGCTCGAACTAATTAAACAAAATAATAATAAATATAAGTTTCTAACAAATAAGAAGTAACCTGCATACCTTCATTATTATTATAAAATAATATGTATCTTCATGTTCTATATACACATATTAGGCCAAAAATATTCACTGCCTTCCGTTCCAATTTAATAAACATGAGATTCATTCTTTACATATTTAAATCATTTAATTCTCCTCACAAGCAGACTAATTGTTAATAATATTAAATCAATTAACTCTCCTCACCTCATTATTCTAATTATAGCCCATAACAGTTACCAAAATTAAAATAAAGCCTTTGGGCGGTGGAGCTGTGAGATAATTTGAGTCTTATATTATACAAAATAAAGATACGTGGGAGGAAATAAGAAAGGAATAAGATTGTTTGTCCAACCCCACTTTTGGGGTTTTTATTACCTGCATGTCCTATTTTATTTATTTATTCTATACTATTAGCAATTCAATTGATTTTCTAATTCCTATGATCACATCAGTCATGAATAAATTAAAGTAGTGACTTACCCGATCACTTTCTTTTATTCCACGCCCAGCCACTCTGTCTTTTCCACTTCATAGTTCGTATTACACTTATGTCAGTATATATATTAGGAAGGAATTTAACCTAGTATATTACTCCTATTCCAATTTGTTTTTTTAAACCCATCACCTTAATTTGGGCTTAAATAGTTTAACAAGCCCAAACTTAAATACTTAAAAATTAGTTTGACCCAATTAATTTAAATACAAAAATTATTGTAATCACATACTTATTAGCCCAAATAAATTAAATAACAAGTTTGACTCAAATAAAAGACAAAGTCCAAACAATATGTTTTAAGAATATAATAATTTTTTTTTCGGGTATTACATGGATAATCATTGTATTTATCACATGTTGATATATATATATATATACCTATTGATTGCCAGTATGTATACATTAAGTAAAAGTCGTCTAAGCTATTTGATCAGCTAGACACAGATTTAGAAATATCATTGAATATGATAAAACCTTTTTGTATCCAATCAAATTATTTTGGTTCGAATTCCAGACTAAGTATGAACATCCTGGTCAAGGGAAAACTTTTATGTGCCCAAGGCGGACAGAGTGAGCGATAACATCGTTCTTGCATGTAGTATTGATCAATACAGGGCCCATGTGATGTACACCCTCGCGCCCGTAAGTTATGACGGTTTGCAGATGAAGTTTGGTTTAACCTTTTCGAAAATAGAAAACAATGTTCATAGAATGTCACCTTAAACCTATTTATAGTCAATACGTAGTTTTTAAAAAATGTGATATAGAGTTGTTATGTTATTATTACCAATTTAGTTTACTTCACAACTATTGAATCGTTTGTAGAAGTGATGTATAAAGAAAACATTTATTTCTTTCAGCTAATTATATTTATAATTGTTATTATTTGCTGGGTACCCAAATGCTCATTCTTGCTTTAAATTTAAATGTTTTCAGCTAAGCGTGAACAACCCGAAGGTTCAGACAAGAACAAGTGAAAATGAAAATAAACAGAATATATTTAATGGTATCTTTTGTAATAGTTAAACTGTATTAAGACAATGATATGTATTATCTATCATGTAAGGAATTATAGTAAAACCAATAACCAACAGCATAATAAAGAATTGAATAATAAAAGAATTTCACCATGTATGCAGTACTTTGCATAAACAGGTTATTCCAACATAATAATAAAGAATGGAATAATAAATGAATTTACGCCGTGTATAAAGATTAGCATGAGGCGAGTTATTCCAACATAATAATAAAGAATGGAATAACGGAAGAATTTCACCATGCGTGCGTAATCGCATTGCACGACAGGTTATTCAAATAAAATAATAAATAATGGAACCAAGTCATGCGTAATCGTCACGCATGCGGATATTCCAACAGAATAATAAAGAATGGAATAACAATGTAAATCACCATGCATATGATAGATCCGCACAAACAGGTTATTCCAATGAATAATAAATAATGGAACCAGTAAATGCGTAATCGCATGATGAGGATATTCCAACGGGATAATAAAGAATGGAATAACAACGAAATCACCATGCATGCGATAACCGCACGCAGACAAGTTATTCCAACGTAATAATAAATAATGGAACCGGTCGAAGCGTAATACGCACCAAGCGAGGATATTTTGATGAATAATAAAGAATGGAATAACAATGAAATCACCATGCATGCGATAGATCGCACGCAGACGAGTTATTCAACGTAGAATAATTAATAGAACCGGTCAAAGTAATAACGCACCAAGCGGATATTAAACGAGTAATAAAGAAGCGAAATAATAGAAGAATTTCACCGTACGCGCGGTGACTTCGCGATAAACAAAGTTATTCCAACATAATAATAAAGAATGGAATAACAGAAGAATTTCACCAAGTATAGGGTATTCCACGTATACAGGTTATTCTAAAAGAATAATAAAGAATGGAATAACAGAAGTTCTCTTCATGAATAAGAAAGAAGGAATACCCCTTATGAGTGCAGCAAATAATATTCCCTACCTTTGAAAGAAGAGTATTTCGACTGGTAGAGCGATGATATACTCAAAAAAAACTTGTACTACGCTCAAAGCTTTCTTAAACTCTAAAGAAAATATTTCAAGATTATAGAAGAAAAATTCTCTCTATAGTTTTCTCTCTAGAGTTTCAAATTGAATTCGTAAAAATAATGAATGAATGAGCTTCTATTTATAGAAGAATGGACTGCATAGTAACTAATTCATGAACGGTCTAGATTGATTTACTTTAATCGGATGGTCAGATTTAAAGAAAATCTTTTAAATAAAATATAATATATTCTATTTATAATCTAATAAAACGAATAACTTTATAAAAGTATTACATTTTATAGAAAAAGATTTTACTATACAAAACACTATCAGTGCAGTACTATGCAACACTATGCATAATAAAATATAATATATTTTATTTATAGAATATCTTTATAAAAGTATTCTATTTTATATAAAAAGATTTTACTATGCAAACACTATGCAAGCACTATGCAAACACTATGCATAATAAAATATAATATATTCTATTTATAGAATAACTTTATAAAAGTATTTTGTTTTATATAAAAGATTTTACTATTAAAACATTAAACCAACGATCCATATTGATTTACTATTATAATTTCAACCAACTGATGCAGAAAAATTAACACATCTTTTCATGGAATAATATTGTACCCTAAAATGATTTAGATCAAGAAAAAATATATTTTTTGAATTGAATAGTACCCCGTGAATAGTACTTGAGAATAGTACCCTGTGAATAGTACCCCGACACAAAAAGTGTCCCAAATACCCGAGTGAACAATACTAGAGTGAATAGTAATCGGGTGAATAGTAACCCGTGAATAGTAACTCGTGAATAGTACTCGACACAAAAAATACCCCAAATACCTGAGTGAATAATATTCGGGTGAATAGTAATTGAGGTGAATAGTAACACGTGAATAGTAACTCGTGAATAGTACTCCGACACAAAAAGTGCCCCAAATACTCGAGTGAACAATACTAGAGTAAATAGTAACCGGGTATTTTATGACAACTTGTCTACTTTGAAAATTTTTCACATATCACCCTTAACTTTAAACTTTTATCAATTTAACTATTTACCAAAATAGAAAAATTGAATACTTTTATTTCATAAAATTCGGGGTCTCACAATCTCCCCTCCTTATGAAATTTAAGCCCTCGAAATTTACGTGACGTACTGATATTGAAGAGATGAGAATACCTTGCTTTCTTTTCAGATTGTACCTTCCTGGTTATTTCCTCTCTATCATGATTTTCCATTTCTCATCTCCTGTATTTAAAATATCATTCTAGAATATAGTTTGAAAATAAGGGTTAATTGACATACCACATAATACCCCTATATTCTGACCGACCAATTAAATAACAAATAAACTTAGGTAGGTCATACTAGCAAAGGAATTCCCCATCTCTCCCCTCCTAGTTCTTGTCTCACATCTCAGCCAGGGATCATATCCCTAAGCTTTGATACCAACTATGAAGCCCCCAAAATTAGGTATACATCACCCATCTTGGGTCACTAGATACATGGTACAAAATACAAATACAAACTTAATTATACAAACGTCGTGTAAAAATACGACAAAACATAGCCTGTGAGTTTTAATACAAATATTGTCCTCTAGAGAGTATACAAACTCAATGGAGACCTCATTACATTTATTATCACACTATTTCACAGAGTAGTGAGGACTACTAATGCACCATCTAGGACCATCACTCTGTTCTCCGACTGGTCCCCGCTACGTTTTCATTTCCTGAAGAGAACAGTGAAAGAAAGAGTGAGCTCAACTAGCCCAGTAAAAATTATCATGACTAAGATAATGCAGAATAATTTATCGTTAGCCTTTAACAATGTTAAACTGATAAAATATAACAGACATCAAGTTTAACTGTAGCGAAACAAGCAATCCATTACAAGAGTCCAAGTAGAACATAATATATACTATCTCTTCTAGATTAAAAGTCCATCGTTGATATTTTATTCATGTACTACTCATCAACAGTTCTTTGTTATACTAAAGACAAATAGAACTTTCATCACTTGTCTTCACCTGAACCACCAAAGAAGTTAGTTAAATTCACAATTCATATTTATAATAATGTGAATTAACAGTTCCTTCTTGCCACAAAGGCTTAATAAAACGTTTACTCAATATCCTTACCCCAAGGGCTGAAGAATTCAAATGTAATAACAATGATCATACCAATCAGTTGTCTATCTTTGCACTACGGGCCAAAGATATTCTACTATAAAACAAATGATCATGATCATACCAATCAATTGCCTGTCAGTGCAGTACGGCCAAAGACATTCAACTGTTAACTAATGGTCATGATCCTGCCAATCACATCATTGAATTATCTATGCACTACGGCCAAGGATATTCGTTAGTATCACTAGTGGTCATGATCATGTCATACACCTGTCCATCTTCGCACTACGGGTCAAAGCTATCAAACAACAAATCATCTTTGCACTACAGGCCAAAGATATTTAACAACATATCATCATTGCACTACAAGCCAAAGACATACAACTGTAAAACCAATAACCAACAGCATAATAAAGAATTGAATAATAAAAGAATTTCACCATGTATGCAGTACTTTGCATAAACAGGTTATTCCAACATAATAATAAAGAATGGAATAATAAATGAATTTCGCCATGTATGCAGTACTTCGCATAGACAGGTTATTCCAACATAATAATAAAGAATGGAATAACAGAAGAATTTCACCATGCGTACGTAATCCGCACAGACAGGTTATTCAAACAAAATAATAAATAATGGAACCAGGTCATGCATAATCGTACAGACAGGATATTCCAACAGAATAATAAAGAATGGAATAACAACAAAAATCACCATGCATATGATAGACCGCACAAACAGGTTATTCCAACAGAATAATAAATAATGGAACCAGGTCATGCGTAATCGTAAAGACAGGATATTCCAACAGAATAATAAAGAATGGAATAACAACAGAAATCACCATGCATGCGATAGACCGCACAGACAAGTTATTCCAACAGAATAATAAATAATGGAACGAAGTCAAGCGTAATAATCAAGCTGGAGATATTTCGACAAAATAATAAAGAATGGAATAACAAATGAAATCACCATGCATGCGATAGATCATACAGATGAGTTATTCCAACAGAATAATTAATAGAACCGTGTCAAAGCGTAATACGACTTGCAATGTGATATTAAACGAGAATAATAAAGAACGAAATAATAGAAGAATTTCACCATGTATGCGGTACGGTGCATAAGCAAAGTTATTCAACATAATAATAAAGAATGGAATAATGGAAGAATTTCACCAAGTATAGGGTATTCCGCGTATACAGGTTATTCTAAAAGAATAATAAAGAATGGAATAACAGAAGTTCTCTTCATGAATAAGAAAGAAGGAATACCCTTTATGAGTGCAGCAAATAATATTCCCTACCTTTGAAAGAAGAGTATTTCGACTGGTAGAGCGATGATATACTCAAAAAAAACTTGTACTACGCTCAATGCTTTCTTAAACTCTAAAGAAATACGCTCAAGATTATAGAAGAAAAATTCTCTCTATAGTTTCTCTCTCTAGAGTTTCAGTGAATTCGTAAGAAATAATGAATGAATGAGCTTCTATTTATAGAAGAATGGACTGCATAGTAACTAATTCATGAAACGGTCCAGATTGATTTACTTTAATCGGATGGTCTAGATTTAAAGAAAAATCTTTTAAATAAAATATAATATATTCTATTTATAATCTAATAAAACGAATAACTTTATAAAAGTATTCTGTTTTATAGAAAAAGATTTTACTATACAAAACACTATGCAGGTACTATGCAACACTATGCATAATAAAATATAATATATTTTATTTATAGAATATCTTTATAAAAGTATTCTATTTTATATAAAAGATTTTACTATGCAAACACTATGCAAGCACTATGCAAACACTATGCATAATAAAATATAATATATTCTATTTATAGAATAACTTTATAAAAGTATTTTGTTTTATATAAAAAGATTTTACTATTAAAACATTAAACCAACGATCCATATTGATTTACTATTATAATTTCAACCAACGGTCTGAAAAATTAACACATCTTTTCATGGAATAATATTGTACCCAAAAATGATTTAGACCGAAAAAAAAATATATTTTTCGGGTGAATAGTACCCCGTGAATAGTACTTCAGGAATAGTACCCTATGAATAGTACCCCGACACAAAAACTGTCCCAAATACCCGAGTGAACAATACTAGAGTGAATAGTAATCGGGTGAATAGTAACCCGTGAATAGTAACTCGTGAATAGTACTCTTACACAAAAAATACCCCAAATACCTGAGTGAATAATATTCGGGTGAATAGTAATTGAGGTGAATAGTAACACGTGAATAGTAACTCATGAATAGTTACTCGTGAATAGTACTCCGACACAAAAAGTGCCCCAAATACTCGAGTGAACAATACTAGAGTAAATAGTAACCGGGTATTTTATGACAACTTGTCTACTTTGAAAATTTTTCACATATCACCCTTAACTTTAAACTTTTATCAATTTAACTATTTACCAAAATAGAAAAATTGAATACTTTTATTTCATAAAATTCGGGGTCTCACAATCTCCCCTCCTTATGAAATTTCGCCCTCGAAATTTACGTACGTACCTGATATTCGAAGAGATGAGAATACCTTGCTTTCTTTTCAGATTGTACCTTCCTGGTTATTTCCTCTCTATCATGATTTTCCATTTCTCATCTCCTGTATTTCAAATATCATTCTAGAATATAGTTTCAAAATAAGGGTTAATTGACATACCACATAATACCTCTATATTCTGACCGACCAATTAAATAACAAATAAACTTAGGTAGGTCATACTAGCAAAGGAATTCCCTGTCTCTCTCCTCCTAGTTCTTGTCTCACATCTCAGCCAGGGATCATATCCCTAAGCTTTGATACCAACTGTGAAGCCCCCAAAATTAGGTATACATCACCCATCTTGGGTCGCCAGATACATGGTACAAAATACAAATACAAACTTAATTATACAAACGTCGTGTAAAAATACGACAAAACATAGCCTATGAGTTTTAATACAAATACTGTCCTCTAGAGAGTATACAAACTCAATGGAGACCTCATTACATTTATTATCACACTATTTCACAGAGTAGTGAGGACTACTAATGCACCATCTAGGACCATCACTCTGTTCCCCGACTGGTCCCCGCTACGTTCTCATTTCCTGAAGAGAACAGTGAAAAGAAAGAGTGAGCTCAACTAGCCCAGTAAGAATTATCATGACTAAGATAATGCAGAATAATTTATCGTTAGCCTTTAACAATGTTAAACTAATAAAATATAATAGACATCAAGTTTAACTGCAGCGGAACAAGCAATCCATTACAAGAGTCAAGTAGAACATAATATCTACTATCTCTTCTAGATTAAAAGTCCATCGTTGATATTTTATTCATGTACTACTCATCAACAGTTCTTTGTTATACTAAAGACAAATAGAACTTTCATCACATGTCTTCACCTGAACCACCAAAGAAGTTAGTTAAATTCACAATTCATATTTATAATAATGTGAATTAACAGTTCCTTCTTGCCACAAAGGCTTAGTAAAATGTTTACTCAATATCCTTACCCCAAAGGCTGAAGATATTCAAATGTAATAACAATGATCATACCAATCAGTTGTCTATCTTTGCACTACGGGCCAAAGATATTCAACAATAAAACCAATGGTCATGATCATACCAATCAATTGCCTGTCAGTGAACTACGGCCAAAGACATTCAACTGTTAACTAATGGTCATGATCCTGCCAATCACATCAATTAATTATCCATGCACTACAGCCAAGGATATTCGTTAGTATCACTAGTGGTCATGATCATATCATACACCTGTCCATCTTCACACTACGAGTCAAAGCTATCAAACAACAAATCATCTTTGCACTATAGGCCAAAGATATTCAACAACATATCATCTTTGCACTACATGCCAAAGACATAAAACTGTAAAACAAATAACCAACAGTATAATAAAGAATGGAATAATAAAAGAATTTCACCATGTATGTAGTACTTTGCATAGACAGGTTATTCCAACATAATAATAAAGAATGGAATAATAAAAGAATTTCACCATGTATGCAGTACTTCACATAGACAGGTTATTCCAACATAATAATAAAAAATCGAATAACAGAAGAATTTCACCATGCATACGTAATTCGCACAGACAGGTTATTCAAACAAAATAATAAATAATGGAACCAGGTCATGCGTAATCGCACAGACAAGATATTCCAACAGAATAATAAAGAATGGAATAACAACAAAAATCACCATGCATGCGATAGACCGCACAGACAGGTTATTCCAACAGAATAATAAATAATGGAACCAGGTCATGCGTAATCGCACAGACAGGATATTCTAACAAAATAATAAAGAATGGAATAACAACAGAAATCACCACGCATGCGATAGACCGTACAGACAGGTTATTCCAACAGAATAATAAATAATGGAACCGGGTCAGGCGTAATACGCACCAACAGGATATTCCGACAAAATAATAAAGAATGGAATAACAACAAAAATCACCATGCATGCGATAGACCGCACAGACAGGTTATTCCAATAGAATAATTAATGGAACGAGCCGAGCGAATCGCGACCGTATGAGGATATTAAACGTAATAATAAAGAACGAAATAATAGAAGAATTTCACCATGTATGCGGTTGCAGCATAAGCAAAGTTATTCAACATAATAATAAAGAATGGAATAACAAAAGAATTTCACCAAGTATAGGGTATTCCACGTATACAAGTTATTCCAACAGAATAATAAAGAATGGAATAACAGAAGTTCTCTTCATGAATAAGAAAGAAGGAATACCCCTTATGAAAGACAAAGAAATAATATTCCCTACCTTTGAAAAGAAGAGTATTCCAATTGGTAGAAGCGATGATATACAAGAAGAAAACTTGTACTACGCTCAAAACTTTCTTAAACTCTAAAGAAATACGCTCAAGATTATAGAAGAAAAAATCTCTCTATAGTTTCTCTTTCTAGAGTTTCAGTGAATTCATAAGAAATAATGAATGAATGAGCTTCTATTTATAGAAGAATGGACTGCATAATAACTAATTCATGAACGGTCCAGATTGATTTACTTTAATTGGATGGTCCAGATTTAAAGAAAAATCTTTTAAATAAAATATAATATATTCTATTTATAATCTAATAAAACGAATAACTTTATAAAAGTATTCTATTTTATATAAAAAGATTTTACTATGCAAAACACTATGCAGGTACTATGCAACACTATGCATAATAAAATATAATATATTCTATGTATAGAATATCTTTATAAAATTATTTACATTTTTATATAAAAAAGATTTTACTATGCAAACACTATGCATAATAAAATATAATATATTCTATTTATAGAATAACTTTATAAAAGTATTTTATTTTATATAAAAGGATTTTACTATTAAAACATTAAACCAACGATCCATATTGATTTACTATTATAATTTCAACCAACGGTCTGAAAAATTAACACATCACTTCATGGAATAATATTGTACCCAAAAATGATTTAGACCGAAAAGAAATATATTTTTCGGGTGAATATTACCCCGTGAATAGAACTTTGAGAATAGTACCCTGTGAATAGTACCGCGACACAAAAAGTGTCCCAAATACCCGAGTGAACAATACTAGAGTGAATAGTAATCGGGTGAATAGTAACCCGTGAATAGTAACTCGTGAATAGTACTCTGACACAAAAAATACCCCAAATACCTGAGTGAATAATATTCTGGTGAATAGTAATTGAGGTGAATAGTAACACGTGAATAGTACTTCGACACAAAAAGTACCCCAAATACTCGAGTGAACAATACTAGAGTAAATAGTAACCGGGTATTTTATGACAATTTGTCTACTTTGAAAATTTTTCACATATCACCCTTAACTTTAAACTTTTAACAATTTAACTATTTACCAAAATAGAAAAATTGAATAATTTTATTTCATAAAATTCGGGGTATCACAAACTGACCCTGTTGATGCATTTGTGATAGATAGGATAGCGGAGGGGCAAAAGATAGCTTTTGCCACCTATACGATGAAGGGAGATAATTTCGATAACATCGGAAATAGGTCGGGAGTGTATTGAAAAGGAAAGTTTGTGTGCTATAAGTGTGGGCAGGAGGGACATATCTCTCCTAACTGCCCCAATCCAAGGATGTATAATGGGTGTTTTATTTGTGAATTAAGGGAGCATAAGGTAAAAGACTGTCCAAGAAGTAGAAGAGAGACAAGGAATGCGAATGTGGGGAAAAGCAGCAGGACGTTGGCGACAACGAGACCAACTTCAACAAACGAACCAACATAACCAACCATGTAAGTCTTCTACATGATCGTATTCGTGATTGATGGTAAATGGGGATGCAACTCCAGGTATTATTTGATCAAAATTTATTTTCTTATATATGATTTTCTTAAATATATAATAAATTATTTTATATAAATTATTTTGAAGGAGGAATTTGAGTTCTTTTAGAAATCAAATTTTTGTTTAAACAGATAGACAAGCTTTATGCTGAAAAGTTAAAGATCGGTTCGATCAATTATGATCGAGATCTACTTGCAATGATTGTGTACGCTATGTACCCGGGTATGTATAGATTTTAAAACAGTGATTCCGGGGACGGAATCTTTATAAGGGACGGTGAATGTAATAACCCGATATTTTCTATATAATTAAATCAGAAATTTTGAATATAAATTTTTTTTAAAAAAATAAATGTGGGGAAATAGATATAAGTCAATGTGTATGTGTATATGTGATAAATAAAAGATATTTATTGCATGAGTAATTACAAATAATTTTTTTTAGAATTATTGCACATTATAAACTATATTCTTATAATAATTAATTTTATATTAGAAATACTTTTATTAATTATTTTCCTTGAAAATATAATTATATATTATTTAATTAATATATGAAATGATTATAGAATAATTATAATAATTAATTTTATTATAAGAAGTTATGCTAGATTAATTAAGCTAATTATTTTAACTTAATTAATAATGTTATTTATGAAAGATAAAGCAGATATGGAATTCAAACCCTAATTTTGAATTTTGATCAAGGAATGAGAATAATAATATAATATTAATTATATTTTGATTTTTCAGTGCTATAAATAAGTACTGTATATGTGTGGACTAATAATGGTTGTTCAATTATGTTGTATCATGACCAAACCCTATAATTAATTTGTTTCACCCTATTGTGAAATTCAAATGGGAAATTTGAGACTGTGTTGCAACTGTGTTATGTGAATCATGTCGTGTATTTCAAAATTTAAAGTAATTAGGTAAAACCCTAATTATACTGAGAAAACCTAATTAATTAGGAACCCTAATTAATTGAGAACCCTAATTAATAAATTTGAAAACCTAATTTCTAAATTTAGAAACCCTAATTAGTAATTAAAAACCTGAATTACTAATTGTAAACCCTAATCATGAAATTAGAAACCTTAATTTTATAATTAAAAAATCTAATTAATAATTAGTAACCATAATTTTTATATGGGTAACGCTAATTGCTAATTATTTGTTCTAATTGCTAAATTAGTAAGCTTAATTATTATTATTAAATTATTAAACTTAATGTTTAATTTTTAAATATTAGAAAACCTAAATTAATTAAGAAATCTTAATTTTGTATTTTTAGAAACTAAAATTTTATTTTTGCAAACCCTAATTGAAAATTTTATAATTTTTGTGTTAAACCTTAGGGTTAAACCCTAAGTGTGACGCCCCCAAAACAGGTATACATCACTTATTCTGAGTCGTCAAATACATGGTACAAAATACAAATAAAAACTTAATTATACATCTAAACAGTATTCAAATTAACTCAAAATAAGTCCTCAATACATTTATTTTCACACTATTTCAAAGAATAGTGAGAACTACTAATGCTATCATCTGAACCGTCACTCCGTTCCCCGACTAGTCCCCGCTACGTTCTCATTTCCTGAAGAGAACAATGAAAGCAAAAGGGTAAGCTCAACTAGCCCAGTAAGAAATATTATGACTAAGATAATGCAGAATAAATTATCATTAGTCTTCAATAGTGTTAAACTGATAAAATATAACAAACATCAAGTTTAACTGCAGTGAAACAATCAATCCATTAGAAGAGTCAAGTAGAGAATAAAATCTACTATCTTCTATGATTTAAAAGGTTTTTCATCACTTTTATCGCTGAGACTCAGCTTAATAAATAAACCACATCATCCCTGCACTACAGCCAAGGAAATTCATTAGTATCATGACCACAAATTATCCATGCACTACAGGCCAAGGATATTCGTGTATTCATCAATGATCATGATCATACCAACAACTGTCCATCAATGCACTACGGCCAATGAGGACTTTTACCACATCATTTGTAACATTACGGTCATAATTATACCTAAAAATCCCTGGTCATAATCATACTAAGTACATCTATGCACTACAGGCCACAGATGACTTTCAACATAATATAAACATGAGGATGATGACAATGATATAAAAATTCAATAAAATAAGTTCAAGAATTAATTTATCCAGGAACCAATAACGTCCAAATTGTCAACATGATACTTCTTTGTAGAGTAAAATTCAAGAATGCTCAGAAGAATATTTCCATGAAAAGATATCTTTGGATGAAGCGCTTGAATATCAAGAATATTCCACTAATTTCATGGAATATAGAAGCCAAAACTCTAACCGACTGAGTATAATAAAGAATGGAATAACAAAAGAAATCACCAGGCATGCGATAGACCGCACAAACAGGTTATGCCAACAGAATAATAAATAACGGAACCAGGTCATGCGTAAACGCACAGACATGATATTCCAAAAGAATAATAAATAATGGAACCAGGTCATGCGTAAACGCATGCACGTGATATTCTAACCGAATAATAAATAATGGAACTATGTCATGCCAAACGCACGCATACGATGTTCCAAATGTAATAATAAAGAATGGAATAATGTAAGAATTTCATAATGTATGTGGTATCAGATAGATAGGTTATTCCAACATAATAATAAAGAATGGAATAATGTAAGAATTTCACCAAGTATAGGGTAGTTCACAGATACAAAGTTATTCCAACATAATAATAAAGAATGGAATAACAAAATTCTCTTCATGAATATGAAAGAATAATACCCCTTACCTTAGAAGAATCTGGATATAGGAGTAGTGAAGTAGCAGAATACTTTTCTTCTTTCTCTCTATAGTTTCTCTTTCTAGAGTTTCAGTGAATTCGTAAGAAATAATGAAGGAATGAGCTTCTATTTATAGGAGAAAGGACTGAATAGTAACTAATTCATGAACGGTCCAGATTGATTTACTTTTAAACGGACGGTCCATAAAATATTCTAATAAAACAAAATCTTTAAAATAAAATATAAAATATATTATATATTATATATATAAAAACTCACAGGTCATTACCCCCGTGATACAACCTGCCAATTTTCGTGCCTGCTAACTTTCAAATTATCACATGTATATATATATATATAATAATAATAATAATAATAATAATAATAATAATAATAATAATAATAATAATAATAATTGTACCCCCTTCCTACCAAATTGTCAAACATTATATATATATAAACTAAAAGTACTTCCCTCCTAATTATTCCCCCATTTCCCATAACCAAAATGTCTTCCAACCAAGACTTTCCCAAACACATGGGTCCCACACGTGGGCCCCCACCTTGTATTATATATATAACCTCCTACCGATTATTTTGAAAAATGGGTAAATGGGGGTCCATAAAATAGGCAAAATTTCATAAAAATCACCTTAATAATTTTAACAACATTTATCACCTTTATTATAATTCATAATATTAATTGACAAGGTCGTTCCCAGGAAAGAGGGGGATTTCCAATAAGGATTTCTCCCTATTGGCGCGCAATTAGGTGACCAAACCTCTCCTTGGTAGAACTTCTAGACATCGTTAATATTACAAATAATAATATTAATAACTTTGTTGTCTCAATTATTGATTTAATAATATATAAAATATTGATAATAATTGAATCAAATAACGTGAGATACTATGCAGCAATTACTGTAACAATAATTGAACAAAACTGAGTGACTTCTCACGTAAGCATTAATAATCAATACCGTGTGTTACTATGCAACCACATGTATCGCCGTTATTTTCATAAAATATTTTTATCATTTTCTCAATCCGACAATAATTCCGTTGTGGGGTCCACCAATGATTGTGTCGTCATACGAATATTCCCTATTAAAACGAATATTCTCCGACCAATCGAATATTATATAACAACTTGCGTACTTTATAAAATTTATAAATATTGCCACAACTATAACATTATATCAAGTTCACTCCATAATATTCAAAAATGATATTTATAGTAAATTCATTTTTATTCCTAAAAATTGGGGTCTTACAACCTCCCCTTCTTACAAAATTTTGCCCTCAAAATTAGGGTACGTACCTAGTATATCGAAGAGGTAAGGATATCTTGATTTCATTTCAGATTCTAACTCCCAGGTCATTTCCTCAACATCGTGGTTTCTCCACTAAACTTTGACTTGAGGTATAACATTGGAGCGTAGAATATGTTCCTTCTTATCCAAGATTTGAACAAGAACCTCTTCATACGTTAAATCTTCCGCTATTTTGTCCAGTTCTAACTCAATAATGTGGTTCGGGTCTTCCACATATTTACGTAACATGGATATGTGAAAAACGTTATGAACACGAGACATACTTGGCGGTAAAGCGAGTCTATAGGCCACAGTTCCTACTCGATCGAGGATTAAAAATGGGCCAATGAATCGAGGATTGAGCTTTTCTCTCTTTCCAAATCTCGTAACTCCTTTCCATGGAGCAACATTTAACAACACATGATCTCCAATATCAAATTCCACGTCCTTTCGATGAAGATCAACATAACTCTTTTGTCGATCTTGTGAGGTTTTTATACGTTATCGGATCATTTGAATCTTTTTCGTAGTCATACGTACCAACTTCGGTCCCAACAACGTTGCTTCATCCACCACATCCCAGCATACTAGAGAACGACATTTTCTTCCATACAACGCCTCAAATGGAGCCATGCCAATACTTGCTTGATAACTGTTGTTGTAGGAAAACTCCACCAATGGTAAGAACTTATCCCAACTTCCCTTGAAGTCAAGGACACAGAGTCTTAATAAATCTTCCAGAGTTTGAATAGTCCTCTCTGATTATCCGTCCGTCTGAGGATGATATTCGGAACTAAATTATAAATCCGTGCCCATGGCGTTTTGCAAACTAACCCAAAATCGTGAAGTGAATCTTAGGTCTCGATCAGAAACTATGGATATTGGTATATCATGCAGTCTTACAATCTCATTTATGTACATACGAGCAAGACGTTCAAGTGTATAAGTTTATCGTATTGGTAAGAAATGAACAGATTTGGTCAATCTATCAACAATGACCCAAATTGCATCTATGCCTTGAGAAACCTTGGGAAGACCAGTAACGAAATCCATGGTAATGTGCTCCCACTTCCATTCTAGAATTTCAAGTGGTTGCAATGGACCTTTTGCTACTTGATGCTCCGCCTTGACTCGCTTACAAGTTAGACACCTTGAGATAAGCAACGCTATCTCTCTCTTCATATTGCTCCACTAAAATGTATGACGAAGATCACGATACATTTTGGTACTCCCAAGATGGATTGCAAACAGTGTGTTGTGCGCCTCCATCATGATTTTATACTTTAAATCAGGGTCGTTAGGAACACAAAGTCTGGAGTTGACTCGAAGTATTCCTTCTTCATCAATTCTTGCTTCTGACATAGCACTTTCTTGCACTTTCTTCCTCATACGCATCAGTTCTAGGTCTGTAGCTTGAGCATCTTTAACTTTATCGATTAAAGTCGGTTTTACTCGTATATTCTCCATCATCACATGGGTCCCTGTAGTCCTTAACTCTATCTCCATTCTTTGCAAGTCACACAAAATGGGCCTTTGCGTTGACAATATCGCACTCGTACCCGCATATGATCTTCTACTCAATGCGTCGCCTACCACGTTCGCTTTTCCGAGATGGTATTGGATGGTATGATCATAATCTTTCAACAGATTCAAGCCAACGTCATTGTCGCGATATCGAGTTCCTTTTGAGTGAAGAAATATTTGAGGCTTTTATGATCCGTAAAGATCTCCACTTTCTCCCCATACAAGTAATTCCTCCAAATTTTAAGTGCAAAGACAACAGCTGCCAACTCTAGATCATGAGTAGGATAGTTCCTCTCATATTCTTTGAGTTGCCGAGAGGCATAGGCTATGACTTCCCCATGTTGCATAAGAACACATCGTAACCCTTTACCCGAAGCATCACTGTAGATGACAAATCCCTCCGAGCCAGATGGTATTGTCAGAACAGGTGCTGAAATGAGTCTCCTCTTGAGTCCTCAAAAAATCTTCTCACATTCCTCGCTCCAACCGAATTTTGTATCTTTTCGAGTCAACTGAGTTAGTGGAGTAACGATTCGAGAAAATCCTTCCACGAACCTCTGATAATAACCAGCTAAACCGAGAAAGCTACGTACTTCGGTCACTGATTTAGGTTGCTCCCAACTTTGAATTGCTTCAATCTTTGCCGGGTCAACAGATATTCCATGACTTGATACTACATGCCCAAGGAATGCTACTTCCTCAAGCCAAAACTCGCATTTCTTCAACTTGGCATAAAGCTTATTTTCACAAAGCTTTTGGAGTATCAGCCTCAAGTGTTGCTCATGATCTTCACGGCTTTTGGAATAAATAAGGATATCATCAATAAAGATGATCACAAAGTGATCCAAATATTCCTTGAATACTCAGTTCATCATATCCATGAAGGCAGCAAGAGCATTAGTTAATCCAAAGGACATGACTAGGAATTCATAATGCCCGTACCGAGTTCTGAAAGCCGTCTTTGGATTGTCATCGGTTATAATCTTCAATTAGTGATATCCGGAACGAAGATCAATCTTTGAAAAGAATTTGGCTCCTTGCAACTGGTCAAACAGGTCATCAATACGTGGCAATAGGTACCTATTTTTGATGGTGACATGATTCAACTCCCGATAATCAATACATAGTCGCATACTCCCATCTTTCTTCTTCATGAATAGAACAGGAGCACCCCAAGGAGAAGTACTAGGACGAATAAAGCCAATATCTAACAATTCCTGTAGTTAGGTCTTTAACTCCTGAAGTTCAATAGGAGCCATTCGATATGAGGCTTTGGAAATGGGTTTTGTACCGGGTTCAAGGTCGATACAAAATTCAATTTCACACTTTGGGGGTAGGTTAGGAAGTTCTTCAGGGAATACGTCAGGAAATTTACTAACAATAGAAATATCACTCAAAACTGAAATATTTTTGTTTAGATCCGTGACATGAGCTAAGAAAGCTTGACATCTGTTTTTTAATAAACGAATAGCTTTATGGCTTGAGATGACAGTGATTGATTTTAATGGTTTGGTTGCTTAAATTCACATAATAGGTTGGTTAGGAATATGAAAGCTAACAACCTTACGAAAATAATCAATTTTTGCATGATGAGTAGTTAACCAATCAATCCCTAGAATCACATCAAATGCAAGTATTTTCAAAGAAATAAGATCGACATGTAACGTGTGGGTGCCGATTTGAACTAAACAAGACTTATAAATAGTGGATGTAATGAAGGTTTCTCCCAATGAAGTTTCAACAGATAAGTCAAAGTCTAATTTCTCCAGAGTCAAATTTAAACATTGAACGCAAGTAGGAGAAATAAAAGAATGGGTAGAACTGATATCAAATAAGGTATAGACTTCGCTAGAGTTTATGATAAGCTTACCTATGATGACCTCGTTTGGGTTCCTTGCTTTCTGAGAGGTCACAACAAACGCTCTCCTTTGCACTACCGGCTTTGACTTTTTATGGGACAGCCTTTTGTGCCTCCATCCTAGCTGAACTTGTCTTCGGTGAACGACAAAATCGGGTTAGATGACCTTCTCTTCCACAATTATAATATATTTTGGACGGCATCGCGCAATTTGGACTGATATGTCCCTCCCCTCCGCATTTGAAGCATATGATAGGTGGTCGTTCTCCTTCCTTAACCACGGGTGCTGTTGCTGATGTCTTTCCATCATTGTTGAATCTCCTCTTCTTTAAATGTCCATTCTTATTGTCTTGGTCATGATTACCACCGAAGTGGTTACCTTTTCTGGCATGTTGATTCCCTCCACGTTTGTTGTCACCGCTTCGATAACTGCTACCACTGGTATTATCATTTTGCCGGTTGCTTTCTCTTGGTTGAGTTGACTCGTTATCGCGCTCCATTAACTGAGCACTATTTACAACATCTGAATACAAACACAGTTTATGAGAATTTAGATATTGACCTATCTCGGGTTTCAAACCTCTTAGAAACATCCGCGTCATTCTTTCCTCATTATCAACCAAATGAGACGCAAACCGGGACAACTCGGCAAACTTGGCTTCGTACTGCGATACGGTCATGTTGTTTTTCTCCAGCTTGATGAATTCTACCTCTTTTGTGGCGAATACTTTCAGGAAAGTACTTGTCATTGAACAATTCTTGGAACTTCTCCCAAGTCATCTTCAGTGCGGCAGGTTGAGTACACTTTACCGATTTCCACCAGTAATCTGCCTCTCCTCGCAACATAAAGGTGGCAAAGGGAACCTTTTGCTCCTCGGAGCATCCCAAGACATCAAATATCTTGGTGATCTGCTTTATCCACATCTCCGCCTTAAGTGGTTTTGGCTCTCAAATAAACTCCGGTGGTCCCAGTTCCTTGAACTGTTTAGCGGTGACCGTCTGAGAGTTTCCAGTGTTTCCACCTACATTTTGGACAGGAGCCATTCTCGCCTGATGTTGCATGAATTGCATAAAGCCTCTGAACATTCTATCTTTCATCATTTGGTCAGTGATGTTGTTTGCATGAGGATTGTCGCCTTCCTGATGCACATTGTGATGCCTTCAAAATTAGGTATACATCACCCATCTTGAGTCGCCAGATACATGGTACAGAATTCAAAGACAAATTTACAATACAACTGTCGTGTACAATACGACAAAACATAAACTGTGAGTTTGAATACAAATCTTGTCTACTAGAGATTATACAAACTCAAAAGGAGTCCTCATTATAATTATTATCACACTATTTCACAGAATAGTGAGGACTACTAATGCACCATCTAGGACCATTACTCTGTTCCCCGACTAGTCCCAGCCCACGCTCTCATTTCCTTAAGAGAACGGTGAAAGAAAGAAAGGTGAGCTCAACTAGCCCAAAGAAGATATATTATGACTAAGATAATGCAAGAATAATTTATCGTTAGCCTTCAACAATGTTAAACTGATAAAATATAATAAATATCAAGTTTAACTGCAATGAACAAGCAATCCATTAAAAGAGTCAAGTAAAGAATGAAATCTACTATCTTTTATGATTTAAAAGTTTTTCATCACTTTTATCATTTGGGACTCGCCTTAATAAATAATCCACATCATTGAATCACCCCGCACTACTACTACCAAGGATATTCTTTAGTATCACGACCACAATTATCCATGCACTACACGGCCAAGAATATTTGTGTATTCATTAATGGTCATGATCATGCCAACAACTGTCCATCAATGCACTACGGGCCAATGAGGACTTTTATCACATCATTTGTAACATTACGGTAATGATTACACCGAATAATCCCTGGTCATAATCATACCAAGTCCATCTATGCACTACAGGCCACAGATGACTTTCAATATAATATAAACATGAAGATGATGACAATGATATCAGAATTCAATAAAACAAGTTCAAGAATTAATTTATATAGGAATTGATAACGTCCAAATTGTCAACATGATACTACTTTGTAGAGTAAAATTCAAGAATGCTCAGAAGAATATTTCCATGAAAAGATACTGGATGAAGGGCAAATATCAAATATATTCCACTAATTTCATGGGTATAGAAGCCAAAGTTTTAACCAACTGAGTATAATAAAGAATGGAATAATAAAAGAAATTATCATGCATGCGATAGACCGCACAAACAGGTTATTCCAACAGAATAATAAAGGATGGAACCAGTCCCAAGATAAACGTATGCATGTGATATTCCATGAGAATAATAAATAATGAAACAGATCCCATGCGTAAACGCACGCATGTGTGATATTTCGGACGTAATAATAAATAATGGAACCAAGTCCCACAGAAACGCATATATCTGTGATATTAAAACGTAATAATAAGAAATGTAATATTAGAAGAATGTCACCATGTATATGGTAGCTTGCAGATATACAAAAGTTATTCCAATAGAATAATAAATAATGGAATAACATAAGTTCTTTTCATTAAGACGGAAGAAAGAAATTACACCCCTTACCATAAAAGAAACTGAATATAAGAGTAGGGAAGTAGCAGAATATTTTTCTATAGGTTCTCTTATAATTCTCTCTCTAGAGTTTCAGTGAATTCGTAAGAAATAATGAAGGAATGAGCTTCTATTTATAGGAAAATGGAATGAATAGTAACTAATTCATGAACGGCCCAGATTGATTTACTATTAAACGGACGATCCAGATTGGTTTACTATTAAAACTAAAAAATGGTCCATACTAATTTACTATTAAAACTTCACCAGCGGTCCATATTGACTTACTATTATATCTTCAACCAACGGTCTGAAAAATTAGCACATCTCCTCATGGAATAATATTGTACCCAAATACCCGAATGCACAATACTAGAGTGAATAGTAACCTGGTGAATAGTAACTCATGAATAGTAACTCATGAATAGTAACTCATAAATAGTAACTCCGACACGAAAAGTGTCCCGAATACCTAATTGAACAATATATCCTCCAGACATCAATTATACTAACACAAATAAGTCCAACACAATGGAACTATAAAATTCATCTTTAATCAACACGAACTTATTCATCATTAATATTATAATTCACAATATTTAACAGCCAGATCGTTCCCAGGAAAGAGGGGGCTTTCCGATAAGGATTTCTCCTTATTGGCGCGCAATTAGGTGACCAAACCTCTCCTTGACAAAACTTATAGACATTGTCAATATTATAAATAATAATATAAATAACTTTGTCGTCTCAATTATTGATTTAATAATATATCATATAATGCAGATGATACTGTAATAATAATTGAATCAATAATATGAGAGATATGATGAAGCACCATCAGTAGCAATAATTGAGTATAAGAAAGTGACTTCTCACGAAGCATCAATAATCAATATCGTGTGCTATCGTGCTACTACGCCGTATTATTGTAAATTTTTTACTCTTAGGGTAGTTCAACAGGTTTTAACGGTAACACCTCGTAGTTATTTTCATAAAGTATTTTTGTCATTTTCTCAATCCGACAATAATTCCGTTGTGGGGTCGACCAATGATTGTGTTGTATACGAATATTCCCGTTAAAACGAATATTCCCGACCAATCGAATATTATATAACAACTTGCGTACTTTTGCAAAATTTATAAATATTACCCACAACTATAACATTATATCAAATCAATACCATAATATTCAAAAATATAATTCAAAAAAATTATTCTTTATTCATAAAAGTTGGGGTCTTACAACCTCCCTTCTTATGAAATTTCGTCCTCGAAATTAGGGTACATACGGTATGTCAAGAGATGAGGATACCTTGACTTCATCTCGATTCTAACTCCCAAGTCATTTCCTCCACATCGTGGTTTCTCCACAAAACTTTGACTTGAGGTATAACCTTGGAGCGTAGAACATGATCCTTCTTATCCAAGATTTTAACAGTTAACTCTTCATACGTTAAATCTTCCTCTATCTCATTTTGGTTCTAACTAAATAATGTGGTTCGGGTCTTTCACATATTTACGTAACATAGATATGTGAAAAATATTATGAACACGAGACATACTTGGCGGTAAGGCGAGTCTATAGGCCACAATTCTCACTTGCTCAAGAATTAAAAATGGGCTAATGAATCGAGGATTGAGCTTTCCTCTCTTTCCGAATCTTGTAACTCCTTTCCATGGAGCAACACGTAACAACACATGATCTCCAATATCGAATTCTACGTCCTTTAGATGAAGATTAGCATAACTCTTTTGTCAATATTGTGAAGTTTTTATACATTGTCGGATCTTTTGAATCTTTTCTATAGTCATACGTACCAACTCCGATCCCAACAATGTTGCTTCACCCACCTCATCCAAGCATACTGGAGAACGACACTTTCTCCCATACAACGCTTTGAATGGAGCCATGCCAATACTTGCTTGATAACTGTTGTTGTAGGAAAACTCCACCAATGGTAAAAACTTGTCCCAACTTCCCTTGAAATCAAGGACACAGAGTCTTAATTGATCCTCAAGAGTTTGAATAGTCCTCTCTGACTGTCCATCCGTCTGAGAATGATATGCCGAGCTAAATCGTAAATCCGTGCCCATAGCTTTTTGCAAACTAACCCAAAATTGTGAAGTGAATCTTGGGTCTCGATCAGAAACTATGGATACTGGCATACCATGTAGTCTTACAATCTCATTTATATACATACGAGCAAGACGTTCAAGTGTATAAGTTTCTCGTATAGGTAAGAAGTGAGCAGACTTGGTCAATCTATCAACAATAACCCAAATTACATCTATGCCTTGAGAAACATTGGGAAGACCAGTAACGAAATCCATGGTAATGTGCTCCCACTTCCATTCTGGAATTTGAAGTAGTTGTAATGGACCTTTTGGTACTTGATGCTCCGCCTTGACTCGTTGACAAGTTAAACACCTTGAGATAAACTCCGTTATCTCTCTCTTTATATTGCTCCACCAAAATGTATGTCGAAGATCCTGATACATTTTGGTACTCCCAAAATGGATTACAAACGGTGTGTTATGCATCTCCATCATGATTTTATACTTTAAATTAGGGTCGTTAGGAACACAAAGTCTGGAGTTGACTCGAAGTATTCCTTCTTCATCAATTCTTGCTTCCGGCATAGCACCTTCTTGCACTTTCTTCCTCATACGCATCAGCTCCGGGTCTGTAGCTTGAGCAGCTTTAACTTTATTAATTAAAGTCGGTTCTACTCGTATATTCGCCATCATCACATGGGTCCCTGGAGTTTTTAGTTCAATCTCCATCCTTTGCAAGTCACACAAAATGGGCCTTTGCGTTGACAATATCTCATTCGTACTTGCATATATGATCTTCTACTTAATGCGTCAGCTACCACGTTCGCTTTTCCAGGATGGTATTGGATGGTATGATCATAATCTTTCAATAGTTCAAGCCAACGTCGTTGTCGCATGTTGAGTTCCTTTTGAGTGAAGAAATATTTGAGGCTTTGATGATCCGTAAAGATCTCCACTTTCTCCCCATACAAGTAATGCCTCCAAATTTCAAGTGCGAAGACAACAGCTGCTAACTCTAGATCATGAGTAGGATAATTCCTCTCATATTCTTTGAGTTATCTTGAGGCATAAGCTATGACTTTCCCATGTTGCATGAGAACACATCCCAACCCTTTTTTCCAAAAAATCACATGAGATGACAAATCCTCCGAGCCGGATGGTATTGTAGCCGTAACAGTCTGCCGAATCGAGTCTCCTCTTGAGTTCTTGAAAACTCTTCTCACATTCTTTGCTCCAACCGAACTTTGTATCTTTCCGAGTCAGCTGAGTTAATGGAGTAGCGATTCGAGAAAAACCTTCCACGAATCTCCGATAATAACCAGCTAAACCGAGAAAGCTACGTACTTCGGTCACTGATTTAGGTTGCTCCCAACTTTGAATAGCTTTAATTTTTGTCGGGTCAACAGATATTCCATGACTTGATATTACGTGCCCAAGGAATGCTACTTCCTCAAGCCAGAACTCGTATTTCTTCAACTTGGCATAAAGCTTGTATTCACAAAGCTTTTGGAGTGTCGGCCTCAAGTGTTGCTCATGATCTTCACGACTTTTGGAATAAATAAGGATGTCATCAATAAAGGCAACCACAAAGTGATCCAAATATTCCTTGAATACTCGGTTCATCATATCCATGAAGGCAGCATGAGCATTAGTCAATCCAAAGGACATGACTAGGAATTCATAATGCCGTCATCGAAGTTAAAGCCGCTCTTTTGGGATGTCATCGGTTCTAATCTTCAATTGGTGATATCCTAACTAAGATCAATCTCGAAAAGAATTTGGCTCCATGCTGTTGGTCAAACAGGTCATCAATACGTGGCAATGGGTACCTATTTTTAATGGTGACATGATTCAACTCCTGATAATCAATACAAAGTCGCATACTCCCATCTTTCTTCTTCACGAATAAAACAGGAACACCCCAAGGAGACGTACTAGGACGAATGAAACCAATGTCTAACAATTCCTGCAATTGGGTCTTTAACTATTGAAGTTCAATAGGAACCATTCGATATGGGGCTTTGGAAATGGGTTTTGTACCAGGTTCAAGGTCGATACAAAATTTAATTTCACGCTCTGGGCGTATGCCAGGAAGTTCTTCAGGGAATATGTCACGAAATTTATTAACAATAGAAAAATCGTACAAAACTGACGTATTTTTGTTTAAATCTGTGACATGAGCTAAGAAAGCTTGACATCCATTTTTCAATAAACGAATAGCTTTATGGCTTGAAATGACCGTGATTGATTTTAATGGTTTGGTCGCTTGAATTCGCATAATAGGTTGATTAGGAATATGAAAACTAATAACCTTACAAAAACAATCAATTTTTGCATGATGAGTATTTAACCAATCAATCCCTAGAATTACGTCAAACGCAAGTATTTTTAAAGAAATAAGATCGACAGTAATGGTCCGGTACCGATTTGAACCAAACAAGACTTATAAACAGTGGATGTAATGAAGGTTTCTCCCAACGGAGTTTCCACAGATAAGTCAAAGTCTAATTTCTCCGGAGTCAAATTTAATCGTTGAGCGCAAGTAGGGGAAATAAAAGAATGGGTAGAACCGATATCAAATAAAGTATAGACTTCGCTAGAGTTTATGATAAGCTTACCCGTGATGACCCAATTCGGGTTCCTTGCTTTCTGGGAGGTCACAACAAACGTTTTTCCTCAGACACTGGCTTTGACTTTTTGGGATGACCTTTGGTGCCTCCATCCCATTTGAACTTGTCTTTGGTGAATGACAAAATCGGGCTAAGTGACCTTCTCTTCCACAATTATAACATGCTTTGGATGGCATCGCGCAGTTTGGACTGATGTGTCCCTCCCCTCCGCACTTGAAGCATATGATAGGTGGTCGTTCTCCTTCCTTAACAACGGGTGCTGGTGCTGACGTCCTTCCATCATTGTTGAATCTTGTGACGAACGAGATTTTTGTAAATTAATTTTAATATTTATTGAATTAAATAAATATTTTTCGATGATTTAATTATTAGATTAAATAATTAATTGACGCAATTGTGGTAGATTAATTTAATTATATGTGTTACATTTATTAAATTAATGTAGAGAGAGTTTTTATTATCAAAGTATGTGATTATGTGAGCTTATTGTATTAAAAGAAATATTTAATAAGCATATTGGTATTTTAATTAATTTAATTATTAATTAGAGAATTAATAATTTGACATTATTTATTAATGAGTTATTTAATTATGTGACTATGTAAATTTATGAGATATTATTATATTTTATTTAAAATAAATCAAAGAAGATATTGATTTATTTTATGAAGGAGTGTGACATTAATTAAACTATATGATAAAGTTTTATTAAATTAAATGTTTTTTTAAATCTATTTTGCTAGCCAAACAAGGCCCCCATGGGGAGTTGGAACCGTTACCCATTATTGGGTTAACTGACCACTCAGTGCGTCGTTCTCTTATTATATCATACATCTTCTTTTCTTTCTTCATTTTTCCTAAGTCTAGAAAAGTAGAAACATAGAGAGTTTCAGAGAGAGATTGAGAAGTGTTGAGAAAGAATTTTGATTGAAGAAGAGTTGAGAAGAAATTATTCCCTACTAATCTATACTTATTCTCAGGGTAATCTCCTCTTCCCAAATTCTAAATTTCACGTCATTAGTTTTTATAAAATGGCTTTCATACATTTTGTAAAATCTCTGTAATTGAGAAAGTGTTTGATTATGAGTTTATATATGGGTTAAGATGTATCAAATCGTATTTAATTATATATATTATGTGAATTATCATGTCATCAGTTGCATAATACTATGAATTGCTATTTCAAAAATTTATAGAGTATGGGTTTTGGCCTTATGGCCTTATACGTGATATTTTATGTATTGATCGTATGTTATCCCTAAATTTTACACTCGTATATTATTATGCATGTTGATACGAAGAGACCAAAGTTTAAATAAACGGATTCGGTGTTATAACGAATCCGTAGTGACAATTTTCATGTTTTATTTTCAAAACCTTCAAGAACATCAAGAACAGTGAAAGTAAATGTGTTAATTTTGCAAATTATGTGTTGTAACTTGTTAAAAATCATGTTAGATGGGTTAAGTAATGATTATATATGTATTACAATGATTGGGTAAGTCTAAATTCGTGTAAAAATAACTAATTGGAAGTTATGGCCATATTCATGTATAATTTTACGTGTGATTGATTTTTGGCCTAATTTGGCCTTGTTATGTTCATGAATATGAGCAATGAGTAAATCGAGAAAATGAGCACTGGTCACTTAGCCCCGTGCAGTAACGTTACTAAACTACATTACCACTTACGTGCCAGAAAAAAAAAATATAATAAAAAAATAAATATTCGATGAAAATTATTATTAAAATATTTATAAAATAAATTAAATATTTTAATTGAGATGTTTATGGAATAAAATAAATATTCGATGAAAATTATTATTAAAATATTTATAAAATAAATTAAATATTTTAATTAAGATATTATGGAATAAAATAAATATTTGATGAAAATTATTATTCAAATATTTATAAATTAAATTAAATATTATAATTGAGATATTTATGGAATAAAATAAATATTCGATGAAAATTATTATTAAAATATTTATAAAATAAAGTAAATATTTTAATTGAGATGTTTATGGAATAAATTAAATATTCGATGGAAATTATTATGAAATAATTTATTCGAGTGTAATAATAGTAAGAGAATGAAAATATTCTAATTTAATTAAGTAATTAAATTAGAAGGGTAATGATTTGTTAAATAAAGTGGAGTTTATATTAAATAATTAAGTGAAAATGTAACTAATGAATGTCGTGAATACATATGGTATGTGTGTAGGATTTGTGGTGAACGGAAGTAGTAATCGTTTAGCCTAGCAACGAGGCAAGTTTCCTAACCCTACTTGTCATTATTGTTCAAGTTTATTATTTACCTCGAGTAAATTATCATTATTATTATTCAAGTTCAAATGTTATATTAAAGATTGATTATCTTTTCAAAGCATGATTCAGTTATACAATAATTGTCCTATTGTATACTTCTTGAGATTATTATTCAATTTAAATATCATTATTGTTGAATCTTGTTAGACTAGTGAACCTTATTGATTCGACTAGTCCATAGTTGATGAACGTTCTAAATTTCAGAACCCTTATTGAATTATCCAAACCAAACTTCCTTTAGTGCGGACTCGAATGTCAAACTGAGATGAACAACCCTGCAAAGGGATTTACTTATGCGTTAGCGTTAAGATATTGTACTGCGATGATTGTACTAAGGGGGTGATCCCCCTAAATACAGTAGAAAGGTCCATTGTCTTACGATATTAAAGGTTTCAAGTATAACCTTGATAACCTAGGACATAGTTCAAGGTCTTATGACCCTCAAGAATTTTTTGTTTCTTGTTATTCATTCTTGATTCAAAAGTTGAGCTTTTATTCAGATGTCTTTGATTCACTCGCATGTTATTATACTATTATTTCATTATTATACTTGTGGGCATTAGTGCTCACTCTTGCTTAATAATAATATTGCAGTTAAGAACGAAAGAACCGACGAACCTTCCACTAGTAAAGGCAAGGGCAAAGTTAGCAAGTGTTGAAGACTTGTTATTTTATTTGATGATGTATTTATGTTAGACTTAAGTTAATGATATTGTTTAAGACTTAATTGTTTATGATTCCGCACAGATGTTTAAGGTTAGAGTAACCTGGGATTATATTTATTATGTAGTTGATGTAACCCCATAAGGGGAGATTTATTATTATTTCTATCTATTGCATGGTTTGCATTTATTATGGGTAGATAGATAGATGATATTTATCTGATGAACACCAAATCCCGTGGAATTGAAGTACTCGGATTTGGGGTGTCACAAGTTGGTATCAAAGTCGTGAGGTTATGAACCTTAGGTGGGGAACAACCTTAGGTAGTAGCCTTATAGAAAGAAGATAGTGATGGAAAACTCTTATCGAGTTATAAGAAATGAATTTATGTAATTCATTGAAGATAATAAAAGACCTTATGTGTTTATGTGTTAAAGTATGCGTTAGATGATACGACTTAGAAACTAAAACTTAAAATTTTGTGTCAGGATGTCGAATGTTGGAGAAGCTAGTCAAGCTGGGGAGGAAGAACCCCGTGTACCTATAGTACCGACAGAGGAGGAGCCCCAAGACATTCATATCGTTAGGGAGCAGCTAGGTACAGAGGGAGTCATCTCCATTGATCACCGTTGTTGGTCAGGAGTATGAGCCGGAGACTGATCCAGAGGAGGATCCTGAGGAAGAGGAAGAAGAGGAGTTCCCACCAAACTCCATTGATGCAGAGATGTATGACGCACTCTATGATCGTAACGTAGAGTTGCAGGATACTGTTTGGGATTTGACTGAGCAGACGGTTAGTCAGCAGATTACTATTGAGCAGAAGGATAGAGAGATTGTGACTCTTCACACACGTTTAGGAAACGTGGAGTGGGATCTGGTTCACGAGAAGGGTCAGACCGAGGATAAGTCCGCAGAAATAGAGAAGTTAAAGAAGGATCTGAAAGAGACCTCAGAGAGGCTTGCCATAGCAAAGGAGGGCTGGGTACGAGAGTCACGCCGTGCTGATCGTGCAGAAGATGATCGCCATGCGAAGAAGGCTAAACTTGAGGAGACATACTCTACACTACAAAATGCAATGAATGTGGTCCAAGATCGAGTTAGGAAGTATCCAATCCAGTTTGAGGATCTACCATCATATATGCTAGATCGTAGAACGATGTGCCGCATCATGGAGGAGGAGCGTAGCAAGGCTATCCAAATACTTGACGCATAAATGATAGAATTTGTTTAATTATGTGAAAGACTTAATTAGTTTTATATATGTAAATTCGGCGTGTTTATGAACGAAAGAATATTTGAATGTTTTAAATCTCGTGGATTCTTTATTCGTGATAGTTGATGTAAATAGCAGTTATGCTATCGTTTAATGTTAAAACTTTGATTTGAATGCAAATATATCAAGTTGTTTGAGATGATGTGTTAAGTGATATGTTAAATTGTTGAGTAATGCCTTAACTATTTAGAGAAATAAATAAAGTTCTAATAAAGCGTTTATTTAATAGAAAAAGGCCGCCAAGAAGACGACCAAATCGTCGACCAACCCAGGAAGGGTCAACGAATAACAACAACAACACCACCAATGTCAATTTGTTCGTGATTGGTGAATTTACTAAACTGGAGCAATTAACAATCAACCACAAAGCCCACCAAACACCACGTTCAAGGATTTCAAGGCGGTGGGACCGCTTGAGTTTAAAGGTTCTATGAACCCAATCGAAGCTCAAACATGGGTTATGGAGATGGAGAAGGTGTTTGACGTCGCCAGAGTAAGGAAAGACCGGAAGATCGCATATATGCAACATTTGATGCGAAGTCCCCGCCTATTGGTTGGAAAGCAAACAAAGTACTGGGAGGAGAAGATGTAATAAACAGGAGAGATTTAAGGAGATGTTTTTCGAGATGTATTTTTCGACTAGTTCGCAAAACCAAATGGAAGTTCAGTTTTTGGAGTTGAAACAGAGGAATATGTCAGTAGTACATTATGCGGCAAGGTTCAACGAATTGGCTAGGTTCGCCACATATCAAGTGCATCTTGTGAGAGAAAGGCAAGACATTTTGAGGTGGGATCAAGCCCTCGGTTGTATAGCAAGGTGTCAATGTTCCAATTGAACACTTTTCTTTGGAGTGTTAGAGAAGGCCATACTACTGAAGGTGGAAGCGGCGCGTATCTAAATATAATCGTGGATCAAGAAGAAAAAGAGTGAAAATGAAGGAATTAACAAGACTGGTGGAAGTAGCACGGGAGGTAATAATAATCAGAAGAAAAAGTGGTCCGATAACTCGTCAGCTGGAAGTTAACAAGGAGGGCAAAAGAAAAAGATTGAAGCGTGCCCAACCTGCGGAAAAGCTCATTTGGGAGTTTGCATGAAGGGAAAACGATTATGCTACAATTGTGGTCAAGAAGGCCACATAGCACCTAACTGTTCTAAACCAAAGAAGGGTGCATGCTTCACTTGTGGCTCAAAGGATCATCTTGCAAGGGATTGTCCTAAGAAGGGATCTGGAGGAACAGGATCAGGAGGGAATAGAGGAAACAACGGTGGAAGCACTCTGACTATCACAGGACCAACTGCAACCAACCGACCGACCACCAGAACATTCAACATGACAGTTCAGGATGTAGTGCAGTCTCGCGATGTGATGTCAGGTATCATTCCGATCAATAAAGTTAATGCTTATGTATTATTTGATTAAAGTGCTACTTGTTCATTTATATCCGATGACTTTGCCAAGAACTTAGAATTGCCTAAGGATGAGTTAGAATACCCCATGAACATAGAAATTGTGAATAGAGAAATTATTCTGTTAAATGCGTGCACAAGAAGCGTAGAGTGGATATTAAGAGTAACATTATGAACGTAGATCTTATCCCTATTCGACTTGGAGAATTCGATATTATCTTTGGTATGGACTGGTTATCCAATTATGGGGCGGTAATTGATTGCCAGAAGAAGCGTATTAACCTTATGACTCCGTCAAAGGTTGTGTTTTATGGTAGTAAGTCGCCTAGACAAGCGAGTTGTCTGACGATGATGCAGGCCAGGAAGTTGTTAAGACAAGGCTGTGTAGGATATCTAGCTTACATAGTCGATATTCATAAAGAAAATCCGAAAATAGAGGAGATACCAGTAGTGAGGGATTTCGCAGACGTATTTCCGGAAGATTTGCCAGGACTTCCACCAGATAGAGCGGTTGAATTCGTGATAGATTTGGCTCCAGGAACGGTTCCAATATCGAAGGCACCATACCAAATGGCACCGGTAGAGATGAAAGAGCTGATGGTTCAACTACAAGAATTACTAGACAAGAAGTATATCCAACCAAGCGTATCACCGAGCCTTGCGGTTTTATTAGAAAGAAGAAAGATGGGACAATGCGCTCAAGATCGACTATAGAGAACTGAATAAGGTCACGATCAAGAATAGATATCCATTACCGCGAATCGAAGACTTGTTCGATCAGTTAAAGGGAGCGAGATACTTTTCAAAGATAGATTTGAGGAGTGGTTATCATCAACTGAAGGTGAGACCAGAAGATGTACCGAAGACAACATTCAGAACCCGATACGGTCACTACAAATTTCTGGTAATATCATTTGGTTTAACAAATGCTCCTGCAGCATTTATGGGCTTAATGAATGGAGTGTTCAAGCCGTTTTTGGACAAATTTGTAGTGGTATTTATAGATGACATTTTGGTATATTCGAAAACCAAGGAAGAACATGAAGAACATTTGAGGGTGACATTAGAGACGTTGAGAAGAGAGAAGTTGTACGCTAAATTTTTGAAATGTGAATTCTGGATTGAAAGGGTATAATTTCTTGGACATGTGATCGATAGGGACTGAATTTGGTGGATCCTCCAAAGTCGAAGCCGTGATTAATCGGGATCACCAAGACGCCGGCGTAAGTAAGAAGTTTTCTTGGATTGGCGGTTATTACGAAGATTCATTCAGATTTTTCCAAGATCGCAACCTCGATTGATTTAATCGACAAAAAAAATTGATGAAATTTGTTTGGACGGAGAAGTGTGAGGAAAGCTTTCAAGAATTAAAGAAGAGGTTAAGTTCAACCCCTGTGTTATCTCTTCCAAATGACACAGGAAATTTTATGGTATGTAGTGATGCGTCGCACAAAGGACTTGGCTGTGTGCTCATGCAAAATGGCAGAGTCATTGGCGCGACGGCGTCCACGACAACTGAAAGATTATGAGAAGGGGTATCCGACCCATGACTTGGAGTTAGCTGCAGTAGTTTTGCTTTGAAAATCTGGAGGCACTATCTCTATGGGGAGAAGTGTGAAATATATACAGACTACAAGAGTCTCAAATATATTTTTACACGTAAAAACTTGAATATCGCCAAAGAAGGTGGTTGGAGTTAATTAAGGACTACGATTGTGAGATTCTATACCATCAAGGGTAAGGCAAATGTGGTGGGCCACGATTAAGTAGAAAGGGCCTGGAGAAACCGATGTTGTTAATCTATGAGGAGGAGTTAATTTGAGAATGGAGAAGCGAGGAATTGGAAGTGAAGTATCATATGGAGATTGATGAGAAAATATTTGAGATGTAATCCGGTATAACCCTCTTGGATAAAGTTAAGGAGGCTCAACCGGGACGTAAGAATGTAAAAATGTGACAAAGAAGATATCTGAAGGAACCGAACCAAGATTTAAGATGGATAAGGAAGGAATACTAAGATTTGATAATAGAATTTGGGTACCGCCAGTTCAAGAGATTAAGGAAGATATTTTAAGCGAGGCTCATAGTTCACGATATTCGATTCACCCTGGTAGTACCAAGATCTCAGACAACATTTTTGGTGGCCGAATTTGAAGCGTGATGTTGCAGAATGTGTTGCCAAGTGTCTGACCTGTCAGAAAGTGAAAGCGGAACATCAGAGACCGAGTGGATTGCTACAACCATAAGAGATCCCAGAGTGGAAATGGGAACATATTATAATGGACTTCGTGGTTGGCCTTCCGACGACTCAGAAAGGCTACGACGCAGTATGGGTTATCGTTGATCGACTGACAAAATCTGCACACTTCCTTCCGATCAAATTAAGATTCAACTTAGATCAGTTGGCGAGGCTATACGTAAAAGAGATTGTTTCGAGGCACGGAGTTCCGGTATCAATTGTTTCAGATAGGGATCCGCGCTTCACATCAAATTTCTGGAAAAGTCTTCAGGAATGCTTGGGTACGCAATTGCGAATGAGTACAGCTTACCACCCTCAAACAGACGGATAGAGTGAGAGAACGATTGAGGACATTAAAAGATATGCTAAGAGCACATGTGATGGACTTTAAAGGAAATTGGGATGATCACCTACCATTAGTAGAGTTCTACACAACAACAAGTTACCACGCTAGTATTGGAATGCCACCCTATGAAGCGTTATACGGTACAGAAAGTGCGAGAACTCCACTATATTGGGATGAAGTGGCGAAAAGACAACTACTAGGGCCAAATTGGTACAACAAATGATATATAGTCAAGGTGATTCGAGCAAGATTGACAGCAACTCAAGATAGATAGAAAAAATACGCCGATCCACACCGTAAGAATGTTGAGTTCGAACCAGGTAGTTATGTGTTCTTAAAGGTCTCTCCTTGGAAAGGAAAGATCAGATTCGGAAAGAAAGGGAAATTGAGCCAAAGATTCATTAGCCTTACCTCCAGCACTCGAGAATGTCCACAACGTCTTCCATATTTCTGTGTTACGACCCTACAAAGCCGATTACAAGCATGTAATTGAATACGAACCCCTGCATTTTGAGAAAGACTTATCTTACGAAGAAATTCCTGTCCAAATTGTCGACCGTAAAGAACAAGTTCTCAGAAATAAAGTTATACCTTCTGTTAAGGTAATTTGGAGGAACCACGACGTTGAAGAAGCTACGTGGGAACTCAAAGAGAATATGATGAAGAATTACCCTCATTTATTTACTTAAATTATGTAAAGCGATTACGGGGACGTAATCTTTGTAAGAGAGGGAGAATGTAACGGGTCGAATTTATTGAGTCGTGATTCGGGGATGTAATCCTTTTAAGGGAAGAAAGATGTGATGAACGAGATTTTGTAAATTAATTTTAATATTTATTGAATTAAATAAATATCTTTCGATGATTTAATTATTAGATTAAATAATTAATTGACTAATTGTGGTAGATTAATTTAATTATATGTGTTATATTTATTAAATTAATGTAGAGAGTTTTTATTATCAAAGTATGTAATTATGTGAGCTTATTGTATTAAAAGAAATATTTAATAAGCATATTGGTATTTTAATTAATTTAATTATTAATTAGAGAATTAATAATTTGACATTATTTATTAATGAGTTATGTGACTATGTGAAATTATGAGAAATTATTATATTTTATTTAAAATAAATCAAATAAGATATTAATTTATTTTATGAAGGAGTGTGACATTAATTAAACTATATGATAAAGTTTTATTAAATTAAATGTTTTTTTAAATCTATTTTGCTAGCCAAACAAGGCCCTATGGGGAGTTGGAGCAGTTACCCATTATTGGGTTAAGCGGCCACTCAATCGTCGATTCTCTTATTATATCATACGCCTTCTTTTCTTTCTTCATTTTTCCTAAAATCTAGAAAAGTAGAAACATAGAGAGTTTGAGAGAGAGAGAATGAGAAGTGTTGAGAAAGAATTTTGATTGAAGAAGAGTTGAGAAGAAATTATTCCCTACTAATCTATACTTATTCTCAGGGTAATCTCCTCTTCCCAAATTCTAAATTTCACGTCATTAGTTTTTATAAAAATGGCTTTCATACATTTTGTAAAATCTCTGTAATTGAGAAAGTGTTTGATTATGAGTTTATATATGGGTTAAGATGAATCAAATCGTAATTAATTATATATATATTATGTGAATTATCATGTCATCAGTTTCATAATACTATGAATTGCTATTTCAAAAATTTATAGAGTATGGGTTTTGGCCTTATGGCCTTATACGTGATATTTTATGTATTGATCGTATGTTATCCCTAAATTTTACACTCGTATATTATTATGCATGTTGATACGAAGAGACCAAAGTTTAAATAAATAGATTCGGTGTTATAACGAATCCGTAGTGACAATTTTCATGTTTTATTTTCAAAACCTTCAAGAACATCAAGAACAGTGAAAGTAAATGTGTTGATTTTGCAAATTATGTGTTGTAACTTGTTAAAAATCATGCTAGATGGGTTAAGTAATGATGATTATATATGTATTACAATGATGGGTAAGTCTAAATTAAGTGTAAAAAATAACTAATTAGAAGTTATGGCCATATTCATATATAATTTTACGTGTGATTGATTTTTGGCCTAATTTGGCCTCATTATGTTCATGACTGAATCAGTAAGCGCAGAAATCGCAGAAAATGAACTCTGGTAACTTAGCCCGTGCGTTGCTAATAAACTATATTACTATTCCGTATCATTAAAAAAAAAATATAATAAAAAAAAATATTCGATGAAAATTATTATTAAAATATTTATAAAATAAATTAAATATTTTAATTGAGATATTTTTTGAATAAAATAAATATTCGATGAAAATTATTATTAAAATATTTATAAAATAAATTAAATATTTTAATTGAGATATTATGGAATAAAATAAATATTTGATGAAAATTATTATTAAAATATTTATAAAATAAATTAAATATTTTAATTGAGATATTTATGGAATAAAATAAATATTCGATAAAATTATTATTAAAATATTTATAAAATAAAGTAAATATTTTAATTGAGATGTTTATGGAATAAATTAAATATTCGATGGAAATTATTATGAAATAATTTATTCGAGTGTAATAATAGTAAGAGAATGAAAATATTCTAATTTAATTAAGTAATTAAATTAGAAGGTAATGATTTGTTAAATAAAGTGGAGTTTATATTAAATAATTAAGTGAAAATGTAACTAATGAATGTCGTGAATACATATGGTATGTGTGTAGGATTTGTGATGAATGTAAGTAGTAATCGTTTAGCCTCATACGAGGCGAGGCAAGTTTCTAACCCTACTTTTCATTATTGTTCAAGTTTATTATTTACCTCGAGTAAATTATCATTATTATTATTCAAGTTCAAATGTTATATTAAAGATTGATTATCTTTTCAAAGCATGATTCAGCTTATACAATAATTGTCCTATTGTATACTTCTTGAGATTATTATTCAATTTAATATCATTATTGTTGAATCTTGTTAGACTAGTGAACCTTATTGATTCGACTAGTCCATAGTTGATGAAACGTTCTAAATTTCGTAACCCTTATTGAATTATCCAAACCAAACTTCCTTCAAAAGTGCGGACTCGAATGTCAAACCGAGATGAACAACCTGCAAAGGGATTTACTTATGCGTTAAGCGTTAAGATATTGTGCATGATTGTACTAAGAAATTTGATCCCCTAAGTACGAGTAGAAAGGTCTATAGTCTTACGATCGTTAAAGGTTTCAAGTATAACCCTTGATAACCTAGGACATAGTTCAAGGTCTTATGACCCTCAGAATTCTTTTGTTTCTTGTTATTCATTCTTGATTCAAAAGTTGAGCTTTTATTCAAATGTCTTTGATTCACTCGCATTTTATTATACTGTTATTTCATTATTATACTTGTGGGCATTAGTGCTCACTCTTGCTTAATAATAACATTGCAGTTAAGAACGAAAGAACCTGATTTAACCTTCCACTAGTAAAGGCAAGGGCAAAGTTAGCAAGTGTTGAAGACTTGTTATTTTATTTGATGATGTATTTATGTTAGACTTAAGTTAATGATGTTGTTTAAGACTTAATTGTTTATGATTCCGCACAGATGTTTAAGGTTAGAGTAATCTGGGATTATATTTATTATATAGTTGATGTAACCCCATAAGGGGAGATTTATTATTATTTCTATCTATTGCATGGTTTGCATTTATTATGGGTAGATAGATAGATGATATTTGTACAGTGAACACCAAATCCCGTGGAATTGAAGTACCCGGATTTGGGGGTGTCACAAATCTCCTCTTCTTGAAATGTACATTCTTATTGTTTTGGCCCTGATTACCACCGAAGTGGTTACCATTTCTGGCCTGTTGATTCCCTCCACGCTTGTTGTCACCGCTTTGATGACTGCTTCATTGGTATTATCATTTTACCAACTGCTCCATTTTCGTTGCGTTGACTCGTTATCGCGCTCCACTAACTGAGCCCTATTTACAACATCTGAATACAAACACAGTTTATGAGAAATAAGATGTTGACGTATCTCCGGCTTCAAACCTCTTAAAAACATCCGCGTCATTCTCTCTTCATTATCCACCAAGTGGGACGCAAATCGGGATAACTCGGCAAACTTGGCTTCATACTGCGACACGGTCATATTATTTTGCTCCAATTTGATGAATTCTACCTCTTTTATATGAAGAATACTTTCGGGAAAGTACTTGTCGTTGAATAATTCTTGGAACTTTTCCCAAAACATCTTCAGTGTGGTAGGTTGAGTACGCTTTACCGATTCCCACCAGTAATCTGCCTCTCCTCCCAACATAAAGGCAGCAAAAGAAACCTTTTGCTCCTCGGAACATCCCAAGACATCAAATATCTTGGTGATCTGCTTTATCCATGCTTCCACCTTAAGTGGTTTTGGTACATCCAATAAACTCCGGTGGTCCCAGCCTCGAATGAAGCTTTTTAGCGGTGACCGTCAGAGAGTTTCAAAGTGTTTCCACCTATATTTTGGACAGAACCGCTCTTGCTCATTGTTGTTGCATGAATTGCATAAAGCCCCAACATTTGATCATTCATCATTTGGTCAGTGTTGTTGTTTGCATGAGGATTGTCGCCTTCCTGATGCACATTATCCTGATTATTGATATGTGGTGAATCAATGGTCTCCTGTGCTCCATTGGTATTCTCAACATTCTCAGATGTCATTTTCAGATACTGCCACAAAACAAAAGGTTAATTGACATGTAACATATTATCCCTATATTCTGACCGACCAATTAAATACCAAAAAAAACTTAGGTAGGTCATACTAGCGAAGGAATTCCCCGTCTCTCCCCTCCTAGTTCTATTATCACATCTTAGCCAGGGATCATATCCCTAAGCTTTGATACCAACTGTGACGCCCCCAAAATTAGGTATACATCACCCATCTTGAGTCGCCAGATACATGGTACAGAATTCAAATACAACTTTATAATACAACTGTCGTGTACAATACGACAAAACATAAACTATGAGTTTGAATACAAATATTGTCTATCAAAAGATTATACAAACTCAAAAGGAGTCCTCATTACAATTATTATCACACTATTTCACAGAATAGTGAGGACTACTAATGCACCATCTAGGACCATCACTCTGTTCCCTGACTAGTCCCAGTTACATTCTCATTCCCTGAAGGGAACAGTGAAAGAAAGGGTGAGCTCAACTAGCCCAGTAAGAAATATTATGACTAAGATAATGCAGAATAATTTATCGTTAGCCTTCAACAATGTTAAACTGATAAAATATAATAAATATCAAGTTTAACTGCAGCGGAACAAGCAATCCATTAAAAGAGTCAAGTAGAGAAAGAAATCTACTATCTTTTATGATTTAAAAGTTTTTTCATCACTTTTATCGCTCGGACTCAGCTTAATAAATAATCCACATCATCGAATCACCCCTGCACTACGGCCAAGGATATTCTTTAGTATCACGACCACAATTATACATGCACTACGGGCCAAGAATATTTGTGTATTCATTAATGGTCATGATCATGCCAACAACTGTCCATCAATGCACTACGGGCCAATGAGGACTTTTATCACATCATTTATAACATTACGGTAATGATTACACCGAATAATCCCTGGTCATAATCATACCAAGTCCATCTATGCACTACAGGCCACAGATGACTTTCAATATAATATAAACATGAAGATGATGACAATGATATAATAATTCAATAAAACAAGTTCAAGAATTAATTTATCTAGGAACTGATAACGTCCAAATTGTCAACATGATACTGCTTTGTAGAGTAAAATTCAAGAATGCTCAGAAGAATATTTTCATGAAAAGATACTGGATGAAGTGCAAATATCAAAGATATTCCACTAATTTCATGGGTATAGAAGTTAAAGTTTTAACCAACTAAGAATAATAAAGAATGGAATAACAAAAGAAATCACCATGCATGCGATGTATCGCACAAGCAAAAGTTATTCCAATGAGAATAATAAAGGATGGAACCGGTCCCGGCGTAAACGCACGCACGTGATATTCCGGCTGAATAATAAATAATGGAACCGGTCCCGGCGAAAGCGCACGCATGTGATATTAAACGTAATAATAAAGAATGTAATATTAGAAGAATGTCACCATGTATAGGGTAGCCCGCGTATACAGGTTATTCCAACATAATAATAAATAATGGAATAACATAAGTTTTTTCATTAAGACGGGAGAAAGAAATAACACCCCTTACCGTAAAAGAAACTGAATATAAGAGTAGGGAAGTAGCAGAATACTTTTCTATAGGTTCTCTTATAATTCTCTCTCTAGAGTTTCAGTGAATTCGTAAGAAATAATAAAGGAATGAGCTTCTATTTATAGGAAAATAGAATGAATAGTAACTAATTCATGAACGGTCTAGATTGATTTACTATTAAACGGACGATCCAGATTGGTTTAGTATTAAAACTAAAACAACGGTCCATACGGATTTACTATTAAAACTTCACCAGCGGTTCATATTGACTTACTATTATATCTTCAACCAACGGTCTGAAAAATTAGCACATCTCCTCATGGAATAATATTGTACCCAAATACCCGAATGCACAATACTAAAGTGAATAGTAACCAGATGAATAGTAACTCATGAATAGTAACTCTGACACGAAAAAGTGTCCTGAATACCCAATTGAACAATATATCCTTCAGACATCAATTATACTAACACAAATAAGTCTAACACAATGGAACTATAAAATTCATCTTTAATCAACACGAACTTATTCATCATTAATATTATAATTCACAATATTTAACAATCAGGTCATTCCCAGGAAAGAGGGGGCTTTCAGATAAGGATTTCTCCTTATTCGACGCATGATTAGGTGACCAAACCTCTCCTCGATGTAACTTCTAGACATCAATCAATATTGCAAATAATAATATGAATAACTTTAAAATCTCAATTATTGATTTAATAATATATCATATAATGCGGATGATATTGTAATAATAATTGAATCAATAATACGAGAGATATGATGCGACAATTATCGTAGCAATAATTGAGTATAACCGAGTGACTTCTCACGTAAGCATCAATAATCAATCTTGTGTACATCGTGCTACTACGCCAGACATCGCATTTTTACTAAAGGGTAGTTCAACAGCTTTTAACAGTAACACCTCCATAGTTATTTTCATAAAGTATTTTTGTCATTTTCTCAATCAAACAATAATTCCGTTGTAGGGTCCACCAATGATTGTCTTAGTTATTGCGAATATTCCTGTTAAAACGTAATATTCCCCACCAATCGAATATTATATAACAACTTGCGTATTTTACAAAATTTATAAATATTACCCACAACTATAACATTATATCAAATCAATACCATAATATTCAAAAATATAATTCGAAAAAAAATATTCTTTATTCATAAAAGTTGGGGTCTTACACACATTATCCTGCTTATTGATATGTGGAGACGCAACGGTCTCCTGTGCTCCATTGCTATTCTCAACATTCTCGGATGTCATTTTCAGATACTGCCACAAAATAAGAGTTAGTTATCATATCACATATTATCCCTATACTCTGGCCGACCAATTAAATACCAAATAAACTTAGGTAGGTCATACTAGCGAAGGAATTCCCCGTCTCTCCCCTTCTAGTTCTTGTCCCACATCTCAGTCAGGGATCATATCCCTAAGCTTTGATACCAACTGTGATGCCCCCAAAATAGGTATACATCACTTATTCGTAAGTCACAAATACATGGTACAAAATACAAATAAAAACTTAATTATACAAACCGTAGGTAAAATACGACAAAACATAAGCTGTGAGTTTTAATACAACATTGTCTTCTAAACAGTATTCAAACTCAAAATAAGTCCTCAATACATTTATTTTCACACTATTTCTTAGAATAGTGAGGACTATTAATGCTATCATCTGAACCGTCACTCCGTTCCCCGACTAGTCCCCGCTACGTTCTCATTTCCTAAAGAGAACAATGAAAGAAAAAGGTTGAGCTCAACTAGCCCAGTAAGAAATATTATGACTAAGATAATGCCGAATAAATTATCATTAGTCTTCAACAGTGTTAAACTGATAAAATATAACAAACATCAAGTTTAACTGCAGCGGAACAAGCAATCCATTAGAAGAGTCAAGTAGAGAATAAGGCTAATGACTATTATACCCTTTTTGTATAATTGAAGTTTACTTGAAAATATAGCTAAAGCTTTAGTTGGTGACCTACTAATGTTTAAAAAGTGACTTATTTATCAACACCTCAGCCAATTTTTGCCAGCAATCTCAGCCATGTGCATTGTATCACATGATATATAGATCTATGGAGAGAGAAATGTCACTTGTTAGCCTCTTTTGTACATAGACTCCCAACCAAGTCTCTATCTCTCAAAACCCACGAAATCTTAATGCATATCAGTCCCAAAATAAAGCCCTACTAACACCTGTAGCAAATCAGAAGCCAGATTCAAGCAATAATCAAAGTGAGGTATAAAACCTAAACCAAAAACTTGATCTATGATCCTTTGTTAAATGTTATGTTTGAATGTTTAAATATGTAGTATATAGTGTTAAACAATGATCTGGGTTAGTAGAAAATGGATCTATAACATGTAGATACTCAAAATATAAGATTTCTAAAATCTGGAAAACTGAGAAATATGGTCTGACAATCAAATGTCAAGTACCATAAATCTCAGCCTGTTTATGTTTATGTTTTTGTTTGTTTAAAGGTTTGTATTTGTTATATGATATAATGGCTTTACTCTAAAACTTGATTTAGGGTCAGAGGATGTGTAGATATGTTCTAATTGTTGGTCAAAGGTCGTTGACCGACCATGACTGGACAAATCTGGGCAGCCCAGAACTTGCCTAGATCAGTCTGACAAGATGTTTAAAGGCTCAAATCTGACAGTTGATTGTTGATTTGTTACGGTTGTTGTATTCAGGTTATAGTATGTTGTATAGACCGCAAGATTAAGCTTTTACATCACCTATATATCAAACTAATTGAAGTCAGTGGCTGGTCAAACCAGGCCAGAAGATCACGAACTGAGTTTTCTGGGTAACCCAGAAAACTCAAGAACACGATCTCTGACAACGTTTGACCAACATATATGTTGTGATTGTGTTGTTGTTTTCTTAATTTTATATATTGTATCTCTACTCTTACATGTTGTTTAAATGCTGAAACCTTAAAATCACAAAAATAGTTCATGTGTTGCAAGTTATGAAGATCATAAGTTGCCAACTCAGGCTGTTCTTCATTTATGGAAAACCCAAAAATGAAGAACAACTTCTGACAAGGTTTTATGAAGCCTAGATCTCTCCGATTTCTTATGTTATGGCTATAGAACTTGATTAGGATTGTAGTATTACATGAATACTACAACACTAACACTTTAGACAAATCAAAAGCTTATCGAACATGAATTTATGGGTGGTCAAACCACCTACCCTGCAAACTGCCATGACTTTCTAGGTTTGACCAAGAATAGCTCAAGAACACCTATAGCGACAGTTTCGCCGCTATAGGGTCCTTTAGCGACAGTTTATTACTAAAATTAATTATTTTTATTAAATAAATAGAAAAATTAGTTTTTAATTATTAAAAATATAAAATAAATTATTAAAAATTATTTTAAAGTCCAAAAATTAGTTTTTAATTATTTTGAATATATTTCATAAATATTTAATATTTTGGAGTATTAAAGGTATTTAATTTATTTAATTATAATATTAAATAAATTATTTAAAAATGATTTTAATACATGAAAAATTATTTAAAATTATATTATGATATAAGAAAATATTTTAAGTTATTTTTAATGACTTTTACTATTTTGTGATGAATTTTCATTAATTAATTAATATTAATGATATTAAAGTTATTTAATAAATGTATTAAATAAATTATGAAAAATAGAATTTATGATATAAAAATTATATAAAAATGATTTAAAGGATTATAACATATTTTAAGTTATAAAATATAACTTATGATATTTTGTCATGAAAAATATTAATATTTTAATATTAATGATATTAGAATTATTTAATAATTATATTAAATAATTTAGTTTTAAAATAATTTTAATATTTTAAAAATCATTTTAAATGAAAATAAAGTGTTTAAAGATATTTGAAGTTATAAAATATAACTTTTAATATTTAAAGGATAATTTCATTAATAATTAATATTAATGATATTAAATTTATTTAATAATTGTATTAAATAAATAGTTTTAAAATGGTTTTATTAATTTAAAAATCATTTAAAAGAATATAAATGAATTAAAAATATTTTAAGTTATAATTAATGACTTTTAATATTTTGATAGATAAAGCATTAATATTTAAATATTAATGGTAATTATTTAAAATGATTTTAATTATTTTAAAATCATTTAAGGATAATCTGAATACTTTAAAAATATTTTTTTGAGTTATTATAAATAACTTTAATATTTTGGCAATGGTTTCATTAATAGTTTATTATTAATTAAATATTAATGATAATAGAATTATTCAATATTTAAATCATTTAATAATGATTTCAGTGTTTAAAAATTATTATAAGTCATTTAAAAATAATATGACTGATACTTATAGATATTGAACTACAAGATAGAGTCTTAGACTCGATAATTACCCGGTAAAGTCGTCGGTACACCGACATGTTTCAGAAATTGATCCGGACTTAGATATTTTGACTATATTAATGCTTGTTGGTGCTTCAATGACTGTGAAACATGGGTGACAATGTGATTAGGTTATATGCCAACTGCAATAAGCAGTATTATGTGTTATGATATGTTATTTAAATCAGTAAAATAATCTTATTACTGATAGGTTGCTATATAAAAGATAAATCTAAGTTACGTATTGTAAGCAGCAGACCAGGCAAGTATCCTACCTTTTCATTTCCTTTATGCAATGGACATGAGTAAGAGAGTTTCAGATTTATATTATTATTGTACTAGATTATTAACTCTATTGTCGTATATATTATATCCGATCATTATTTATCAACATGATATTATATTATATAACTCATATATATATATTCTGTTCGTTAATTTCTAAATATGGTTATACAAGTGTCCCCACTTGGATAATCATTGTATTTAATCACATGTTGATATATATATATATATATATATATATATATATATATATATATACCTATTGATTGGAAGTATGTATACATTAAGTAAAAGTCGTCTAAGCTATTTGATCAGCTAGACACAGATTTAGAAATATCGTTGAATATAATAAAACCTTTTTGTATCCAATCAAATTGTTTTGGTTCGAATTCCAGACTAAGTATGAACATACTTTTATGTGCCCAAGGCGGACAGAGTGAGCGATAACATCGTTCTTGCATGTAGTATTGATCAATACAGGGCCCATGGGATGTACACCCTCGCGCCCGTAAGTTATGACGGTTTGCAGATGAAGTTCTGTTTAACCTTTTCGAAAATAGAAAACAATGTTCATAAAATGTCACCTTAAACCTATTTATAGTCAATACGTAGTTTCAAAAAAAATGTGATATAGAGTTGTTATGTTATTATTATCGGTTTAGTTTACTTCACAACTATTGAATCGTTGTAAAAGTGATGTATAAAGAAAACATTTAATTCTTTCAGCTAATTATATTTAAAATTGTTATTACTTGTTGGGCACCCAAATGCTCATTCTTGCTTTAAATTTAAATGTTTTCAGCTAAGCGTGAACAACCTGAAGGTTCAGACAAGAACAAGTGAAAAGGAAAACAAACAGAATATGTTTAATGGTATCTTTTGTAATAGTTAAAATATATTAATACAATGATATGTATTATCTATCATGTAAGGAATTATAGTAAAGGTTGCGTACTTGGGATTAGACTCTGATATATGTAAATTAAGTTTGATTTTTATATTATTGTTATTGTTATTATTATTAGTATTATTCCGCTCATAGAAATGGTATCGTGAAGCACCGAGTTCGGGTTTCAAGTACCTGAATTTGGGGGCGTCACAAGAGGGTCACATATCTCCCAACTGTCCTAATCCTAAGAAAAGTCGTGGCTGTTTTATTTGTGGGTCGATGGACCACATGGCAAGAAATTGCCCGAAGAAGGGGGCAGAGGGTAGTAAGGGTTCTGGTTGTGGTAATTTAGTCATTACTGGACCAACACCATCATTGGGTAGACCCTTAACCCGAACGTTTAATATGACTATCCAAGATGCGGTTGCATCGCTGGATGTAAAAAGTGTATCATTTCTACCAATCTAAATAAATGCTTATGTGTTATTTGACTCGGGTGCTACTTGTTCTTTTATAGCATATGGATTTACTAAGCAACTGGGATTAAATCCTGAAAAGTTAGAAATACCTTTACACGTTAAGGTAGCGAACGAGGAGATAATTCCCAATTAAAAAAATTCATAGGAATTGTTTCGTAGATATTAGGGGTAACAAATTATCGGTAGATCTTTAACCGATAAGATTAAGAGAATTTGATGTAATTCTAGGTATGTATTGGTTAATTAACCATAGAGCGATAATAAACTATCATAGAAAGAGTGTAAACTTAAGGCTTTTTAAGAAATCTGAGGTGGTGTTTTATGGTAATAAATCACCAAGACGTTCTTGTTGTCTAACCATAACACAAGCTAGAAGATGTTAAAGAAAGGGTGTAAGGGTTACCTGTGCCATGTGGTGGATACCCAAAGAGTGGGAGCATTATTGGAATAGATAGCGGTAATTTAAGAGTTCACGTATGTGTTTCCAGAGGAGTTACCCGGTATTCCGCCAGATAGGGATGTAGAATTTGTGATTGAGTTGCTGCCGGGTACGGTACCAGTTTCAAAGGCACCATATAGAATGGCGCCAGTAGAAATGAAGGAGTTAATGGTTCAATTACATGAACTATTAGATAGAAAGTACATTCAACCGAGTGTGTCTCCATGGGAAGCGCCAGTATTGTTTGTAAAGAAGAAGGATGGGTCGTTTTGACTTTGTATCGACTATCGAGAGTTGAACAAGTTACCGATTAAGAATAAATACCCGTTGCCCAGGATCGATGATCTATTTGATCAGTTAAAAGGGGAAAAGTATTTTTCTAAAATAGATTTGCGTACGGGGTATCATCAACTAAAAGTGAGGAAGGAAGATGTACCTAAGATGGCGTTCAGAACTCGTTATGGGCATTATGAGTTTCTAGTTATGTCGTTTGGGTTGACGAATGCGCCAGCCGCATTTATGGATATGATGAACAGAGTGTTCAAGCAGTATTTGGACAAGTTCATTGTAGTGTTCATTTATGATAATCTAGTCTATTCTAAGACGCCAGAAGATCATGCTGAACATTTAAGGATAGTGTTAGAAACACTACGAAAGGAGAAGTTGTATGCGAAATTCACTAAGTGTGAATTTTGGCTTGAACAAGTGCAGTTTCTAGGACATGTTATAGATAAAGATGGCATATCCGTAGATCCAGCAAACGTGAAGCAGTGAATGAGTGGGAGCAATCGAAAACGCCAACCGAGGTTCGGAGTTTTCTGGGGTTAGCGGGATACTATAGAAGGTTCATTCAGGACTTTTATAAAGTAGCTACTTCGTTGATAAATCTGACGAGAAAGTCGGTGAAGTATGAATGGACAGAAAAGTGTGAAAATAGTTTTCAAGAACTAAAAAGGAGGTTGAGTGAGGCACATGTATTATCCTTACCAGATGATACGGGGAATTTTGTAGTTTATAGCGATGCTTCGCATAAAGGACTTGGTTGCGTGCTCATGCAAAGATGGAAAGGTCATTCACAGACGCACACGCCAGTTAAAGGATTATGAGAAGGTCTATCCTACTCATGACCTAGAATTAGCAGTTGTAGTCTTTGCCTTAAAAATATGGAGACATTATTTATATGGAGAAAAATGTGAGATATACACGGACCATAAGAGTCTGAAATATATCTTCACACAGAAGGAGTTTAATATGAGGCAAAGAAGGTGGTTAGAGTTGATAAAGGATTACGACTGTGATATCCTGTATCATCCAGGAAAGGCGAACGTAGTAGCCGACGCGTTAAGTCTGAAGGGTAGGGAAAAGCTGTCAACGTTAACGACTCAGAATGAGTTAATAACAGAGATGACAAGGATGGAATTAGAAGTTAAGTTACCAAGTGAAATGGTGGAGATGTTATTTTCAATAGAGACTCGACCAACGATAGTGGAACGGGTTAAGGAAGTACAGATCAGTACAGAAGAATGTGAGCGAATGAAAAAGATAATGAAGGATGACGTGAAGACTAAGTACAACCTTGATAAAGAAGGTTTACTTCGTTTTGAAGGAAGAATTTGGGTTCCAAATAATTCTGAGTGAAAAGAAGAGATCATGTGTGAGGCTCATAATTCGAGGTACTCGATACATCCTGGTAGTACTAAGATGTATCAAGACCTTCTTCAGAACTTTTGGTGGCCGAACATGAAGAGGGAGACGTAGAATATTTTAGTAAGTGCTTAACTTGTCAGAAAGTTAAGGTTGAACACCAAAGGCCGAGTGGGTTGTTGCATCCACTAGAGATTCCGGAGTGGAAATAGAAACATATCACCATGGACTTTGTGGTGGGACTTCCAACCATGAGAAAAGGATACAATGCTATTTGGGTGATAGTGGATCGGTTAACCAAATCGGCTCATTTCCTACCAATAGGAATTAGGTATAACCTAGAGCAGTTAGCTAAGCTTTATGTCAAGGAAATTATTTCTAGACATGGAGTACCTGTTTCGATTGTGTCCAATCGTGATCCACGATTCACGTCAAACTTTTGGAGGAGTTTGCAAGAGCAAATGGGAACGCATTTAAGATTGAGTACTGCGTATCATCCACAAACAGATGGACAAAGTGAACGGACAATTCAAACGCTAGAAGATATGTTAAGATCTTGCGTTATGGATTTCAAGGGGAGTTGGGACGAACATCTACCTTTAGTAGAATTCGCGTACAACAATAGTTTTCACATTAGTATAGGCATACCGCCTTACAAAGCATTATATGGGAGGAAGTGTAGAACACCACTTTGCTGGGATGAAGTAGGTGAACGACGAATGTTGGGACCTAATATGGTACAACAAATGGCAGAAAAGGTTGAGCTAATACGAACTCGATTGGTAGCGGCTCAAGATAGACAAATGAAGTATGCAGATCCTCATCGAGAGAATATAGAATTTGAAGTAGGATCGTATGTCTTTCTAACAGTGTCGCCTTAGAAAGGGAAGATACGTTTTGGGAAGAAAGGGAAGTTAAGTCCAAGGTTTGTAGGACCTTTTGAAATTTTAAGAAGGGTAGGAGAGGTAGCTTATGAAGTAGCTTTACCTCCAGAGATGGAAAGAATACACAATGTGTTTCACGTGTTAGTGTTGCATCCATATAAACCAGACTACAAGCACGTAATAGAATATGAATCTATTCATGTAGAAAACGACTTAACGTATGAAGAACTTTCAATTCAGATTGTTGATAGGAAGGAACAAGTCTTGAGAAATAAAGTAATACCTTCAGTAAAGGTAATTTGGAGTAACCACGATGCTGAAGAAGCAACGTGGGAGCTCGAAAGTAAAATGAAGAAAAAGTTTCCTCATTTGTTTATGTAAGAATAGCGAGATTCTGGGGACAGAATCCTTATAAGAAGGGAAGAATGTAACGCCCGAGAATTTCGGATTTTTAATGAATTAAATTTTTATTTGATTATGTGGATTAAATGAATTTAATTAATTGATTATGTGAGTAAGATGTTTGAAGGTCATTCTATGACCTAGAATGTGTGGATATGGTTAGTATTCTGGCTATATATTAGGATTAATTGTTTTGAATTATCAAGACGAAAAGGAATGTTTTTCGAGAATTTTCCCGTAAAAACACTATTCATCCGATTTCATTCAGAGCTTAGGTTCGAAATTTCGAGAAACGCATAATGATAGAATATGAAGATATTATGGAATATCCAATAATATTTCCGTTATGGCAAACGAAGTTTTCACCTGCGGACTTAAAACCTAAGGGTTTGTGAAAGTGATTTCCAAAAGGGGAATGAAAGGCTTATAATCATTTTGGTTATTATACATATGAGATACGAGTATTATACTAGTTGAATACCAGTATGGTGTGAAGAATAGTACAACTTATAATACGAATATTGTATGAGTACTAAACGAAGGGAATACGAAAGTTATACGCGTAGAATACGAGAAGTTCTATTGGATTAGGAGTTAAGGATTTTTGTATAATCCAATTGGACTTGGACTAATAGCAAGCCCAATGAATTAAGTGAATAAGCCCAAGTCAAGGCCCAATATTAATTAAAGACAAGCCCAATCCAAGAAGTTAAACTGCGGGTAGAACCGGCGGGTTAAGTGATGGGTAAAACATATGGGGCAACCCATGGGATGATCCATAAAGAAGGTGGGCCGGCCACTTGGCCACCAAGTAAAGTGATTACTTGGTGGCTAAGTTGAAGAGGAGGTGGAATAGTAAGGAGGTGGCATGTTGATCATTTTCCCCTCCAATTGGTTTCCTATAAATACAAGGCTTGTGTTAGTGATGTGTTACAAAGATTGTCCAACCTATATTGAGAGAGAGAAAGAGCTAAAAACACTTAATCACTCTACTTCCAAGCAAACCATAAGACGTTTTCTAAGAACATGAAGAACGACAAAGGTAAATTCTCATAAACCGTAGTCTTCATCTTTTTTTTATTTCTTTCTGTAGAAGAATCGTTGATTAGTGGAGCATGTTTATTGAGGAGATATAAGGATGTCTATTAATGATCAAATCATTGATAAGTCGTGACCAAATAGAAATCGTAAGTATTTACGTAAGTTGAAACCGTATAAATTAGGAATATGAACTTGGTTGTGAACGGATGATTTAAAAACCGTCATAGCTAGGGTATTTGCATATTATTTGGTTAGGATGTATATGATGAATCAATGGAGTGTTCCATTTGATTTGGCGTATAGAACACGAGTAACAAAGTTATAGCGAATTTTGCGAAAATAGACGTTAAACGTCGAAAACGTAAAAATCTCAGATTAAGGGTCAAAAGTTGTTGTGTGACTCAAAAACGTTGGTTTTCAATATCAACACATGAGATAAGGTAAATAAGAGTTGTGGACACAAGAATTGTCGAATTCTGACTTATAACGAAGAAAACGAGTATTGAACGGTCGAAAACGATAAACGAACGCTCAAAATGAACTAAAAGGTGAATTCAGAGTTAACGGATTTGGAAGTGTGAAATTCTTATATGAACACATAGAGGATGTAATTTGGGAGTTGTAGGCTTTCGAATGAGTCAATTCGGATGTAAAACGAAGAAGTTAGGAAGCTGGGAGTTTCGTTAGAAAAGTAAACTATTTGGGCATTAACTCAGCAGACAGGTGCTGGCAGCAGCCAGCCAAACCCAACACAAATGGTCCAGGTCGTCAGAAGCGCCAGATCCCACCGAGCCTTGTCTCTCGGAGTGTGGCGCCGAAGTTAGTACTAGGGATGTCAGCGCAAAGCAAATGTGCCGTAATGTAAAAATGTTGACCAAGTTAGGTTTTTGTTCCATTTGAATGTAGACCTAAGGTAAGACAATGAAGGTACTTAATGTACATAATAAGGCTCACCTTAAATCACTTATAAGTGATACCGTTAGAAGGTTTAGTATGGTTTAATAAGAATTAAACGAAGAACGCAAAAGTATAAGCAAGTAAGTCATGAATGAGGATTCAACGTTGGTATTTCACCAATGATGATCGAATGTCGGTTAATAACGTAAGAACATTAATGAGCCGTAACGAAGCATAGAAAGTTGAATGGACTTTATTAACGAGATAAATTCAAGTAAGACATAGAAGAGAAAGAAGTTGGTTAGGACGATAAAGTTAGTTGTTTGTTAACTGATTACAATGTGCTATGTGAATATATCATGTAGATCCTGTAAAGACTGAGAATTGATTGAATTGTGTATTCGAAGACGCTTGAAGGAAAGTCTTTCTTAACGCTTGTCTAACCTCCGTGTTAGCCAAGTTTTCTATGATTCATGTTATAAGATGCATGAGTGGTTTTAAAGAAAGAGTCGATGACTATTTTAACCCGGCTAGACAAGTATTGAAGAATTAATAGATTTGTTTACAAGTCTTTTGATATAGAACTATTAACGCTATCCTATGCCAAGTATTTGGTACGGATGTAAAGGTAAGTTTGTCTATGAACAAACAAAAGTATTTTCATCAATTATTCGATGGGCACGTGAGGTTGCCAAATGTTAAATGTAAATACGTTTAACGGAAGAATGTTGATCAACATAGAGTATAATATGTTGATCACCTAGAAGTGCTCGTAAGTAAAGACGGATGGATGGCCTTAGTGCCGGATGTCCTTTTCAAGTATGAAAATGGAAAGAGTATGTTCATGGTCTTTAGATCGGTTCAGAATTCCTATGCTATTATATATACTTTAGAATCATTGTGGTGAAATGAGAAGTACTATTCAAATGTTTCATAGTACTTCGTAGTTAATTGTTCTGTTATATAAGTTGAGCATAAAATTTCAATGTGATACTCATATGATTACTTGTTAGACTTGCTGAGCTAGTTATGCTCACTCTTTCTTGAACCATATAATTGCAGCTAAAGACGAACGAACTGAGAGTTCTAAGAGAGATAAAGGCAAGGCTAAGATGGACAATTAACCGTCCTGTAATAGATTAGTGTATTTGTATGTAATATACTTATGAAGAACAAAGAATGTATTCAGTTTATGAACCTGGGATAAGACTTAGTATTATTGTAATACAAAGATAGTAAATACAGTCATTTTGTTGTTATTTCAATGGAATGATTGTATGAATTGTAGTATCGTGGAGCACCATCTGCCAGGATGGAAGATACCAGGTTTTGGGGGCGTCACAGGTTGGTATCAAAGCATTAGGTTATAAAACTTAAGGGGGGGAGAACCTTAGGCTAATGACCTCGTTAGGAAAGAAAAGGTCCGAAGAAAGTTAACTCGCGTCAAATGAGTTAATAAGGTATTGAGGAAACTCGGTACCGAAAGATTTAAAAGATGGAAAATAACCCTAAATGGATTAAATGTGATTTGTGCTTATATTATTGTGTAATATGTACTAATCAATTTGTTATGTGTTATTGTAGATATCAATTGATAGCTTGATGTATAGGGATATACATGTGGTAAGCAAGGAGTCCGTGAACAGAGTAGAGCCAGTACCTATGCCTGTAGCAGAGATACCTTTAGTGATTCTAGAAGGATCAGAGCCCGAGGAGTATTTCTCAGAGGAGGACTATTCGGAGGAGACCATGGGAATAACATCATATCTAAATATGATGATAGATGTGGAGGATGATATGGAGGTAACATCGGTTAATACGGTGATGCCTGCCTTAGAGTCAACACCTACAGAGACGATGAAGGCAATGTACCTCTCGGTGCTTGATCGTAATGTGCAACTGCACAATATGGTGCAGAACCAGAAGGAAGAGATCAATGATCTCTATGGTGCCAAGGAGTCTGCAGAGTCAGACTATGAGATAGACCATGATGAGAAAGTGCTCATGACTGACAAGGCTAGAGACTATAAGAATGAGGTCATAGAACTTCTTAAGAAACTGGCTGCAAAAGACCAGAAGATAGCACGGATGTCATATATAAATGACAGTGCGCACGAGGATTTCAAGCTTAAGATAACTTGTTATTCTATTGAGTCGGGACAGACTCGACATACTATAAGTCGAGATATTGTGATCGTGGAGCTCTGTTCCTGTGGTAACATTAAACTTTCATTTTGGTACCCTTACTTGCATGGGTCCTACTTTGTTAGTACCCTTGGGAACCCAAATCTGCTTGATTTTGGGTCTCACATGCATAATATTATAATAGCATTTTGCAGCCTTGTGACTAACCTTATTGCACACAAAACATCTAATATGATGCATGCTTGTGTGTGTATGAGAATTCTTCCTCCATTTGGACTTTTGTGAATCTTTAGTCATCCTTCTGTTAAACTGATTCTCCTTCTTCCATTTGTCCTTGTGTTTCATGATTTGTGAGGAGTGTACCTTTCCTCTACTGTTCCTTCCCAGTTGGTTCGTGGAGTTGATTTTACTCGACTCTACAATCCTTTGAGGTTGGAGAGTAGTGGTTGGGTTACTCTTCTCTTATCTGAAACCCTAGCCAGTATGAGATCCTTTACTCCTTGGAATGTGGATTGAATCAGTAGAGCAGGGTTGGACTGGCTCATCCTTCTGTGAGGATTTCACAATAATAATGCCTCTACTAAAACTTGAGGCATTACTTGTGCTAGTTTCCTTTAACTTTTCCAAACATGGCTCTGAGGTGGATTCCCTAAAGCCTAATCCTGTTCTGTCAGAGACACTTCTCTGGCTAGAGATTAGGGAGTCTATGGATGAAGAGGATTTATTCCATGTAGAGATTGTCTTTTCTAGTTCCTCAATTTTAGAGGTTAGACTTGACTCTCTTTGTGTATTGAGCTCATTGGTTTGTTTTAAGAGCTTATTCTCAGCTTCAAACTTGGAGAGAGAGTCAGTACTTAGAAGGGCTATTTCTAGTTCTTCTTGAACTTTCTCTTTCTCCTTTTGAAGAAGTGAATAGTCCTTAGACAAAACTCTAAACCATTTCATGTATTGATGCAGATCAGATGTTATGCCATGTAGTGCAGTTCTTAAATCATCAATGTCTACATAAGGAGACTTGAAGTCAAATACCTCATCTATACTTACTTTATGTATGTTGGAGTTCTGTTTGTCCTTTGCATGCTTGGCCATCAGGCAAAGATTTACCATTTGAGGATCTTCATCATCTCCAGATTCAGGAGTTGAGTCATTGTCTGAGTCACTACATGATCCTCCAGCTACAAGGCCTTTATCTTTCTTCTTAGGTCTTTTATTGCCTTTGAATTCCTTCTTTGGATGAGATTTTTTCTTTAGTTCTTCTCTGAGGGGTTTGTTGCAGTTAACAATGAAATGGCCAAGGCTTCTGGCTGCTGTAGTTGCTGACTTTCTTTGGCTTGCTGATTCTGTCTTGACGCATGAACCTTCTGAGTCTGTTTACCGGCATTGCAAAGTCCTCATCATCATCTTCGTCATAGTCAGAGTCATTTTTCAGTATTGACTCTGGAGGTGTTGTCAGTTGCTTTGAGCGCAACACCCTTATCCTTCTTTCTTCCTTCAGATAGAGTTTCTGCTCGTTGAGTCAGCTCTAGTTCGTATATAAAAAGGTTGCCATATAACTATTGAACAGCCATTTCTTGGAGATTCTTTGTCTCTCTAATAGTAGTGGTTTTGGCATCCCACTTGCTTGGTAAGGCTCTGATGAGTGAGTTTTATACACATGAATTGGATACATTCGGGCTTAATTTATTGTTGTTCTCAAGTCTTTTAGGATGTTTTTATGTGTTTGTGTCTATTCAAGCATGTTTTATATTGTTTTGTAGGATTTGGGACAAAAGTTACTTGGATCGACGTTTGGGGTGGCTAGATTCGCGTTTTCAGCTTACCATTTACACAGTAGTCACTTCAGAGCTAATTTGACTATAGCTCCGGACATTATTTCGAAAAACTCAAAGAATGAAAGTTGTAGATCTACTTTTCTTCTTTCCGGAACATCTTGAATCATCGAAATCGGAGTTCGGACGAAGAAGTTATGGCCATTTTCCCAAAGGACGTCAGAGTAGAAAATGTCAGAACTTGTAACAGCGCCGGGGCGCTATTCTTAGTTCATTTTCCAGCGCCGGGGCGCTATAAGGCAGATTCTCAATGTCGTGCTCAGTATTTGGGGCGCTAGGGAAGAGGTGGGTGCGGCCCGGACGCTGCGTTTTGGGCTTAATTTTGACACCTTTTTGACTCCAAATTGGATTGGGTTTATTCCTAAACTAAAAATTGAACTTGTAACCTATAAATACATGATGTAAGGCATAAAATACCAGGAGATTACATAGTTTAGCCTAGATTAAACACTCCTTTAGATTAGAACATAACCCTAGTTCTTATTAGTTTTGGAGATTGAAGCAACTTGGAGACCATTGAAGATCAAGAGCAAGAGCAAGAGGGGAGCATCAGATTTTCTGATAACAGATTCTATTCTCTTCTCTCATCTTAGTTTTATCTTTTAATGTCTATTCAATTGTGGATTCTTGGTTTTAATTCATTAATTATGAACTAATTCTTTTTATTAAGATTTCAATGGAACCTTTTATGATTATGAATTGATTATTTGATTTATTCCAATTATTTATGTTGAAGTGAATTGTTCATCTTGCTTTGTGCTTATTGATTAATTATCTGATCAGTAATTACCTTGTTACTCTAGAAGGAATTGAGAAAGGAATTCTAGGGTTAGAACTGGGCATGGTGACATGTGACTTAGTTATTTGCACAGTGAATAAGTAGGTTTGTGAATAGAATGAGAATATCTATTTGTCGCATGTAACACATAAGGAAATGGATTGTAACGAGTTTAATTCAATTATTTTGCATAGAGATATAGCAAAATTAATCTGGGTTAAGTAGAAGGCAATTGATCACTCGAGAGAGGGCTTTTGGCATTTGAGAATTCTCATTAATAATTCAAAGAGACATAATAATTGGGATAATTGGATAATTGGTTTATAGTTCATAATTGGGGATATTGGAGTCTTAGCCTTTATTTATTTGAATTCATTTATAAAGTAACCTAGTTTTAATTGATTAATTTAGTTTTATTAATTAGAAAAATCACGATTTGAGATTGTTTAAATAAAATTAGTTTGGTTAAGAATTAATACTTGGTGATTTTTATCAAATAATTCCTCGTGGGAACGATACTCTACTTTCACTTTATTACTTGTTGACCGTGTATACTTGCACGTATTCATTGATTGCGAAATCGATCAACAGGCTCTCATGAACTTTATGATTAGATCTTTATTTGGATAGATCTTTCCATAGGCTCATAGAGAGTTGAGCAGAACATTGAATCCGCTGCAACTATGGTTGAAAAGTTTTATCATCTACCATATGTTCTAAATCTCTGATTTATTACTGACGAAGGCTATTGATAATTTAATTATCTTTAATCATGATATTCTTTACGGGGCTAGTTGTGCTCACTCTTTTGCTTTATAATTCCTTTCAGGCAATAAGAGTGTAGCTGGGTCGAGCGAGGGTAACAGGGGAATAGAGCAGTGGTCTATAGCTGTTGAGGTTTCCCCTAAAACAGTATAGAAACAATTTTATTGAGAATTTTAGATAAGTGTGTCGTATTTTATACGTCATTTAACCGTTGATTTTGGTGATCCGAATAGGGTAAGGTGAACCCAACTTTGGAAGGGTGTTTTGCCACTATCATACAAGATGTCTAATGACATACGACTTCGTGTTATCATAAGATAGGGTTGTACACATCCACTTGCTGATTATATCTATGAGCACTACCTATATAATCTTGGAGTTTGGTTGAAATATAATTCTCAATTGGAGACAATGGAGATAATTATATGGCAAGAAAAGACTCACCATTGGAAATAACATGATAGTAATCTTCTCATTTTTGTTTGGGGTCTATTGGGTCAACCAAGGATAATTCTCAAGTCATATGATATCTATTATAACTTAGATGCATGGCTTCCTATGTACGAAGGGTTCCTTAAGCATTTTCCAAAGATTTTAATTTCTAAAACATTTATTGACTGTACCTTTATGTAAGGTACCATTATAATATGTTGAGGTCAAGGCACCATGAGAGTTACATATATTTGTATTAAAACTCACAGTTTAACTGTGGTCGTATTCTGTACGACAGTTTAAAAGTTAGAATTTGAAGTTTGTATTTGGTTTCTGTACCATGTATCTGGCGACTCAGAATGGGTTGTGTGTACCTATTTTGGGGGCATCACAACACCAGAATCAGAGAATTCTTCTTCTATAATATTGAGCATATTTCTTTTGAGTTTAAGGAAGCTTTGAGCGTAGAAAACATTATAAGTTTTCTTCAAGAATATCCCCATCCTACCAGTCAGAAATACTCTCCTTTTAAGGTAAGTGATATTATTTTTATTTAATATTCGTATGAAATAATATTTTCTTCCATACTCTGTAGTATGTAAGTAATATTATTTTGTTTTAGATTCTGAATTCTACGCTCATTTTGTTAAGTATTGCTTCTATACTCCTTGAAATTAATAGAATATCCTTGAAATTTGCACTTCATCTAGTATCTTTTCATGGAAATATTATTCTGAACATTCTTGATAATTTTTAATCTTTTCATTCCGGTGTACTATTCACGGGGTACTATTCCCAAAGTACTATTCACTAGGTACTATTCACTCATGTGACGCCCCCAAAATTAGGTATACATCACCCATCTTGGGTCGTCAGATACATAGTACAAAATTCAAATACAACTTACTAATACAACTGTCGTGTACAATATGACAAAACATAACTATGAGTTTGAATACAATTATTGTCTACTAGAGATTATACAAACTCAAAAGGAGTCCTCATTATAATTATTAACACACTATTTCACAGAATAGTGAGGACTACTAATGCTATCCTCTAGACCGTCACTCCGTTCCTCGACTAGTCCCTCGCTATGTTCTCATTTTTTCAAGAGAATAAAGGAAAGAAAGGGTGAGACTCAACTAGCCCAAGAAGAAATATTATGACTAAGATAATGCAGAATAAATTATCGTTAGCCTTCAACAGTGTTAAACTGATAAAATATAACAACATCAAGTTTAACTGCAGCGGAACAAGCAATCCATTAAAAGAGTCAAGTAGAGAATAAAATCTACTATCTTTTATGATTTAAAAGGTTTTTCATGACTTTTATCGCTAAGACTCAGCTTAATAAATAATCCACATCATCGAATCACCCATGCACTACGGCCAAGGATATTCATTACTATCACGACCACAAATTATCCATGCACTACAGCCAAGGACATTCGTGTATTCATTAATGGTCATGATCATGCCAAAACCTGTCCATCAATGCACTACGAGCCAATGATAACTTTTACCACATCATTTGTAACATTACTATTCATGATTACAATCGAATAATCCTCGCCATAATCATACCAAGTCCATCTATGCACCACAAAGCCATGTAGATGACTTTCAACATAATATAAAACATGAGGATGATGACAATGATATAAGAATTCAATAAAACAAGTTCAACAATTAATTTATCCAGCACTACAGGCCATGTGTCCTGTAAAAAACACAAACAGGATGTTCCAAGAATAATAATAAAGACAGTAATCCGTGTCGGTGTAAAAACACATGCATGAGGATGTTCCAATGTAATAATAGAAGAATGTCACCAAGTATAGGGTAAACCACGATACAAAAGTTATTCCAATGTAATAATAAGCAATGGAATAACAACAGCTTCTCTTCATGAATAAGAAAGAATAACACCCTTACATTAGTAGTAGATTGAATACCGCGGTAGTGTAGTAACAGAATACTCTCTTCTTCTTCTCTTATTCTCTCTATACTTTCTCTCTCTATAGCTTGAATGAATTCGTGAAAATAATGAAGCACTAGGCCTCTATTTATAGAAGATTTCTAGCTTAGCACTTGAAATGTGAAAAGGCAAGTGGCTTGACGAATCGATGATGTGAAAAGAAAAGTTGTTTGATCAGTCGTAATATGAAACGACAATTGGTTCGGACGCTGTAATATAAAATGGCAAGTGGTTTGACGTCTCGGTAAAGGTAGTTACTATTGATTTAAGGTAATTACTATTGACGAAGGTAATTACTATTGACGAAGGTAATTACTATTGACGAAGGTAATTATTATCGACGATTATTGATTTAATAATATTTTTATTTTAATCAACACATATTTAATCTTTCAACAATTATTAATCATTTATAACTTGTCGTCTCAATTATTGATTTAATAATATAACATATTATCTGAGATGATAATTGTGACAATAATTGAATCAATAATATAAGAGATATGGTAAATAATTCTCAGAAAGTAATAATTGAGTATAATGAGTGACTTCTCACGTAAGCATCAATAATCAATACCGTGTGCTACTATGCAACCACGCCAGACATCGCACTTTTTTACTAAGGGTAGTTCAATGGATTTTAACGGTAACACCTCCCGCCGTTATTTTCATAAAGTATTTTGTCGTTTTCTCAATCCGACAATAATTCCGTAGGGGTCCACTAATGATTGTGCCGTTGCATTTAATATTCCCCGATAAAAAGAATATTCCCCGACCAAACGAATATTTTATAACAACTTGCTTACTTTGCAAAATTTTTAAATATTACCCACAACTATAACATTATATCAAATATACTCCATAATATTCAAAAATAATATTTATAGAAAATTCATCTTTATTTATAAAAGTTGAGGTCTTACAACTCGGGTACTATTCATGATAAAAATTAATTTCTTTTCTGTCCAAATCAGTTTTGATACAATATTATTCTTGAATTTTACTCCATAAAGCATTATCATGTTGACAATTTGGACATTATTGAATCCTGAATAAATTGAATTATAAATCTTTAACATTTATCCTTGCTTAGTTGAATTTTATATCATTGTCATCATCCTCATACTTATATTATGATGAAAGTCATCTTTGACCTGTAGTGCATAGATGGACTGTTGATTGGTATGATTATGACTATGTATCGGTATAATCATGACCTGTAATGTTACAAATGATGTTGTAAAAGTCCTCATTGGCCCGTAGTGCATTGATGGACATTTGTTGGCATAATCATGACCATTTGTGGTAATAACAAATATCCTTGGCCCGTAGTGCATGGATGATTCGTGGATGTGATAATAATGAATATCCTTAGCTCGTAGTGCATGGATAATTCAGTGATACGGATTATTTATTGAGCTGAGTATCAGCGATAAAATTGATGATAAACTTTTAAATCATAGAGGATAGTAGATATCATGCTCTACTTGACTCTTCTAATGGATTATTTGTTCCGATGCAGTTAAACTTGTTGTCTATTGTATTCTATCAGTTTAACACTATTGAAGGTTAATGATAATTTATTCTGCATTATCTTAGTCCTAATATTCTTTACTGGGCTAGTTGAGCTCACCCTTTGCTTTCATTATTCTCTTCAGAAAATGAGAATATAGTTGGGACTAGTCGGGGAACGGACTGATGGTCCGAGATGGTGGCTATATTAGTCCTCACTATTCTATGAAATAGTGTGATAATAATTGTAATGAAGACTCTATTTGAGTTTGGATATTATCTACGAGACAATATTCATGTTAAAACTCTCAGCTATGTTTTGTCGTATTTTACACGATAGTTGTATAATTAAGTTGTATTTGAATTCTGTACCATGTATTTGGAGACTCGGAATGGGTGAAGTATACCTATTTTGGGGGCGTCATAGTTGGTATCAAAGCTTAGGGATATGATCCCTGGCTAAGATGTGAGACTAGAACTAGGAGGGGAGAGACGGGTAAATCCTTCGCTAGTATGACCTACCTAAAATTATTTGTTATTTAATTGGTCGGTCATAATATAGGGATAATATGTGGCATGTCAATTTAACCCTTATTTTGTGGCAGTGTTTGAAAATGACTTCCAAGAATATTGAGATAAGCAATGGAGCACATGAGCCCATTGAGTCACCGATGATCAATAACCAGGATAATGTGCATCAGGAAGGCAATAATCCTAATGTACACAACAACACCGACCAAATGATGAACGACAAAATATTTAGGAGCTTTCTGCAATTCGTGCAACATCAGGCAAGAGAGACTCTTGTTAAAAATGCAGGTGGAAACACTGGCAACTCTCGGACGGTCACCTCTAAGAAATTCAAGGAGCTGGGACCACAAGAGTTTGGGAAAGCCAGAACCACTTAAAGTATAGACGTGGATAAAGCAGATCACCAAGATATTTGATGTCTTGGGATGCTCTGAGGAGCAAAAGGTTCCTTTTGCCACCTTCATGTTGCGAGGAGAGGCAGATTATTGGTGGAAATCTGTAAAACGTACTCAGCCTGCCGCACTCAAGATGTCTTAGCAGAAGTTCTAAGAATTGTTCAATGACAAGTACTTTCCTGAAAGTATTCGTCACATGAAGGAGGTGAAATTCATCAAGCTGGAGCAAAACAATATGACCTTGTCGCAATATGAGGCTAAGTTTGCGGAGTTATCCCGGTTTGCATCCCATTTGGTTGATAATGAGGAGAGAATGACGAGAATGTTTTTGTGAGGTTTGAAACCCGAAATACATCAATACCTCATTTCATACAAACTTTGCTTGTATTCAGATATTGTGAATAGGGCTCAGTTATTGGAGCGCGATAATGAGTCGACCCAACCAAGAGATAGCAGCCGACAAAATGATAATACCAGTGGTAGAAGTCATCGAAGCGGTGACAACAAACGTGGAGGAAGTTAACATGTTATAAATGGTAACCACTTCGGTGGTAATTCTAGCCAAGATAGTAGAACTAGAAATTTCAAGAAGAGGAGATTCAATAATGATGGAAATACGTTAGCACTAGCACCCGTTGTTAAGGAAGGAGAACGACCACCGGTCACATGCTACAAATACGGAGGGGAGGGACACATCAGTCTAAACTGCACGCAGCAATCCAAAGCGTGTTATAATTGTGGAAGAGAAGCCCACCTAGCGCGATTTTATCGTGTAGTAAAGACAAGTCCAGCTGGGGTGGTGACACCAAATGTCATCCCAGACAAGTCAAAGTCGGTAGTTGAAGGGAGAGCATTTATCGTGACCTCCCAAAAAGCGAGGAACCCGGACGAGGTTATCACGGGTAAGCTAATTATAAACTCTTGCGAAGTCTATACCTTATTTAATACAGGTTCTACCCATTCTTTTATTTCTCCTACTTGTACTCAACGTTTAAATTTAACTTCAGAGAAATTAGACTTTGACTTATCTGTTAAAACTCCGTTGGGAGAAACATTCATTACTTCCACTATTTATAAATCTTGTTTGATTCAAATCTGCACCCTCACATTACCTGTCGATCTTAACTCTTTGAGAAAACATGCATTTGATGTGATTTTAGGGATAGACTGGTTAACTGATCATCATGTTAAAATTGATTATTTTCGTAAATTTGTTAGCTTACATATTCCTAACCAACCTATTATACGAATTCAAGCAACCAAACCACTAAAGTCAATCACTGTCATATCAAGCCATAAAGCTATTCGTTTATTAAAAAACGGATGTGACGCCCCCAAAATAGGTATACACCACCCATTATGAGTTGCCAAATACATGGTACAGAAAACAACTACAACTTCATTATTACAATTGTCGTGCAGAATACGACAACACATATGTTGTGAGTTTAAATACAAATATTATCTTCTAGACAATATTCAAACTCAAATAAATTCTCATTACAATTATTGATACACTATTTTACAAAAATAGTGAGAACTGTTAAAATAACATTCTAAAACCATCATTCCATACCTCGACTAGTTTCCGCTATATTCTCGCCTCCTGAGAAGAAAAATGGAACAAAAAGGAAAAGGGTGAGCTCAACTAGCCCAATAAAGAATATTATGACTAAGATAATGAACAACAAATTATCGTTAGCCTTCAACAAATCAAATAAAATATAATGGACAACCAGTTTTAGATCAGTATTCGCAGTGGAAATAATAATTCATTAGAAGAGTTAAGTAGAGAATGAAATCTACTATCATCTATGAATTTAAAAGCCCATCATCAATATTTTATCCATGTAACATCATTCAATATACATATTGAATCAAATATTCATTTTTGCACTATAGGCCAAAGATATTCATTTGTATCACTAGTTAGTCATGTTTATCTCAACACCTGTCATCTTTGCACTACAGGACAAAGATTTTCATCAGATAATCATTCATCTTTGCACTACAGGCCAAAGATATTCAGTTATATCACCATTTAGGACTAAGGATGATGAAAAACATTTTAAAGAAAACGAATCCAGTGATATAAAAGATCAAAGATTAGGGATTCGTACTTCGGTTTATCCAAGTTCAAAAATACTCCATAATAAATCGTAGCTAAATAAAATTCAAGAATGAAGATCAAAACATGGGTACAATCAAAGATAGTAACCATAATAAACATCTTGGATAAAGAAGAGAAAATTTCATTTTTTTGTGAATAGTTCCATAATCGTGAATAGTGTCGTAATCGTGAATAGTGCCGTATACGTGAATAATAACCTCGACGTGAAAAGATAGAAATTCCACAAGAAAAATCATACTTCGTGAATAGTACTCGTGAATAGTACCGTATTCGTGAATAGTGTCTTATACGTGAAGTGTCGTATACGTGAATAGTAACCTCAACATAAAAAGGTAAAAATTTCATAATAAAATTCATACCAATATTTTTGTATAATGATATTGAAAGAATAACATCATTTACGAAGAAAATAACATCCCTTACCTCAAAAGAACAGTACTTCCGGCTAAAATATCAGGTATAAGGCTAAAGGAAACTTGTACTGAATAAAAACTCTCAAAGTATCTAAATACTCACAAAAATACGCTCGATAATATAGAAAGAAAAAGCTTATGATTCTAGTGTGATTTTCAATTCTAACTATGCACCCTATTAATAGGAAAATGCTGGAACACCAAAGCAAACTAACCTGCTACCTGATAGCTTTACCTGCTACTATTCACGCCTACCACTTTTGAAATAAAATTTCAACACATTTCTCACCAACCAAAAGTAGGGCCCACCCATTCTAAAAAATTTCCAAAATGTTTTAAATTTAAACAATAATCAGTAACTTCAATAAATCATAATAAATAGCCCTTTTATCAGAAAAATACGAATTTATGTCCATTCCATAGGAAATTTAATTCTCTACAACTTTGTAGAAGAAAGTTTTTTCAAATTCCAAACAGAAAATGCCCGAAATACACATACGGACGATTTTTAATACCTCCATTCTGACAAAATACTGATAAAACATCTAAGCATTAATTCCTTTATTTATATCCACATAAAAAATAAATATTTTCTTATCATATAAATCAATAATTAATTATTCACAAATAATATTACCGAATCACAATACTGACAACCAGGTCGTTCTCAGGAAAAATGGGGCTTTCTGATAAGAATTTCTCCTTACTGGCACGCAATTAAATGACCAAACCCCTTTCCTAGACAGAACTTCCTTAGATATTGCCAATAATGATATCTAATAATATTATTCAAATAATATGAATGATTGATCTGATAATGGGAAATATTGTGCAGTGATAATTATTGAAATAAAAATAATATAAAATACCAACGTAGCAATTATTGAATCAATAAAATAAAATATCGAATAAAGAATTCTTCATTACGCCCCAAAATTAGGTATACATCACCCATCTTGAGTCACCGGATACATGGTATGTAATTCAAATACAACTTAATAATACAACTGTCATAGGTACAATACGACAAAACATAAATCGTGAGTTTGAATACAAATATTGCCTACTAGAGAGTATACAAACTCAAAAGGAGTCCTCATTACAATTATTATCACACTATTTCACGAATAGTGAGGACTACTAATACACCATCTAGGACCATCACTCCGGTTCTCCGACTCTCGTTCCAAACTATATTCTCATTTCACAGAAGAGAAAAAAGTGAAAGAAAGGGTGAGCTCAACTCTTGAAGAAGAAATATTATGACTAAGATAATGCGAGAATAAATTATCATTAGCCTTAAGCAAATGTTAAACCGATACAATATAACAAACATCAAGTTTAACTCTGCAATGGAACAAGCAATCCATTAAAAGAGTCAAGTAGAGAATAAAATCTACTATCTTTTATGATTTAAAAGGTTTTTCATCACTTTTATCGCTGGGACTCAGCTTAATAAATAATCCACATCATCGAATCACCCCTGCACTACGGCCAAGGATATTCTTTAGTATCATGACCACAATTATCCATGCACTACGGGCCAAGAATATTTGTGTATTCATTAATGGTCATGATCATGCCAACAACTGTCCATCAATGCACTACGGGCCAATGAGGACTTTTACCACATCATTTGTAACATTACGGTCATGATTACAATCAATAATCTCGGTCATAATCATACCAAGTCCATCTATGCACTACTGAATGCCATGATGACTTTCAACATAATATAAACATGAGGATGATGACAATGATATAAGAATTCAATAAAACAAGTTCAAGAATTAATTTGTCTAAGAACCAATAACGTCCAAATTGTCAACATGATACTGCTTTGTAGAGTATAATTCAAGAATGCTCAGAAGAATATTTCCAGGAAAAGATACTAGATGAAGCGCAATTATCAAGGATATTCCACTAATTTCATGGAGTATAGAAGTCAAAACTTTAACCAACTGAGTATAATAAAGAATGGAATAACAAAAGAAATCACCATGCATGCGGTATTTCATGATGCATAAAAGTTATTCCAATGAATACTAAATAACGGAACTGTGTCAAAGTAAATTACATGCTGTGATGTTCCAACAGTAATAATAAAGAATGGAATAATAATGTAAATCACCATGCATGCGGCACTTCACATAGATAGGTTATTCAACAACAAAATACTAATAAGGATTTTAATCAGTCCCATAAAAGCGCATGCATGTGATATTCCAATGTAATAATAATAAAGATGTAACTAGGTCCCAGATAAAATGCATGACATGTGATATTCCAACATAATAGTAAAGACGGAATAACAACAGTTCTCTTCATGAATACAAAAGAATAACACCCCTTACGAGTACAACAAATAATATTCCCTACCTTAAGAAGAAGAGTACTGGATATATAAGTAGTGAAGTAGCATAATACTTTCTTCTTTCTCTCTATAGTTTATCTCTCTAGAATTTCAGTGAATTCGTAAGAAAATAATGAAGGAATGAGCTTCTATTTATAGAAAAATGGTGTAAGACCCCAACTTTTATAAATAAAGATGAATTTTCTATAAATATTATTTTTGAATATTATGGAGTAAATTTGATATATTGTTATAGTTGTGGGTAATATTTATAAATTTTGCAAAGTAAGCAAGTTGTTATAAAATATTCGTTTGGTCGGGGAATATTTTTTTTGTCGGAGAATATTCATACGACGGTACAATCATTGGTGGACCCCACAACGGAATTATTGTCGGATTGAGAAAACGACAAAAATACTTTATGAAAATAACGGCGGAGGTGTTACCGTTAAAACTGTTGAACTACCCTAGTAGTAAAAAACAAGAATACGCATGGTTGCATAGTAGCACACGGTATTGATTATTGATGCTTATGTGAGAAGTCACTCAGCTATACTCAATTATTGCTACAGTAATTGCTGCACCATATCTTTTATATTATTGATTCAATTATTGTCACAGTGTCATCTGTATAATATGTTATATTATTAAATCAATAATTGAGACGACAAGTTATAAATGATTAATAATTGTTGAAAGATTAAATATGAGTTGATTAAAAATAAAATGATTTGTGGTAATATTTATTCAATCCTTGATGTATATAAAGAGTTTATTATGAGACGTTTGTGGTAAGTTTGGTTATTTTATGGGGGCCCATATGTCATCATCTAAGAGTCTCTTTCACAATAGTAATTACCTTCGATAATAGTAATTAACTTCGCTCAATAGTAATTACCTTCGTCAATAGTAATTACCTTCATCAATAGTAATTACCTTCATCAATAGTAACTACCTTTACCAGACGCCAAACCACTTGCCGTTTCATATTACGGTGCATCGAACCAATTGTCGTTTTCACATTACAAAGCATCAAACCACTTTTCTTTTCACATCACCAGTCGTCAAGCCACTTGCCTTTTCACATTTCAAGTGCTAAGCTAGAAATCTTCTATAAATAGAGGCCTAGTGCTTCATTATTTTTCACGAATTCATTCAAGCTACAGAGAGAGAAAGTATAGAGAGAATAAGAGAGAAAGAAGAAGAGTATTATGTTACTACACTACTACAGTATTCAATCTACTACTAATGTAAGGGATGTTATTCTTTCTTATTCATGAAGAGAACTGTTGTTATTCCATTGCTTATTATTCTATTGGAATAACCTGTATACGCGATTTACCCTATACTTGGTGACATTCTTCTATTATTCTGTTGGAACATTCTGTCTGTGTGTTTTACACCGGACCTGGTTCCGCCTTTTATTATTATTCTCGTTGGAACATCCCGCGTGTGTTTTACAGGACTGGTTCCATCTTTATTATTATTCTCGTTGGAACATCACGCTCGTGTGTTTTACACGGACACGGTTCCGTCTTTTTATTATTCTCGTTAGAACATCCCGTCGGTGAAAATTTTGCCCGACCGGTTCCGTTATTATTATTCATTTGAATAACTCGCTGTCATCTTAAGCACCGCATTCATGGTGATTTCTTTTGTTATTCCATTCTTTATTATACTCAGTTGGTTAAAGTTTTGACTTCTATACTCCATGAAATTAGTAGAATATCCTTGATATTTACGCTTCATCCAGTATCTTTTCATGGAAATATTCTTCTAATCATTCTTGAATTTTACTCTACAAAGCAGTATCATGTTGACAATTTGGACATTATTAGTTCCTGGATAAATTAATTCTTGAACTTGTTTTATTGAATTCTTATATCATTGTCATCATCCTCATGTTTATATTATATTGAAAGTCATATGTGGCCTGTAGTGCATAGATGGACTTGGTATGATTATGACCAGGGATTATTCGGTGTAATCATGACATTAATGTTACAAATGATGTGGTAAAAGTTATCATTGGCCCGTAGTGCATTAATGGACAGTTGTTGGCATGATCGTGACCATTAATGAATACACGAATGTCCTCGGGTCAGAGTGCATGGATAATTTGTGGTCGTGATACTAAAGAATATCCTTGGTCAGTAAAGCGTGGGTGATTCGATGATGTGGATTATTTATTGTCGAGTCCCAAATGATAAAAGTCATGAAAAACCTTTTAAATCATAAAAGATAGTAGATTTTATTCTCTACTTGACTCTTTTAATGGATTGCTTGTTCCGCTGCAGTTAAACTTGATGTTGTTATATTTTATCAGTTTAACACTGTTGAAGGCTAACAATAATTTATTATGCATTATCTTAGTCATAATATTTCTTACTTGGCTAGTTGAGCTCACCCTTTCTTTCACTGTTCTCTTCAAGAAATGAGAACATAGCAGGGACTTGTCGGGAAACGGAGTGACGGTCCAGAGGATAGCATTAATAGTCCTCACTATTCTGTGAAATAATGTGTTAATAATTCTAATGAGGACTCCTTTTGAGTTTGTATAATCTCTAGTAGATAATAATTGTATTCAAACTCACAGTTATGTTTTGTCGTATTGTACACGACAGTTGTATTAGTAAGTTGTATTTGAATTTTGTACCATGTATCCGACGACCCAAGATGGGTGATGTATACCTAATTTTGGGGGCGTCACAGTTGGTATCAAAGCTTAGGGATATGATCCCTGGCTAAGATGTGAGAATAGTACTAGGAGGGGGCAGACGGGGAATTCCTTCGCTAGTATGACCTACCTAAGTTTATGTGGCATTTAATTGGTCGGTCAGAATTTAGGGATAATATGTTACATGTCAATTAACCTTTGTTTTGTGGCAGTATCTGAAAATGACATCCGAGAATGTTGAGAATAGCAATGGAGCACAGGCGACCGTTAATTCACTACATATCAATAATCAGGATAATGTGCATCAGGAAGGCGACAATCCTCATGCAAATAACAACACTGACCAAATGATGAATGATCAAATGTTCAGGGGCTTTATGCAATTCATGCAACAACAGACGAGAGCGACTCCTGTCCAAAATGCGGTGGAACTCTTTGGAAACTCTCAGGCGGTCACCGCTAAATGCATTCAAGGAGCTGGGACCACCGGAGTTTAAGGGAGAGCCAAAACCACTTATGGCGGAAGCATGGATAAAGCAGATCACCAAGATATTTGATGTCTTGGGATGCTCCGAGGAACAAAAGGTTCCCTTTGCCACCTTTATGTTGCGCGGAGAGGTAAATTACTGGTGGAAATCGGTAAAACGTACTCAACCTGCCGTACTGAAGATGTCTTGGGAGAAGTTCCAAGAGCTATTCAACGACAAATACTTTCCCGAAAGTATTTGTCACATGAAGGAGGTGGAGTTTATCAAGTTGGAACAAAACAATATGACCGTGTCGCAATACGAGGCTAAATTTGCAGAGTTATCCCGGTTTGCGTCCCACTTGGTGGATAATGAAGAGAGAATGACACGGATGTTTTTAAGAGGTTTGAAACTGGAGATACGTCAACATCTTATTTCTCATAAACTGTGTTTATATTCAGATGTTGTAAATAAGGCTCAGTTAGTGGAGCGAGATAACGAGTCAACGCAACTAAAAGAGAGCAGCCGGCAAAATGATAATACCAGCGAGAGCAGTCATCGAAGCGGTGACAACAAGCGTGGAGGGAATCAACAGGCCAGAAATGGTAACCAATTCGGTGGTAATTAGGGCCAAAATAATAAGAATGGATATTTCAAGAAGAGGAGATTCAACAATGATGGAAAGACATCAGCACCAGCACCTGTCGTTAAGGAAGGAGAACGACCACCTATCATATGTTTCAAATGCGGAGGGGAGGGGCACATCAGTCCAAACTGCGCGATGCCATCCAAAACATGTTATAATTATGGAAGAGAAGGTCACTTAGCCCGATTTTGTCGTTCATCGAAGACAAATTCAGCTAGGATGGAGGCACCAATGGTCGTCCCAGAAAAGTCAAAACCGGTAGTGCAAGGGAAAGCGTTTGTTGTGACCTCCCAGAAAGCAAGGAACCCGAATGAGGTCATCACGGGTAAGCTTATCATAAACTCTAACGAAATCTATACTTTATTTGATACCGGTTCTACCCATTCTTTTATTTTTCCTACTTGTGCTCATCGATTAAATTTGACTCCGAAGAAATTAGACTTTGACTTATCTGTGGAAACTCCGTTGGGAGAAACCTTCATTACATCCACTGTTTATAAGTCTTGTTTGGTTCAAATCGGTACCCTCACATTACCTGTAGATTTTATTTCATTGAAAATACTTGCATTTGACGTGATTCTAGGGATTGATTGGTTAACTACTCATCATGCAAAAATTGATTGTTTCCATAAGGTTGTTAGCTTTCATATTCTGAATCAACCTATTATGCGAATTCAAGTGACCAAACCATTAAAATCAATCACGGTCATCTCAAGCCATAAAGCTATTCATTTATTGAAAATACGGATGTCAAACTTTCTTAGCTCATGTCACAGATTTAAACAAAAATACGTCAGTTTTGATTGGTTAACTACTCATCATGCAAAAATTGATTGTTTCCATATGGTTGTTAGCTTTCATATTCCTAATCAACCTATTATGCGAATTCAAGCGACCAAACCATTAAAATCAATCACGGTCATCTCAAGCCATAAAGCTATTCATTTATTGAAAAAACGGATGTCAAACTTTCTTAGCTCATGTCACAGATTTAAACAAAAATACGTCAGTTTTGAACGATATTTCTATTGTTAATAAATTTCCTGATGTATTCCCCGAAGAACTTCCTGGCCTACCCCCTGAGCGTGAAATTAAATTTTGTATTGACCTTGAACTCGGTACAAAACCCATTTCCAAAGCCCCATATCGAATGGATCCTATTGAACTTCAAGAGTTAAAGACCCAACTGCAGGAATTGTTAGATATTGACTTTATTCGTCCTAGTATTTCTCCTTGGGGTGCTCCTGTTTTATTCGTGAAGAAGAAAGATGGGAGTATGCGACTTTTTATTGATTATCGGGAGTTGAATCATGTCACCATCAAAAATAGGTATCCATTGCCACGTATTGATGACCTGTTTGACCAGTTGCAAGGAGCCAAATTTTTTTCAAAGATTGATCTTTGTTCCGGATATCACCAATTGAAGATTAGAACAGATGACATTCCAAAGACGGCTTTCAGAACTCGGTACGGGCATTATGAATTCCTAGTCATGTCCTTTGGATTAACTAATGCTCCTACTGCCTTCATGGATATGATGAACCGAGTATTCAAGGAATATTTGGATCACTTTGTGGTCGTCTTTATTGATGACATCCTTATTTATTCCAAAAGTCGTGAAGATCATGAGCAACACTTGAGGCTGACACTCCAAAAGCTTCGTGAATACAAGCTTTATACCAAGTTGAAGAAATGTGAATTCTGGCTTGAGGAAGTAGCATTCCTTGGGCATGTAGTATCAAGTCATGGAATATTTGTTGACCCAGCAAAGATTGAAGCAATTCAAAGCTGGGAGCAACTTAAACAAATGATCAAGTCACGTAGCTTTTTTGGTTTAATTTGGTTATTATCGGAGATTCGTGGAAGGATTTTCTCGAATCACTACTCCATTGACTCAGCTGACTCGGAAAGATACAAAGTTCGGTTGGAACGAAGAATGTGAGAAGAGTTTTCAAGAACTCAAGAGGAGACTCATTTCGGCACCTGTTCTGACAATACCATCTGGTTTGTAGGGATTTGTCATCTACAGTGATGCTTCGGGCAAAGGGTTGGGATGTGTTCTCATGCAACATAGAAAAGTCATAGCCTATGCCTCAAGACAACTCAAAGAATATGAGAGGAATTATCCTACTCATGATCTAGAGTTGGCAGCTGTTGTCTTCGCACTAAAGATTTGGAGGCATTACTTGTATGGGGAGAAGGTGGAGATCTTTACGGATCATAAAAGCCTAAAATATTTCTTTACTCAAAAGGAACTCAACATGCGACAACGATGTTGGCTTGAACTGTTGAAAGATTATGATCATACCATCCAATACCATCCTGGAAAAGCGAACGTGGTAGCTGACGCATTGAGTAGAAGATCATATGCAAGTACGAGTGCGATATTGTCAACGCAAAGGCCTATTTTGTGTGACTTGCAAAGGATGGAGATAGAGTTAAAGACTCCAGAGACCCATGTGATGATGGCGAATATACGAGTAGAACCGACTTTAATCGATAAAGTTAAAGCTGCTCAAATTACAGAACTGGCTGCTCAAGTTACAGAACTGGAGCTGATGCGTATGAGGAAGAAAGTGCAAGAAGGTGCTATGCCGGAAGCAAGAATCGATGAAGAAGGAATACTTGGAGTCAACTCTAGACTTTGTGTTCCTAACGACCCTGATTTAAAGTATAAAATCATGATGGAGGCGCACAACACACCGTTTGCAATCCATCCTGGGAGTACCAAAATGTATCATGATATTCATCATACATTTTGGTGGAGCAATATGAAGAGAGAGATAGCGTTGTTTATCTCAAGGTGTCTAACTTGTCAACGAGTTAAAGCGGAGCATCAAGTACCAAAAGGTTCATTGCAACCACTTGAAATTCTAGAATGGAAGTGGGAGCACATTAACATGGATTTTGTTACCGGTCTTCCAAAGGTTTCTCAAGGCATAGATGCGATTTGGGTCATTGTTGATAGATTGACCAAGTCTGCTCATTTCTTATCGATACGAGAAACTTATACACTTGAACGTCTTACTCGTATGTACATAAACGAGATTGTAAGAGATCAAGATAGTATCTTGCCAGTATCCATAGTTTCGATCGAGACCCAAGATTCACTTCACGATTTTGGGTTAGTTTGCAAAAAGCTATGGGTGCTGAGACTTACAATTTAGCTTTCGGCATATCATCCTCGAGACGGACGGACTGACAATGGAGAGGACTATTCAAACTCTTGAAGATCTATTAAGACTTTGTGTCCTTGATTTCAAGGGAAGTTGGGACAAGTTCTTACCATTGGTGGAGTTTTCCTACAACAACAGTTATCAAGCAAGTATTGGCATGGCTCCATTCGAGCGTTGTATGGAAGAAAAAGTATCGCTTCTCGATATCTTTGGGATGAGGTGGGTGAAGCAACGTTGTTGGGGACCCGGAGTTGGTACGTATGACTAAGGAAAAGATTCAAACGATCCGATAACGTATAAAAACCTCACAAGATCGACAAAAGAGTTATGCTGATCTTCATCGAAAGGACGTGGAATTCGATATAGGAGATCATGTGTTGTTGCATATTGCTCCATGGAAAGGAGTTACGAGATTTGGAAAGAGAGGAAAACTCAATCCTCGATTCATCGGCCCATTTTTAATCCTCGATCGAGTAGGAACTGTGGCCTATAGACTCGCTTTTCCGCCAAGTATGTCCCGTGTTCATAACGTTTTTCACATATCCATGTTACGTAAATATGTGAAAGACCTGAACCGCATTATTGAGTTAGAACCGGACGAAATAGCGGAAGATTTGACGTATGAAGAGGTTCCTGTTCAAATCTTGGATAAGAAGGAACATATTCTACGCTCCAAGGTTATACCTCAAGTCAAAGTTTTGTGGAGAAACCACGATGTTGAGGAAATGACTTGGGGGTTAGAATCTGAAATGAAATCAAGGTATCCTTACCTCTTCGACATATCAGGTACGTACCCTAATTTCGAGGGTAAAATTACATAAGAAGGGGAGGTTGTAAGACCCCAACTTTTATAAATAAAGATGAATTTTCTATAAATATTATTTTTGAATATTATGGAGTAAATTTTATATAATGTTATAGTTGTGGGTAATATTTGTAAATTTTGCAAAGTAAGCAAGTTGTTATAAAATATTCGTTTGGTTGGGGAATATTCTTTTTGTCGGGGAATATTCGTACGACGGCACAATCATTGATGGACCCCACAATGGAATTATTGTCGGATCGAGAAAGCGACAAAATACTTTTATGAAAATAACGTGGAGTTATACCGTTAAAATTGTTGAACTACCCAGTAGTAAAAGTACGAATGTCTGGCGTAGTACAAGATATTTACCTTTGTGAATAGTATTTACTTTTGTGAATAGTAATTACCTTCGTCAATAGTATTTACCTTCGTCAATAGTAATTACCTTCGTCAATAGTAATTACCTTCGTCAATAGTAATTACCTTCATCAATAGTAATTACCTTTACAGACGTCAAACCACTTGTCGTTTCATATTACAGGCATCGAACCAATTGTCGTTTCACATTACAAAGGCCAAACCACTTTTTCTTTTCACATCACCATTGTCAAGCCACTTGCCTTTTCACATTTCAAGTGCTAAGCTAGAAATCTTCTATAAATAGAGGCCTAGTGCTTCATTATTTTTCACTTAATTCATTCAAGCTATAGAGAGAGAAAGTATAGAGAGAATAAGAGAGAAAGAAGAAGAGTATTTCATTATTACACTCCGCAGATTCAATCTACTACTAATGCAAGGGGTGTTATTCTTTCTTATTCGTGAAGAGAACTGTTGTTATTCCATTGCTTATTATTCTATTGGAATAACATGTATATGCAATTTACCCTATACTTGGTGACATTCTTCTATTATTCTGTTGAAACATCTTGTGCGTGTGTTTTACACGGACTGGTTAAAATCTTTATTATTACATTGGAACATCATCCGCTTGTGCAAATTTTTCCCGACTGGTTCCGTTATTATTATTACGTTGGAATAACTGCTCATGCTGGCAACCGCATGCATGGTGATTTCTTTTATTATTCCATTCTTTATTATACTCAGTTGGTTAAAGTTTTGACTTCTATACTCTACGAAATTAGTAGAATATCCTTGATATTTGCGCTTCATCCAGTATCTTTTCATAGAAATATTCTTCTTATCATTCTTGAATTTTACTCTACAAAGCAGTATCATGTTGACAATTTGGACATTATTAGTTCCTGGATAAATTAATTCTTGAACTTGTTTTATTGAATTCTTATATCATTGTCATCATCCTCATGTTTATATTATATTGAAAGTCATATGTGGCCTGTAGTGCATAGATGGACTTGGTATGATTATGACCAGGGATTATTCGGTGTAATCATGACATTATTGTTACAAATGATGTGGTAAAAGTTATCATTGGCCCGTAGTGCATTGATGGACAGTTGTTGGCATGATCGTTACCATTAATGAATACACGAATGTCCTTGTCAGATAGTGCATGGATAATTTGTGGTGCGTGATACTAAAGAATATCCTTCAGAGTAGTCATGGGTGATTCGATGATGTGGATTATTTATTAAAGTCGAGTCCCAATGATAAAAGTCATGAAAACCCTTTTAAATAATAAAAGATAGTAGATTTTATTCTCTACTTGACTCTTTTAATGGATTGCTTGTTCATCGCAGATTAAACTTGATGTTGTTATATTTTATCGGTTTAACACCTTTGTTGAAGGCTAACGATAATTTATTATGCATTATCTTAGTCATAATATTTCTTCTTGGGCTAGTTGAGCTCACCCTTTCTTTCACCGTTTTTCTTCGTGAAATAAGAACATAGCGAAGGACTAGTCGGGGAACGAGTGGACCGGTCGAGAGGATAGCATTAGTAGTCCCGACTATTACGTGAAATAGTGTGTTAATAATTGTAATGAGGACTCCTTTTGAGTTTGTATAATCTCTAGTAGACAATAATTGTATTCAAACTCACAGTTATGTTTTGTTGTATTGTACATGACAGTTGTATTAGTAAGTTGTATTTGAATTTTGTACCATGTATCCGACGACCCAAGATGGGTGATGTATACCTAATTTTGGGGGCGTCACAAATGGACTGCATAGTAACTAACTCATGAACGGTCCAGATTGATTTACTTTAATCTGACGGTCCATATTTAAAGTAAAATCTTTTAAATAAAATATAATATATTCTATTTATAATCTAATAAAATGAATAATAAAAGATTTTACTATGCAAATACTATGCAGGCACTATACAAACACTATGCATAATAAAATTAAATATATTCTAATTATTGTCTAATAAAACAGATAACTTTGTAAAAGTATTCTGTTTTATATAAAAAGATTTTACTATACAAAACACTATGCAGACACTATGTAACACTATGCATAATAGAATGTAATATATTCTATTTATAGAATAACTTTATAAAAGTATTCTATTTTATATAAAAAGATTTTTTGTATTATAACATTAATAATACCAACAAAACTGAGTGACTTATCACGTAAGTATCAATAATTAATCGTAGTGTACTACTACGCAATATGCATGCAGACATCGTATTTTTTAACAGGGTGTTTCAACAGTTAACGGTAAAACTTCTGCCGTTATTTTCATAAAGTATTTTTGTCATTTTCTCAACCTGACAATAATTCCGTTGTGGGGTCCCAATGATTGTGTCGTTGTATGAATATTATATAACAACTTGCGTACTTTATAAAATTTATAAATATTACCCACAACTATAACATTATATCAATTTCACTCCATAATATTCAAAAATAATATTTATAGAAAATTCATCTTTATTCAAAAAGTTGGGGTTTTACAATTACTGTAATAATTATTGAGTAGTGCGTTCTTACGTAAGAATAAATAATACAAAAAAACTGTGTAATATCGTGCATACATCATGCAACCACGCCAGACATCGTATTTTAACCACCAGGTATTCCAACAGTGTTAACGGTAACAACTACGCCGTTATTTGGAAAAACTCAAACTTGTCGTTTTCTTCATTCGACCGTTTTTCATTATGGGGCCCACAAATGGTTGTGCCATCGTACGAATATTCCCCGACAGTAAGAATGTTCCACGACCAAACGAATATTCTCCGACAATAATGAATATTTTATAACCACTTGTTTATTTTGTAAAATTTTCACATTTCACCCATAACCAAAACATTATATCAAATTAACACCTTATTATTTAAAATAATAATTAGAGGAAATTCAATTTTATTTATAAAACGTTGGGGTCTTACAACCTCCCCTCCTTATGAAATTTCGTCCTTGAAATTTACGTACGTACTTGGTATTTCGAAAAGGTGAGGGTACCTCGCTTTCATTTCCGATTCCAACTCCCATGTCATTTCCTCAATAGCATGGTTCCTCCACAAAACCTTGACTTGTGGTATAACCTTTGTGCGTAGGATATGCTCGTTCCTATCCCAGATCTTGACTAGTACCTCCTCATACATTAAATCTTCGGTTATCTCATCTGGTTCTAACTCAATAATGTGGTTTGGGTCTTTCATATATTTACAAAGCACAGATATGTGAAACATATTATGAACACGAGACATGCTTGGAGGTAATGCGAGTCTTCGGTCAAGAATCTCAAATGGACCAACAAATCGTGGATTGAGCTTTCATCTCTTCCCAAATCTTGTAACTCTTTTCCATGGAGCAATACGTAACAATACATGATCCCCAATATTAAATTCCACGTCCTTTCGATGAAGGTCCGCATAACTCTTTTTTTGATCCTGTGCCGTTTGTATACGTTGTCGGATCATTTGGATCTTCTCTATAGTCATGCGTACTAACTCTAGTCCCAACAACGTTAATTCTCCCACCTCATCCCAGCATACTATAGAGCGACACTTTCGTCTATACAATGGTTCGAGTGGAGCCACACCTATACTTGCTTGATAACTATTGTTGTAGGAGAATTCCACCAATGGTAGATACTTATCCCAATTCCCTTTGAAATCTAGGACACAGAGTCTTAATAGATCTTCAAGAATTTGAATAGTCTTTTCCGATTGCCCGTCCATTTGAGGATGGTATGCCGAGCTGAATCGTAAGTCCTTGCGCATAGCTCTCTGCAAGCTAACCAAAAATCGTGAAGTGAATCTTGGGTCATGATCCAAAACTATGGATACTGGCACGCCATGCAATCTCACAATCTCATTCACGTACATTCAAGCAATACGTTCAAGGGAATAAGTCTCCCGTATCGACAAGAAAAGACCAGACTTGGTTAATCTATCAATAATAACCCAAATCACATCTATGCCTTGAGAAACCTTGGGAAGACCCGTAACGAAATCCATGGTAATGTGTTCCCACTTCCATTTTGGAATCTCAAGTGGTTGCAGTGGACCCTTTGGAACTTGATGCTCTGCCTTTACACGTTGACAAGTTAAACACCTCGAGATAAACTCCGCAATCTCTCTCTTCATATTGCTCCACCAAAATGTATGTCAAAGATCATGATACATTTTGGTACTCCCAGGATGGATTACAAACGGTGTGTTGTGTCCTCCATCATGATTCTATGCTTCAAGTCAGAATCGTTAGGAACACAAAGTCTAGAGTTGACTTGAAGTATTCCTTCTTCATCGATTCTTGCTTTTGGAATAACACGTTCTTTCACTCTCTTTATCATACGCATCAGCTCCAGGTCCGTAGCTTGAGCAACTTTAACTTTATCGATTAAAGTCGGTTCTACTCGTATATTTGATAACATCACGTGGGTACTTGGAGCCTTTAACTCTATCTCCTTCCTTTGTAAGTCATACAAAATGGGCCTTTGCTTTGACAATATTGCACTCGTACTTGCATATGATTTTCTACTCAATGCATCAGCTACTACGTTCGCTTTTCTAGGATGGTATTGGATGGTATGATCGTAATCTTTCAATAGCTCGAGCCTACGTCGTTGTTGCATGTTGAGTTCCTTTTGGGTGAAGAAATATTTTAGGTTTTTATGATCCGTATAAATATCCACTTTCTCCTCATACAGGTAGTGTCTCCAGATTTTCAACGCGAAAACGACTGCTGCCAACTCCAAATCATGAGTAGGATAATTCCTCTCATATTCTTTCTCATATTGCATGAGAACACATCCTAACCCTTTGCCTGAAACATCATTGTAGATAAAAAATCCATCCGAACCAGATGGTATTGTCAGAACAGGTGTCGAAATGAGTCTCCTCTTGAGTTCTTGGAAACTCTTCTCACATTCCTCGCTCCATACAAATTTTGTATCTTTCCGAGTCAGCTGAGTTAATGGAGTAGCGATTCGAGAAAATCCTTCCACGAATCTCTGATAATAACCAGCTAAGCCCAGAAAGCTACGTACTTCGGTCACCGACTTCGGTTGCTCCCAACTTTGTATTGCTTCAATCTTCGCCGGGTCAACAGATACTCCATGTTTTGACACCACTTTCCCAAGGAATGCTACTTCCTCAAGCCAGAACTCGCATTTCTTCAGCTTGGCATATAGCTTGTTATCACGAAGCCTTTGAAGGACTAGCTTCAAATAGCGCTCATGATCTTCACGACTTTTGAAATAGATGAGGATGTCATCAATAAAGACGACAACGAACAGATCCAAATATTCTTTGAACACACGGTTCATCATATCCATGAAAGTAGCATGAGCATTAGTCAATCCAAAAGATATAACTAAGAATTCATAATGCCCCGTACCGAGTTCTGAAGGCAGTCTGTGGAATATCCTCAGTTTTAATCTTCAGCTGATGATATCCAGAACGAAGATCGATCTTTGAAAAAAATTATGCTCCTTACAACTGGTCAAACAGGTCATCAATGCTAGGTAGCTGATACTTATTCTTGATGGTGGCATGGTTCAATTCCCGATAGTCAATACAAAGTCACATACTCCCGTCTTTCTTCTTTACGAATAAAATAGGAGCACCCCAAAGAGATGTACTAGGACGAATGAAACCTATGTCTAACAACTCCTGTAGTTGGACCTTTAACTCCTAAAGTTAAATAAGAGCCATTAGATATGGGGTTTTAGAAATGGGGTTTGTACCAGGTTCAAGGTCAATACAGAATTCAACTTCACGTTCTGGGGGTAGACCGAGAAGTTTTTAAGGAAATACGTCAGGAAATTCACTAACAACAAAAATATTATTCAAATCTGACGTATTTTTGTTCAAGTCCATGACATGGGCTAAGAAAGCTTGACATTCGTTTTTCAATAATCGAATGGCTTTATGGCTTGAGATGACAGTGATTAACTTTAGTGGTTTGGTTGTTTGAATTCGCATAACATGTTGGTTAGGATTATGAAAACTAACCACCTTACGAAAATAATCAATTTTAGCATGATGAGTGGTTAACCAATCAATCCCTAAAATCACATCAAATGCAAGTATTTTCAACGAAATAAGATCGACAGGTAATGTGATGGCCCCTAATTGAATCAAACAAGATTTATAAACAGTGGATGTAATGAAAGTTTCTCCTAACGGAGTCTCAACAGATAAGTCAAAGTCTAATTTCTCTGGAGTCAAGTTCAAACGTTGAGCACAAATAGGAGAAATAAAAGAATAGGTAGAACCGGTATCTAGTAAGGTATAAACTTTGCAAGAGTTTATGATTAACTGACCCGTGATCACCTCATTCGGGTTCCTCGCATTTTGGGTAGTCACGATAAACGCTCTTCCAGGAACCACCGACTTTGACTTGTCCGGGACAGCCTTTGGAGTCACCATCCCTGTTGGACTTGGTTTCTCTACAAGACAATCTCTAGCTATATGACCTTCCTTTCCACACTTATAACACACCTTGGATTGTTGTGGGCAGTTTGGGCTGATGTGTCTCTCTTTCCCGCATTTATAACAATCGACTGGTGGTCGTTCTCCTCCCCTAGAAATAGTTGATGTTGGTGCTGACGTCTTTACATTGTCATTATTGTACCTTCTCTTTTTGAAATCTCCCTCCGATTCGCTTCATCTAGTGTCATGGCCACGATTACCACTAGAGTGGTTAACCCTTTTGTCCAGATGTTTTCCTCCCCGTTGGTTGTCATTGCTCCGATGATTGCTGCCACCAGTATGACCCTGGTTGTGGTCTCTCGGTCGAACATATATACTCATTATCTCGCTCTAATAATTGAGCCCTACTCACAACATCTGAATATAGAGAAAATTTGTGAGAAATAAGATATTGCCGGATTCAGGTTTCAGACCTCTTAGAAACATCCACGTCATACGTTCCTCATTCTCTAGCAAATGAGGTGAAAACCTGGATAACTCTACTAACTTAACCTCGTACTAAGACACAGTCATGTTGTTCTATTCCTGTCTAATAAACTCTACCTCCATCATATGACGAATACTTTCAGGAAACTACTTGTCATTGAACAGTTTTTGAAACGTTTCCCAAGATATATTGAGTGCAGTTGGCTGGGTACGCTTCACAGATTCCCACCAGTAGTCTGCCTCACCACGGAACATAAAGGTGGCGAATGGAACCTTCTATTCCTCCGTGCCTCCCAAGACATCAAATATCTTGGTAATTTGCTTAACCCACGTTTCCGCCTTGATCGGATCTGGCTTTCCCATAAATTCTGGTGGTCCCAACTCTTTGAATTGCTTGCCTGTGACAAGACTCGCGTTGCTATCATTTCCACCCGTATTTTGTACACGAGTCTCCCTCGTATGATTTTACATGAACTGCAAAAAGCTTCTAAACATCTCATCATTCATCGTTTGTTCGGTAGTGTTGTTTACAGGAGGAATATTGCCTTCATGTTGCACGTTCCTCTGGTTGGTGATTAAAGGTGTCTTCACGGTCATATTCACTCCATTGTTAACATTCTCAGTTGCCATTCTCAAATACTGTCATAAAACAAGGGTTAATTAAACAAATTAACATGCCACATATTATCCCTATATTATAACCGACCAATTAAATACCAAATAAGCTTAGGTAGGACACACTAGCGAAGGATTTACTCATCTCTCCCCTCCTAGTTCTATTCCCCGATCTCTGCCAGAGACCATATCCCTAAGCTTTGATACCAACTGTGACCCCCCCAAAATAGGTATTCACCACCCATTATGAGTCGCCAAATACATGGTACAGAAAATAACTACAACTTCATTATTACAATTGTCGTGCAGAATACGACAACACATATGCTGTGAGTTTAAATACAAATATTGTCTTCTAGACAGTATTCAAACTCAAATAAGTCCTCATTACAATTATTGATACACTATTTTACAAAAATAGTGAGGACTATTAAAATAACTTTCTAAAACCATCATTTCATACCCCGACTAGTTCCCGCTATATTCTCTCCTCCTGAAAAGAAAAATGGAACAAAAAAGAAAAGGGTGAGCTCAACTAGCCCAGTAAAGAATATTATGACTAAGATAATGAACAATAAATTATCGTTTGCCTTCAACAAATCAGATAAAATATAATGGACAACCAGTTTTAGATCAGTATTCGCAGCGAAAATAATAATTCATTAGAAGAATTAAGTAAATAATGAAATCTACTATCATCTATGAATTTAAAAGTCCATCATCAATATTTTATCCCTGTAATATCAATTAATATACATCTTGAATCAAATATTCATCTTTGCACTACATGCCAAAGATATTCATTTGTATCATCAGTTGGTCATGTTCATCTCAGCACTTGTCCATCTTTGCACTACGGGCCAAAGATATTCATCAGATAATCATTCATCTTTGCACTACAGGCCAAAGATATTCAGTTATATCACCATTTAGGACTGAGGATGATGAAAAATATTTTAAATAAAACGAATCCAGTGATATAAAAGATCAAAGATTAGGGATTCGTAATTCAATTTATCCAAGTTCAAAACTACTCCATAATAAACCATAGCTGAATACAATTCAAGAATCAAGATCAAAACATGGATACAATCAAAGATAGTAATCATAATATACATCTTGGACAAAGAAAAGAAATTTTCATTTTTTTGTGAATAGTGTCATATACGTGAATAGTACCGTATACGTGAATAGATAGAAATTCCACAAGAAAAATCATACTTCGTGAATAGTACCGTATTCGTGAATAGTGTTGTATACGTGAATAGTGTTGTATACGTGAATAGTAACCTTGACATGAAAAGGTAAATATTTCATAATAAAATCCATACCAATATTTCTGTATAATGATATTAAAAGAATAACATCATTTACAAAGAAAATAACATCCCTTACCTTAAAAGAACAGCACTTCCGGCTGAAATATCAGGTATAAGGCTGAAGAAAACTTGTACTGAATAACAACTCTCAAAGTATCTAAATGCTCACAAAAATACGCTCGATAATATAGAAAGAGAAAGCTAATGATTTTGGTGTGATTTTTAATTCTAACTAAGCACCCTATCTATAAGAAAATGCTAGAACGCCAAAGCAGACTAACCTGCTACCTGATGGCTTTACCTGCTACTATTCACGCCCACCACTTTTGAAATAAAATTTCAGCACATTTCTCACCAACCAAAAGTGGGGCCCACCCATTTTAGAAAATTTCCAAAATGTTTTAAATTTAAACAATAATCAACAACTTCAATAATTCATAATAAATAGCCTTTTATCAGAAAATATGAATTTTATGTCCATTCCATATGAAATTTAATTCTCTACAACTTTGTAGAAGAAAGTTTTTCCAAATTCCAAACAGAAAATGCCCGAAATTCACATACATACAATTTTTAATACCTCCATTCCTACAATATACTGATAAAACATCTCAGCATTAATTCCTTCATTTATATCCACATAAAAAATAAATATTTCCTTATCATATAAAAATCAATAATTAATTATTCACAAATAATATTACAAAATCACAATACTGACAATCAGGTCGTTCTCAGGAAAGAGGGGGCTTTTCGATAAGGATTTTTTCTTACTGACGCGCAATTAGGTGACCCTTTCCTAGATAGAACTTCCTTAGACATTGCCAATAATGCTATCTAATAATATTATTCAAATAATATGAATTATTAATCTGATAATGGGAAATACTATGCAGTGACAATTATTGAGTAGTGCCTTCTTACGTAAGAATAAATAATCCAAAAATAATGTGCAATACCGTGTGCTACTGTACAACCACGTGTATTACTGTATTTTAACCACCGGGTATTCCAACAGTATTAACGATAATAACTACACCGTTATTTGTAAAATCTCAAACTTATCGTTTTCTTCATCTGACTATTTTTCGTTATAGGGCCCACAAATGGCTACGCCATCGTACGAATATTCCCCGACAGTAAGAATATTCCACGAACAAACGAATATTCCCTGACAGCAATGAATATTTTATAACCACTTGCTTATTTTGAAAATTTTGCACATTTCACCCATAACCAAAGAATTATATCAAATTAACACCTTATTATTCAAAATAATAATTTGAGAAAATTCGATTTTATTTATAAAAAGTTGGGGTCTTACGACGGATGTCAAGCTTTCTTAGCCCATGACATAGATTTAAACAAAAATACGTCAAATTTGAATGATATTTCTATTGTTAATAAATTTCCTGACGTATTCCCTAAAGAACTTCCTTGTCTACCCCCGGAGCGTGAAATCGAGTTTTGTATTGACCTTGAACCCGGTATAAAACCTATTTCCAAAGCCCCATATCGAATGGCTCTTATTGAACTTCAGGAGTTAAAAACCAATTATAGCAGTTGTTAGACATCGGTTTCATTCGTCCTAGTACGTCTCCTTGGGGTGCTCCTGTTTTATTCATAAAGAAGAAAGATGGGAGTATGCGACTTTGTATTGATTATCGGGAGTTGAATCATGTCACCGTCAAAAATAGGTACTCGTTGCCTCGTATTGATGACCTATTTGACTAGTTGCAATGCGCTAAATTATTTTCAAAGATCGTTCTTCGTTCCGAATATCATCAGTTAAAGATTAAAACTGATGACATTCCAAAGACCGCTTTCAGAACTCGGTACGGGCATTACGAATTCCTAGTCATATCTTTTGGATTGACTAATGCTCCTGCTGCCTTCATGGATATGATGAACCGAGTATTCAAGGAATATTTAGATCATTTTATGGTTATCTTTATTGATGACATCCTCATATACTCCAAAAGCTGTGAAGATCATGAGCAACACTTGAGGCTGATACTCCAAAAGTTTCGTGAAAACAAGTTATACGCCAAGTTGAAGAAATGCTAGTTCTGGCTTGAGGAAGTAGCATTCCTTGGGCATGTGATATCAAATCACGGAATATCTGTTGACCCAGCGAAGATTGAAGCAATACAAAATTGGGAGTAATCGAAGTATGTAGCTTTCTAGGCTTAGCTGGTTATTATCGGAGATTCGTGGAAGGATTTTCTTAAATCACTACTCCATTAAATTAGCTGACTCGAAAAGGTACAAAATTCGGTTGGAGAGAGGAATGTGAGAAGAGTTTCCAAGAACTCAAGAGGAGACTCATTTCAGCACATGTTCTGACAATACCATCTGGTTCGGAGGGATTTATCAAATACATCAATGCTTCAGGCAAAGGGTTAGGATGTGTTCTCATGCAACATGGAAAGTCATAGCCTATGCTTCATGACAACTCAAAGAATATGAGAGGAATTATCCTACTCATGATCTAGAGTTGGCAGCAGTCATTTTTGCACTAAAGATCTGGAGACATTACCTGTATGGGGAGAAAGTGGAGATCTATATGGATCATAAAAGCCTCAAATATTTCTTCACCCAAAAGGAACTCAACATGCGGCAACGATGTTGGCTTGAGCTGTTGAAAGATTACGGTCATACTATTAGGCATATACATGAGAATGTTATTCCTATTTATATATGATTTGATTATGATATAAATGAATGAATATGCAAGTATGCTTGCATTAATGAAATGTGTAAAGTCCTTTGATAGATAATAGGAACATATGTACAAGGACTTAGAATAAATTGATCAAATATGTTAGGTTTATCCTACATAAGCAAAACAGCTTTGTAAAGTCCTTAAAAAGAAATGATGTACAAGGACTATAAACATAGAAAGATTAAGCTTGTTAGGTTGATCTTATAATGTAATAGATAGGCTTGTCTGATCGTAGAGCACTGCACCAGAATCATAGTCTGCTAGGAGAGTCAAGGAAAACTCGAGAACTATCAAGATAGAATCGTAGTCTGCAAGATAGTAGATCTCGGAGTTCGTAGACTGCCAGGAGAGACGAGGAAGGATTGTAGTGTGTCGAGAAGAACTTCATCGGAGCTATAGTCTGCTGAGGAGGTCATGTTTAGAATCGTAGGGACAACCTATCTAAGAGCTGACCGAGCATCTGCCGAAGCCAAGTCTAGAATCGTAGACCACACTCGGAGTCGTAGAGTCTACTGATCATATCAGAGGCAGAGATCATAGTCGAGCCAGATCAGACGAAGACAACAAGCTTAAAGATAGAAATCGTAGAGTGTCAAGGTCTGATCTCGGAATCGTAGTGTCTGCAGAACCAAAGCTAAGTCGTAGAGTGCAGAACTAAGGCCTCAACAGAGGTGCTCACAATGCCAAGGAAGAATCGTAGAGTAAACACGATTCTCAACAAATGAGCACTCCTAGAATATCCAAAGTATAAAGCCTCTGGTCTGAGCTGCAAAGATACATTCCACCTGAAGGAAACCAGAGAGCACTCAACAAATGGCTTGCAAGCTAACATAAGATCTAAGCACTAACCCAACCAACATCCAGATTGAGTTGTGAAGCCATTCAAGATGAAGTCTTCCACAAGTTGATCAAAAGAAAACTTCAGTAAAAGTGACTGACAAAGGAAAGTCAGCAAGTGCAGTTGATGTCAAGAGAATAGAGGACAACGATCTTGGGATTAACCAGGATCGTAGTGTTTGTCAAACAAAGAAGGAGCTGATGAAGTGTACACAGAGATACTGGTAATCTTATGAAGAACAAGGTGAAAGTGATTGACCATGGGTCAGACCATTGATGATAAGTGAACGGGAGATCACAAGGAGAAAGAGAGTTGGGCATGCCATAAATCTGATGTGTCTTGTTATTCAGAAGAGGCCAGAATAAGAAGTCAAGCTATCAGTTCCTGAGATTAGTCGAGGCAAACAGAAGTGATGAAGCACTGCACGAGTGGAGAAAGAGGTGTTCTGCATTAAAGATTAAATGAACACTTCTTCAGGATCGTAATGTTGTCTCAACTAGTCAATGAGCAACATTCAACAAGACACACTACGGTCAGGTCCAAGAACATCTACATCAGAATCGTAGAGTTCAGTCATCTAAAGATTGAAGCATTGGCAACGGTTTAATCTAAAGAATGATATTCAAATGTTGCTAATTGAGAGCATAGATGCAAAAGGATAACTCCTAATATTCTAATCGAGGAATCAGAAGGAAGAAATAAAGTTAACTACCTGCCTGACACACAAAAGTGACATCTCTGATGGGGTAGGTGAAATAGTAGACTGCAGTGTCAGAAAAGTGAAAAAGGGGATGTCATGTCACATCTGCAGCCTGCATCAAATAACTCGAGATTTGCGAAGCAATTCAAATAGCTCCCAACGACTATATTCCAACGGGAAGATTGTGGAGGAGTATATATCAACTAGAGCTTCAAAGATTAAGAGTTGCTGAGTTGCAGAATCATTGAGTTATTGGAATGATATACTGTTGACTCTACAAGTTCCACCAGAGCTGAACAGAACAAGTCTCAGTGAAAGTGAGACTACTAAGGTGGAAGTGAAGTAGATTTGAAGAAAAGACTTAAACAGACTAAAGCTTCACTCAACAAGGATGAGAATGCCACTGAAGATGGCAGCTAAACTGAGAGCCGAGAAGGCCAAGAAAACAACATTCAGAAAAGTGGCAGAGCACAAAGAAGATCCAGAGAGTCACTCTACGAATTACCATGAACCAAAAGCTGAAAAAGAACAGATGCAGAACCATGTCTGCATACCATTCAAGAAGGGTTCAGGGAATGCTAAGTGCCAGACGAAGTCTACCAAAAGCTCAAAGACTTAGCGAACCTAAATGGTGATGGTGCACAGCTGACATCAGACGAAGATGAGATGAATAATATGAAGATCAGTTGCACCAGAGATGAGGTGGTCCAGACTCTATGCAGGATACAAAGAGGACTATATTCAAGCTTCAAGACATCTTAGCAGCAAAGCACCAACAACAACTACAATAACAAGTAGTCAATTCCTGAGGGGTCCTTGTCTGGAGGGACTATATGAAGTTCCAAGCCTGCCGGGCTTGAAGAGTTCTTAGTGAACTAGAGGAGTTCCAAGTCTGCTGGCCTTGAAGAGTAATCTTAGTGATTCAGGGTGCTGCCCTTCCTTAGTGGAATTCCTACTCGTTGAAGCAGAAGAGTGGATTAGGAGCTTGAGTCTCTGAACCACTTAAAATCCCTTGTGTCTTTTACATTCAGTCATTTACTTTCTATCATTTACATTATGTACCTAACTGCTATAAATGTTATGTATGTATTAACTACTTACAACTAAACTAACTCCACGAACAATATATATATATATATATATATATACATGTTCATGAATATATCAATGAAGGGGATTTTTTACTTATTCTGCTGTGCTTGAAAATATTCTTATGTTTCTCGTATGCTAATTCATTAGCAATACAAAATAAACATAAAAAATATTTAAAATTAAAAAGGATCTATTCAACCCCCCCTTCTAGATCTATTGTGTGCCTACTGGGAACTAACAATTGGTATCAGAGCAGGTTATCATGCTATATTCAAAAGTTAATCGCTTTGAGTCTGATCCTAGGCACAAACATTATTCTAAACTTAGTTTAGTAGTAAGTCACTTGTAAATGCAGATTAGCTCACACATTAGTAATAATGTGTACAGGTAAATGTGTATATACACCTTAAGCTGCTCCAATTGGTCCATGTTCTTAAATGCCATAGCAACAAGACCAATCCTTGTCCACAGTCAATCTCGTAGTTAGAAGACCAAAGATGGGGGTCAAGAGGCATCAACATCAAATGGTCAAACATCCACCAGTCTGAAAGATGAAAGGCCATATGTGCTAAGAAATACTTATCCAGAGGAGAAAGAAGAATTTCTTAAATATGTATTTGGCTAACCAGCTGCTGGATGTGAACCTTGAGGTTCAAGGTTGTAAAAGAGCTAAGGATGCCAAGATTTTCCTAGCTTACATCTTCAAGACTATGACTAATTGAACGAAGGACAACTGGAGCAACAAGTTGTCAGAAATGAATGTAAAAATATGCACATCAATGCCTAACCTCATTATATCAAGATAAATGACTATCAAGAAACTGACAGTGGAAAGGTACGGTTCCTCAGAAATATAAATGTGTACATCATGTTGCATCACCTTATATACTATAACAGTATTATATCAAGAGACCATACTCTTCGTAAAAAGGGGATAAGAGAAAGTACACTAAGGTTGGAAACTCAACTGCTAACAAACTTTCTCTCCATCCAAGTTTTAGGTTGAAGATAACATCTTAAAAGAAGTCTGAAATACGTCATAAGCATATCAAGATTTAATTAATCTTAAGTCGAGTAATCCTTGCTGAAGGGTTAGTATGTCTGTACAAACCTATGTTCTAGGTTTTTGATAATACATAGAGTGTGACATCCCAGATTTTTAGAAATTATAAATGAGAATTTTATAAATAAAAGTATTATTTATGAGATATGTTGGGTGTGAGTATGTGTATGTCATATATTGTAGAATATGTGAATTGATGTGAAGAGAATGTTATATATTAATTTTAATATATATAAATATTTAATTAAATTATTTATTGAGTTAAATAAATAAATTCTATTTTGATTATAGAATAATGTAATTAAGTGTAGCAGATTAATTAAATGAATATTTAGTATTTAATTTAATTAATATAATAATTTTATGTTATAGTTCTAATTTAATTGAGATAATTAAATTAGATGAGTTATATGATGATTGTTACACAAAATTATAATTAACAAGTAAATATAATTATGTGACAATTTGATGAGATTGATTGATGTTAAGCTATTGATTAATTAAAATAATGAGTATTTGTCAAACATGGTCTTAGGCTTTTCAAGTTCAAATTGATGTAACCTATGTATTAACTAGTAATTAGTATATCTAATAATTACTAGGAGTTACATATATTATATATTACTAGTATTGTATATTATATGTATATACTACAAGTTAGTATGTTAGTTTTAGAAAACAAACCAAAGAAAGAAGAATAGTGTTAGAGAGAGTTGTAGGAGAAGAAGAAGAGGAAGAAAAAGAAGAAGAAGGGAAAGCTTTGAGAAGACAAAACAAGCCCCATCATCATCATCTCCATCTCTCTCTTAAATTCATACTAATAAAGTTATAATCTAAATTCCTTGTTTTAATTATATTTTTATGTTCTTCATAATGTAGATAATTGTTATGTAGAAGTTGTATTGAGAAATTGAGAGAGATAGAGAGAAATAGAGGAATTGAGATGAGCTAGAAGAAGAAAAAAAAAAAAGCTAGAAGAAAGTAACTTCTAAACTCTTATATAATCCTTGATTTTTTTTGGTAAATTTATGTTCGAGGGTAGTAGATCATGCTTAATCTGTTTGTATTGGTTTAATCTTGGATTATCAAGAATCAAACAAGAGGATTCAAGAAAGAAAATGAAATGGAAAGAAAATTTGAAGAACAAAATTCGTAGGTTTGTAGTAATTGTGGACATATCTTGTGAAATTCATACTTCTTTGGGTATAATGAGTTAGAAAGTGAGCCTTATATCAAATCGAAGATATGAAAGTAAGCTATATTTTGAAAGTCGAATCACATGAAAACTCTTTGTAGATTTCTTGCAATGTCTGTTTTAGTAAGGCTGGTCCGAAGGGAAAATAATATGTCCAGAAAATCAAAACTGTTACGGTTTCTGACTTTGAAAAATTCATATAAATTCGTGTGTTTTGAATCTGAAGAAACTTAAAACTGCAAAGTTGTAGATATGGAAGTTTACTAGCTAGACTCGCGTGATTGAGCCATTTTATGGACCGGATCATGTCCGAAATAAATTGTTTAATAAGGATGTCCATAAAATGAAATTTTCTAGACTAGTTGATGAATTACAGAATCTGGTTTAGATGGATAAGGGTCTGACTTTAAGGCCTAGATGAGGTTGTAGTACACTGAGTAAGGGTTAATTTTATATAAGAAGGAACAAAAACAGACATGTAACGAACGAGTTACGTTAAAAACGAAAACAACGTTTTGTTAAAGAAATTGTGAAGATGAGTTTAATAATTTTGTTTGAATTAAATTTTGGGTGATGATATATTTTGATGATTAAAAATATGTTTTGACATATGTAATGAGTATAGATATGCGTTATCATATTCTATACATAATTAACCATTTAAGATCAAGAGTTGAGATAAGTTAATGTGTGCACATAACTTGCTCGATAAAATGCCTAAGAGTAATAGTGTTTTCTAAACTTTGGTATACAAAGTGTCTAACTAATGGCTAATATTGGATATCTAAGTATGAAAAGATGATAATACAAGAATAATAATGGAAAGAAATTGAAAAGGGTAATTTTGATTTATGAAGGAAAATTAAACATGTAAACAATGTGTTGAATATGCATTTTGAAACCAAAGTGATATAATAAAATGGTGTGATATCGCACATTAAACTACAAGTGTGATAGTCTAGCATGTGTGGTGATGAAAATGAAAAATAAAACCGAGTTGCATATAAAATAGTTAGATGTCTATAAAGACATTATAAAGGATAATAAGATAAAGTAAGATCTTAGAATAAATTTGACCATGAGATTGAGTATTGATTTTATTTATTATCAATCTCACATACAGTGTAGGTTGTGCAAGGACACGAAGTATTAGCGTGTTGGTAAAACACCGGTAAAGGCAAGTCTTTCAGTTCCTTTTTGCTATGTGAACTTGATGATGAACTGCTTTAAAATTTTAGTGTATGATGTATTGTATATATCAAAAGTATGAAATGTGAAAGTCAATCTATGATTATGATTATTGAACTATGAATGTTGATTGGGTAAGGAACTCAATCTTTATAGTTGTTATGTGAACTACAATATGTATGCTATGTTTGTTTATTGATTATTCTTGTATGTTGAGCATGTTATTATGTGCTACGTGATGCATGAAAACGGTTAGATTTTGCTGAGCTGTCGAGCTCATTCTTGCAAATAACCATTTTTTGATTCAAGAATTGAAGGTAACGCTTATGTGCTACTTGATTGTTATGGATCAAAAGTGATATATGAAGATTTAATATCCTAGCTAAGTTGTTATTCTTGTAAACCATGTCTAATGTTTCGAATAATGTATTAATGTTGAATTGTAATATTGTTTTGCGAATGTAAACTATTGTAGTATTAAAATGATTCTGAGATATTTAGATGTAAAGGTTGAAGGTTTTGGGAACAAGGATAGTTTGTAATAGAAAATTTTAATTATTCCGCAAATTTCAATGGTTGTATTATCGTTTAATGATGTAAAATTTGAGGTTGAATGTATTATTAACTTAATAAAAGTCGAGAATTAAATTGTATGAATTTTTGGAATTAGATTACGGTTGGTATCAAAGGCGATAGGTTAGAAACCTTAGGTAAGAGTACCTTAGGCTATAACCTTAGAGAAGAGAGGTGAAAATAAGGAGCGAATAAGCTCAAATAGAGTTTGAACAATAAGGGATTAAAACTTGCGTGAAAGGATTCAAAGAAGAATCTCGCAGAGTTATAAGGAATATGAATGTGGGGTTACCCAACTCCAATAATAAGGATGTAAGGTGATAATAAATAGACAATGTCTATAAAAAAGAATGATAAAGAAGTTAAGAGTAGAGAGAGTTATATCTAAGTGGTGCAATTGTACTCTTTCGTAGTTGATGTATGGTATTTGGGCTAAGCGATTCCTTCATAGAAATGAGGTATATATCTAACTAGCAACTCGAAACCTAGTTTGTTGGTTGTTTGTGGGAAACCACCTCGGTACTATATGAAAGCTGGTAGAGACTCGATGTGTACCAAGTATAGAAAGTGGATACGGATGATGAAAGTGTAGAACTTGAATGAAATGTTGAGCAATGTAAATGAAGTTAGAAATTCATAAAGGAAGAATTGTTATATAAACAAGAAGATTCAAAGAAGAATCTTGAAGAGATATAAAGATAAGAAATGGGAGTTTTCTAACTCCAAAAGCCAAGATAACGAATAATGTCGTAAATGAAAGGAAAGAAAGGGGATCGTAAAACAAAACGATCACAAGTTAAGAAGAGAATTTTAAGATAGATGATTATAGAATAAGATCATGACGTGATCAGTTTAAGTTATAAAAGAAAGATGGTCTATACTATTTGAATAATTATAGCTTAATGCTATGAAGATGGAGTACTATGAAATAGTACGAGATAACTCACGAGGAATTCTGAGATGATGTGATGAAAAAAATTCAGACGAAGCGAAAAGAACAAGTTAAGAGTAAGATAGAGTTAGATGGGATTTTAATTGAGGACTCATCTGATGGTTGAGTTGTACAAATCTTTGTATGGGCGAGTGTGACGCCCCCAAAATTAGGTATACGTCACCCATCTTGGGTCGCCACTTACATGGTACATAAATTCAAATACAAACTTAATTATACATCGCCGTGTAACATACGACAATACATAAAGCGAGAGTTCTAATAGAAATATTGTCATTTAGACAATATCCATACTCAAAGAGTCCTCATTACATTTATTGTCACACTATTTAACGAGAATAGTGAGGACTACTAATAGTATCTTGGGACCATCACTCTTTTCCCGAGCTCGTCGGCTATATTCTCATTTCTTGAAGAGAAAACGGTGAAAGAAAGGGTGAGCTCAACTAGCCCAAAGAAGAAATATTATAACTAAGATAATGCGAATAAATTATCAATAGTCTTCAACAATGTTAAAGCGATAAAATACAATAGACAAACCGGTTTAAGCTGCGGTGAATATCTGATCCATTAAAAGAGTCAAGTAGAAAATAAAAGTCTACTATCTTTTAGGTTTTAAAAGGTTTTCATAAATTTTATCACTAAGACTCGGTTTAATGAATAAACTACAATATCTAATCATCCATGTACCACGGTCAAGGATTTTCATCAAATTATCAATGGTGTGACTATCTTAGAATCACCACGGTCATAATCATACCAAAACTATCCATCAACGCATTACGTGCCAATTGAGGACTTTTATCACATCATTTATAACAAGCCATGATTATACCAAATGATCCACGGTCATAATCATACTAAGTTCATCTATCTTACGTAAGCAAAGATAACATAATATAACATGAGGATGATGACAATGACATAATAATTCAATAAAACAAGTTCACGAATTAATTTATTAGGGAACTAATAACGTCCAAATTGTCAACATGATCTTTGCTTTGTAGAGTAAAATTCAAGAATGATCGGAAGAATATTTCCATGAAAAGATCTTTGGATGAAAGCGCAAATATCAAGAATATTCTACTAATTTCATGGAGTATATAAAGTCAAAGTTTTAACTTATTTGGGTATAATAAAGAATGGAATAACAAAGGAAATCACCGTGCATGCGGTACTTGCGCATAGACGAGTTATTCAACAAAATAATAATAACGAGAACCGGTCGGTGAAATTCACAAACGGGATGTTCCAACAGAATAATAAAGATGGAACGGATCAGGTGTAAAAAAACATAGGATATTAGGATGATAAAAGGCGGAACGAGAAAAAACACATGAGCGGGATGTTCCAACAAAATAATAATAAAAGCGGAACCACGGTGTAAAAACACTGAGAGCGAGGATGTTCAAATGAGAATAATAGAAGAATGTCACCAAGTATAGGGGTAAACCACATTATCTGATTATGTATAGGGTATCTTTGCGTATCTGAGTTATTCAATGAGAATAATAAAGAATGGAATAATGAGAGAGGATTTCACCAAGTATAGGGTATCTGGCGTATCTGAGTTATTCAACAGAATAATAAAGAATGGAATAATGAAGTTCTCTTCATGAATAAGAAAGAATAACACCCCTTACGGTACAACAAATAATATCCCTTACCTTAGAAGAATGAATATTGGAATAGTGAAGTAGTAGCGAATACTTTTCTTCTTTTCTCTATAGTTTCTCTCTAAAGTTTCAATGAATTCATAAGAAATAATGAAGGAATGAGCTTTCTATTTATAGAAAAAGCGAGGGTGGCTCTTGAGTCTTAACGAAGGGTCGAAATGACTCTTGGTAATATTGAAGAGACAACTACTATTTTATGAAAGGGTAATTAACCCTTGGAACAGAAGAAAGGCGAGTTAACTCTTGGTAATATTGAAGGGACAACTACTATTTGCGAAGGGTAATTACTATTGCGAAGGTAATTACTATTGGTGAAGGTAATTACTATTGAAGAAGGTAATTACTATTCACAAAGGTAATTACTATTCACAAAGGTAATTACTATTGACGAAGGTAAATACTATTGTGAAGGTAATTACTATCGATTGAAGGTAAATACTATTGACGAAGGTAATTACTATTCACAAAGGTAAATACTATTCACAAAGGTAAATACTATTAATGTGAAGGTAAATACTATTGGCGAAGGTAATTACTATTCACCAAGGTAATTACTACTCACAAAGGTAAATACTATTAATGAAGGACTCTTAGATGATGACATATGGGCCCCCCCATAAAATAATCAAACTTACCACAAACGTCTCAAAAGCGGACTCTTTATATACATCGAGGATTGAATAAATATTACCACAAATTATTTTATTTTTAATCAACACATATTTAATCTTTCAACAATTATTAATCATTTATAACTTATCGTCTCAATTAATAATTTAATACTATAACATATTATCTGGATGATCTTGTGACAATAATTGAATCAATAATATATGTGATATGATCGTGCAATTCTTGTAGCAATAATTGAGCATGGTGAGTGACTTCTCACGTAAGCATCAATAATCAATATTGTGTGCTACTATACTAACTACATTAGACTTTGTACTTTTACTTTTACTAGGGTAGTTCAGCGGTTTTAATGGTAACACCTCTGTAGTTATTTTTATAGAAAGATAATTTTGTCGTTTCTAACTACGACAATACTTCCGTTAATGGGGTCCACCATTGATTGGCCGTCGTCACGAATATTCCCGAGATAAAAGAATATTCCCACCAAACGAATATTTTATAACAACTTGCTTACTTTGCAAAATTTATAAATATTACCCACAACTATAACATTATATCAAATTTATTCCATAATATTCAAAAATAATATTTATAGAAAATTCATCTTTATTTATAAAAGCTAGGGTCTTACAGCGAGGGTTTTGTGCTTGCACTTAGTTTATCATATTGATAATCATTGGAATGTTGGTGTCGCGCTATCAATGTATATGTGACGAAAAGGTGATTCTTTTCTCATGTGTACGTTTGATTGTTAGAAACTATTAAGATTAGACAAATATTATTAGGATTAAGTAGCAGATTCTTAAAACTAATGCATATGGTAAGTTTCGTGACTCATAATAATATGGTATGTTTTGAACCCTCGGTGAATGGATGCCTATGGTGCGACTAGGATAAGTTCTTAAACTCATATTATTGTGGCAAGTCCACGAACTTCCGATGTGCGGTAAGTTTGATGAAGCTGGGGTATAATTAAGATATGAATGAAGAATTGAGGATTATGGGAATAGATAGAATTATTAAGCAATGGATCAGTATAGAAAGTGGAGACATAAGTTTTTCCAAATCTTCTAGCTATGCTAGACTTCAAATTTTTGACATAAAGCTAAATTCGCACTATGTGCCTTTTTAAAATAAATTTTTACTCTCAACGCATGGTGACAAATGTGTATGTGTGGACTTCGGGACACTGACACATCATTACCTGTTGAGATATGATATCACTAATGTAACGGGTCGAATTTATTGAGTCGTGATTATGTGGACAGAATCCTTTCAAGGGGGGAAAGATGTGACGAACGAGATTTTTGTAAATTAATTTTTATATTTATTGAATTAAATAAATATTTTTGAGGATTTAATTATTAGATTTAATAATTAATTGATGCAATTGTGATAGATTAATTTAATGATATGTGTTATATTTATTAAATTAATGTAGAGAATATTTATTATTCAAGTATGTATTTATGTGAGCTTATTGAATTAAATGAAATATTTAAGTAAGCATGATGTTATTTTAATTAATTTAATTATTAATTAGAGAGTTAATAATTTGACATTAATTATTAATGAGAAATTTAATTATGTGACTATGTGAATTTATGAGAAATTATTATATTTTATTTAAAGTAAATTAAATAAAATATTGGAGTTATTTTATAAGGAGTGTGACATTAATTAAACTATAGTATAAGAAGTTTATCAAATTAAATGAGAATGTATTATATTGAATAGCCAAATAAGGCCTTAGTAGTGGTTGAGGGCAGTTAACCACGAATTGGTTAACTGACCACAACTACGTCAGTTTATAAAATATATGCATATTCTTTTATTTCATTTTCTTAAGTCTGATAAAACTAGTTAGAGAGAATCTGATAATTGTTGAGGAGAATTGTGAGTCAGTGATTGAAGAAGGAATTGAGAAGGAATTAATCTCCTATTAAAATCTACACTACGCTTTGGGTAATTCTATCCAACCCAATTCTTATTTTACATCTTTTAAAGTTTTCCTAAATATGGCTTAAGTCCTCTGTAAAGTTTCTGTAGTTGAATGGGGTAACAATTATGTGTATATATGTAATAATTCGAGTAACATAGCATATCTTATATATATTGTGACGCCCCCAAAATAGGTATACACAACACCCATTCTGAGTCGCCAAATACATGGTACAAGAAGCAAACTACAACTTCAATAATACAAATGTCGTGTGAAATACGACAATATATCTTAATGAGTTTAAATATAATATTGTCTTCAGACAATATCCACACGCAAATAAATCCCCATCATAATTATTGATTCATTATTTTACAAAATGGTGAGGACTACTAAACAACTCTCTCTAGAACCTTCATTCCATACCTACCCGACTAGTACTCGCTACATTCTCGCCTCCGAGAAGAAAAATGGAACAACAAGGAAAAGGGTGAGCTCAACTAGCCCGATAAAGAATATTATGACTAAGATAATATACAACAAATTATCGTTAGTCTTCAACGAGGAAAAAATCGATAGAATACAATAGACAACAAGTTTCGGATCAATATTCGCAGTGGAAATAATAATTCATAGAAGAGTTACGTAGAGAATGAAATCTACTATAATCTATGAATTTAACGGTCCATCATCAATATTTTATCCTGTAACATCAATCAATATGCATCGGAATCAAATATTCATCTTTGCACTTCTGAGCCAAAGATATTCATCGATTAGTTATGTTCATTTAAACACTGTTCATCTTTGCTCTGGGCCAAAGATATTAATCAATCGGTCGTATTCATCTCAACACTGTTCATCTTTGCACTCTGAGGCCAAAGATATTCAATAATATCATCATTTAAGGCGAGGATGATGAAAATATTTTAAAAAAGCGAATCGGTGAAACAAAATGACAAGGATTAAGGATTAAGGATTTAGTACTTGGTTTTATCACGTCCAAAAATACCTCAAAAATAATCATAGTGGTGTAAAATTTGAGAATGATCAAAACATGGATACAATCGAGCTAGTATCGAGAATAGATGTTTTAGACGAAAAGAAGAAATTTTATTTTTCGATTGAATAGTAGTATCGTGAATAGTGCAGTATCGTGAATAGTCCGATATCGTGAATAGTAACTCAGAGCACCAAAAGATAGAAATTCCACAAAAAACATCTTCACGCTTCATGAATAGTACTCGTGAATAGTAACTTCGTGAATAGTAACTCATGAATAGTAACTTCGTGAATAGTAACTCATGAATAGTAACCCATGAATAGTAACCCCAGAGCATGAAAAAGTTCCAAATTTGATAAAAACTTCGGATCAACATTTGACATAATGATATTGAAGAAATAATATCATTTGAGAAGAAAATAACATCCTTACCTCGAAAGATCGGTACTTTAATTTGAAACAGGATATAGGCTATGACTTGGACTTGTACCAGTATAGCAATACTCAAAGTATAATCAAAATACTCACAAGAATAAACTCGATAATATAGAGAGAAAACTTCAGTTTCTGGTGTGATTTTCAATTCTAACCTAAGCACCCTATTTATAGGAAATTGCTTAGAACACCAAAGCAGAAAATTTAATATAATATTAATATTTATTTTCCAAAACCTCATACGCACACTTGCCAACTGAATTCAGCTCCTACACATGTTAAATGAGGCCACCTAACATTCCAAAAACGTTTTTCCTATTTTAAATATTTTAAACTTCCAAAAATCAATTATTTCGGAGCTTCGAAACTTCAATAATTCATAATAAATAGCCCTTTCATCAGAAAATTCGAATCTCGCGAGTTTTTATAGGAAATTCAATTCTCTACAACTTTGCAGAAGAAAGTTTTTCCAAATTCCAAATAGAAATTGACAAAAGAAATCCACAAGCAGGCGATTTTACAAAATTTATAATCAAATTTCGGTCAATAATTGTGTCCACCAACACACAAAACATGTGTTAAACATTTAATGCCACAAAAATACTCTTCCTCCTCATATACTCATATATCCCACATTCATTATAAAAATATCACCGTTAATATATTATTAAAGTAATATATTTAAATGAATTATTTTATCAGAAAAAGATAAAATATTAATTTTCAACAATTGTCATTTTAAAAATTTTCTCCATCTATATCCACATAAAATCAATATTTTCCTCATCATATAAATCAATAATTAATTATTCACAAATAATATTACGAATCACAATATTGACAACAGGCGGTTCAGGAAGAGGGGCTTTCGATAAGAATTTCTTCTTCTTGCGGCCTTGATTAGGTGACCAAACCTCTCCTTAGATAGAACTTTCTAGACATTGCCAATAATGTTATCTAATAATATTATTCAGATAATATGAATTATTGCTTAGCCGATAATGAAAGATCTTGTGTAATGACAATTATTGAAACAATGAATATAAAATATCAACGCAAAGACAATTATTAACTCGATAAAATCTTGAGCGGTAATTACGTAACCATTATTGAGTAGTGCCTTCTTACGTAAGAATCAATAATTGGTGAAATATCTGAAGTCTTCTCTTGTTCAACAACGGCGTATTAGTGTGTTTTAACCACCGGTATTCCAACAAAGATGATACTTGGTAATAACTACGTAGTTATTTAAAAACAACTTATATTTGTCGTTTTCTTCATCCAATCACTTTCCGTTATGGGGCCCACACATGGGCATTGCTGTGGTTATACGAATATTTCCGACGATCTGAATATTCCACGACAAAACGAATATTTCAAGACGATAATGAATATTTTATAACCACTTGCTTAATTTGAAATATTTGCATATTTAACCCTTAACTATCCACATTAATCAAATCAACCCTTACTATTTCAAAATAATAAATAAAGGAAATTCCTTTTTATTTAAAAATTTCGGGGTCTTACAACCTCCCCTCCTTATGAAATTTCGTCCTCGAAATTGACATACATACCTGGTGTTTTGAAAAGGTGAGGATACCTCGCTTTCATTTCCGTTTCCAACTCCCAGGTCATTTCCTCTATAGCATGATTCCTCCACAAAACTTTAACTTGTGGTATAACCTTTCTTAGCGTAGGACATGCTCCTTCTATCCAACATCTTGTGGTACCTCCTCATACGTTAAGTCTTGACTATCTCGTCCGGTTCTAACTTTCGATACGCGTGGTTCGGGTCTTTCACATATTTCTGAAATACGGATATGTGAAACACGTTATGAACACGAGACATACTCGGAGAGAGTAACGCAAGTCTATAGGCTACATTTCCTACTCGGTCGAGAATTTGAAATGGGCCCGATAAATCGTGGATTGAGCTTTCCTCTCTTCCCAAATCTTGTAACACCCTTCCATGGAGCAACTTCATAACAATACATGATCCCCACATTAAATTCCACGTCCTTTCAATGAAGATCCGCATAACTCTTTTGTCGATCTTGTGCCGGTTTGTATCGTTGTCGAATCATTTGGATCTTTTCGGTGAGTCATACGTCTTAACTCGGGTCCCAACAATGTTGCTTCACCCACCTCATCCCAACATATTGAGAAGCGACATTTTCGTCCATATAATGCTTGAATGGAACCATGCCTATATTTGTTTAATAACTATTGTTGTATAAGAATTCCACCGATGGCAAGTACTTATCCCAACTTCCTTTGAAATCTAGGACACGAGTTTTAATATATCTTCAAGAGTTTGAGTAGTCCTTTACGATTGCCCATCCGTTTGAGGATGGTATGCCAAAGCCAGATAAATAAATTCGTGCCCGTAGCTTTCTAACCCAAAATCATGAAGTGAATCTTGGGTCACGATCTAAAACTATGGATCTTGGCATGCCATGCAATCTCACAATCTCATTTCACATTACATACGAGAAAAGGCGTTCAAGGAATAAGTCTCTTGTATCGGTAAGAAATGAAAGCGAGACTTGGTTAATCTATCAACAATAACCCAAATAGCATTGATGTCTTGAGAAACCGCAGGAAGAAGAATACTTGAAATCCATAGTAATGTGTTCCCACTTCCATTTCGGAATCTCAAGTGGTTGCAACGGACCCTTAGGTACAAGATGCTCCGCCTTTACACGTTGACAAGTTAAACATCTCGAGATAAACTACGCGATCTCTCTCCTCATATTGCTCCACCAAAATGTATGTTGAAGATCATAATACATTTTGGTACTCCCAGGATGGATTGCAAATGGCGTATTGTGTGCCTCCATCATAATCTTGTACTTCAAATCAGAGTCGTTAGGAACACAAAGTCTAGAGTGGACTCGAAGTATTCCTTCTTCATCAATTCTCGCTTCTGGAATAGCTCCTTCTTGTACTTTCTTCTTCATACGCATCAACTCCGGGTCGGTGGCTTGAGCAACCTTAACTTTTTCTATTAAAGTTGGCTCTATGCGTATACTTGACATCATCGCACTCGTTCTCGCATATAATCTTCTACTCATCGCGTCAGCTACCACGTTCGCTTTTCCAGGATGGCATGATCAGAACATGTCTTTGAAATGAGTCTCTCTTGAGTTCTTGAAGCTCTTCCACATTCCTTGCTCCATTTGAATTTTGTATCTCTACGAGTCGATTGCGTTAATGGAATAGCGATTCGAGAATATCCTTCAACGAATCTCCGATAATAACCAACTAAGCCTAGAAAGCTTCGTCTTTCGATAAGCGACTTAAGTTGCTCTCAAGCGTGACTCATATCCCAATCTTGGATAGCACGTCACAAAGACACCTATCGATTTACTATCGCATGCGAATATGGCGTCCCCTACAGAGAGTGCGGCTTAGGTGAATTCCACAAAAGAAGTCACAAGATAAAGGCTCGGTACCAAATTCTATAGTTGAATTTTTAACTCCACGAAGTTCAATAGAGCCATTCGATATGAGATTTTAGAAATGAGTTTTTTATCTAGGGTTCAAAGTCGATACAAAATTTAATATCGAAGCTTTGGGAGTAAGCCAAGAAATTCTTGAAATCGTCGGGAAAAATCAATAACAACGGGAATATTATTCAAATCGGCGTGTCTTTATTCAAATCCATAACATGGACTAAGAAAACTTGACATCCGTAATAAGCGAATGACTTCATGGCTTGATATGAAAATGTTTGACTACAATGGTTTGATTACTTGAATTTGAATAACAGGTTGCTTAGGAATATGAAAACTAACAACCTTACAAAAGCAATCAATTTGGCATGATGAGTAGTTAACCTTAAAATCACATCAAAAGCAAATATCTCTATAGAAATAAGGTTAACGGTAATGTGATAGTGCCAACTTGAATCAAGCAAGATTTTTAAACAACGGATGTAATGAAAGTTTCTCCTAATGGAGTCTCCGCAGATAGGTCAAAGTTTAATTTCTCGTGTAGTCAAGTTCAAACGTTGGCGCAAGTAAGAGAGATAAAAGAATGGGTAGAACCAATATCTAGTAAGGTATATACTTGCAAGAATTTATAATTAACTAACCCGTGCTAACCGTTCGGGTTCCTCGCATTTTGACCGATCACGACAAAGCGCTCTTCCAAGAACCGTTGACTTTGACTTTTACGGGACATCCTTTTGAGTCACCATTCATTGGGACTGGGTTTCGATATCGTACAATCTCGAAGCGATATGTCCTTCCTTTCACAATTATAGCATACCTTGAAGCTGTTGTGGGCGGTTTGGTGATATGTCCCTCTTTTCCGCATTTGTAGCATATAATGGGTGGTCGTTCTCCTCCCTTAAAACTAGTTTACTCTTGGTGCCGCGTCTTCACATGGTCGTTGTTGAATCTCCTCTTTTAAAATCTCCTCCCAGGCTCGCTTCTTCTATTTTCATGGCCACGATTACCACCGAGTGGTTCCGCCTTTAATCGTATTCTTCTTTCTCCATTTGGTTATTGTTATTCGATGATCGCGCTATCTTGGTATGATCTGGTTATGGTCCCTCGGTTGAACATACTCATTATCTCGCTCTAACAACTGAGCCACATTGACAACATCGAATAGAGAGAAAATTTATGAGAAATGAGATCTTGGCGTATGTCGGGTTTCAAACCTCTCGAAACATCCGCGTCATCGTTCCTCATTCTCCACCAAATGAGGTGCAAACTGGATAACTCATGAACTTCGCCTCGTCTTTGGGACACCGTCATGTTATTCGCTCTAGTCTAATAAACTCCACTTCCTTCGTATGATGAATACTTTCGAGGAAATATTTGTCATTGAGCATTTCAAACGTCTCCCATGACATCTTGAGTGCAATTTGGATGGAGTGCGCTTCTGATTCCCACCGATGAATGCCTCGCCGCCACGGAACATAAAGGTGGCGAATGGAACTTTCTGTTCCTCCGTGCATCCCAAGACATCAAATATCTTGGTAATTTGTTTGACCCACGTCTCGCTTTAATCGGATCCGGCTTTCCCAGAATTCAGTGGTCCCAACTCTTTGAAGCTGCTTGCTTTTGTGACCACCGTGAATTGCTATCATTTCCTCCTGTATTTTGAACACGAGTCTCCTAAATGCGATTTTGCATGAGCTGCAAAAGCTTCTAAACATCCCCTCGTTCATCATACGCTTTCGGTGGTGTTGTTCGCGGGAGGAACATTGCCACGACTGTTGCCACGTTTTCCTCGTTGGTGAGTCTGAGGCATCTCCACGGTCTCATTTACTCCAATCATTAACGTTCTCTCGTGACCATTCTTAAAACTATCATAAAACAAGGGTTAATTAAATAAATCAATATATCACATAATACCCCCTATAATATGACCAACCAACAAATAAGCTTAGGTAGGACACACTAGCGAAGGATTTACTCGTCTCTCCCTCCTAGTTCTATTCCCCGATCTCATGGAGATCATATCCTAAGCTCTAATACCAATTGTGGCGCCCCAAAATAGGTATACACAACACCCCGTTGAGAGTGCGCCAAATACATGGTACAAGAAGCAAACTACAACTTCAATAATACAAATGTCGTGTGAAATACGACAATATATCTTAATGAGTTTAAATATAATATTGTCTTCTAGACAATATCCACACGCAAATAAATCCCCATCATAATTATTGATTCATTATTTTACAAAATGGTGAGGACTACTAAACAACTCTCTCTAGAACCTTCATTCCATACCCCGAGCTAGTACTCGCTACATTCTCGCCTCACGAGAAGAAAAATGGAACAACAAGGAAAAGGGTGAGCTCAACTAGCCCGATAAAGAATATTATGACTAAGATAATATACAACAAATTATCGTTAGTCTTCAACGAGGAAAAAATCGATAGAATACTGATAGACAACAAGTTTTGGATCAATATTCATGATGAAATAATAATTCATAGAAGAGTTACGTAGAGAATGAAATCTACTATAATCTATGAATTTAACGGTCCATCATCAATATTTTATCCTGTAACATCAATCGATATGCATACGGAATCAAATATTCATCTTTGCACTCTGAGGCCAAAGATATTCATCGATTAGTCATATTCATTTAAACACTGTTCATCTTTGCACTACGGGCCAAAGATATTAATCAGTCGGTCATGTTCATCTCAACACCTGTTCATCTTTGCACTACGGGCCAAAGATATTCAGTAATATCATCATTTAAGACTGAGGATGATGAAAAATATTTTTAAAAGCGAATCGATTGAAACAAAATGTGAGGATTAAGGATTAAGGATTCGTACTTGGTTTTATCCGTCCAAAAATACCTCAAAAATAATCATAGTGGTGTAAAATTCGAGAATGATCAAAACATGGATACAATCGAGCTAGTATCCGAATAGATGTTTTAGACGAAAAGAAGAAATTTTATTTTTCGATTGAATAGTACAGTATCGTGAATAGTCTTAGTATCGTGAATAGTCTTAAATATCGTGAATAGTAACTCAGAGCACCAAAAGATAGAAATTCCACAAAAACATCTTCACGCTTCATGAATAGTACTCGTGAATAGTAACTCGTGAATAGTAACTCATGAATAGTAACTCGTGAATAGTAACTCATGAATAGTAACCCATGAATAGTAACCCCGACATGAAAAAGTTCCAAATTTGATAAAAACTTCAGATCAACATTTCAGCATAATGATATTGAAGAAATAATATCATTTGAGAAGAAAATAACATCCCTTACCTCGAAAGATCAGTACTTCTAAATTTGAAACAGGATATAGGCTATGACTTGGACTTATACCGTATAGCAATACTCAAAGTATACTCAAAATACTCACAAGAATACGCTCGATAATATAGAGAGAAAACTTGATTTACGGTGTGATTTTCAATTCTAACCTAAGCACCTATTTATAGGAAATTTTTAGAACACAAGCGAGAAAATTTAATATAATATTAATATTTATTTTCCAAAACCTCATACGCACACTTGCCAACTGAATTCAGCTCCTACACATGTTAAATGAGGCCACCTAACATTCCAAAAACGTTTTTCCTATTTTAAATATTTTAAACTTCCAAAAATCAATTATTTGAGACTTGAACTTCAATAATTCATAATAAATAGCCCTTTCATCAGAAAATTCGAATCTCATGAGTTTTTATAGGAAATTCAATTCTCTACAACTTTGCAGAAGAAAGTTTTTCCAAATTCCAAATAGAAATTGACCGAAATCCACAAGCAGGCGATTTTACAAATTTATAATCAAATTTCGATCGATAATTGTGTCCTGACACACAAAACATGTGTTAAACATTTAATGCCACAAAAATACTCTTCCTCCTCATATACTCATATATCCCACATTCATTGTAAGAATATCACCAGTTAATATATTATTAAAGTAATATATTTAAATGAATTATTTTATCGGAAAAAGATAAAATATTAATTTTCAACAATTGTCATTTTAAAAATTTTCTCCATCTATATCCACATAAAATCAATATTTTCCTCATCATATAAATCAATAATTAATTATTCACAAATAATATTACTGAGAATCACAATATTGACAACAGGCGGTTCAGGAAAGAGGGGCTTTCAATAAGAATTTCTTCTTCTTGGTGGCCTTGATTAGGTGACCAAACCTCTCCTTAGAGCAGAACTTTCTAGACATTGCCAATAATGTTATCTAATAATATTATTCAAATAATATGAATTATTGCCGATAATGAAAAGATTGTGTAATGACAATTATTGAAACAACAATGATATAAAATATCAATGACAATTATTAACTCGATAAAATCTTTGAGCGATAATTCACGTAACCATTATTGAGTAGTGCCTTCTTACGTAAGAATCAATAATTGGTGAAATACCGAAAGTCTCTTGTTCAACAACAGCGTATTAGTGTGTTTTAACCTTAAGGGTATTCAACGATGATTACTTGATGTAACAACTTCTGTAGTTATTTAAAAACAACTTATATTTGTCGTTTTCTTCATCCAATCACTTTCTAGTTATGGGGCCCACACATACATGGTGCTTGGTTAATACGAATATTCCCAAAGCGATCACGAATATTCCACGACCAAACGAATATTCCCCAAACGATAATGAATATTTTATAACCACTTGCTTAATTTGAAATATTTGCATATTTAACCCTTAACTATCCACATTAATTAAATCAACCCTTACTATTTCAAAATAATAAATAAAGGAAATTTCTTTTTATTTAAAAATTTCGGGGTCTTACATATATTGTATATGATTTCATATCATAAGTTTCATAATACTATGAATTGTTATTTCAAAAATTTACAGAGTATGGGTTTTGGCCTTATGGCCTTATACGTGATATTTCATGTGTTGATCATATATTATCCCTAAAATTTATACTCGTATATTATTATGCATGTTAATATGAAGAGACCAAACTTTAATTGAACGGATTCGGTGTTATAACGAATCAAGTAGTGTTGAAAATTATGTTTTATGTTCAAAACCTTTAAGAACATCAAGAACAATGGAAGTAAATGTGTTGATTTTGCAAATTATGTGTTGTAACTTGTTAAAAACCATGCTAGATGGGTTAAGTAATGATTATATATGTATTACAATGATTGGGTAAGTCTAAATTCGTGTAAAAATAACTAATTGGAAGTTATGACCATATTAAATGTATAATTTTACACCATGATTGATTTTTGGCCTAATTTGGCCTTGTTATGTTCATGACTGCTAGAAGCTATGACTACGAGAAAATGAGCACTGGTAACCTACGCCCCGTGCAATGTTACCAAACTAAATTACCCACTTCAACGATTCAAAAAAAAATAAAATAAATAAAATAAAATAATAATAATAATAAATAAATAAATAAATAAATAAAAAAAAAAAAATAAAAAATAAATATTTGATAAAATTATTATTAAAATATTTATAAAATAAATTAAATATTTTAATTGAGATATTTATGGAATAAAATAAATATTTGATGGAAATTATTATTAAAATATTTATAAAATAAATATTTTAATTGAGATATTTATGGAATAAAATAAATATTCGATGAAAATTATTATTAAAATATTTATAAAATAAATTAAATATTTTAATTGAGATATTATGGAATAAAATAAATATTCGATGAAAATTATTATTAAAATATTTATAAAATAAATTAAATATTTTAATTGAGATATTATGGAATAAAATAAATATTAGATGAAAATTATTATTAAAATATTTATAAAATAAATTAAATATTTTAATTGAGATATTTATGGAAAAAATAAATATTCAATGAAAATTATAATTAAAATATTTATAAAATAAAGTAAATATTTTAATTGAGATATTTATTGAATAAAATAAATATTCGATGAAAATTATTATGAAATAATTTATTAAAAGTGTAATAATAGTAAGAGAATGAAAATATTCTAATTTAATTAAGTAATTAAATTAGAAGGGTAATAATTTGTTAAATAAAGTGGAGTTTATATTAAATAATTAAGTGAAAATGTAACTAATGAAATCGTGAATACATATGGTATGTGTGTAGGATTTGTGGTGAGCGAAGTAGTAATCATTTAGCCTACATGCGAGGCAAGTTTTCTAAACCTCGTTGTCATTATTGTTCAAGTTTATTATTTACCTCGAGTAAATTATCATTACTATTATTCAAGTTCAAATGTTATATTAAAGATTTATTATCTTTTCAAAGTATGATTGGTTATACAATAATTATTCTATTGTATACTTCTTGAGATTATTATTGAATTGAATATCATTATTGGTGAACCTTATTAGACTAGTGAACTTTATTGATTCAACTAGTCCTTAGTTGATGAACGTTATAAATTTGAGAATCCTTATTGAATTATCAAACCAAACTTCCTTTAGTGCGAATTGAATGTCAATGAGATGAACAACCACAGTAAAGGGATTTACTTATCGTTAAGCGTTAAGATATTAATGCGCGAGATGGTACTGAAATTTGATCCCCTAAAAATGCAGTAGAAAGGTCCATAGTATTATGACTGTTAAAGGTTTCAAGTATAACCCTTGATAACCTAGGACATAGTTCAAGGTCTTATGACCCTCAGAATTCTTTTGATTCTTGTTATTCATTCTTGATTCAAAAGTTGACCTTTTATTCAGATGTCTTTGATTTACTCGCATGTTATTATCTTGTTATTTCATTATTATACTTGTGGGCAATAGTGCTCACTCTTGCTTAATAATAACATTGCGATTAAGAACGAAAGAACTAATGAACCTTCCACTAGTAAAGTAAAAAGGCAAAGTTAGCAAGTGATGAAGACTTGTTGTTTATTTGATGATGTATTTTGTTTAAGACTTGATTTAATGATGTTGTTAAGACTTATTTGTTTATGATTCCGCACAGATGTTTAAGGTTAATTTAACCTGGGATTGTATTATTATTATTCGGAAGTTGTAACCCTTAAGGGGAAGATTTTTATTCTATCTATTGCATGGCTTGCATTTATTATGGGTAGATAGATAAATGATATTTGTACAGTGAACACCAAATCCCGTGGAATTGAAGTACCCGAATTTGGGGGTGTCACAACTAAAACCGATTTTCAAAGATTTTTGAACTATTTAAAGAATAGTCTATGTTAATTGTTTCGGCTAGACGAAAATGATTTGAAAATATCAAAATATATTTTATATCATTAATGCATCATGGAATCTGGTGCAAAGATGATAAAAATGATGAAGTCATCAATGCAGTATTACCTAGTGTTGGATGTGATCTAAGGATCGTCAGCCCGCTATGGTATGATGTAGTATGATAAAATCATCAAATGACGAAATCTTCAACGGACTGTAAATACAGTGCGGTATCATGACGTCATAAAAAGATTTTTGAGATTTCTTTAAGATATGAGAATATATATATATATATATATATATATATATGTATATGTATATTTTGATTGATGTCCGAATTGTTGTAGAAGTCTATGCTATTTGATTCAGCTAGACGATTATTGGAAGATGTTCATGAAATTCAAACGTTCATTAAAAAGTTATGCCAAACCAAATTATTTTGGTGCGGATTCAGATGTTGAAAAGCTGAGGTGAACAACCCTATAGGGGGACATGTTTTCGGGGACAATGGTTCCGAGCGTAACGCATATAGTCGTTACAAAACACTACGTTCTTGACCCAATGTAGTGGTACAATAGGTAGCCACCTAATAGTATGCGTGAGGAGGGTGTTTTCGGTCTTTGTGATTGATAAACACTCTGGTTTGCAGTGTGAAGGATTGAGTTGAAGCACTAGTAAACCAAGAATAGAGTTCACGGTCTTGTGACCCCTCAGCATGATTTGGAATCTTTTGAATTCCTGTTATTCATATCGCTTCCCAATTATTGAGTAATTGTGGAAGATTCTTATTATTCTGAAAGGTGAAAGTGGAAAGGATGAGAAAAATTAAGCAAAACATAATAATTTCCAGAAAGAAGAGAAATGTGAAACTTTTAGAAGAGGATGAGGTGAGGAATATGATGGTCTTAGAAAGATCTTTAGAGAAAGAATTGGGTTGCAGAACCTAATGAATAAATAGATAATAACATAAAATCTATTTTTGATAAAGGGAATGAATTAAAATTAGTAAGTCAAAAATTTCGAGGATAAAATTCTTAGAAGAAGGGGTGAATGTAATGTCCCGAGAGTTTGATCATATAAGTATATGATAATGATCCTTAGAGAAAGATAATGAACGGGTCAAAGAATATGTAATACTCAAATATAATTGAGTCTAAGTAAATATTATGAAATAAAACTTATAAGAATTTATTATCAAGAATGGTGAGAGTAGAAAATATAAAACCTATATTAAGGTAATGTGTTGAAGTTATTCAATGAATAGATTTGAGGAAAACCTGAGTAAGGTAGGGTTTTGGTGATTCTGAGGACGGAATCATTATAAGGAGAGAAGGATGTGACATCCCATATTTTTAGAAATTATAAATGAGAATTTTATAAATAAAAGTATTATTTATGAGATATATTTGGGTGTGAGTATGTGTATGTCATATATTGTAGAATATGTGAATTGATGTGAAGAGAATGTTATATATTAATTTTAATATATATAAATATTTAATTGAATTATTTATTGAGTTAAATAAATAAATTTTGTTTTGATTATAGAGTAATGTAATTAAGTGTAGCAGATTAATTAAATGAATATTTAGAATTTAATTTAATTAATATAATAATTTTATGTTATAGTTCTAATTTAATTGAGATAATTAAATTAGATGAGTTATCATGATGATTGTTACACAAAATTATAATTAACAAGTAAATATAATTATGTGACAATTTGATGAGATTGATTGATGTTAAGCTATTGATTAATTAAAATAATGAGTATTTGCCAAACATGGTCTTAGGCTTTTCAAGTTCAAATTGGTGTAACCTATGTATTAACTAGTAATTACTATATCTAATAATTACTAGGAGTTACATATATTATATATTACTAGTATTGTATATTATATGTATATATACTACAAGTTAGTATGTTAGTTTTAGAAAACAAACCAAAGAAAGAAGAAGAGAGTTAGAGAGAGTTGTTGTAGAGAAGAAGAAGAGGAAGAAAAGAAGAAGAAGGAAAGCTTTGAGAAGACAAAACAAGCCCCATCATCATCATCTCCATCTCTCTCTTAAATTCATACTAATAAAGTTATAATCTAAATTCCTTGTTTTAATTATATTTTTATGTTCTTCATAATGTAGATAATTGTTATGTAGAAGTTTATTGAGAAATTGAGAGAGATAGAGAGAAATAGAGGAATTGAGATGAGCTAGAAAAAGAAGAAAAAAAAAGCTAGAAGAAGGTAACTTCTAAACTCTTATTTAATCCTTGATTTTTTTTTTTGGTAGATTTATGTTCTAGGGTAGTAGATCATGCTTAATCTGTTTGTATTGGTTTAATCTTGGATTATCAAGAATCAAACAAGAGGATTCAAGAAAGAAAATGAAACGGAAAGAAAATTTGAAGAACAAAATTCGTAGGTTTTTAGTAATTGTGGACATATCTTGTGAAATTCATACCTCTTTAGGTATAATGAGTTAGAAAGTGAGCCTTATATCAAATAGAAGATATGGAAGTAAGTTATATTCTGAAAGTGGAATCACATGAAAACTCTTTGTAGATTTCTTGAAATGTACATTTGATGTAAAAGGTGATCAGAAGGAAAATAATATGTCGAGAAAATCAAAAGCTATTACGGTTTACGACTTTGAAAAATTCATATAAATTCGTGTGTTTTGAATCTGAAGAAACTTAAAACTGTAAAGTTGTAGATATGGAAGTTTACTAGCTAGACTTGCGAAATTGAGCCATTTTATGGACCGGATCATGTCCGAAATAAATTGTTTAGTAAGGATGTCCATAAAATGAAATTTTCTAGACTAGTTGATGAATCTGAGAATCTGGTTTAGATGGATAAGGGTCTGACTTTTAAGGCCTAGATGAGGTTGTAGTACACCTTTGAGTAAGGGTTAATTCTATATAAGAAGGAACAAAAGCGGACATGTAGAGCGAGTTACGTTAAAAACGAAAACAACGTTTTGTTAAAGAAATTGTGAAGATGAGTTTAATAATTTTGTTTGAATTAAGATTTTGGGTGATGATATATTTTGATGATTAAAAATATGTTTTGACATATGTAATGAGTATAGATATGCGTTATCATATTCTATGCATAATTAACCATTTAAGATCAAGAGTTGAGATAAGTTAATGTGTGCACATAACGCATTCTTCGATAAAATGCCTAAGAGTAATAGTGTTTTCTAAACTTTGGTATACAAAGTGTCTAACTAATGGCTAATATTGGATATCTAAGTATGAAAAGATGATAATACAAGAATAATAATGGAAAGAAATTGAAAAGGGTAATTTTTGATTTATGAAGGAAAATTAAACATGTAAATAATGTGTTGAATATGCATTTTTGAAACCAAAGTGATATAATAAAATGGTGTGATATACGCACATTAAACTACAAGTGTGATAGTCTAGCATGTGTGGTGATGAAAATGAAAAATAAAACCGAGTTGCATATAAAATAGTTAGATGTCTATAAAGACATTATAAAGGATAATAAGATAAAGTAAGGTCTTAGAATAAATTTGACCATGAGATTGAGTATTGATTTTATTTATTATCAATCTCACATACAGTGTAGGTTGTGCAAAGACACGAAGTATTAGCGTGTTGGTAAAACACCGATAAAGGCAAGTCTTTCAGTTCCTTTTTGCAATGTGAACTTGATGATGAACTGCTTTAAAATTTTAGTGTATGATGTATTGTATATATCAAAAGTATGAAATGTGAAAGTCAATCTATGATTATGATTATTGAACTATGAATGTTGATTGAGTAAGGAACTCAATCTTTATAGTTGTTATGTGAACTACAATATGTATGCTATGTTTGTTTATTGATTATTCTTGTATGTTGAGCATGTTATTATGTGCTACGTGATGCATGAAAACGGTTAGATTTTGCTGAGCTGTCGAGCTCATTCTTGCAAATAACCATTTTTGCAGATTCAAGAATTGAAGGTAATGCTATGTGCTACTTGATTGTTATGGATCAAAAGTGATATATGAAGATTTAATATCCTAGCTAAGTTGTTATTCTTGTAAACCATGTCTAATGTTTCGAATAATGTATTAATGTTGAATTGTAATATTGTTTTGCGAATGTAAACTATTGTGGTATTAAAATGATTCTGAGATATTTAGATGTAAAGGTTGAAGGTTTTGGGAACAAGGATAGTTTGTAATAGAAAATTTTAATTATTCCGCAAATTTCAATGGTTGTATTATCGTTTAATGATGTAAAATTTGAGGTTGAATGTATTATTAACGACCGAAGTCAAGAATTAAATTGTATGAATTTTGGGGTCGAACATAGAGTATGATCAGGTCTACAAAAGTATCTTGAAGATTCGTAAAAACTGATCACCTCCATGAATCAAACAGATATAAATAAGTGATAGAGTTGATTCTCACTCTGTGAACATTTAAAATTTGTGAACATAACCTCGCAAATGATGAAACCATCAAAGAAAAAGAGTGTCTTATTAATGTGGTTAATCTTACACACACTCTTAATCATGCATTTTAAAATGTCATATCTAAACTGGTTACATGCATTAATATGATTGTTGATGACCAATGTGAAGAAAATTCAAAAATTTGAGGAACAGGGATTCTGGAAACTAACCTAGCAGGACCCATTTAACCATGGGTACCAAAAATAGAAATTTATCTAACCTGCAGGTACTTGGTCTATCGGACTACACTAAGGAATGCTGAAGCAGATGACTTAAGTCAAGAAGATTCAACCAGCTGGAGGCTTAAGACATTTCAGAAATGTTCTTGAAAAAATCATTCTTCGTCAAAGCTTGCTCTTGAAGATTTGCTGAGCTAACATGAATAAAGATCACATGACTGTTGATCTCCATATGGAAGCAGACAATTCATGTTAAGATGAAAAGGGTCTTATATGCTCATTCATGCAAAGCATATCATCTAAGAAGAATCCTCGAGAAAGTTCACATCAGAGGATCATCGAGCATTAATCATGAAGAACTCATTATAGAAGCAGAACTCCACGTATGCAATCTGTCAAAGAAGACTACGTTCGTAGTTCTGTCAAACAATCGTAGAGTGATCAGTCCTGAAGATATCTATTTCTATGATCCAAGGAGGTTTAAATGACAGTGATAATTCCAGTCAGAAGGAGATATGCAAGGCTGCCTTCTGATGCACATGAAGAAGAAGAATTCACACCTCTCTGAGAAGATAGTATCAACTATGGGGGAGTAGTAGTCTGTTAAAGAACAACAACACTAAAAGTATCAGAAGTACACTATGAAGCAATATACTAGTTACAAAGTCCCAAAACTTTGTGGATGATGAGCCAAATGAAGATCCATAGGAACGTCTCAAAACATGCCACTGATAACCATATCAACCACCCAACTCAAAATAGTGGAGTGCCTACGATCAAACATCTGATTGTAGTGTAAGAGTAGAAGGACACCACGATTATAGCCAACACGAATGTCTAAAGTCGGTAGATGAACTCCCTAACAGAAAGATAAAATGCAAAATCATTATTAATCATGTCTAAAGTTCTTCATCTGGTAAGCGCCTCAGGGAAAAACCTGACCCTTAGCACTAAGCTAAGAGGTTGGCCCTTCCTGAGCTACCTTAATCCATAAGGAATGTTAAGTCATAGTTCATCACAAGAACCAGGACAGACAATAATCGTAGAGTATGTTCAGCGGCAAATGTAACGCCCCCAAACTCGGGTACTTGAAACCTGAACTCGGTTCTTTACGATACCATTTCTATGAGCGGAACAATACTAATAATAATAACAATAATATAAATATCAAACTTAACATACATATATCAAAGTCTAATCCCAAGTACGCAACCTTTACTACAATACATTACATGATAGATAATAGATACCAATTTCTTAATATTGTATAACTATTACAAAATATAACATAGGATTATTCTGATTGCTTTTCTTTTCCCTTGTTCTGGCCTGAACATTCCGGTTGATCATGCTTAGCTGAAAACATTTAAATTTAAAGCAAGGATGAGCATTTGATTGCCCAACAAGTAATAGCAACAATAAATATGAGCTGAAAGAATTAAATGTTTTTCTTTGAATAACACTTCTAAAATGAATCAACATTTCTGAAGTAAGCTGAACCAATAATAACACCATAACAATTCTATATCAAATTTTTGAAACTACGTTTTGACTATAACTGGAGATTAGTCGACAGACTATGAACATTATTTTTCATTTTTGCTAGGGTTTAGTAGAACTTCATCCGCAAACCGTCATAACTTACGGGCACGAGGGTGATCATCCCAATGCACCCTGTATTGTTCAATATTACATGCAAGAACGATATTATCGTTCACTCTATCCACCTTAGGTGCACAAAAGTTTTCACATGTTCGGGATGTTCATACTTAGTCGAGAATCCGAACCAAAACAATCTGGTTGGATACAACAACGTTCTATCTTGTTCAACAATATTTTTATGTCTAGCTGAATCAAATAGCTTAGACGACTTTTTATGTCAACGTATATATACTGGAAACCAATGAGTATGTATCATCATATGATTAAATACAATGATTATCCAAGTGAGGACACTTGTCTAACCCTATATAGGAATTAACGAATAGAATAAATATCTGAATTATACAATAATACAATGATCGGATAATGTAAGAACTTGTATGAATACAAAGATTGGATACATAATTAATAATAATAGAGTTAATAATCTAGCACAATAATATGATTCTGAAACTTTCTTACTCATGTCCATTGCATAAAGGAAATGCAAAGTTAGGATACTTGCACAATGTAAAGGATAGTTCAGATAATTGCTCAATAATAATTGGAATAAGTTTAGGAAACTTGCCTGAGCTACTGCTTACAATAACGCAACTTAGTTCTATCTTTTATATCAAAACCTATCATTAATAAAATCATTCGTTCAATTAGAATAATATATCATATCACATAATACTGTTAATTGCAGTCAGCACATAACCTAATCACATTGTCACCTATGTTTAACAGTCATTACATCATAAACAAACACATATCTAGTCAAATTATCTAAGTCCAAATCAATTTCTGAAACATGTCGGTGTACCGACGGCTTTATCGGGTAATTATCTAAGACTCTATCGTGTAGTTCAATAGTCGTTAAGATGTTTTAAATATCAGTCATATTATTTTTCATAGCGTTATAATAATTTTTAAATAATTATTATAATTTATCATGAATTTTTAAACACTAAAATCATTATTAAATGATTTAAAAATTAACTAATTTTATTATCATTAATATTAAACTATTAATGAAACTATTGCCAAAATATTAAAATTATTTATAATAACTCAAAATATTTTTAAAGTATTAATATTACCCTTAAATGATTTTTTAAAACATTTAAAATCATTTTAAATAATTACCATTAATATTAGAATATAAATTTATTATTTATCAAAATATTTAAAGTCATTTATTATAACTTAGAATATTTTTAATTCATTTATTTCCTTTTAAATAATTTTAATTCAATAAAACCATTTTTAAACTATTTATTTAATATAATTATTAAATAAACTTATTATCATTAATATTAAATTATTAATGAAATTTACCTTTAAATATCAAAAGTTATATTTTATAACTTCAAATATTTTTAAACTATTTATTTTCATTTAAAATGATTTTTATAATATTAAAATGATTTTTAATTAATTTATTTAATATAATTACTAAATAAATCTAATATAATTAATATTTAATAATTAATGAAACTTATCTTAAAATATTAAAAGCTATGTTTTACAACTTAAAATATTATTAAATACCTTATTATTATTTAAAATAATTTTTAATATAATAAAAATGATTTTTAATTAATTTATTTAATAAATTTATTAAATAATTTAAACATCAATATTATTTAAATAAATACTAATATTTATGAAAAATATGTTAAATTATTAAAAGATAATTTTTATAACTTACAATAATTTGTAAAACTATTTTTGTAATTTTCAGAATTAAATTTCTATTTTTAATTGGTTTTAGGAAATTTAATTAATTAAATTTATTAAATTTGTCGCTAAAGCCTTTGGCGACAGTAAGTGTCGCCTTAGGTGTTCTTGAGAAACCCAACTATTCAAAGTCAGTGTTCAAGTGAGCTTGTTTGACCATCAATAATTCTCTGTATGAGTTGCTTCTGGACATGATATTGATTACATGTTGTAGTAAGTATGAAAGAGTACAAGTTCATAACAATTTTTAGACCAAATCATAAAACATGAGGGAGATCTAAGCATCAGAACATGCTGTCAGAGTAGTTCTTCACATTTCTGAGCTGCCCAGAAATTCCAGTCATGGCCGGTCAACGATATTGATAACCTTATAAAATTAATTATGTTCATGTTATGGGTGGTCTACACGTCGGGCCTTGAAGAAAAACTAACAGGGTGTCAAGTTTGATCATTGTTCAAGTCCAAACATCAACAAAAAGAAAGATCTAAGCCATCAAAGTGGCTGTCAGAGGTAGTTCTTAATTTTTGAGTTTTTTCAGAATGAAGAACAGAACGAGTATGCTACTTTGGGTCCTTATATTTCGCGTTCTGAGTTTGCTATAAGTGATCTATTGATTCCAAATTGTAACCAACATGTAATACTATAGATCTAATAAATAAAACACATATAACATCAGCAAAATTGCTAGATGTATGCTGGTCAAAGTACCTTCGTGGAACTGTTCTTGAACATTTCTGGGTTTTCCAGAAATGTTCTTGAGCAGTTTCGTCAACCTATGTTTGACCAACCCTCAAATCGATTCTGTTACGTATTTGGGTAATATAAAAGCATGTATTTGTAGTACTCATGTCAGTCTACAAATGGATTACAATAACATGGCCAAACTATAACAAATCAGCAAAATCAGAAGCTCCAAAAATGACTGTCAAAAATTCTGGGTTTCTGGGTTGCCCAAAAACTCAGAATTTCTGATCGGTCAACTCACTTTGACTACGAATAACTTTTAATCTACAACCGATATGGACCTGATTCAAGTTCCATATTAAAGATCTCATAACAGACTACAAGATCAAAGCCTTAAATAACAAAAATACATATCTGACTGGGATCTATGGGATCTGACATTCATTGTCAGACCCTTATTTTCAAAAATTTCCAGATTTGGAAAACCATCAAATCTGAGCCTCTAGATGTTATGGATCTAACATCTAGCAACCCAGATCATTGATTAATACCCCATACAACATATTTAACACAAAAATATTAACATCAAACATAAGATCGAAAGTCAGATTTCTAATTTAGGGTTTACCTTTTTATGAACCAATCTTTGATTCTAGGCTTCTGATTTGTTAAGTGTGATAGTGAGGCTTGATTTATGACTGATCTAGTAAGGAAATTTCGTGGGTTTGAGCTTGAGAGAGTTTGGTTGGGTGTTGGTTGCACAAATGAGTAAATAATGCACTTTCTCTTTCTAAATCTATATGTAAAACGTGTATGCAATGAACTTGGTTGATCACATGTGTGACGCCCCCAAAATAGGTGTACATCACCCATCTTGAGTCGCCAAATACATGGTACAAAATTCAAATACAACTTAATAATACAACTGTCGTGTAGAATACGACAAGACATAACTGAGAGTTTTAATACGAATATTGTCTTCTAGACAGTATTCAACTCAAATGGATTCCTCAATACATTTATTATCACACTATTTCATAGAATAGTGAGGACTACTAATGCTATCATCTGGATCGTCACTCCGTTCCCCGACTAGTCCCGGCTATGTTCTCATTTCCTAAAGAGAACAATGAAAGTAAAAGGGTGAGCTCAACTAGCTCAGTAAGAAATATTATGACTAAGATAATGTAGAATAATTTATCGTTAGCCTTCAACAGTGTTAAACTGATAAAAGATAACAAACATCAAATTTAACTGCAGCGGAACAAGCAATCCATTAGAAGAGTCAAGTAGAGAATAAAATCTACTATCTTCTATGATTTAAAAAGTTTTTCATCACTTTTATCGCTGAGACCCAACTTAATAAATAATACACATCATCCCTGCACTACGGCCAAGGATATTAATTAGTATCACGACCACAAATTATACATGCACTACGGATCAAGGATATTCGTGTTTTCATCAATAATCATGATCATACCAACAACTGTCCTTCAACGCACTACGGGCCAATGAGGACTTTTACCACAACATTTGTAACATTATGATCATGATTATACCGAATAATCTCTGGTCATAATCATACCAAGTCCATCTATGCACTACAGGCCACAGATGACTTTCAACATAATATAAACATGAGGATGATGACAATGATATAAGAATTCAATAAATTAAAACAAGTTCAAGGAAAAAATTTTAAAGATTTATAATTTAATTTATCCAGAAATCAATAACGTCCAAATTGTCAACATGATACTGTTTTGTGGAGTAAAATTCAAGAATGCTCAGAAGGATATTTCCATGAAAAGATACTAGATGAAGCGCAAATATCAAGGATATTCCACTAATTTCATGGAGTATAGAAGCCAAAACTTTAACCAACTGAGTATAATAGAATATATGAAGCCATGAATGGATTTTTACCGCCAAATGCGGTAATCCACGTAGACGAGATCATTTCCAGCGAGAATAATAAAGAATGGAATAATGAAGAATTCATCGACGCGTAATCGCGCGCACGAGGTTATGCCAGCCGATGTAATAATAAAGAATGGAACCGTGTCACAGCGTAACATAACATGGAATGAAAATTCTAACAAAATAATAAAGAATGGAACCGGGTCATGCGTAATCCGATGCAGACAGGATATTCCAATGAATAATAAAAAATGGAATAACGAGAATTCATCGAGGCATGCGATAGGCCGCGATGCATGAAAAGTTATTCCAAATGAATAATAAAGAATGGAATAACAACCCTTACGGGTATTGAAAGAAAATAACTCTCTTCATGAATACTGAAAGAAATAATACCCTTACCTTAGTAGGAGATTGGATCTTTCGCAATAGTGTAGTAAGAATGAATCTCTTCTTCTTTTCTCTCTATACTTTTCTCTCTATAGCTTGAATGAATTGGTGAAAATAATGAAGAAATGAGCTTTATTTATAGGCTTGGCAGAGTAAGGGTAAAATAGTCTTTTTGCCATAATTTATAACATCGCTGACATCATCGATCATATTACATCATTGCTTACCTCATCGTCTGATGACATCATCGCTTACCTCATCGTCCGATGACATCATCGCTTGCATCATAGGAATTCAAATTCAATTTATTCTCTTCCACCTCCTTTTACTTTTATACCATGAATTTACTATAATAATGCTACCATTCAAATTATAAAAAACATACTATTATATAACACATCATACTACTATAATGTAATATTATAATAATATATTTGAATGAATTACTTTATCGGAAAAGATAAAATACCAACTTTCAATAAATGTCACATGCTAAAAATTCCTCAGTTTAAATCCACTTCGAATAAATATTTTCTTATCATATATATCAACAATTAATTATTCATAAATAATATTACAAAATTACAATATTGACAACCAGGTCGTTCCCAGGAAAGATGGGGCTTTTCGATAAGAATTTCTCCCTATTGGCGCGCAATTAGGTAACCAAACCCCTTTCCTCGACAGAACTTTCTAGACATTGTCAATAATGTAAATAATAATATTATTCAAATAATATGAATTATTGATTTAATAATTTGAAATACTGTGCAATGACAATTATTGAATCAATAATATAAAATATCAACGTAGCAATTATTGAACAGTAATTACTGTAACAATTATTGATTAGTGACTTCTTACGTAGGCATCAATAATCCAAGATACTGTACAATACCGTGTGCTACTATGCAACCACGCGTTTTATTGTACTTTTACCACCGGGTATATCAAAAGTTAACGGTAAAACTTTCACTACTACAAAACAGTAAATGGACAACGCGAAAAAAAACGTTGTTTCAGTCAGAAAAATCGTCGTGATTAAGGGTGTTGTCTATTTGACACCCTTACACAACGTTTTTAAAACGTCATAGTTAAGCACAATACACAACGTTTTTTAGGAAAAAAACGTTGTAGATTTGTTTTTCAAAAATTAGCAGATGTTTAAAAACGTTGTAGAAAGTATGATCCAACAACGTTTTTTGGATAAAAATATTGTTGTTTAGTATATCAGACAACGTTTAGGCACATTTACACAACGTTTTTAAAATGTTGTAGATTAAAAAAAAAAAAATTGTGATTCTCCTACATTACCAATACACCTGCAATATTCTAATGTCATGATATATAGCAAAAAAGTCTAAATTCTCATTTAAATTTAAAAGCTAAAATGTATCAACCATTCAAAATACATCCCAATAACACCATTCGTTTACAGTTTCAAATTACTACATCCACAAAATATATACCAAACTATCCATATATGCGTCTCAAATTCACTTTTCAATCCACAAAATAAAACAAACTATCCATAAAATTAAGTTACTACCTAAGCATGTGCAAAAAAGCCCAAGTATAAATGTTGTTGAATTGATCCCAGTTTGGTTTGCAATGACAGTATTTCACCTCTCCCCATTGTTGAGACATATGAACAGGTATATTCTTGAGAGAAGGTTTAATATAAATGGCATAGATTTAGATTAGATATTCTTTCTCAATAAATGTCTGCTCCTGAGATGATGAACACCATAAGCCGCGGTGGAAGCCACAGTTGTTGAAGCCACTAACCAACTGCACCAATTCAAATAGAGTTATTGCTTGTTATTGATCCATGGAACATTTGAATATGTGAGAAGAATAATCTTCAGAAGACTGTTTACAAGTTAAGTTAAAGCATGCAATCACTTCTACAGATTCAAAGAAGCAAAGATAATTTTTGCAGCCAACTAATGTAAATATTACAAATTCAATCTGAAGTCCAAGCTGAGTTCCAGCGAAAGCAACATTAATATTTTGCAGTTACCAGCTTCATAAGATGTTGATAAACAGAAAATTAAATATAAGATCTACCGGTCCACATAAACTATGCCAATTACGATTCTAACAACTAAGAGATACTGCACTAATGTATCAACATAAGATCCATTAGTTTAAACTATTACAGTCATCCAGTCTAGCTAATAAGGATGCATTAATAATTCTAAAAACTATTACAATCATCCAGTCTAGCTAGAAATGTCCTGCTATACGTTCTCAGTTTAAGCTTTTAATATAAAAACTTTGTATCATATTAAGAACTTAAATGCATTATTTAAGCTGTGCACACTATATAAAGGTTATCAGGGTAAAAAAGGCACTCAAAACAAAATAACTAGAGCAGAATCTCAAACTCAAATATCAGCAAGTCCTAGAAATGAAGAAACAAGTCCTAGATGCATATAGTTTAGCAATACTGTGACACGAAATGCAATACTAATGCTAACTGCATGAGCTGCAGAAAGTGCCTTGTGAGGCCTATATTAATGCTAACTGCATGAGCTGCAGAAGCTATTACAGAAATCAGTACTTGTATATGGACGCAATGTTCATGCCACAACAATCAGTTCTTGTGGTTGCAGCAACATATTTATAAAGTACATCAGCTACATATTTATAGAATATGATATATTGACACAGAATTTCACATAGAAATGAAGTTGAAAAGGAGCAATAAGAAGTCGAAGAAGTCTAGAACAGGCATAGGAAGACAGATAAAGGAGGATTTTAACCTGAGTTCCAAATCATATCTTTAGAGATTTGATAATTTAGGCTCAGATGATAGCTAATGGTTTTAGGAACTTAGTAATAAGCAATCCAAATATACACATAATCTTAGTTATACCTTTGCTTTTATCCGAAAATCCTTGAATAAGGCATGCAAAAACCCATGGCCTTCCAGAACGGGATGCTTTTGCACCTCCCTTTAGTTCACCATTATGTTGTTTCAAGCTACAAAACAAGTATTGAGTTAAGTGGACAATAACATAATTATATTTATACTATGGATTATTTTTTTCTCAATAAGTAAGATAAGCATCATAACCAGAGCTTCTAACAGAAACCAAAAGCTAAACAAGTAGCGTTGAACTGGAAAATACAGTTAACACACAATGAAAATAACTCACCATCTGCATAGAAATCTGGCATTTCTGCAGTCTAAAAGGAAAATAAAATCCACTTAGTCCAACTGAAGAGAGATTGTATCTTATAAAACCACATTGAACTACAAAAACAAAAGCAACTTACACAGCAGACAGTAGCAAGCAACAACAGCAGAAGCAACAGCCAATCAGCAACAGCAAGTAGAAGACTAAGCTTAAAGATCCAATTACAACAAGCATCAACGAGTAGAAAGCAGTTATAGAATACTTGCTAATAGAAGCGTAATAACCAACTGACATAGCTGCAGCCAAACAGATAGAACTACATGCAAAATTTGCATAGCTGATCGGTCAAATTCACAAATTTGAGAAAATTAATGTGCACCTTAGTAATTATTTGATTATCAACACACACGATAATCATCTTTGCCAAATGCAGGAGCACAATGAACGATTCCACTTCCACTGTCAGAAGTTACATAATCATCTGCAACAACTTTGAATGCCACATAAAAGCTAGTCTAATTAAAAGAAAAGGTGCCACCTAAAAGCAGAAAGCGTGTAGATATGTATATGGTGATAATGCTAATAGAAAGCCCACAGAGTTCAAATATATATATATATGAACAATATAATGCAATAGAATTCTTAAAGGTTATATGAATTCTTGAACAATCTCGGAATCCGAGGTGACTATCGATCTACTGTAAGAGAGCAAGAGATAGAGATAAAGGAGGGGGAAGAGTTCCTGAAGTTTCTGCGTCAGTTCATTCCATTCGGATGCTTCATACGTGTACATTTCGTGTCTTTGTAGCCACCTGGACATAGAGTGCAAGCAATAGCTGCATTTTGTAGTCTCATAAGTTTCTCATTTTGTACATATATATATATATATATATATATATATATATATATATATATGTGTATCCACTGTGATATGAATGCAGTTAAATCCGGTTCTTGGACTAATGAAGAGGTTACAGAATAGTTGCACCTACTGTCAGGTTATGGTCTGGAAATTTTAAACTGCAATGCTCCCTCGTCCCGTCTGCAGGGGCATTGAGAAGCAAATATAGTTGCATGACAGTACCGGGTCCATTTTTCTTAACTTTGATTTCTCCACCCATCTGGTTCACCTATAACCATCCATTTCATCTCATGAAAGCATGACGATAGTTTGAATAAGATGTGTAAGAATATTTTTTTTTTGCTCACAGTCCAGTTCCACCATGCCTGAAAGTAACAAAAAGTTTCAGTCAACACTTTACAGAATGCTCATGTAAGGTAGTTGAGTTTGTATAGACAGCTTACAGTCGAGTTGTCGAGGGGTCAGCTTGCTCAAAGCTTTGGAAAAAGTGGTACAGTGGTACTACATATGGATGGATAGGCTGCTGTACTATATTCCATGCAACAGTAGGAAATAGCTAATGATAGCTGATAAATTATGAGTAAGTACCATGAAAATTCCACTTATGCACATGCTATGACTCTACGACATAATTGACAAAAAAAGCAGCACTAAGAACGCAATGTTAAAGAAACTTATAAAAGATATTACTGCAATATATACCTTGAAACACCTTCCCATTAATTTCTACCTCATATGACTCCATGACCTCTTGGATTGCAGCACCAACATCACAAAGACGTACATCTATTCTCGATTCCTAGATAATGGCCAAAAAAAATTATAAGTATGGCTCATATATAAAAAATTAAAAGTATGGCCAAAAAAAATTAAAAGTATCATATCATCATACTGCAGCACAGTTTATCTCCAGAATTAGGGGTCCAATGGTCTGCAACCCTGTTATTAAATTTTAAACACAAACAATTAGGTGAGAAAGAATAAGAAAGAAATCAGCAAAGATGGGAATTCATAACAATAGGCAATACAACACTTTAAATAGATGATTACCAGTTCAACGAGCATCCTGTCGAAAATGCAATTCCTGCTTGTAGACAATCAAATATTATACAATCACCCATTATAGTCCACTTGAAAATTTTATAATACTCCATGCTTACAAAGATTAAAGTATCAGAATAGTTTTAATCAGGATTCCTTGAAACCCAAAATCAATTTTTTACATTAACTCAGCAGTTATAATTGATAAAAGTTCTGAGTTTCTAGGCTATGGATAGAGATTAAACTAAAACGAAAAAAACATAAAGGCAAAACTCACAAAACCATATTCTTTGGATTGCCCTGTGTTCTTATCAATGATAACAACAGCCTCAAGGATTTCCCCAAACAACTCAAAATAACCTTGACAGCTTGGTCATCCACGCCTTCGTCGTCCTCTGTACCTTCAGCAGAAGGGTTAGCCGCAATTTGAAGTCAATGATTATAGCTGAAGAAGAAATCAGAACCAAAAAATGAATGGAATCATATAAATTAAAACCACTAACATCCAAATCAGAACTAATTATAAAATAAAAAACTGAATTCAAGAAAGAGAAGAATATTGAATATCGACGGATGATTTGAAGACAACGGCTTCACGACGCCACTTGGGTCCAAATTTGGGGCGGGGAGATAGTTTTCTTTCGACGAGGCCGAAGGAGGCATCGTCGTCTCCATTACCGGTGAAGGAATCATCGCCAGTGAAGTCGAAGGCGGAGTCGGCAGGGTTAGAGCGCTTCTAGGGTTTAACCGGTCTCCAGCCGTCGGGGTTGAAGGGGACGGCGCCGATTTCAAAGCCTACCATGTTGTTTTTCTATCTGATTGAGGTGAGAGAGTGAAGATGAGTGAGAGATAGGGGAGGGTGTAGAGATTGGGATTTGGGAGAGCAGAGAACTGCTTCAGATGTTGGAAGCGATGTTGGAAGGCTAGGAGAGAAAAAGACTATGTCTTTTGATTTTAAGTGTTCAAGCTTCGTGTTTTTAATTTTAGACTAAAAAGACAATTTGTATCCCAAATTTTATATTATTGTTGACTTTTGCATTCTAAACTAAAAAAAATATCTAAGTACACCCCAAACTTCATTATACTTAACAAAATGCACACTTTCTTCACTTAACCGATCAAAAGTGACCGGCTAAGGCTGTAACATAAGTTTGGGGTGCAAATTATCTTTTAGTCTATTTTTTAAAAATAGAATTGTAAAACAGAATTTTTTTTTGTAAAATATACTATTTTTTTAAAAAAAAATTTAAAAATAATTTTGTTTGTACAAAAATTGTAAAATAAAATTGTGTTTTACAAAATTATAAAATTGTGTTTACAAAATTGTAAAATACAATTTTTTTTAAAAAAAAATATGTTTTTACAAAAATTATAATACAAAATTTTGTTTTACAAAATTGTGTTTAAAAAAGAATTTTTAAAAACTTAAAAAAAAATCTGTTTTAAAAACAAAAGCAGAATTTAAATTCTGTTTTAGACAATTTTTTAAAAAAATTATATTTTTAAATTCTTTTTTTTTTTAAATGTTTTAAAAATTCTATTTTTCAAAAATTGAAAAAAATCTGCTTTTACAAGTTTTTAAAAATTTCTGTTTTTAAACACAATTTTGTAAAAAAATTGTATTTTACAATTTTGTAAAGCACAATTTTGTTTTTACAATTTTTGTAAAATAGATTTTTTTTATAAAAATTGTATTTTACATTTTTTGTAAACACAAATTTATTTTACAATTTTTAAAAAAAAAAAATTTTAAATTTTTTTTGTAAAAACAAAATTTTTTAATTTTGTAAAAACATAATTATTTTTAAAAGCAGAATCTAATCTAATTTTTGTAAAAACATAATTTTTTTAATTTTTTTTTAAAAGCAAAGATTTTTACAAAAAAAAATCTGCATTTTACAATTCGTTTTTAAAAAATAGACTAAAAGACAATTTAAATTGCATTTTAGACAAAAAAAATTAAAAATTACTTTTTAAATTCTATTTTTACAAAAAAATGTTTAAAAAATTCTATTTTTACAAAAAATTGAAAACAAATATGCTTTTACAAGTTTTAAAAAAAATGCATTTTTAAACACAATTTTGTAAAAAATTGTATTTTACAATTTTGTAAAACACAAATTTATTTTACAATTTTGTAAAAATAGATTTTTTAAATAAAAATATATTTATATGACCCCAAAATAGGTCCATTCCATCCAACCCATTTCGAGTAAGCCAAATATATGGTACGGAAAATAACTACAACTTTATTACAACAATTATCGCAAAATACAACAACACATATCTTTGTGAGTTTGGATACAAATATATACCAATCAGAAGACGTCACAATGACACCTTACATAAAGGTATAGTCAAAAGCTGCTTTTAGAAATTAGAATCTTTGGGAAGTGCTCAAGGAAACCTTCGTCATGGGAGGCCGTGCTTTTAGGTTATGGTAGATATCATATGGCCACGTGAAATTATCCTTGGTTGACCTAATAGACCCCAAAGAAAAGCGAGAAGATTACTATCATATTCTTCCCAATGGTGAGTCTTCTCTTGACATATCATTATCTCCACTGTCTCTAATTGGGTATTATACTCCAAACAAACACCAAGATTATATAGGTAGTGCTTGTAAATATACTCAAAGAAGTGGATGAAGCACAACCATGTCTTATGATAACACGAAGTTTGTATGTCATTAGACATCTTGTATGATAGTAACAAAACACCATTCCAAAGTTGGGTTCGCCTCACCCTATTTAATTCACCAAAAATAATTATTAAATGATGTATAAAATACAACACACTAAAGTCCTTAATAAAATTATTTCCATACTCTTTAGGGAGAACCTCAACAACTATAGAATTCAGATTCTATTCCTTGTTATCCCCGCTCAACCCCGCCTACACTTTTATTACACGAAAGGAATTGTGAAACAAAAGGGTGAGCACAACTAGCTCGAAGAAAGAATATTATAACTAAAGATACATGAATTATCAATAGTCTTCATCAATAATAAATCGTAGATTTAGAACATATGGTAGATGATAAAACTTTTTCAACCATAGTTGCAAGTGAAACTAACAATCCATTAAAAGAGTCGAATAGACTATAAAGTCTATTGTCTTCCACGTTAAAAGTCCACCAACAATATTTTATCCCTGTAACATTAATCAACAGTTCCTTTCCACAATCATATGAATAACTCATAATCATAATTGTGATTCTAAATTCCTCTTCTCATCCAGGACGAAGATAATTTTCATCATTGTCTTTACGAAACATCAAATATCATGGTTATACCAAATCACAGTTCCTATCCATAATCATACTAATAAATTCATCATTGCACCACGGGCCAAAGATATTCATCAACAGTTCATCTTTACACTACAGGCTAAAGATATTCAACAACAGGTCATCTTTACATTACAAGCCAAAGATATTTATCAATAATTCATCTTTGCACACAAAGCTAAAGATATTCAACAATGTGTCATCTTTGCATTACGAGCAAAAGATATTCATCAATAATTCATCTTTGCACTACAAAGCTAAGATATTCATCAACAAGTCATATTTGCAGACTACGAGCCAAAGATATTCATATATCAAAGAAATACATAATCATTTTCGAAGTTATATAACAATAATTATAACCGTGTTGATCAATTCATCTTTGCACTTAAGCTAAAAATATTCAATTGTAAATTCAATGGTCATGATCATACCGACCAACAATTCAACTTTTGCACTCTTGGCCAAAGAGAACCTATAGTCACGATCATACCAATAATCTACCCATCTTTACACTCAAGTCAAAGAGAAATATTATCATTAGGGTTATAAGAATGTTATATAAAAATAATATAATCAAAACATAGTATTAATTTCAAGAGTAAGATTCATAAATCAATGATAATTTGGTCAAAGAAGAAATCAATTTGTCGTGAATAAGTACTCGTATTAAATGCACATAGTGCACCGTATATGCATAGTAACCTCGACACAAAAAGATAAAGTTTCATAATAAAATTCATATCCATATTTATAACACCTTAATCCAAATGTTATAAATCACTTAGAAATCTCATAATCTAATATTATTAATATTACAATAATATTTTAATCATTTCTAAAACTTATAAACAATTTAATTAAATTGTTTACACTTTACTAATTAATGCATTTAATCATCATAAAATGCCAAACTCATAAGATTTCATCACCAATAACCAAAACCCTCATCAAAAATGCATATACCTCATATATGATTCTCAAGCCATAAAATCATATTTTCCAATTTTCTTACTTCACATAACATATTTAATTCATTTACTCATAACTAGAGTATTTTCATGAAAAATACCAAATCAGCCCAAAAATATTTCTTTTCTGGAATTTAGCATAACATAGTCCCATATTGAACATATATTTTTCTCAAAATTTTAAAAATTCATTTACTATTTTCATATGGCCAAAACCACCGAATATTTAAACATTTATCATAAATTATACTTTTATCCAAAATTTTGAAATTTACACTTGGTATCTTGATATTATATAGATGTACTCCCAATAAAAATTTTATCAATTTTGGAGTTAATCACAAGGAGTTATAAATAGTTACTTTTAAAATAGTCTTTTCTCATAAAATCCATAACTCCTAATCTATACATCCAAAATCGCCATTTTGGACACACTCTATAAAACTCATCAAAATATCATTTCAAATTTTTCCAGAATTTTTGAAGGTTCAGAAAATTTCGAAACTAAAAACATAATAACCCCTTAAAATCCCTTTACTATCCCTTACCTCAAAAAAAGCAAAGATGCCGACTAGAATAATATTTGAACGAACTTGCACCGTATAGCAATACTCAAAGTACACTCAAAATACTCACAAGAATACGCTCGATAATATAGAGAGAGAAAACTTCAGTTTCTGGTGTGATTTTCAATTCTAACCTAAACTCTCTATTTATAGGAAAATGCTTAGAACACCAAAGCATAAAATTTAATAAATTAATATTAATTATTTTCCACATCTTTCTACGCTTCCATGAATCTGAACTCAGCCATCCTAACACATGTTAAATGTGACGCCCCCAAAATAGGTATACACAACACCCATTCTGAGTCGCCAAATACATGGTACAAGAAGCAAACTACAACTTCAATAATACAAATGTCGTGTGAAATACGATATATATAATGAGTTTAAATATAATATTGTCTTCTAGACAATATCCACATAAATAAATCCCCATCATAATTATTGATTCATTATTTTACAAAATGGTGAGGACTACTAAACAACTCTCTCTAGAACCTTCATTCCATACCCCGACTAGTACTCGCCATTTACATTCTCGCCTCCGAGAAGAAAAATGGAACAACAAGGAAAAGGGTGAGCTCAACTAGCCCGAAGAAAGAATATTATGACTAAGATAATATACAACAAATTATCGTTAGTCTTCAACAGGAAAAATACGATAGAATACAATAGACGGCACAAGTTTCGGATCAATATTCGCGTGAAATAATAATTAATTAGAAGAGTTACGTAGAGAATGAAATCTACTATAATCTATGAATTTAACAGTCCATCATCAATATTTTATCCTCGTAACATCAATCAATATGCATCGGAATCAAATATTCATCTTTGCACTACAGCCAAAGATATTAATCAATCGGTCATGTTCATCTCAACACTGCTCATCTTTGCACTACTGGTGCCAAAGATATTCTTCAGAAATCATTCATCTTCTTGACTACATGGCCAAAGATATTCAATAATATCATCATTTAAGGCGAGGATGATGAAAAATATTTTTAAGAAACGAATCCGATTGAAACAAAATGACAAGGATTAAGGATTAAGGATTCGTACTTGGTTTTATCCACGCCCAAAATACCTCAAAAATAATCATAGTGGTGTAAAATTCAAGAATGATCAAAACATGGATACAATCGAGTTAGTATCCGGAATAGATGTTTTGGACGAAAAGAAGAAATTTTATTTTTTAGGTGAATAATAATCAGAGTATCGTGAATAGGTCAGATATCGTGAATAAGGCCGATATCGTGAATAGTAACCGACACCAAAAGATAGAAATTCCACAAAAACATCTTCACGCTTCATGAATAGTACTCGTGAATAGTAACTCGTGAATAAGAACTCATGAATAGTAACTCGTGAATAGTAACTTCGTGAATAGTAACTCATGAATAGTAACTCATGAATAGTAAACCCGACATGAAAAAGTTCCAAATTTGATAAAAACTTCAGATCAACATTTCGGTATAATGATATTGAAGAAATCATATCATTCTGAAAAAAAATAATATCCCTTACCTCGAAAGATCAAGACTTTAAATTTAAAAAACAGGATATAAAGCTATGACTTGGACTTGCAGACCGTATAGCAATACTCAAAGTATACTCAAAATACTCACAAGAATACGCTCGATAATATAGAGAGAAAACTTCAGATTTACGGTGTGATTTTCATTTCTAACCTAAGCACCCTATTTATAGAAATTGCTTAGAACACCAAAGCAGAAAATTTAATAAATTAATAATATAATTATATTATTTTCTACACATGTCTAGAATCTGATTTCAGCCATCAAACACATGCCACCTTCTCGGAAAAAATAAGAAAAACGTTTTTCTAATTTTAAATATTTTAAACTTCCAAAATCAATTATTTTTGAGCTTGAACTTCAATAATTCATAATAAATAGCCCTTTCATCAGAAAATTCGAATCTCTTGAGTTTTATAGGAAATTCAATTCTCTACAACTTTGCAGAAGAAAGTTTTTCCAAATTCCAAATAGAAATTGACCGAAATCCACAAACGGGTGATTTTACAAGTTTATAATCAAATTTGATTAATAATTGTGTCCACCAACACACAAAACATGTGTTAAACATTTAATGCCACAAAATACTCTTCCTCCTCATATACTCATATATCCCACATTCATTGTAAAAAATATCACCGTTAATATATTATTAAAATAATATATTTAAATGAATTATTTTATCGTAAAAAGATAAAATATTAATTTTCAACAATTGTCATTTTAAAAATTTTCTCCATCTATATCCACATAAAATCAATATTTTCCTCATCATATAAATCAATAATTAATTATTCACAAATAATATTACGAGAATCACAATATTGACAACCTGTGCAGGTTCAGAAAGAGGGGCTTTCAATAAGAATTTCTTCTTCTTGGCTGCAATTAGGTGACCAAACCTCTCCTTGTATGTAACTTTCTAGACATTGCCAATAATGTTATCTAATAATATTATTCAGATAATATGAATTATTGTTTCGATAATGAAAGATCTTGTGTAATGACAATTATTGAAACAACAAGAATATAAAATATCAACGCAAACAATTATTAACTCAATAAAATCTTTGAGCGAAGAATTATCGTAACCATTATCGAGTAGTGCCTTTCACGTAAGAATCAATAATTGGTGCAATACTGGTGTCATCTTGTTCAACAACGCGTATTAGTGTGTTTTAACCACCGGATACTCAACAAGATAATCTTGAATAACTACGCCGATTATTTAAAAACAACTTATATTTGTGCGTTTTTCTTCATCCAATCGCTTTTCAGTTATGGGGCCCACATGGTCGCTGTCATCGCATTTAATATTCTAAATCGCATCACGAATATTCCACGACCAAACGAATATTCCCCAACAACAATGAATATTTTATAACCACTTGCTTATTTTAAAATATTTGCATATTTAACCCTTAACTATCCACATTAATCAAATCAACCCCTTCTTATTTCAAAATAATAAATAAAGAAAATTCCTTTTATTTAAAAAATTTGAGGGTCTTACATTAAAGATGCCCATAGAACACAAAAATGTTTTTCTTATTTAAATTATTTTAAACTTCCAAAATTAATTATTTTGAGCTTCAAACTTCAATAATTCATAATAAATAGCCCTTTAGTCGGAAAATTTGAATCTCATGAAGTTTTTATAGGAAATTCAATTCTCTACAACTTTGCGGAAGAATGTTTTCCATATTCCAAACATAAATTAACCAAATTCACAAATGGACGCATTTACAGTTTATAATCAAATTTCACCAAGAAATGAGGTCACCACACACACAAAACATGTGTTAATCATTTAATGTCACAAAAATACTCTTCCTCCTCATATACTCACATATCGCACATTCATTATAAAAATATCACCGTTAATATATTATTAAAATAATATATTTAAAGCGAATTATTTTATCGAAAAAGATAAAATATTAATTTTCAACAATTGTCACTTTAAAAATTTTCTCCATCTATATCCACATAAAATGAATATTTTTCTTATCATATTAATCAATGATTAATTATTCACAAATAATATTACGAGAATCACAATAATGACAACTGCATAGGTTCCGGGAAGAGAGGGCTTTCCAATAAAGATTTCTCCTCTTCTTGGCGCATGCAATTAGGTGACCAAACCTCTCCTTGACAGAACTTTCTAGACATTGCCAATAATGTTTTCTAATAATATTATTAGGATAATATGAATTATTGCTTCGATAATGGAAAATATTGTAGTAGTGACAATTATTAAAACAACAATAATATAAAATATCAACGCAAAGCAATTATTGAATCAATAAAATAAAATATTGAGCGATAATTATCGTAACAATTATCGAGTAGTGCCTTCTTACGTAAGAGTCGATAATTCAAAAATATCTTGTAATACTGCAAGTGCATCTTTGCAACAACGCCAGATTATTTTACTTTACCCACGGGTATTCCAAATGATGTTAACGATAACAATTATTATTTGTTATTTATAAAAACTCCCTTTGTCGCTTTTCTTCATCCCGACGCTTATTACATTATGGGGCCCACTGAAATGGTCATGCAGGTCGCATTTAATATTCCAGAAGACGAAAGAATATTCCACGACCAAAAGAATAATCGATCTACACATATACAAAGATATATTTATATTTGAAAAATAATATTATAACTAATATAATATTATTATTCTCATTCATCGCTCAAAATCCAAAATTAGGGTTTGGATTTCATATCCGATTTATCTTTCATATATAACATCATTAATTAAGTTAAAATAATTAACTTAATAATCCGAACTAAAATTCATATAATAAAATAGTAATTATAATAATTTCAATTATCATTTTATATATTATTTAAATAATACAAAGTCATATTTTCATGAAAAATAATTAATAAAACATTTCTACTATAAAATTAATTATTATAAGAATATACTTTATAATGATCAATAATTCTAAAATAAAAGTATTTGAAATTATTCATGTAATAAATAAATTTTATTTATCACATATATACAAACACATTACTTGGCACATATTCTCATCTTTAAAATAATAAAAAAAATGGCAAAACTATATTTTTCACCACTATACTTGGCAAGTTTTACTTATTACTCCACTGAACTTTTAATTTTTTATATTACCCCATTAAACTAATTAAAATATTAAAATTGAGTCATTCCGTCCAAAATAGTTGAGGGACGTTAAAGTGGCGCTGACGTGGCGCGGATGTGGCAAAAAATAAAAAAAAATTGTTTATGTGGCAAAAAAAAAAGCAAAAACAGATTTTTTTTTTTAAAAAATTAACATTTTAAATTAACACTTTTTTTAAAAACAGATTTTTAAAAAAAATAGAATTCTAAAAAAAATATACTTTTTTTTAAAAAAAAAAGTTAAAAAATAGAATTTTTTTTAAAACATATTTTTTTAAAAAAACATATTTTTTAAAAACCGATTTTTTAAAAATGGAACTTTTGAATAAAAACAGATTTTTCAAAAAAAGTAGAACTTTTTTAAAAAAATTGATTTTAAAAAAAAAGTATTTTGTTTAAAAAGCAGTTTTTTAAAAAACAAAAATTTTTAAAAACATTTTTTAAAAAAGTATATTTTAAAAAATTTATTTTTAAAATTTTTATTTTTTAAAAATCATTGTTTAAAAAATATATTTTAAAAAATCTATTTTTTAAAAAAATCTATTTTTTAAAAATACTATTTTTAAAAATACTATTTTTAAAAAAATTGTTTTAAAAATTCAATTTTTTAAAAATCTATTTTTTTAAAAATCTATTTTTAAAAAGTCTATTTAAAAAAAAATTAGAAAAAAAATCATTTTTTTAAAAAAGTATATTTTAAAAAAATTATTTTTAAAAAGTCCCTTTTTAAAAATTCAATTTTTAAAAATCTGCTTTTTAAAAATTATATTTTTAAAAAAGCTTTTTTAAATAAATCTATTTTTTAAAAAAATATATTTTTATAGAATTACATTTTTTTAAATCATTTTTAAAAAAATTCTATTTTTAAAAAATCATTTTAAAAAATCTTTTTTTTTTGTGTTATTTTATTATGTTTTTGTTATTTTTAAAACATTAAAATGTTAAAAAAAAAATTTAAATCTGTTTTTGATTTTTTTTGCCACATAAGCATTATTTTTTTTATTTTTTGCCACATCATTGTAAGACCCCAAATTATTAATAAATAAAATTTAATTTTTTCTATTTATCATTTTGAAATAGTAAGGGTTGATTTGATTAAGGTAGTTAGTTATGGGTAAAATGCGCAAATATTTTAAATAAGCAAGTGGTTATAAAATATTCATTTTTATCGAAAAATATTCGTTTGGTCGTTGAATATTCTTCATTGTCTGGGAATATTCGTATTTATGCGATGGTAGACCTGTATGTGGGTCCCATAATGTAAAGCGATTGGATGAAGAAAACGACAAGTATAAGTTGTTTATAAATAACTGGCGTAGTTATTCACAATTATCTTGTTGGAATACCGTTGGTTAAAATACGATGTCTACGCGTTATCGCACAAGATAGACACCAGTATTGCACCAATTATTGATTCTTACGTAAGAATGGACTACTCAATAATTATTACAGTAATTACTGTTCAGTATTTTATTGATTCAATAATTGCTACGTTGATATTTTATATTACTGTTATTTCAATAATCGTCACTACACACTATTTTCCATTATCGGAGCAATAATTTATATTATCTGAATAATATTATTAGATAATATTATTGGCAATGTCTAGAAAGTTCTGTCTAAGGAGAGGTTTGTCACCTAATTGCGCGCCAGTAAGGAGAAATCCTTATTGGAAAGCCCCCTCTTTCTTGGGAACTGCCTGGTTGTTAGTATTGTGATTCTGTAATATTATTTGTGAATAATTAATTATTGATTTATATGATGAGGAAAATATTCATTTTATGTGAATATAGATGGAGAAAATTTTTAAAGTGACAATTGTTGAAAATCGATATTTTATCTTTTCTGATAAAATAATATTTTATTATAATATTATAATATAATAATGATGATATTTTTACAATGAATGTGTGATATATTAGTATATGAGGAGGAAGAGTATTTTTGTTGCAAAAGTTGTTTAAAACATGTTAAACATGTCTGTGGGCCCATTTCTTGACTGAAATTTAATTATAGCTTGTAAAATCGCCCGTTTGTGGATTTCGGTCAATTTCTATTTGGAATTTGGAAAAACTTTCTTCTGTAAAGTTGTAGATAATGAAATTTTCTATGGAAAAGACATGTGGTTCGAATTTTTTTGACAAAAGGGCTATTTATTATGAATTATTGAAGTTCTGAAGTTCCGAAATAATTGATTTTTGGAAGTTTTATTTATTTTTATTAATAAAAACGTTTTTTACATTTTGAAGGCATCATTAACATGTGCTAGGGGCTGAATTCAGTTGCCAAAGGTGTACGTAGGAAATTTGTATATATATATTTATATTATATTCAATTTTCTGCTTTGATGTTCTAAGCATTTTCCTATAAATAGGGTGCTTAAGTTAGAATTGAAAATCACACCAGAAACTAAAGTTTTCTCTCTCTTTCTCTCTCTATATTGAGCGTATTCTTGTGAGTATTTTAATACTTTGAGTGTTGCTATACGGTGCAAGTTCAAGTCATAGCTTTATATATATCCTGTTTCAACTAAGGCATTGTCTTTACAAGGTAAGGGATGTTATTTTCTTCATATATGATATTATTTCTTTCAATATCATTATGCCAAGTATTGATCTGAAATTTTATCAAATTTGGAACTATTTTGTGTGGGGTTACTATTCACGATACTAAGACTATTCACGAATCACGACATTATTCACCGAAAAATAAAATTTTCTTCTTTTTGTCCAAAATATCTATTCTGGATACTAGCTTTGATTGTATCCATGTTTTGATCATTCTTGAATTTTACTCCACTATGATTATTTATGAGGTATTTTTGGACATGGAATAGCCAAATACTGAATCCTTAATATTTATTCTTTTGTTTCAACGGGATTCGTTTTCTTTAAAATATTTTTCATCATCCTCAGTCCTAAATGATGATATTATGAATATCTTTGGCATGTAGTGCAAAGATGAATGATTTTTCGATGAATATCTTTGGCCCGTAGTGCAAAAGATGAACAAGTGTTTAGATGAACATGACCAACTGATGAATATCTTTGGCCTGTAGTGCAAAGATGAATATTTAATTCGGATATATATTGATTGATGTTACAGGATAAAATATCGACGATGAACTTTTAAATTCATATCTGAGAAGATAGTTGTTTGCATTCTCTACTTAACTCTTCTAATGAATTATTATTTCCGCTGCGAAGATTGATTTAAAACTGGTTGTCTATTGTATTCTATTAGATTTTTCCCTGTTGAAGACTAACGATAATTTGTTCTATGTTATCTTAGTCATAATATTCTTTACTAGGCTAGTTGAGCTCACCCTTTTCCTTTTTGTTCCATTTTTCTTCTTAGGAGGCGAGAATGTAGCGAGTACTAGTCGGGGTATGGAATGAAGGTTCTAGAAAGTCATTTTAGTAGTCCTCACCATTTTTTTAAAATAATGTATTAATAATTGTAATGAGGACTTATTTGAGTGTGGATATTGTCTAGATGACAATATTTGTATTTAAACTCACAGTTTTTATGTTGTATTAATAAAGTTGTAGTTGTTTCTGTACCATGTATTTTGATGACTCAGAATGGGTGTTGTATACCTATTTTGGGGGCATCACAGTTGGTATCAGAGATTAGGGATATGATCTCTGGCGGAGATCGGGGAATAAAACTAGGAGGGGAGAGACGAGTAAATCCTTCGCTAGTGTGTCCTACCTAAGCTTATTTGTTGGTCGGTCATAATATAGGGATATTATGTGATATGTTAATTTGTTAAATTAACCCTTGTTTTATGGCAGTATTTAAGAATGGCAACTGAGAATGTTAACAGTGGAGTAAATGAGACCGTGGAGACGCCTGTACTCACCAAAGAGGAGAACGTACAACAAGCTGGCAATGTTCCTCCTGTGAACAATACCACTGAGCAGATGATGAACGATGGGATGTTTAGAAGCTTTTTGCAGTTCATGAAAAATCAGACGAGGGAGACTCGTGTTCAAAATACAGGAGGAAATGATAGCAATTCACGGTTTGTCACAACCAAGCAGTTCAAAGAGTTGGGACCACCAGAATTTATTGAAAAGCCGGATCCGATCAAGGTAGAGACGTGGGTTAAACAAATTACCAAGATATTCGATGTCTTGGGATGCACGGAGGAACAGAAGGTTCCATTCGCCACCTTTATGTTCCGTGGCGAGGCAGACTACTGGTGGGAGTCTGTGAAGCGTACTCCATCCAAACCGCTTTTCGGCGTGTCTTGGGAGACATTTCAAAATCGCATTCAATGACAAGTACTTTCCGAAAGTATTCGCTATACGAAGGAGGTAGAGTTTATTAGATCGAGCAGAATAACATGATTTGTGTCCGACGCGGCGAAGTTTATAGAGTTGTCGTGTTTGCACCTCATTTAGTGGAGAATGAGGAACGATGACGCTGGATGTTTCGAGAGGTTTGAAACCCCAAGATACGTCAATATCTCATTTCTCATAAATTTTCTCTCTATCCGGGATGTTGTCAATGTGGCTCAATTATTAGAGCGAGATAACGAGTACGGCCAACCGAGGGACCACAACCAGGATCATACCGGATGATGGCGATCATCGTAACAACGATAACCAATGGAGAAAGAAAAATACGGACAAGAGCAAGAGCAAGAACCACTCCGTGGTAATCGTGGCCATGAAAATAGAAAAAGCGAGTTGGGGGGAGATTTTAAAAAGAGGAGATTCAACAATGACATTGTGAAGACGTCAGCACCAGCAACAACTGGTTTTAAGGGAGGAGAACGACCACCGATCGTATGCTATAAATATGGAAAAGAGGGACATATCAGCCCAAATTGTCCACAACAGTTCAAAGTATGCTATAATTGTGGAAAGGAAGGACATATCGCTCGAGATTGATCAGAGCGAAACCAAGTCCAAGATGGGGATGGTGACTCAAAAGGTGTCCCGAGAAAAGTCAAAGTCAATCGGTTCTGGAAGAGCATTTGTCGTGACTGGTCAACATGCGAGGAACCCAAACGAGGTGATCACGGGTAAACTAATCATAAATTCATGAGAAGTTTATACCTTACTAGATATCGGTGCTACCCATTCATTTATTTCTCCTGCTTGTGCTCAACGTTTAAACTTGACTCAGGAGAAATTAGACTTTGATTTATCTGTGGAGACTCAGTTAGAGAAACTTTCATCACATTCATCGTTTATAAATCTTGTTTGATCCAAGTTGGCACCATCACATTACCTGTTGACCTTATCTCTTTAAAGATACTTGCTTTTGATGTGATTTTAGGGATTGATTGGTTAACTACTCATCATGCCAAAATTGATTATTTTCGTAAGGTTGTTAGTTTTCATATTCCTAATCAACCTGTTGTGCGAATTCAAGCAACTAAGCCATTAAAATCAATCACTGTTATATCAAGCCATAAAGTTATTCGTTTATTAAAAAACGGATATCAAGCTTTCTTAGCCCATGTTATGGATTTTAATAAAGACACGTCATATTTGAATAATATTCCCGTTGTTATTGACTTTCCGACGTATTTCTGAAGAACTTCCTGGCCTACCCTCGAACGTGAAGTTAAATTCTTTATTGATCTTGAACTCGCACAAAGCCCATTTCTAAAACCCCATATCGAATGGCTCCTATTGAACTTCAGGAGTTAAAGGTCCAACTACAGGAGTTGTTGGACATCGGTTTCATTCATCCTAGTACATCTCCTTGGGGTGCTCCTGTTTTATTTGTAAAGAAGATAGACGGGAGTATGCGACTTTGTATCGATTTCCGGGAATTAAACCATGTCATTATCAAGAATAGGTATCCGCTACCTCATATTGATGACCTGTTTGACCAGTTACAAGTAGCACAATTCTTTTTAAAGATCGATCTTCGTTCTGGATATCATCAGCTGAAGGTTAAAACTGAGGATATTCCGAAGATTGCCTTCAGAACTCGGTACGAGCATTATGAATTCCTAGTCATGTCTTTTGGATTGACTAATGCTCATGTGGCTTTCATGGATATGATGAACCGAGTATTCAAGGATTATTTGGATCAATTCGTTGTTGTCTTTATTGATGACATCCTCATATATTCCAAAAGCCGTGAAGATCATGAGCACCATTTGAAGCTGGTACTGCAAAGGCTTTGTGATAACAAGCTATATGCCAAGCTGAAGAAATGCGAGTTCTGGCTTGAGGAAGTAGCATTCCATGGGCACGTGGTGTCAAAACATGGAGTATCTATTGACCCGGCGAAGATTGAAGCAATACAAAGTTGGGAGCAACCGAAATCGGTGACCGAAGTACGTAGCTTTTTTGGGCTTAGCTGGTTATTATCGGAGATTTGTGGAAGGATTTTCTCGAATCGCTACTCCGTTAACTCAGCTGACTCGTAAAGATACAAAATTCGTATAGAGCGAGGAATGCGAGAAGAGCTTCCAAGATCTCAAGAAGAGACTCATTTCGGCACCTGTTTTGATAATATCATCTAGTTCGGATGGATTTGTTATCTACAGCGATGCTTCAGGCAAAGGGTTAGGATGTGTTCTCATGCAACGTGGGAAAGTCATAGCCTATGCCTCGCGACAACTTAAAGAATATGAGTGGAATTATCCTACTCATGATCTAGAGTTGACAGCAGTTGTTTTCACGCTAAAGATCTGGAGGCACTATCTATATGGGGAGAAAGTGGAGATATATTCAGACCATAAAAGCCTCAAATATTTCTTCACTCAAAAAGAACTCAACACGCAAGAACGACGTTGGCTCGAAATGTTGAAAGATTACTACCACACTATTCAATACCATCCTAGAAAAGCAAACGTGGTAGCCGACGCGTTGAGTAGAAGATCATATGCGAGGAACGAAAAGCGATAATGTCAAGTATCGCGATAGAACCAACTTTAATCGATAAAGTTAAAGTTGTTCAAGCCACGAACCCGGAGGTGATGCGTATGAAGAAGAAAGTGCAAGAAGGTGCTATTCCGTAAGCAAGAATCGATGAAGAAGGAATACTTGAGTCCACCTGCACTTTGTGTTCCTAACGATTACGATTTGAAGTACAAGATCATGATGGAGGCACACAATACACCATTTGCAATCCATCTTAGAAGTACCAAATGTATCATGATCTTCGACATACATTTTGGTGGAATAATATGAAGAGAGAGATTGCAAAGTTTATCTCGAGGTGTTTAACTTGTCAACGTGTAAAGGTGGAGCATCAAGTACCTAAGGGTCCATCAGAACCACTTGAGATTTCGAAATGAAAGTGGGAACACATTACCATGGATTTCAATTCACGGGTCTTCCCACGGCTTCTCAAGGCATAAATGTTATTTGGGTTATTGTTGATAGATTAACCAAGTCCGCTTCATTTCTTGCGAGACACGGAGACTTATTCCTTGAACATCTTGCTAGTATGTACGTGAATGAGATTGTGAGGTTGCATGGCATGCCAAGATCCATAGTTTTGGATCGTGACCCAAGATTCACTTCAAGATTTTGGGTTAGCTTGCAAAAAGCTATGGGCACGCAATTTACTTGATTGGCCTTAAAGATACCATCCTCAAACATACGGGCAATCAGAGAGGACTATTCAAACTCTTGAAGATCTATTAAGACTTTGTGTCCTAGATTTCAAAGGAAGTTGGAATAAGTACCTACCATTGGTGGAATTCTCTTACAACAACAGTTATCATACAAGTATAGGTGTGGCTCCATTTGAAGCATTATATGGACGAAAGTGTCGCTCTCCAGTATGTTGGGATGAGGTGAGAGAAGCAACGTTGTTGGGACTAGAGTTGGTATGAATGACTATAGAGAAGATCCAAACGATTCGACAACGTATACAAATGGCACAGGATCGACAAAAGAGTTATGCGGATTTTCATCGAAAGGACGTGAAATTTGACATTGGGGATCATGTATTGTTGCGTGTGGCTCCATGGAAAGGAGTTACAAGATTTGGGAAGAGAGGAAAGCTCAATCCATGATTTATTGGTCCATTTCAGATTCTTGACCGAGTTGAAAATGTGGCCTATAGACTCGCGTTACCTACAAGTATGTCTCGTGTTCATAATGTTTTTCATATATCTGTGCTACGTAAATATGTGAAAGACCCAAACCACGTTATTGAGTTAGAACCGGACGAGATAGCCAAGACTTAACGCATAAAGAGGTACTCGCCAAGATCTTGGATAGGAAGGAGCATGTCCCACGACGAAGGTCATACCACAAGTTAAAGTTTTGTGGAGGAACCACGCTATCGAGGAAATGACACGGGAGTTGGAAACGGAAATGAAAGCGAGGTATCCTCATCTTTTCGAAACACCAGTGACGACGTCAATTTCGAGGACGAAATTTCATAAGGAGGGGAGGTTGTAAGACCCCAAATTATTAATAAATGAAATTTAATTTCCTCTATTTATCATTTTGAAATAGTAAGGGTTGATTTGATTAAGGTGGTTAGTTATGGGTAAAATGTGCAAATATTTTAAATAAGCAAGTGGTTATAAAATATTCATTTTTATCGGAATATTCGTTTGGTCGTGGAATATTCTTGCTGTCGGGGAATATTCGTACGACGGCGCAACCTTGTGTGGGCCTCATAACGGAAAACGATTTGATGAAGAAAACGATAAGTATAAGTTGTTTATAAATAACGGTGTAGTTGTTACCGTTAATACTGTTGGAATACCCGGTGGTTAAAACACAGTAATACGTGTAATTTATGACATCATCGCTGACATCATCGATCATATTACATCATTGCTTACCTCATCGTCCGATGACATCATCGCTTACCTCATCGTCCGATGACATCATCGCTTGCATCATAGGAATTCAAATTCAATTTATTCTCTTCCACCTCCTTTTACTTTTATACCATGAATTTACTATAATAATGCTACCATTCAAATTATAAAAAACGTACTATTATATAACACATCATACTACTATAATGTAATATTATAATAATATATTTGAATGAATTACTTTATCGAAAAAGATAAACTATCAACTTTCAATAAATGTCACATGCTAAAAATTCCTCAGTTTAAATCCACTTCGAATAAATATTTTCTTACCATATATATCAACAATTAATTATTCATAAATAATATTACAAATTTACAATATTGACAACCAGGTCGTTCCCAAGAAAGATGGGGCTTTCCGATAAGGATTTCTCCCTATTGGCGCACAATTAGGTGACCAAACCCCTTTCCTCGACAGAACTTTCTAGACATTGTCAATAATGTAAATAATAATATTATTCAAATAATATGAATTATTGATTTGATAATTTGAAATACTGTGCAATGACAATTATTGAATCAATAATATAAAATATCAACGTAGCAATTATTGAACAGTAATTACTGTAACAATTATTGAGAAGTGACTTCTTATATAAGCATCAATAATCCAAGATACTGTACAATACCGTGTGCTACTATGCAACCACGCATTTTACTGTACTTTTACCACCGGATATATCAACAGTTAACGGTAAAACTTTCACTACTACAAAACAGTAAATAGACAACGCGAAAAAAACGTTGTTTCAGTCAGAAAAAACGTCGTGGTTAAGTGTATTGTCTATTTGACACCCTTACACAACATTTTTAAAACGTTATAGTTAAGCACAATACACAACGTTTTATAGGAAAAAAACGTTGTAAATTTATTTTTCAAAAATTAGCAGATGTTTAAAAACGTTGTAGAAAGTATGATCCAACAACGTTTTTTGGATAAAAATATTGTTGTTTAGTATATCAGACAACGTTTAGGCACATTTACACAACGTTTTTAAAATGTTGTAGATTAAAAAAAAAAAAAATTATGATTCTCCTACATTACCAATACACCTGCAATATTCTAATGTCATGATATATAGCAAAAATGTCTAAATTCTCATTTAAATTTAAAGCCAAAATGTATCAACCATTCAAAATACATCCCAATAACACCATTCGTTTACAGTTTCAAATTACTACATCCACAAAATATATACCAAACTATCCATATATGCGTCTCAAATTCACTATTCAATCCACAAAATAAAACAAACTATCCATAAAATTAAACTACTACCTAAGCATGTGCAAAAAAGCCCAAGTATAAATGTTGTTGAATTGATCCCAGTTTGGTTTGCAATGACAGTATTTCACCTCTCCCCATTGTTGAGACATATGAACAGGTATATTCTTGAGAGAAGGTTTAATATAAATGGCATAGATTTAGATTAGATATTCTTTCTCAATAAATGTCTGCTCCTGAGATGATGAACACCATAAGCCGCGGTGGAAGCCACAGTTGTTGAAGCCACTAACCAACTGCACCAATTCAAATAGAGTTATTGCTTGTTATTGATCCATGGAACATTTGAATATGTGAGAAGAATAATCTTCAGAAGACTGTTTACAAGTTAAGTTAAAGCATGCAATCACTTCTACAGATTCAAAGAAGCAAAGATAATTTTTGCAGCCAACTAATGTAAATATTACAAATTCAATCTGAAGTCCAAGCTGAGTTCCAGCGATAGCAACATTAATATTTTGCAGTTACCAGCTTCATAAGATGTTGATAAACAGAAAATTAAATATAAGATCTACCGGTCCACATAAACTATGCCAATTACGATTCTAACAACTAAGAGATACTGCACTAATGTATCAACATAAGATCCATTAGTTTAAACTATTACAGTCATCCAGTCTAGCTAATAAGGATGCATTAATAATTCTAAAAACTATTACAATCATCCAGTCTAGCTAGAAATGTCCTGCTATATCGTTCTCAGTTTAAGCTTTTAATATAAAAACTTTGTATCATATTAAGAACTTAAATGCATTATTTAAGCTGTGCACACTATATAAAGGTTATCAGGGTAAAAAAGGCACTCAAAACAAAATAACTAGAGCAGAATCTCAAACTCAAATATCAGCGAGTCCTAGAAATGAAGAAACAAGTCCTAGATGCATATAGTTTAGCAATACTGTGACACGAAATGCAATACTAATGCTAACTGTATGAGCTGCAGAAAGTGCCTTGTGAGGCCTATATTAATGCTGACTGCATGAGCTGCAGAAGCTATTACAGAAATCAGTACTTGTATATGGACGCAATGTTCATGCCACAACAATCAGTTCTTGTGGTTGCAGCAACATATTTATAAAGTACATCAGCTACATATTTATAGACTATGATATATTGACACAGAATTTCACATAGAAATGAAGTTGAAAAGGAGCAATAAGAAGTCGAAGAAGTCTAGAACAGGCATAGGAAGATAGATAAAGGAGGATTTTAACCTGAGTTCCAAATCATATCTTTAGAGATTTGATAATTTAGGCTCAAGATGATAGCTAATGGTTTTAGGAACTTAGAAATAAGCAATCCAAATATACACATAATCTTAGTTATACCTTTTCTTTTATCCGGAAATCCTTGAATAAGGTATGCAAAAACCCATGGCCTTCCAGAACGGGATGCTTTTGCACCTCCCTTTAGTTCACCATTATGTTGTTTCAAGCTACAAAACAAGTATTGAGTTAAGTGGACAATAACATAATTACATTTATACTATGGATTATTTTTTTCTCAATAAGTAAGATAAGCATCATAACCAGAGCTTCTAACAGAAACCAAAAGCTAAACAAGTAGCGTTGAACTGGAAAATACAGTTAACACACAATGAAAATAACTCACCATCTGCATAGAAATCTGGCATTTCTGCAGTCTAAAAGGAAAATAAAATCCACTTAGTCCAACTGAAGAGAGATTGTATCTTATAAAACCACATTGAACTAAAAAAACAAAAGCAACTTACACAGCAGACAGTAGCAAGCAACAACAGCAGAAGCAACAGCCAATCAGCAGCAGCAAGTAGAAGACTAAGCTTAAAGATCCAATTACAACAAGCATCAACGAGTAGCAAGCAGTTATAGCATACTTGCTAATAGAAGCGTAATAACCAACTGACATAGCTGCAGCCAAACAGATAGAACTACATGCAAAATTTGCATAGCTGATCGGTCAAATTCACAAATTTGAGAAAATTAATGTGCACCTTAGTAATTATTTGATTATCAACACACACACGATAATCATCTTTGCCAAATGCAGGAGCACAATGAACGATTCCACTTCCACTGTCAGAAGTTACATAATCATCTGCAACAACTTTGAATGCCACATAAAAGCTAGTCTAATTAAAAGAAAAGGTGCCACCTAAAAGCAGAAAGCGTGTAGATATGTATATGGTGATAATGCTAATAGAAAGCCCACAGAGTTCAAATATATATATATATGAACAATATAATGCAATAGAATTCTTAAAGGCTATATGAATTCTTGAACAATCTCGGAATCCGAGGTGACTATCGATCAACTGTAAGAGAGCAAGAGATAGAGATAAAGGAGGGGGAAGAGTTCCTGAAGTTTCTGCATCAGTTCATTCCATCCGGATGCTTCATACGTGTACATTTCGTGTCTTTGTAGCCACCTGGACATAATCAATCTACCCATTCTTCCACTGAGTGCAAGCAATAGCTGCATTTTGTAGTCTCATAAGTTTCTCATTTTGTACATATATATATATATGTGTATCCACTGTGATATAAATGCAGTTAAATCCGGTTCTTGGACTAATGAAGAGGTTATAGAATAGTTGCACCTACTGTCAGGTTATGGTCTGGAAATTTTAAACTGCAATGCTCCCTCGTCCCGTCTGCAGGGGCATTGAGAAGCAAATATAGTTGCATGACAGTACCGGGTCCATTTTTCTTAACTTTGATTTCTCCACCCATCTGGTTCACCTATAACCATCCATTTCATCTCATGAAAGCATGACGATAGTTTGAATAAGATGTGTAAGAATCTTTTTTTTTTTGCTCACCAAGGTTCGTACAATGCATAGACCAAGTCCAGTTCCACCATGCCTGAAAGTAACAAAAAGTTTCAGTCAACACTTTACAGAATGCTCATGTAAGGTAGTTGAGTTTGTATAGACAGCTTACAGTCGAGTTGTCGAGGGGTCAGCTTGCTCAAAGCTTTCGAAAACAGTGGTACAGTGGTACTACATATGGATGGATAGGCTGCTGTACTATATTCCATGCAACAGTAGAAAATAGCTAATGATAGCTGATAAATTATGAGTAAGTACCATGAAAATTCCACTTATGCACATGCTATGACTCTACGACATAATTGACAAAAAAAGCAGCACTAAGAACGCAATGTTAAAGAAACTTATAAAAGATATTATTGCAATATATACCTTGAAACACCTTCCCATTAATTTCTACCTCATATGACTCCATGACCTCTTGGATTGCAGCACCAACATCACAAAGACGTACATCTATTCTCGATTCCTAGATAATGGCCAAAAAAAATTAAAAGTATGGCTCATATATAAAAAATTAAAAGTATGGCCAAAAAAAATTAAAAGTATCACATCATCATACTGCAGCACAGTTTATCTCCAGAATTAGGGGTCCAATGGGCTGCAACCCTGTTATTAAATTTTAAACACAAACAATTAGGTGAGAAAGAATAAGAAAGAAATCAGCAAAGATGGGAATTCATAAAAATAGGCAATACAACACTTTAAATAGATGATTACCAGTTCAACGAGCATCCTGTCGGAAATGCAATTCCTGCTTGAAGACAATCAAATATTATACAATCACCCATTATAGTCCACTTGAAAATTTTATAATACTCCATGCTTACAAAGATTAAAGTATCAGAATAGTTTTAATCAGGATTCCTTGAAACCCAAAATCAATTTTTTACATTAACTCAGCAGTTATAATTGATAAAAGTTCTGAGTTTCTAGGCTATGGATAGAGATTAAACTAAAACGAAAAAAACATAAAGGCAAAACTCACAAAACAATATTCTTTGGATTGCCCTGTGTTCTTATCAATGATAACAACAGCCTCAAGGATTTCCCCAAACAACTCAAAATATCCACAACCTTGACAGCTTGGTCATCCACGCCTTCGTCGTCCTCTGTACCTTCAGCAGAAGGGTTAGCCGCAATTTGAAGTCAATGATTATAGCTGAAGAAGAAATCAGAACCAAAAAATGAATGGAATCATATAAATTAAAACCACTAACATCCAAATCAGAACTAATTATAAAATAAAAAACTGAATTCAAGAAAGAGAAGAATATTGAATATCGACGGATGATTTGAAGACAACGGCTTCCCGGCGCCACTTGGGTCCAAATTTGGGGCGGGGAGATAGTTTTCCGTCGACGAGGCGGAAGGAGGCATCGTCATCTCCATTACCGGTGAAGGAATCATCGCCAGTGAAGTCGAAGGCGGAGTCGGCAGGGTTAGAGCGCTTCTAGGGTTTAACCGATCTCCAGCCGTCGGGGTTGAAGGGGACGGCGCCGATTTGAAAGCCTACCATGTTGTTTTTCGATCTGATTGAGGTGAGAGAGTGAAGATGAGTGAGAGATAGGGGAGGGTGTAGAGATTGGGATTTGGGAGAGCAGAGAACTGCTTCAGATGTTGGAAGCGATGTTGGAAGGCTAGGAGAGAAAAAGACTGTGTCTTTTGATTTTAAGTGTTCAAGCTTCGTGTTTTTAATTTTAGACTAAAAGACAATTTGCACCCTAAATTTTATATCATTGTTGATTTTTGCACTTTAAATTAAAAAAGGTGTCTAAGTACACCCCAAATTTTATTATACGTAATAAAATGCACACTTTCTTCACTTAGTCGGTCAAAAGTGACCGACTAAGACTGTAACATAAGTTTGGGATGCAAATTGTCTTTTAGTCTTAAAAATTGGCAAAAATAATTAATTTTAAATAAAATAAAATAATTTTAAAATAATTAATTTAAATAAAATAATTAATTATTAAAATAAAATAAAATATTTAAAATAATAAAACAGATTTTTTTTTGTAAAAATTCTGTTTTTAAAAAAAAAATTTAAAATTACGTTTTTACAAAAATTGTAAAATACATTTTTTATTAAAAAAATCTGTTTTTACAAAAATTGTAAAATAAAATTGTGTTTTACATAATTGTAAAATACAATTTTTTTTACAAAATTGTGTTTAAAACAGATTTTTTTTTTAAACTTGTAAAAGCAGATTTTTTTTTCAATTTTTTTGTAAAAATAGAATTTTTTAAACATTTTTTTGTAAAATAGAATATAAAAACATAATTTTTAAAAAAATTTGTCTAAAACAGAATTTAAATTGTCTTTTAGTCTATTTTTAAAAATAGAATTGTAAAACAGAATTTTTTTTTTGTAAAATATACTATTTTTTTTGAAAAAATTTAAAAATAATTATGTTTGTACAAAAATTGTAAAATAAAATTGTGTTTTACAAAATTATAAAATTGTGTTTACAAAATTGTAAAATACAATTTTTTTTAAAAAATATGTTTTTACAAAATTATAATACAAAATTTTGTTTTACAAAATTGTGTTTAAAAAAAGAATTTTGAAAAACTTTAAAAAAATCTATTTTAAAAACAAAAACATAATTTAAATTCTGTTTTAGACAATTTTTTTAAAAAATTATGTTATTAAATTCTATTTTTACAAAAAAATGTTTTAAAAATTCTTTTTTACAAAAATTGAAAAAAAAAAAATCTGTTTTTACAAGTTTTTAAAAATTTGTTTTTAAACACAATTTTGTAAAAAAAAATTTATTTTACAATTTTGTAAAGCACAATTTTGTAAAATAGATTTTTTTTATAAAAATTGTATTTTTCAATTTTGTAAACACAAATTTGTTTTACAATTTTGTAAAAACAAAATTTTTAAATTTTGTTTTTGTAAAAACAATTTTTAATTTTGTAAAAACATAATTATTTTTAAAACAGAATCTAATCTAATTTTGTAAAAACATAATTATTTTAATTTTTTTTTTGTAAAAGCAGTATTTTTACAAAAAAATTCTGTTTTACAATTCTTTTTTTAAAAAATAGACTAAAAGACAATTTAAATTTTGTTTTAGACAAAAATTTTAAAAATTCTATTTTTATAAAAAATTGAAAAAAAATCTGCTTTTACAAGTTTTAAAAAAATCTTTTTTTAAACACAATTTTGTAAAAAAATTGTATTTTACAATTTTGTAAAACACAAATTTATTTTACAATTTTTGGAAAAACAGATTTTTTAAATAAAAAATATATTTTACAATTTTGTAAAAAAAAAAAATTTTAATTTTTTTTTGTAAAAACAGAATTTTTTACAAAAAAAATCGGTTTTATTATTTAAATTATTTTATTTTTATTTTAAAAATTAATTATTTGAAAATTAATTATTTTTGCCAATTTTTAAGACTAAATGATAATTTGCACCCCAAACTTGTGTTACAGCCTTAGACGGTCACTTTTGACCGGCTAAGTGAAGAAAGTGTGCATTTTGTTACGTATAATGAAGTTTGGGGTGTACTTAGACACCTTTTTCGGTTTGGGGTGCAAAAGTCAACAACGGTATAAAGTTTGGGGTGCAAATTGTCTTTTAGTCTTAATTTTAAGTAGCTCCGTGTTTTTTTAATAGACAACGTTTAAAAAAAACGTTATCTAATTAAAACAAAAAAAATGCCCTTTTAAATAGACAACATTTTTGCATATATATCTATAACGTTTTTTTTAAAAACGTTGTATAAAAAAAATACCACAACGTTTTTATAAAAAACGTTGTCTTTTAAGCGTTGTCTATTTACTATTTTTTAGTAGTGTTTCGCCGTTATTTTTATAAAAAAATAATTTTGTCGTTTTCTAACTCCGACAATAATTCTGTTGTGGGGTCCACCAATGATTGTGTCGTCGTACGAATCCCAGACAAAAAGAATATTCTCCGACCAAACGAATATTTTATATCAACTTGCTTACTTTCCAAAATTTATAAATATTACCCACAACTATAACATTATAACAAATTCACACCTTAATATTCAAAAATGATACTTATAGAAAATTTATCTTTATTCATAAAAGTTGGGGTCTTACAACATGGCTGAGATTTGTAGCTTGTAGGCTCATAGCTAGGTAGACTAGGGTGGCTTGCAAGATTTGATAAGATTTTTCTAACAATAATTCACCAAATGGGACAAAAAGGGTAAAATGGTAATTTGTGTTTTAATTTCAAGGGTATTCTTGTCCAAGGTGCTTGAATCTAGGGTTTAATCACTAGATTTTACATCTTAAAGTTTCCCAAATAATTACTAGGGTTTGAAAAATTAAAAATTAAAGTGTAATAAAATTTTAATTTAAAACACACTAATTAAATTAGGGTTTTTAATAGAAAATTAGGGTTTAAATAATTAGGGTTCCTAAATATCATTAGGGTTCCCAAATTAACAAATCAATTTACTAAAATAGTAATTAGGGTTTCTAATTTTAGCAATTAGGGTTCCTAATTAATAAATTAGGGTTTTCAAATATTAATTAGGGTTTTCCTAATTAACAGAAATTCAATAATATGCAACATAATTTATATAACACCATCTCTGATCGATCTTAAATTCCAGTTTTGAATTTCCAATTATGGTTTATGACAGTAATACTAGGGTTTGTCGTGATACACCATAATTGACTAACCAATATCAGTCTACACATATACAGTATATATTTATAACGCTGAAAAATAATATTATAACTAATATAATATTATTATTCTCATTCATTGCTCAAAATCCAAAATTAGGGTTTGGATTTCATATCTGATTTATCTTTCATATATAACATCATTAATTAAGTTAAAATAATTAACTTATTAATCCGAACAAAAATTCATATAATAAAATAGTAATTATAATAATTCCAATTATCATTTTATATATTATTTAAATAATACAAAGTCATATTTTCATGGAAAATAATTAATAAAACATTTCTACTATAAAATTAATTATTATAAGAATATACTTTATAATGATCAATAATTCTAAAATAAAAGTATTTGAAATTATTCATGTAATAAATAAATTTTATTTATCACATATATACATACACATTACTTGGCACATATTCTCATCTTTAAAATAATAAAAAAAATGGCAAAACTATGTTTTTCACCACTATACTTGGCAAGTTTTACTTATTACACCACTGAACTTTTAATTTTTTATATTACCTGTAAGACCCCGAAATTTTTAAATAAAAAGGAATTTCCTTTATTTTGAAATAGTAAGGGTTGATTTGATTAATGTGGATAGTTAAGGGTTAAATACGCAAATATTTCAAAATAAGCAAGTGGTTATAAAATATTCATTGTTGTGGGGAATATTCGTTTGGTCGTGGAATATTCAAATCTTTTCGGGAATATTAAATGACGGCCAGTAAATGATGTGTGGGCCCCATAACGAAAAGCGATTGGATGAAGAAAACGACAAATATAAGTTGTTTTTAAATAATTGGCGTAGTTGTTGCCATCATTGTTGGAATACCGGTGGGTTAAAACACACTAATACGCGTTGTTGAACAAGAAGACACCAGTATTGCACCAATTATTGATTCTTACGTGAAGAAGGCACTACTCAATAATGGTTACGATAATTATCGCTCAAAGATTTTATTGAGTTAATAATTGCTTTGCGTTGATATTTTATATTCGTTGTTGTTTTCAATAATTGTCATTACACAAAGATCTTTCATTATCGAAGCAATAATTCATATTATCCGAATAATATTATTAGATAACATTATTGGCAATGTCTAGAAAGTTACGCTCAAGGAGAGGTTTGGTCATCTAATTGCTAGCGCCAAAGAAGAAGAAATTCTTATCGAAAGCCCCTCTTTCCAGGAGGCGCCTCGGTTGTCAATATTGTGATTCTATAATATTATTTGTGAATAATTAATTATTGATTTATATGATGAGGAAAATATTGATTTTATGTGGATATAGATGGAGAAAATTTTAAAATGACAATTGTTGAAAATTAATATTTTATCTTTTTCTCGATAAAATAATTCATTTAAATATATTATTTTAATAATATATTAACGGTGATATTTTTACAATGAATGTGGGATATATGAGTATATGAGGAGGAAAGAGTATTTTGTGGCATTAAATGTTTAACACATGTTTTGTGTGTTGGTGGACACAATTATCAATAGAAATTTGATTATAAATCAGAAAATCGCCCGATTTGTGGATTTCCCGATTTTTGTTTGGAATTTGGAAAAACTTTCTTCTGCAAAGTTGTAGAGAATTGAATTTTCTATAAAAACTTGCGAGATTCGAATTTTCTGATGAAAGGGCTATTTATTATGAATTATTGAAGTTAGAGGTTCAAATAATTAATTTTGGGAGTTTAAATTATTTTGTTTAGAAAAACGTTTTTGTATTTTTTGGACATCATTAACATGTGTGGCTGGTGTTTTGACCAAAAGGTGGGCTAAGGAAAATTTGTATAATTATATTAATATTATATTAATTTTTACGCTTTTGGTGTTCTAAGCATTTTCCTATAAATAGGTGCTTAGGTTAGAATTGAAAATCACACCGTAAACCCAAGTTTCTCTATTATTTCTCTCGATATTTTGAGCGTATTCTTGTGAGTATTTTGAGTATACTTTGAGTATTGCTAGGACGGTCTGCAAGTTCCTTGAGACTACTATACGGTAGATTCTAAATGTAAGAAATCGATCTTTCGAGGTAAGGGATATTATTTTTTTGTAATGATATTATTTCTTCAATATCATTATGTGAAATGTTGATCTGAAGTTTTATCAAATTTGGAACTTTTTCACGTCGGGTTACTTATTCACGAGTCTTATTCACGAGTTCTTATTCATGAGTTACTATTCACGAGTTCTTATTCACGAAAGTACTATTCATGAAGCGTGAAGATGTTTTTTGTGGAATTTCTATCTTTTGGTGTCTGAGTTCTTATTCACGATATATTGGCACTATTCACGATACTCAAGACTATTCACGATACCAGATTATTCAATAGAAAAATAAAATTTCTTCTTTTTCGTCTAAAACATCTATTCGGATACTAACTCGATTGTATCCATGTTTTGATCATTCTTGAATTTTACACCACTATGATTATTTTTGAGGTATTTTTTGGGCGTGGATAAAACCAAGTACTGAATCCTTAATCCTTAATCCTTGTCATTTTGTTTCCTTTGGATTCGTTTCTTTAAAAATATTTTTCATCATCCTCGGCCTTAAATGATGATATTATTGAATATCTTTGGCCCAGAGTAGCAAAAGATGAATGATTTCTGAAGAATATCTTTGGCACTGTGAGTGCAAAGATGAGCAGTGTTGAGATGAACATGACCGATTGATTAATATCTTTGGCAGTGAGTAAAAGATGAGCAGTGTTTAAATGAACATGACTAATGATGAATATCTTTGGCCCTGTAGTGCAAAGATGAATATTTGATTCCGGATGTATATTGATTGATGTTCTGAGGATAAAATATTGATGATGGACTCGTTAAATTCATAGATTATAGTAGATTTCATTCTCTACGTAACTCTTCTATGAATTATTATTTCCATCGCGAATATTGATCCGAAACTTGTTGTCTATTGTATTCTATCGATTTTTCCTGTTGAAGACTAACGATAATTTGTTGTATATTATCTTAGTCATAATATTCTTTTATTGGGCTAGTTGAGCTCACCCTTTTCCTTGTTGTTCCATTTTTCTTCTCGGGAGGCGAGAATGTAATGAAGTACTAGTTGGGGTATGGAATGAAGATTCTAGAGAGAGTTGTTTAGTAGTCCTCACCATTTTTGTAAAATAATGAATCAATAATGTGATGAGGATTTATTTGAGTATAGATATTGTCTAGAAGATAATATTTGTATTCAAACTCTCACGCTTTCTTGTTGTAATAATAAAGTTGTAGTTGTTTACATGCATTCATGTATTTGGCGACTCGAGAATGGGTGTTGTGTATACCTATTTTGGGGCGCCACATTGGTATCAGAGCTTAGGGATATGATCTTTGGCGGAGATCGGAGAATAGAACTAGGAGGGGAGAGACGAGTAAATCCTTCGCTAGTGTGTCCTACCTAAGCTTATTTGTTAGTTGGTCAGTATATAGGGATATTATGTGATATATTGATTTCCTTAATTAACCCTTATTTTATGACAGTATTTGAGAATGTCGATCGAGAATATTAATGATGGAGTAAATGAGACCGTGGAGATGCTCAGACTCACCAACGAGGAGAACGCGGCAACAGTCGGACAATGTTCCTCCCGTGAACAACACCATCGGAGCGATGATGAACGAGGGATGTTTAGAAGCTTTTTGCGATTCATGCAAAAATCAGACGAGGAGACTCGTGTTCAAAATACTGAGGAGGAAATGATAGCAATTCACGAGTGGTCACACCAAGCAGTTCAAAGAGTTGGGACCACCTGCAGTGGGAAAGCCGGATCCGATTAAAGCGAGAGCGTGGGTCAAACAAATTACCAAGATATTCGATGTCTTGGGATGCACGGAGGAACAGAAAGTTCCATTCGCCACATTTATGTTCCGTGGCGAGGCAGACATCTTGGTGGGAATGCGGAAGGCGTATCCATCCAAATTTGCACTCAAGATGTCATGGGAGACGTTTCAGAAGCAGTTCAATGACAAGTACTTCCCGAAAAGTATTCGGCTATATGAAGGAAGTGGAGTTTATTAGACTAGAGCAGAATAATACGATTTGTCCCAAAGACGAGGCGTAAGTTCGCGGAGTTATCCGTGTTTGCACCTCATTTGGTGGAGAATGAGGAACGATTATGACGCGGATGTTTCGAGAGGTTTGAAACCCGGATATACGCCAAGATCTCATTTCTCATAAATTTTCTCTATTCAGATGTTGTCAACAGGCTCATTGTTAGAGCGAGATAACGAGTACGTTCAACCGAGGGACCATAACCAGGATCATATCAAGATAGCAATCATCGTAATAACGATAACCAAACGGAGAAAGAAGAATACGACAAAGGCGGTAACCACACCGGTGGTAATCGTGGCCATGAAAATAGAAGAAGTTGAAGCCTGGGAGGAGATTTTAAAAGAGGAGATTCAATAACGACCATGTGAAGACGTCGGCGCTTATAGCAACTAGTTTTATGGAGGAGAACGACCACCGGTCGTATGTTACAAATGCGGAAAGAGGGACATATCATTCAAACCGCCCACAACAGTTTAAGGTATGCTATAGTTGTGGAAAGGAAGGACATATCGCTTCGAGATTAGACGCAGATGGCGAAACCTAGTTCAAGGGGGGACGGTGACTCAAAAGACCGTCTCCCGAAAAAGTCAAAGTCAACGATTCGGGAAGAGCGTTTGTCGTGATCGGTCAATAAAATGCAAGGAACCCGAACGGAAGTTAGCAAGTTAGTCAATTATAAATTTTGCTAAGTATATACCTTACTAGATATCGGCTCTACCCATTCTTTTATCTCTCTTACTTGCGCGCCAACGCTTAAACTTGACTCAGGAGAAATTAGACTTTGACCTATCTGTGGAAACTCCGTTAGGAGAAACTTTCATCACATCCATCTGTTTATAAATCTTGCTTGATTCAGTTGGCACTATCACATTACCGTTAACCTTATTTCTATAGAGATATTTGTTTTGATGTGATTTTAAGGTTAACTACTCATCACGCCGAAATTGATTATTTTCGTAAGGTTGTTAGTTTTCATATTCCTAAGCAACCCGTTATTCAATTCAAGCAATCAAACCATTGTAGTCAAACATTTTCATATCAAGCCATGAAGTCATTCGTTTATTACGGATGTCAAATTTTCTTAGTCCATGTTATGGATTTGAATAAAGACACGCCGATTTGAATAATATTCTGTTGTTATTGATTTTTCCCGACGATTTTTTCGAAGAATTTCTTCGCTTACTCCCAAAGTTCGATATTAAATTTTGTATCGACTTTGAACCCAGACAAAACTCATTTCTAAAATCTCATATCGAATGGCTCCTATTGAACTTCGTGAGTTAAAAATTCAACTATAGAATTTGGTACCGAGCCTTTATCTTGTGACTTCCTTTGTGGAATTCACCTAAGCCGCACTCTGTAGGGGACGTCATATTCATGCGATAGTAAATCGATAGGTGTCATTGTGACGTGCTATCCAAGATTGGGATATGAGTCACGATTGAGAGCAACCTAAGTCAAGAATCGAAATACGTAGCTTTATAAAGCTTAGTTGGTTATTATCGGAGATTCGTTGAAGGATATTCTCGAGTCGCTATTCCGTTAACTTAGTCGACTTGAAAAGATACAAAATTGTATGGAGCGAGGAATGCGAGAAGATTTTCCAAGAGCTCAAGAGGTGACTCATTTCGCACATATTCTAACCATACCATCTTCGAAAAGCGAACGTGGTAGCCGACGCGTTGAGTAGAAGATCATACGCGGAACGAAAAGTGCGATGATGTCAAGTATACGCGACAGAGCCAACTTTAATAGAAAAGTTAAGGTTGCTCAAGCCACCCGACCCGGGAGCCGATGCGTAAGAAAGTACAAGAAGGAGCTATTTCTAAGCTTAGAATTGATGAAGAAGGAATACTTTGAGTCCACTCTAGACTTTGTGTTCCTAACGACTCGATTTGAAGAACAAGATTATGATGGAGGCACACAATACACCATTTGCAATCCATCTCGGGAGTACCAAAATGTATTATGATCTTCAACATACATTTTGGTGGAGCAATATGAGGAGAGAGATCGCGTAGTTTATCTCGATGTGTTTAACTACTTAACGTGTAAAGGCGAGCATCTTGTACCTAAGGGTAAGAATTCTGCAACCACTTGAGATTTTGAAATGGAAGTGGGAACACATTACCCTCGAATTTCATTACTAATCTTCCTGTGGTTTCTCAAGGCATAGATGCGATTTGGGTTATTGTTGATAGATTAACCAAGTCTACTCATTTTCACCGATACGAGAGACTTATTCCCTTGAACGCCTTTCTCGTATGTACGTAAATGAGATTGTGAGATTGCATGGCATGCCAAGTATCCATAGTTTTAGATCGTGACCCAAGATTTACTTCATGATTTTGGGTTAGTTGTCAGAGAAAGCTATGGGCACGAATTTACTATTCGGTTTGGCATACCATCCTCAAACGGATGGGCAATCGAAAGGACTACTCAAACTCTTGAAGATATATTAAAACTCGTGTCCTAGATTTCAAAGGAAGTTGGGATAAGTACTTGCCATTGGTGGAATTCTCATACAACAATAGTTATTAAACAAATATAGGCATGGTTCCATTCAAGCATTATATGGACAAAATGTCGCTTCCAATATGTTGGGATGAGGTGGGTGAAGCAACATTGTTGGGACCCGAAGTTAGTGCGTATATGACTAATGATTCGACAACGATACAAGCGGCACAAGATCGACAAAAGAGTTATGCGAATCTTCATCGAAAGGACGTGGAATTTAGTGTAGGGGATCATGTATTGTTGCGAGTTGCTCCATGGAAGGGAGTTACAAGATTTGGGAAGAGAGGAAAGCTCAATCCACGATTTATCGGTCCATTTCAAATTCTTGACCGAGTAGGAAATGTAGCCTATAGACTTGCGTTACCTCCGAGTATGTCTCGTGTTCATAATGTGTTTCACATATCCGTACTTCGTAAATATGTGAAAGACCCGAACCACGTTATTGAGTTAGAACCGGACGAGATAGCCGAAGACTTAACGTATGAGGAGGTACCTGTCAAGATTTTGGATAGGAAGGAGCATGTCCTACGCGCAAAGGTTATACCACAAGTTAAAGTTTTGTGGAGGAATCATGCTATAGAGGAAATGACCGGGAATTGGAAACGAAAATGAAAGCGAGGTATCCTCACCTTTTCAAAACACCAGTATCGCACGCCAATTTCGAGGACGAAATTTCATAAGGAGGGAGGTTGTAAGACCCAAATTTTTAAATAAAAAGGAATTTCCTTTATTTTGAAATAGTAAGGGTTGATTTGATTAATGTGGATAGTTAAGGGTTAAATACGCAAATATTTCAAAATAAGCAAGTGGTTATAAAATATTCATTGTTGTGGGAATATTCGTTTGGTCGTGGAATATTCAGATCGCTTTGGGAATATTAAATGCGACGGCAGCACCATGTGTGGGCCCCATAACGAAAAAGCGATTTGATGAAGAAAACGACAAATATAAGTTGTTTTAAATAACTTGGCGTAGTTGTTGCCATTTGTTGGAATACCGGTGGTTAAAACACACTAATACGCGTTGTTGAACAAGAGAAGACACCAGTATTGCACCAATTATTGATTCTTACGAAGAAGGCACTACTCAATAATGGTTACGATAATTAGTGTTCAAAGATTTTATTGAGTTAATAATTGCTGCGTTGATATTTTATATTCTTTGTTGTTTCAATAATTGTCATTACACAAGATCTTTCATTATCGAAGCAATAATTCATATTATCTGAATAATATTATTAGATAACATTATTGGCAATGTCTAGAAAGTTACATCTAAGGAGAGGTTTGGTCATCTAATTGCTTGGCCAAGAAGAAGAAATTCTTATTGGAAAGCCCCTCTTTCCTGTGAACCGCCACTGGTTGTCAATATTGTGATTTCGTAATATTATTTGTGAATAATTAATTATTGATTTATATGATGAGGAAAATATTGATTTTATGTGGATATAGATGGAGAAAATTTTAAAATGACAATTGTTGAAAATTAATATTTTATCTTTTTCTGATAAAATAATTCATTTAAATATATTATTTTAATAATATATTAACGGTGATATTTTTACAATGAATGTGGGATATATGAGTATATGAGGAGGAAGAGTATTTTTGTGGCATTAAATGTTTAACACATGTTTTGTGTGTTGGTGGACACAATTATCGAATTAGAAATTTGATTATAGCTTTGTATAAAATCGCCTGGTTTGTGGATTTCGGTCGATTTTTGTTTGGAATTTGGAAAACTTTCTTCGCAAAGTTGTAGAGAATTGAATTTTCTATAAAAACTCGTGAGATTCGAATTTTCTGATGAAAGGGCTATTTATTATGAATTATTGAAGTTCCGAGGCTCCGAAATAATTGATTTTTGGGAGTTTAAATTATTTTTGTTTAGAAAAACGTTTTTTGTATTTTTTTGGACATCATTAACATGTGTGGCTGGTGTTTTGACCAAAAGGTGGGCTAAGGAAAATTTGTATAATTATATTAATATTATATTAAATTTTCTCGCTTTGGTGTTCTAAGCATTTTCCTATAAATAGGGTGCTTGGGTTAGAATTGAAAATCACACCGTAAACCGAAGTTTTCTCTATTTTCTCTCGATATTTTGAGCGTATTCTTGTGAGTATTTTGAGTATACTTTGAGTATTGCTAGCGGTGCAAGTTCCTTCAAAGATTATATAACCCGTAGATTCTAGCTGAAAGTCTTCGATCTTTCGAGGTAAGGGATATTATTTTTTTTGTAATGATATTATTTCTTCAATATCATTATCTTTGAAATGTTGATCCGAAGTTTTATCAAATTTGGAACTTTTTCATGTCGGGGTTACTATTCACGAAGTTACTATTCACGAGTTACTATTCATGAGTTACTATTCACGAGTTACTATTCACGAAAGTACTATTTAAGCGAAGCGTGAAGATGTTTTTGTGGAATTTCTATCTTTTGGTGTCTGGAGTTATTTATTCACGATATCTAAGACTATTCACGATATCTGAGACTATTCACGTATACGTGACTATTCACCGAAAAATAAAATTTCTTCTTTTCGTCTCAAAACATCTATTCGGATACTAACTCGATTGTATCCATGTTTTGATCATTCTTGAATTTTACACCACTATGATTATTTTTGAGGTATTTTTGGGCGTGGATAAAACCAAGTACGAATCCTTAATCCTTAATCCTTGTCATTTTGTTTCAATTGGATTCGTTTTTTAAAAATATTTTCATCATCCTCGATCTTAAATGATGATATTATTGAATATCTTTGGCCACGTATGGCAAAAGATGAATGATTTTGAAGAATATCTTTTGGCTGTAGTGCAAAGATGAGCAGTGTTGAGATGAACATGATCGATTGATTAATATCTTTTGGCTCAGTAGTGCAAAGATGAACAGTGTTTAAATGAACATGACTAATGATGAATATCTTTGGCACAGAGTGCAAAGATGAATATTTGATTCAGATGTATATTGATTGATGTTTACAGGATAAAATATTGATGATGGATCTGTTAAATTCATAGATTATAGTAGATTTCATTCTCTACGTAACTCTTCTATGAATTATTATTTCATTGCGAATATTGATCCGAAACTTGTTGTCTATTGTATTCTATCGATTTTTTCCTGTTGAAGACTAACGATAATTTGTTGTATATTATCTTAGTCATAATATTCTTTCTTGGGCTAGTTGAGCTCACCCTTTTCCTTGTTGTTCCATTTTTTCTTCTCGGGAGGCTAGAATGTAATGAAAGTCTTAGTCGGGGTATGGAATGAAGATTCTAGAGAGAGTTGTTTAGTAGTCCTCACCATTTTTGTAAAATAATGAATCAATAATGTGATGAGGATTTATTTGAGTATAGATATTGTCTAGAAGATAATATTTGTATTCAAACTCACAGTTTTACTGTTGTAATAATAAAGTTGTAGTTGTTTCTGTACCATGTATTTGGCGACTCAGAATGGGTGTTGTGTATACCTATTTTGGGGGCGTCACATTACCCCATTAAACTAATTAAAATATTAAAATTGAGTCATTCCGTCCAAAATAGTTGAGAGACGTTAAAGTGGCGCTGACGTGGCGTGGATGTGGCAAAAAATAAAAAAAATATTGCTTATGTGGCAAAAAAAAAGCAAAAATAGATTTTTTTTTAAAATTAACATTTTAATTTAACACTTTTTTTAAAAACAGATTTTTTTAAAAAATAGAATTCTAAAAAAATATACTTTTTAAATTTTTTTTTAAAAATAGATTTTTAAAAAGCAATTTTTTAAAAAAACATATTTTTTAAAAAGAGAATTTTTAAAAAACCGATTTTTAAAAATGGAACTTTTGAAAAAATAGATTTTTCAAAAAAGTAGAACTTTTAAAAAAAATTTATTTTTAAAAAAATTATTTTGTTTAAAAATAGTTTTTTTAAAAAACATAAATTTTTAAAAATCCGCTTTTTTTAAAAAAGTATATTTTTTAAATTTTTTATTTTTTTTAAAAAATCATTGTTTAAAAAAATATATTTTAAAAAATTCTATTTTTAAAAAAATACTATTTTTTTAAAAATTCAATTTTTTAAAAATCTAATTTTTAAAAAGTCCATTTAAAAAAAATCTGCTTTTTAAAAAATTATATTTTTAAAAAAATTATATTTTAAAAAATTTGTTTTTTAAAAAGTCAAGATTTTTACAAATTTATTTTTTTAAAAAATCTATTTTTAAAAATTCAATTTTAAAAAATACATTTTTAAAAAATTATATTTTTAAAAAACTATTTTTAAATAAATCTATTTTTTAAAAATATATATTTTTATAGATTCTTTTTTTTTAAATCTGCTTTTAAAAAAATTCTATTTTTAAAAAAATTTGTTTTTAAAAAATTTTTTTTGTTTTATTTTATTATGTTTTTGTTATTTTTAAAACATTAAAATGAGAATTTTTTTTTAAAATCTGTTTTTGATTTTTTTTTGCCACATAAGCATTTTTTTTTTTTTTTTTTTGCCACATCATTTATAAGACCCCAAATTATTAATAAATGAAATTTAATTTCCTCTATTTCTTATTTTAAAATAGTAAGGGTTGATTTGATTAAGGTAGTTAGTTATGGGTAAAATGCGCAAATATTTTAAATAAGCAAGTGGTTATAAAATATTCTTTTTTATCGAAAATTATTCGTTTGGTCGTTGAATATTCTTTCTTGTTTAGGGAATATTAAATGCGACCAATGTGACAATTATGTGTGGGCCCCATAAAGGAAAGCGATTGGATGAAGAAAACGACAATTATAAGTTATTTATAAATAACGGCGTAGTTATACTGAATTAATCTTGTTGGAATACCCGTTGGTTAAAACACACTAATACGCGTTGTTGAGCAAGTAGATACCGGTATTGCACCAATTATTGATTCTTTACGTAGAAGGCACTACTCAATAATGGTTACGATGAATTCTTTATTCAAGATTTTATTGAGTTAATAATTGCTGCGTTGATATTTTATATTGTTGCATTTTTGATAATTGTCATTACACAAGTATCTTTCATTATCGAAACAATAATTCATATTATCCTGAATAATATTATTAGGTAACATTATTGGCAATGTCTAGAAAGTTCGCCCAAGGAGAGGTTTGGTCACCTAATAATTGCTTGCCAAGAAGGAGAAATCTTTATCGAAAGCCCCTCTTTCCCAGGAACCGCACGGTTGTCGATGATTGTGATTACGTAATATTATTTGTGAATAATTAATTATTAATTTATATGATGAGGAAAATATTTGTTTTATGTGGATATAGATGGAGAAAATTTTTAAAGTGACAATTTTGAAAATTGATATTTTATCTTTTACGATAAAATAATATTTTATTATAATATTATAATATAATAATGATGATATTTTTATAATAAGTGTGTGATATATGAGTATATGAGGAGGAAGAGTATTTTTGTTGTAAAAGTTGTTTAAAACATGTTAAACATGTCTGTGGGCCCATTCCTTGACAGAAATTTGATTATAGCTTGTAAAATCGCCCGTTTGTGGATTTCGGTCAATTTCTGTTTGGAATTTAGAAAAACTTTCTTCTGTAAAGTTGTAGATAATGAAATTTCCAATGAAAAAGACACGTGGTTCGAATTTTTTTGACAAAAGTGCTATTTATTATGAATTATTGAAGTTCTGAAGTTCCGAAATAATTGATTTTTGGAAGTTTTATTTATTTTTATTAATAAAAACGTTTTTTACATTTTGAAGGCATCATTAACATGTGCTAGGGGCTGAATTCAGTTGCCAAAGGTGTACGTAGGAAATTTGTATATATATATTTATATTATATTCAATTTTCTGCTTTGATGTTCTAAGCATTTTCCTATAAATAGGGTGCTTAAGTTAGAATTGAAAATCACACCGTAAACTAAAGTTTTCTCTCTCTCTCTCTATATCGAGCGTATTCTTGTGAGTATTTTAATACTTTGAGTGTTGCTATCTGAGTCTGCAAGTTCAAGTCATAGCTTTATATCAGGTGTTTCATTGTAAGTCTTGTCTTTACAAGGTAAGGGATGTTATTTTCTTCATATATGATATTATTTCTTTCAATATCATTATGCCGAAGTATTGATCTGAAATTTTTATCAAATTTGGAACTTTTTGTGTTGGGGTTACTATTCACGTATACGACACTATTCACGTATACGACACTATTCACGAATACGGCACTATTCACCAAAAAATAAAATTTTCTTCTTTTTGTCCAAAATATCTATTATGGATACTAGCTTTGATTGTATCCATGTTTTGATCATTCTTGAATTTTACTCCACTATGATTATTTATGAGGTATTTTGGACATGAAATATAATGAAATACTAAATCCTTAATATTTATTCTTTGTTTCACTTTGGATTCGTTTTTCTTTAAAATATTTTTCATCATCCTCAATCCTAAATGATGATATTCTTGAATATCTTTGGCATGTAGTGAAAAGATGAATGATTTTTCGATGAATATCTTTGGCCAGTAATACGAAGATGAACAAGTATTTAGATGAATACATTAAGTGATGAATATCTTTGGCTCGTAGAGTGCAAAGATGAATATTTAATTCGAGATATATATTGATTGATGTTACAGGGATAAAATATCGACGATGAACTTTTAAATTCATATACAGAAGATAGTAGTTTGCATTATCTACTTAACTCTTCTAATGAATTATTATTTCCGCTGCGAAGATGTATTTGAAACTGGTTGTCTATTGTATTTTATTAGATTTTTCCCTGTTGAAGGCTAACGATAATTTGTTCTATGTTATCTTAGTCTTAATATTTTTTTACTAGGCTAGTTGAGCTCACCCTTTTCTATTTTGTTCCATTTTTTTTCTCAGGAGGCGAGAATGTAGCGAGTACTAGTCGGGGTATGGAATGAAGGTTCTAGAAAGTCATTTTAGTAGTCCTCACTATTTTTGTAAAATAATGTATTAATAATTGTAATGAGGACTTATTTGAGTGTGGATATTGGCTAGATGACAATATTTGTATTTAAACTCACAGTTTTTATGTTATATTAATAAAGTTGTAGTTGTTTCTGTACCATGTATTTTGACTACTCAGAATGGGTGTTGCATACCTATTTTGGGGGCGTCACATCAGCGCCATGTCAGCACTACGTTAACGTCTGTCAACTTTTTTGGACAGAATGACCCAATTTTAATATTTTAATTAGTGTAATGGGGTAATACAAAAAATTAAAAGTTTAGTGGTGTAATAAGTAAAACTTTCTAAGTATAGTGGTGAAAAATAGAGTTTTGCCTAAAAAAATTAATATGCAAAATTTCTTATTTATTTATATAGAAAATATCAGGTTATTACCTTCACCCTCCCTTACAAGGATTCCGTCCCCGGAATCACCGTTTTAAAACTCATACTTACAAGGGTACATAGCATACACAGTCATTTCAAATAGATCTTGATCAGATTTGATCGAACCGATCTTTAACTATTCAACATTATAGCTTGTCTATCTGATTAAACGGAAGTTCGATTTCTAAAAGAACTCAAATTCCTTCTTCAAAATTTCTTTATAAAATAGTTTATTATATATAGGGAAAATCATATATATCAAAATATAAAAGTTATAAGAATAATACCTGGAGTTGTATTCCCAACTGCCACCGTATATTGGACCGTCATATTGAAAACTCTTACGGTTGATTCTATTGGTTTGTTTGTTGAAGTTGGTTCCGCTATCACTAGAGACCCGCTGCCTTTTTCTTTATTCGCGCTTCCTGTATCCCTTCCCTTGTTCAGACATTCCTTCACCTTATGCTCCGTTGATCCACACATGAAACACCCCTTATTCATCCTTGGATTGGGGCAGTTAGGAGAGATATTTCCCTCCTGCCCACACTTGTAACACATAAACTTACCCTTAAGACACTCCCTTGAGTGATTCTTTCCACAATTCCCACACTACGCAACCTGTTTCTTTCCACCTCCTGGCCTATTTTTGGTATTCCCGAAATTTTCTCCTTTTCTTTTTCCAGTCCTACTACCACTATTTTCTTCACCGGCTCTAGCTTGATTTGCTTTCCACCAAAAATTCGCCTCCCCTTTTATCGTATAGGTGACAAAAGCTGTCTTTTGCCCCTTCGTTACCCTAGCTATCACTTGATCCTCTAAATTCTGGCGGTTCAATTACCTTGAAGTCTTTGGAGTTTGTCGATCGATTATCTGGCTGATTTCCCACGGCTGGTAATCCATTCTGTATAGCTTGAACGTCCATATTCGCCAAATTTTGTGTTGGGTCTAGTTGTCCTTCAGCTTTGTTGACACGTTCTTCTGCCTTTTGGTTTTGTTTTCATCTTGGCGGCATTATCTGTTTAAATAAGATCATGTTCATCTAACTAATTTCATAATACTTTACACCATATATCATAACACATATTGCTTTAAACATTTGCTATCCCCTTTGTGACATAAAAGTCGGGAATTGTAAGACCCCGAAATTTTTTTAAATAAAAAGGAATTTCCTTTATTTATTATTTTGAAATAGTAAGGGTTGATTTGATTAATGTGGATAGTTAAGGGTTAAATATGCAAATATTTCAAAATAAGCAAGTGGTTATAAAATATTCATTGTTGTCGGGGAATATTCGTTTGGTCGTGGAATATTAAATGCGGTCGGGAATATTCGCATTTATGCAGACAATGTGTGGGCCCCATAATGTGAAAGCGATTGGATGAAGAAAGCATAAATATAAGTTGTTTTAAATAACTGGCGTAGTTGTTACCATTAATATCATTGTTGGAATACCCGGTGGTTAAAACACACTAATCTGGCGTTGTTGAGCAAGTAGCACGCGGTATTGCACCAATTATTGATTCTTACGTGAAGAAGGCACTACTCAATAATGGTTACGGTAATTCTTTGCTCAAATATTTTATTGAGTTAATAATTGCTGCGTTGATATTTTATATTCTTTGTTGTTTCAATAATTGTCATTATTACACGATTATCTTTCATTATCGAAACAATAATTCATATTATCTGAATAATATTATTAGGTAACATTATTGGCAATGTCTAGAAAGTTACGTTTCAAGGAGAGGTTTGGTCACCTAATCAAGCGCCAAGAAGAAGAAATTTTATTGGAAAGCCCCTCTTTCCAGGAAGCGCACGGTTGTCAATATTGTGATTTCGTAATATTATTTGTGAATAATTAATTATTGATTTATATGATGAGGAAAATATTGATTTTATGTGGATATAGATGGAGAAAATTTTTAAAATGACAATTGTTGAAAATTAATATTTTATCTTTTTACGATAAAATAATTCATTTAAATATATTATTTTAATAATATATTAACGGTGATATTTTTACAATGAATGTGGGATATATGAGTATATGAGGAGGAAGAGTATTTTGTGGCATTAAATGTTTAACACATGTTTTGTGTGTTGGTGGACACAATTATTAATCGAAATTTGATTATAGCTTGTAAAATCACCCGTTTGTGGATTTCGGTCAATTTCTATTTGGAATTTGGAAAAACTTTCTTCTGCAAAGTTGTAGAGAATTGAATTTCCTATAAAACTCGCTAGATTCGAATTTTTTGATGAAAGGGCTATTTATTATGAATTATTGAAGTTCAAGCTCAAATAATAATTGATTTTGGAAGTTTAAAATATTTAAAATTAGAAAAACGTTTTTTCTTATTTTTTCTAGAAGGTGGCATGTGTTTGATGGCTGAAATCAGATTCTAGACATGTGTAGAAAATAATATAATTATATTATTAATTTATTAAATTTTTCGCTTTGGTGTTCTAAGCAATTTCCTATAAATAGGTGCTTGGGTTAGAATTGAAAATCACACCGTAAATCGAAGTTTTCTCTCTCTATATTATCGAGCGTATTCTTGTGAGTATTTTGAGTATACTTTGAGTATTGCTATACTGGTGCAAGTCAAGTCATAGCTTTATATCCTGTTTCAAATTTAGAAGTCCGATCTTCGAGGTAAGGGATATTATTTTTTTTCAGAATGATATGATTTCTTCAATATCATTATTTGAAATGTTGATCTGAAGTTTTATCAAATTTGGAACTTTTTCATGTCTGGGGTTACTATTCATGAGTTACTATTCATGAGTTACTATTCACGAAGTTACTATTCATGAGTTACTTATTCACGAGTTACTATTCACGAAAGTACTATTCATGAAGCGTGAAGATGTTTTGTGGAATTTCTATCTTTTGGTGTCGGAGTTACTTATTCACGATATCTAAGACTATTCACGATACTGAGACTATTCACGATACTCTGATCTTATTCATAGAAAAATAAAATTTCTTCTTTTCGTCAAAACATCTATTCGGATACTAACTCGATTGTATCCATGTTTTGATCATTCTTGAATTTTACACCACTATGATTATTTTTGAGGTATTTTTGGGCGTGGATAAAACCAAGTACGAATCCTTAATCCTTAATCCTTGTCATTTTGTTTCATGGATTCGTTTTTAAAAAATATTTTCATCATCCTCTCGCCTTAAATGATGATATTATTGAATATCTTTATTCAGAAAGGCAAAGATGAATGATTTTGAAGAATATCTTTGGCTCAGAGTGCAAAGATGAGCAGTGTTGAGATGAACACGACCGATTGATTAATATCTTTGGCTCAGAGTGCAAAAGATGAGCAGTGTTTAAATGAATACATGATTAATCGATGAATATCTTTGGCACAGAAGTGCAAAGATGAATATTTGATTCAGATGCATATTGATTGATGTTACGGTGGATAAAATATTGATGATGGACCATTAAATTCATAGATTATAGTAGATTTCATTCTCACGTAACTCTTCTACATGAATTATTATTTCACAATGCGAATATTGATCCAAACTTGTTATCTATGTATTCTATCGATTTTTCCTCGTTGAAGACTAAGGATAATTTGTTGTATATTATCTTAGTCATAATATTCTTTTATCGGGCTAGTTGAGCTCACCCTTTTCCTTGTTGTTCCATTTTTCTTCTCGGGGAGGCGAGAATGTAGCGAGTACTAGTCGGGGTATGGAATGAAGGTTCTAGAGAGTTGTTTAGTAGTCCTCACCATTTTGTAAAATAATGAATCAATAATTATGATGGGGATTTATTTGCGTGTGGATATTGTCTAGAAGACAATATTATATTTAAACTCAAGATTATATATTGTCGTATTTCACACGACATTTGTATTATGAAGTTGTAGTTTGCTTTTGTACCATGTATTTGGCGACTCGAGAATGGGTGTTGTGTATACCTATTTTGGGGGCGTCACAGTTGGTATCGAGCTTAGGGATATGATCTCCAAGGAGATCGGGGAATAAAACTAGGAGGGAGAGACGAGTAAATCCTTCGCTAGTGTGTGTCCTACCTAAGCTTATTTGTTAGTTGGTCAAGATATATAGGGATATTATGATATATTGATTTCCTTAATTAACCCTTATTTTATGACATGATTTGAGAATGTCGATCGAGAATATTAACAATGGAGTAAATGAGGACCGTGGAGATGCCTCAGACTCACCAACGAGGAGAACGTGCAACAAAGTCGGGTAATGTTCCTCCCGTGAACAACACCACCGAAAGCGATGATGAACGAGGGGATGTTTAGAAGCTTTTTGCGGTTCATGCAAAATCGAGACGAGGAGACTCGTGTTCAAAATACGTGAGGAAATGATAGCAATTCACGAAGTGGTCACATGCAAGCGATTCAAAGAGTTGGGACCACGAGTGCACTGGGGAAAGCCGGATCCGATTAAGGCGAGACGTGGGTCAAACAAATTACCAAGATATTCGATGTCTTGGGATGCACGGAGGAACAAAAGTTCCATTCGCCGCCTTTTATGTTCCGTGGCGAAAGGCAGACATTGGTGGGAATCGTGAAGCGCACTCCATCCACCGCACTCAAAGATGTCATGGAGACGTTTAAAACAGCTTCAATGACAAGTACTTCCACGAAAGTATTCGCTATACGAAGGAAATGGAGTTTATTAGACTAGAAAGGAATAACATGACGGTGTCCCAAAGACGAGGTGAAGTTCGGCGGAGTTATCTGTGTTTGCACCTCATTTGGTGGAGAATGAGGAACGATGACGCGGATGTTTCGAGAGGTTTGAAACCCGACATACGCCAAGATATCTCATTTCTCATAAATTTTCTCTCTATTCAGACATGTTGTCAGTGAGGCTCAGCCGGTTGTTAGAAGCGAGATAACGAGTACGCTCAACCGAGGGACCATAACCAGGATCATATCAAGATAGCATCATCGAATAACGATAACCGGCGGAGAAAGAAGAATACGACAAAGGCAGTAACCACTACGTGGTGGTAATCGTGGCCATGAAAATAGAAGAAGCGAAGTCGGAGGAGATTTTAAAAGAGGAGATTCAACAACGACCATGTGAAGACGCGTCGACCAAAGAAGTAACTAGTTTTAGTGGAGGAGAACGACCACCGGTCGATATGTTACAAATGCGGGAAAGAGGGACATATCGCCCCAAACCGCCCACAACAGATTTAAGGTATGCTATAATTGTGGAAAAGAAGGACATATCGCCGAGATCAGACGATATCGAAACCTAGTTCAGTGGGGACGGTGACTCAAAAAAGATCCCGAGAAAAGTCAAAGTCAACGATTCCGGAAGAGCGTTTGTTGTGATGGGTAAAAATGCAAGGAACCCAAACGAAGTTTACGGGTTAGTTAATTATAAATTCTTACGAAGTTTATACCTTACTAGATATCGGTTCTACCCATTCTTTTATCTCTCTTGCTTGCGCCAACGCTTGAACTTGACTACGGAGAAATTAGACTTTGACCTATTTATGGAGAATCCATTAGGAGAAACTTTCATTACATCCGTTGTTTAGAAATCTTGCTTGATTCAGTTGGCACTATCACATTACCGTTAACCTTATTTCTATAGAGATATTTGCTTTTGATGTGATTTTAAGGTTAACTACTCATCATGCCGAAATTGATTATCGTAAGGTTGTTAGTTTTCATATTCCTAAGCAAACTCGTTATTCAATTCAAGCAATCAAACCATTGTAGTCAAACATTTTCATATCAAGCCATGAAGTCATTCGTTTATTACGGATGTCAAATTTTCTTAGTCCATGTTATGGATTTGAATAAAGACACGCCGATTTGAATAATATTCTGTTGTTATTGATTTTTCCCGACGTATTTCTGAAGAATTTCTTGGCTTACTCCCAAAGCCCGATATTAAATTTTGTATCGACTTTGAACCCCAGACAAAACTCATTTCTAAAATCTCATATCGAATGGCTCTATTGAACTTCGTGGAGTTAAAATTCAACTATAGATTTGGTACCGAGCCTTTATCTTGTGACTTCCTTTGTGGAATTCACCTAAGCGAGACTCTCCTGTAGGGACGTCATATTCGATGCGATAGTAAAGCGATAGGTGTCATTGTGACGCGCATATCCAAGATTGGGATATGAGTCACAGGTTGAGAGCAACCTAAGTCAAGAATTGAAATCACGTAGCTTTCAGGCTTAGTTGGTTATTATCGGAGATTCGTTGAAGGATATTCTCGAATCGCTATTCCATTAACGCAGCTGACTCGTAGAGATACAAAATTCGAATGGAGCAAGGAATGTGGGAAGAGCTTCGAAGAACTCAAGAGGAGACTCATTTCAGCACATTTTCTGATCATGCCATCCTGGAAAAGCGAACGTGGTAGCTGACGCGATGAGTAGAAGATCATATGTGGGAACGAGTGCGATGATGTCAAGTATACGCATAGAGCCAACTTTAATAGAAAAAGTTAAGATTGCTCAAGCCACCGACTCGGAGCTGATGCGTATGAAGAAGAAAGTACAAGAAGGAGCTATTCCGGAAGCGAGAATTGATACTTCGAGTCCACTCTAGACTTTGTGTTCCTAACGACTCTGATTTGAAGTACAAGATTATGATGGAGGCACACAATACGCCATTTGCAATCCATCCTGGGAGTACCAAAATGTATTATGATCTTCAACATACATTTTGGTGGAGCAATATGAAGAGAGAGATTGCAAAGTTTATCTCGATGTGTTTAACTTCACTTAACGTGTAAAGGCGGAGCATCTTGTACCTAAGGGTCCGTTGCAACCACTTGAGATTCGGAATGGAAGTGGGAACACATTACTATGAATTTCGTTACGGGTCTTCCTACGGTTTCTCAAGGCATCAATGCTATTTGGGTTATTGTTGATAGATTAACCAAGTCTGCTCATTTCTTACCGATACGAGAGACTTATTCCCTTGAATGTCTTTCTCGTATGTACGTAAATGAGATTGTGAGATTGCATGGCATGCCAGTATCCATAGTTTTAGATCGTGACCCAAGATTCACTTCATGATTTTGGGTTAGTTTGTAGAAAGCTATGGGCACGAATTTACGATTCAGTTTGGCATACCATCCTCAAACGGATGGGCAATCAGAAAGGACTACTCAAACTCTTGAAGATATATTAAAACTCTGTGTCCTAGATTTCAAAGGAAGTTGGGATAAGTACTTGCCATTGGTGGAATTCTCATACAACAATAGTTATTAAACAAATATAGGCATGGTTCCATTCGAAGCATTATATGGACGAAAATGTCGTTCCCCAATATGTTGGGATGAGGTGGGTGAAGCAACATTGTTGGGACCCGAGTTAGTACGTATGACTAATGATTCTACAACGTATACAAATGGCATAAGATCGACAAAAGAGTTATGCGGATCTTCATCGAAAGGACGTGGAATTTAATAAAGGGGATCATGTATTGTTGTGTGAAGACTCAAATTTTTTAAATAAAAAGGAATTTCCTTTATTTATTATTTTGAAATAGAAATGAAAGATTTGATTAATGTGGACGTTAAGGGTTAAATATGCAAATATTTCAAAAGGAATTTCCTTTATTTATTGGTTAAAATAATGATTTGATTTGGATAGTTAAGGGTTAAATATGCAAATATTTGGTCGTGGTTATAAAATATCATTGTTGTCGGGGAATATTCGTTTGGTCGTGGAATATTCGGGAATATTCGTACGACGGCGCTAATGCCCATGTGGGCCCCATAACGGAAAAGCGATTGGATGAAGAAAACGACAAATATAAGTTGTTTTTTTAAATAACTACAGTAGTTGTTACCAATTATCATCGTTGAATACCCGGTGGTTAAAACACACTAATACGCGTTGTTGAACACAAGAGCACACCAGATTGCACCAATTATTGATTCTTACGTAAGAAGGCACTACTCAATAATGGTTACAGAATTATCGCTCAAAGATTTTATCGAGTTAATAATTGTTGCGTTGATATTTTATATCATTGTTGTTTCAATAATTGTCATTACACAAGATCTTTCATTATCGAAACAATAATTCATATTATCCGAATAATATTATTAGATAACATTATTGGCAATGTCTAGAAAGTTCGCTCTAAGGAGAGGTTTGGTCACCTAATTGCGCGCCAAGAAGAAGAAATTTTATCGAAGCCCCCTCTTCGGAACCGCCTCGTTGTCAATATTGTGATTCTCGTAATATTATTTGTGAATAATTAATTATTGATTTATATGATGAGGAAAATATTGATTTTATGTGGATATAGATGGAGAAAATTTTTAAAATGACAATTGTTGAAAATTAATATTTTATCTTTTTCTCGATAAAATAATTCATTTAAATATATTATTTTAATAATATATTAACGGTGATATTTTTACAATGAATGTGGGATATATGAGTATATATGAGGAGGAAGAGTATTTTGTGGCATTAAATGTTTAAAACATGTTAAACATGTTGGTGGACCACAATTATCGATCAAATTTGATTATAATTTTGTAAAATCGCCCGTTTGTGGATTTTTGGCCAATTTCTATTTGGAATTTGGAAAAACTTTCTTCTGCAAAGTTGTAGAGAATTGAATTTCCTATAAAATTCGCGAGATTCGAATTTTCTGATGAAAGGGCTATTTATTATGAATTATTGAAGTTCAAGTTCAAATAATTGATTTTTGAAGTTTAAAATATTTAAAATTAGAAAAACGTTTTTCTTATTTTTTCTAGAAGGTGGTATGTGTTTGATGGCTGAAATCAGATTCTAGACATGTGTAGAAAATAATATAATTATATTATTAATTTATTAAATTTTTCTTTGGTGTTCTAAGCAATTTCCTATAAATAGGTGCTTAGGTTAGAATTGAAAATCACACCGTAAATCAAGTTTTCTCTCTATATTATCGAGTTTATTCTTGTGAGTATTTTGAGTATACTTTGAGTATTGCTATACTGTGCAAGTCCAAGTCATAGCCTATATATCAGTGTTTTTTAGACTAAATCGATCTTTCGAGGTAAGTGGATATTATTTTTTTTTCAGAATGATATTATTTCTTCAATATCATTATATCGAAATGTTGATCTCAAGTTTTATCAAATTTGGAACTTTTTCATGCTCTGGGGTTACTATTCATGAGTTACTATTCATGAGTTACTATTCACGAAGTTACTATTCATGAGTTACTATTCACGAAAGTTACTATTCACGAAAGTACTATTCATGAAGCGTGAAGATGTTTTTTGTGGAATTTCTATCTTTTGGTGTCTGAGTTATTATTCACGATATACTCAGACTATTCACGATATACTAAGACTATTCACGATACTAGACTATTCACCGAAAAATAAAATTTCTTCTTTTCGTCAAAACATCTATTCGGATACTAACTCGATCAGATCCATGTTTTGATCATTCTTGAATTTTACACCACTATGATTATTTTTGAGGTATTTTTGGGCGTGGATAAAACCAAGTACTAATCCTTAATCCTTAATCCTTGTCATTTTGTTTCACCGGATTCGCTTTCTTTAAAAATATTTTCATCATCCTCGCCTTAAATGATGATATTATTGAATATCTTTGGCCCAGTAGCAAAGATGAATGATTTTCAAGAATATCTTTGGCCCAGAGTGCAAAGATGAACAGTGTGTGAGATGAATACGACCGATTGATTAATATCTTTGGCCTCAGTGCAAAAGATGAACAGTGTTTAAATGAATATGACTAATCGATGAATATCTTTGGCTCAGTAGCAAAGATGAATATTTGATTCCGATGCATATCGATTGATGTTACAGGATAAAATATTGATGATGGATCGTTAAATTCATAGATTATAGTAGATTTCATTCTCACGTAACTCTTCTATGAATTATTATTTTCCGCGTAATATTGATCCAAAACTTGTTGTTCATTCAGATTCTATCGATTTTTCCTCGTTGAAGACTAACGATAATTTGTTGATATTATCTTAGTCATAATATTCTTTATCGGGCTAGTTGAGCTCACCCTTTTCCTTGTTGTTCCATTTTTCTTCTCGTGGAGGCTAGAAATGTAAGCAGTACTAGTCTGGGTATGGAATGAAGGTTCTAGAGAGAGTTGTTTAGTAGTCCTCACCATTTTTGTAAAATAATGAATCAATAATTATGATGGGGATTTATTTATGTGGATATTGTCTAGAAGACAATATTATATTTAAACTCACAAGATATATTGTCGTATTTCACACGACATTCAGATTATGAAGTCAGTAGTTTGCTTCTTGTACCATGTATTTGGCGCACTCGTGAATGGGTGTTGTGTATACCTATTTTGGGGGCGCCACGGTTGGTATCGTAGCTTAGGATATGATCTCCATGAGATCTGGGAATAAAACTAGAGGGAGAGACGAGTAAATCCTTCGCTAAAGGTGTCCTACCTAAGCTTATTTGTTAGTTGGTCAAGATATAGGATATTATGTGATATATTGATTTCTTAATTAACCCTTATTTTATGACAAGATTTGAGAATGTCGATCGAGAATATTAACAAAGGAGTAAATGAGACCGTGGAGATGCCTCAGACTCACCAACGAGGAGAACGCGGCAACAGTCGGGTAATGTTCCTCCCGTGAACAACACCATCGAAAGCGAGATGATGAACGAGGGATGTTTAGAAGCTTTTGCATAGCTCATGCAAAATCGCATTTAGGAGACTCGTGTTCAAAATACAGGAGGAAATGATAGCAATTCACGAGTGGTCACGCCAAGCAGCTTCAAAGAGTTGGGACCACTGCACTGGGGAAAGCCGGATCCGATTAAGGCGAGACGTGGGTCAAACAAATTACCAAGATATTCGATGTCTTGGGATGCACGGAGGAACAAAAAGTTCCATTCGCCGCTTTTATGTTCCGTGGCGAGGCAGACATCGGTGGGAATCAGGAAGCGTGCACTCCATCCAAACCGCACTCAAAGATGTCATGGGAGACGTTTCAGAAACAGCTTCAATGACAAGTACTTCCCCGAAAGTATTCGGCTATATGAAGGAAGTGGAGTTTATTAGACTAGAGCAGTAATAACATGACGTTGTCCCAAAGACGAGGTGAAGTTCATGAGTTATCCGTGCTTTGCACCTCATTTGGTGGAGAATGAGGAACGATGACGCGGATGTTTCGAGAGGTTTGAAACCCGACATACGCCAAGATCTCATTTCTCATAAATTTTTCTCTATTCAGATGTTGTCAATGTGGCTCATTGTTAGAGCGAGATAACGAGTACGCTCAACCGAGGGACCATAACCAGATCATATCAAGATAAGTAGCCATCGTAATAACGATAACCAAACGGAGAAAGAAGAATACGATTAAAGGCGCAGAACCACTCCGGTGGTAATCGTGGCCATGAAAATAGAAGAAGTTTAGCCTGGGAGGAGATTTTAAAAGAGGAGATTCAACAACGACCATGTGAAGACGCGCACCAAGAAGAACTAGTTTTATGGAGGAGAACGACCACCACCCAGACATGTTACAAATGCGGAAAGAGGGACATATCACCCAAACCGCCCCACAACAGCTTTAAGGTATGCTATAATTGTGGAAAAGAAGGACATATCGCCGAGATCAGACGATATCGAAACCTAGTTCAATGGGAATGGTGACTCAAAAGATGTCCCGTAAAAGTCAAAGTCAACGATTCCTCGGAAGAGCGTTTGTCGTGACCGTCATAAAATGCAAGGAACCCGAACGGTTAGCACGGTTAGTTAATTATAAATTTCACTAAGTATATACCTTACTACTAGATATCTGGTTCTACCCATTCTTTTTATCTCTCTTTCTTGCGCCAACGCTTTGAACTCGACTACCGAGAAATTAGACTTTGACCTATTTCGTGGAGACTCCGTTAGAGAAACTTTCATTACATCCGTTGTTTAGAAATCTTGCTTGATTCAGTGGCACTATCACATTACACCGTTAACCTTATTTCTATAGAGATATTTGCTTTTGATGTGATTTTAAGGTTAACTACTCATCATGCCAAATTGATTATTTTCGTAAGGTTGTTAGTTTTCATATTCCTAAGCAACCCGTTATTCAATTCAAGCAATCAAACCATTGTAGTCAAACATTTTCATATCAAGCCATGAAGTCATTCGCTTATTACGGATGTCAAATTTTCTTAGTCCATGTTATGGATTTGAATAAAGACACGCCGATTTGAATAATATTCTGTTGTTATTGATTTTTCCCGACGATTTTTCAAGAATTTTTTCGCTTACTCCCAAAGCCTCGATATTAAATTTTGTATCGACTTTGAACCCCAGACAAAACTCATTTCTAAAATCTCACATCGAATGGCTCCTATTGAACTTCGTGAGTTAAAATTCAACTATAGAATTTGGTACCGAGCCTTTATCTTGTGACTTCCTTTGTGGAATTCACCCAAGCCGCACTCTCAGTAGGGACGCCATATTCGCATGCGATAGTAAATCGATAGGTGTCATTGTGACGCATATCCAAGATTGGGATATGAGTCACAGCTTGAGAGCAACCTAAGTCAAGAATCGAAATACGAGCTTTCTAGGCTTAGTTGGTTATTATCGGAGATTCGTTGAAGGATATTCTCAATCGCTATTCCATTAACGCAATTGACTCGTAGAGATACAAAATTCGAATGGAGCAAGGAATGTGGGAAGAGCTTCAAGAACTCAAGAGGAGACTCATTTCAAAGACATTTTCTCGATCATGCCATCCTCGAAAAGCGAACGGTAGCCGACGCGATGAGTAGAAGATCATACGCGGAACGAAAAGGATGATGTCAAGTATATACGACAGAGCCAACTTTAATAGAAAAAGTTAAGATCGCTTCAAGCCACCGACTTCTTGAAATGATGCGTATGAAGAAGAAAGTACAAGAAGGAGCTATTCCTAAGCTTAGAATCGATGAAGAAGGAATACTTTGAGTCCACTCTAGACTTTCAGGTTCCTAACGACTCGATTTGAAGTACAAGATTATGATGGAGGCACACAACACGCCATTTGCAATCCATCTCGAAGTACTAAAATGTATTATGATCTTCAACATACATTTTGGTGGAACAATATGAAGAGAGAGATTGCAAAGTTTATCTCGATGTGTTTAACTTGCTAACGTAAAGGCGAGCATCTTGTACCTAAGGGTCCGCTGCAACCACTTGAGATTCCGGAATGGAAGTGGGAACACATTACTATGGATTTTCACGGTCTTGGGTCTTCCTACGGTTTCTCAAGGCATCAATGCTATTTGGGTTATTGTTGATAGATTAACCAAGTCCGCTCATTTTTCACCGATACGAGAGACTTATTCCCTTGAACGCCTTTCTCGTATGTACGTAAATGAGATTGTGAGATTGCATGGCATGCCAAGATCCATAGTTTTAGATCGTGACCCAAGATTCACTTCATGATTTTGGGTTAGTTTGTAGAAAGCTATGGGCACGAATTTATTTATCTGGTTGGGTATACCATCCTCAAACCGGATGGGCAATCGTAAAGGACTACTCAAACTCTTCAAGATATATTAAAACTCGTGGTCCTAGATTTCAAAGGAAGTTGGGATAAGTACTTGCCATGGTGGAATTCTCATACAACAATAGTTATTAAACAAATATAGGCATGGTTCCATTCAAGCATTATATGGATTTAAAATGTCGCTCCCCAATATGTTGGGATGAGGTGGGTGAAGCAACATTGTTGGGACCCCGAGTTAGTACGATGACTAATGATTCGACAACGATACAAATGGCACAAGATCGACAAAAGAGTTATGCGGATCTTCATCGAAAGGACGTGGAATTTAATGTAGGGATCAGCGATTGTCATGAAGAAGTTTCCACATGGAAGGGTGTTACAAGATTTGGGAAGAGAGGAAAGCTCAATCCATGATTTATGGTCCATTTCAAATTCTCGACCGAGTAGGAAATGTAGCCTATAGACTCAATGTTACTCCGAAAGTATGTCTCGTGTTCATAATGTGTTTCACATATCTCGCATTTCAGTAAATATGTGAAAGACCCAACCACGTTATCGAAGTTAGAACCGGACGAGATAGCCAAGACTTAACGTATGAGGAGGTAACCGCCAAGATTTTGGATAGAAGGAGCATGTCCCACGCCAAGAAAGGTTATACCACAAGTTAAAGTTTTGTGGAGGAATCATGCTATAGAGGAAATGACCGGGAATTGGAAACGGAAATGAAAGCGAGGTATCCTCACCTTTTTCAAACACCAGTACGCACGCCAATTTCGAGGACTTAAATTTCATAAGGAGGGAGGTCAGAAGACTCAAATTTTTTTAAATAAAAAGGAATTTCCTTTATTTATTATTTTGAAATAGTAAGGGTTGATTTGATTAATGTGGATAGTTAAGGGTTAAATATGCAAATATTTCAAAAATAAGCAAGTGGTTATAAAATATTCATTATTGTTTGGGAATATTCGTTTGGTCGTGGAATATTCAGACTGATTTGGGAATATTCGTGACGACGGCCAAGCAGCCCATGTGTGGGCCCCATAACTAAAAAGCGATTGGATGAAGAAAAACGACAAATATAAGTTGTTTTTAAATAACTCACAGAAGTTGTTACCAAGTAATCATCGTTGGAATACCTATGGGTTAAAACACACTAATACGCGTTGTTGAACAAGAAAGACACCAGATTGCACCAATTATTGATTCTTACGAAGAAGGCACTACTCAATAATGGTTACGTGAATTATCGCTCAAAGATTTTATCGAGTTAATAATTGTCGCGTTGATATTTTATATTGTCGTTGTTTCAATAATTGTCATTACACAAGATCTTTCATTATCGAAGCAATAATTCATATTATCCGAATAATATTATTAGATAACATTATTGGCAATGTCTAGAAAGTTCGCTCTAAGGAGAGGTTTGGTCACCTAAATGCGCGCCAAGAAGAAGAAATTTTTATCGAAAGCCCCCCTTCCCGGGAACCGCCTCGTTGTCAATAATATGTGATTCGTAATATTATTTGTGAATAATTAATTATTGATTTATATGATGAGGAAAATATTGATTTTATGTGGATATAGATGGAGAAAATTTTAAATGACAATTGTTGAAAATTAATATTTTATCTTTTTCCGATAAAATAATTCATTTAAATATATTATTTTAATAATATATTAATCTGTGATATTTTTACAATGAATGTGGGATATATGAGTATATGAGGAGGAAGAGTATTTTGTGGCATTAAATGTTTAAAACATGTTAAACATGTTGGTGGACCCATTTATCGATCAAATTTGATTATACTTTTTGTAAAATTGCCCGCTTTGTGGATTTTGGCCAATTTCTATTTGGAATTTGGAAAACTTTCTTCGCAAAGTTGTAGAGAATTGAATTTCCTATAAAAATCTCGCGAGATTCGAATTTTCTGATGAAAGGGCTATTTATTATGAATTATTGAAGTTCAAGTTCAAATAATTGATTTTTGAAGTTTAAAATATTTAAAATTAGAAAACGTTTTTTTTCTTATTTTTTCTAGAAGGTGGTATGTGTTTGATGGCTGAAATCAGATTCTAGACATGTGTAGAAAATAATATAATTATATTATTAATTTATTAAATTTTTCGCTTTTTGTGTTCTAAGCAATTTTCTATAAATAGGTGCTTAGGTTAGAATTGAAAATCACAATTTAAAATCAAGTTTTCTCTCTATATTATCGAGTTTATTCTTGTGAGTATTTTGAGTATACTTTGAGTATTGCTATACTGTGCAAGTCCAAGTCATAGCCTATATCCTGTTTCAAATTAGTAAGATCGATCTTTCGAGGTAAGTGGATATTATTTTTTTTCAGAATGATATTATTTCTTCAATATCATTATAATCGAAATGTTGATCCAAGTTTTTATCAAATTTGGAACTTTTTCATGCTCTGGGTTAGGTTTATTCATGAGTTACTATTCATGAGTTACTATTCACGAAGTTACTATTCATGAAGTTACTATTCACGAAGTTACTATTCACGAGTACTATTCACGTAAGAAGCGTGAAGATTTTTTTGTGGAATTTCTATCTTTTGTGTCTGAGTTACTATTCACGATATAAGACTATTCACGATATCAAGACTATTCACGATACTACTAGATTATTCAACCTAAAAATAAAATTTCTTCTTTTCGTCTAAAACATCTATTCGGATACTAACTCGATCAGATCCATGTTTTGATCATTCTCGAATTTTACACCACTATGATTATTTTTGAGGTATTTTTGGGCGTGGATAAAACCAAGTACTAATCCTTAATCCTTAATCCTTGTCATTTTGTTTCACCGGATTCGCTTTTAAAAAATATTTTCATCATCCTCGCCTTAAATGATGATATTATTGAATATCTTTGGCCTCAGTAGGCAAAGATGAATGATTTCAAGAATATCTTGGGCCAGAGTGCAAAGATGAACAGTGTTGAGATGAATACGACCGATTGATTAATATCTTTGGCTCAGAGAGTAAAAAGATGAACAGTGTTTAAATGAACATGACTAATCGATGAATATCTTCGGCTCAGAAAGTGTAAAAAGATGAATATTTGATTCCAGATGCATATCGATTGATGTTACAGTGGATAAAATATTGATGATGGATCGTTAAATTCATAGATTATAGTAGATTTCATTCTCTACGTAACTCTTCTATGAATTATTATTTCACATGTAATATTGATCCAAACTTGTTGCCTATTGTATTCTATCGATTTTTCCTCGTTCAAGACTAACGATAATTTGTCAGATATTATCTTAGTCATAATATTCTTTATCGGGCTAGTTGAGCTCACCCTTTTCCTTGTTGTTCCATTTTTCTTCTCGTGGAGGCTAGAATGTAGCGAGTACTAGCTCTGGGGTATGGAATGAAGGTTCTGTAGAGAGTTGTTTAGTAGTCCTCACCATTTTGTAAAATAAACGAATCAATAATTATGATGGGGATTTATTTTTATTTATGAAGACAATATTATATTGTCACAGTAAGACAATATTATATTTAAACTCATTAAGATATATTGTCGTATTTCACACCTACATGGGTTCAGTATTATCAAGTCAGCCACAACTTAGTTTCAAAAGTTGAGAATATTACATTACACCATGTATTTGGCGTACTCGTAAATGGGTGTTCAAGGTATACCTCATTTTGCCTTCACTAAGGATCGCCATTCTATATATTCTAATTCAGCTTATTTACTTTGGTATGGGCTCGAGTTATGGAGGTTGACTCCTTCTTTATGTTCCGAGGGTATCCTAATTCTTTCTATTTGACATCTACACACATAAATTGTCTTGATTAGCACGTAGTATATACATACAACAATTAATAATTTTATACAAGTTATCTTTTATTTTGTTTAACGATGAATTTATTCAATTCATCTCCTTTTAAACTCTAAATCAGTTATTTATATTTTCAACGTTTCCCTCTATTCTAAGGTTATAGCCTAAGGTCTATCCCACCTAAGGTTTCTAACCCTAAAGCTTTGATACCAACTTGTAACGCCCACAAACTCTCTGTACTTGAAACCCTAACTCCCTGTTTTTTATTTATACCATTTCTATGAGCGGAATAATACTAATAATAATAACAATAATATAAATATCAAACTTAACATACATATATCAAAGTCTAATCCCAAGTACGCAACCTTTACTACAATACATTACATGATAGATACTAGATACCATTGTCTTAATACTATCTAACTATTACAAAAGATAACATAGGATTATTCTGATTGCTTTCCTTTTCCCTTGTTCTGGCATGAACATTCCGGTTGATCATGCTTAGCTGAAAACATTTAAATTTAAAGCAAGGATGAGCATTTGATTGCCCAGCAAGTAATAACAACAATAAATATGAGCTGAAAGAATTAAATGTTTTTCTTTGAATAACACTTCTACAACGAATCAACAGTTGTGAAGTAAGCTGAACCAATAATAACACCATAACAATTCTATATCAAATTTTTGAAACTACGTTTTGACTATAACTGGAGATTAGTCGACAGACTATGAACATTGTTTTTCATTTTCACTAGGGTTTAGTAGAACTTCATCCGCAAACCGTCATAACTTATGGGCACGAGGGTGATCATCCCAATGCGCCCTGTATTGATCAATACTACATGCAAGAACGATATTATCGTTCACTCTATCCACCTTAGGTGCACAAAAGTTTTCCCATGTTTGGGATGTTCATACTTAGTCTAAACCAAAACAATCTGGTTGGATACAATAACGTTCTATCTTGTTCAACAAAATTTTTATGTCTAGCTGAATCAAATAGCTTAGACGACTTTTTATGTCAACGTATACATACTGGAAACCAATGAGCATGTATCATCATATGATTAAATACAATGATTATCCAAGTGAGGACACTTGTCAAACCCTATATAGGAATTAACGAACATAATAAATATCTGAATCATACAATAATACAATGATCGGATAATGTAAGAACTTGTATGAATACAAAGATTGGATACATAATCAATAACAATAGAGTTAATAATCTGGCACAATAATATGATTCTGAAACTTTCTTACTCATGTCCATTACATAAAGGAAATGAAAAGTTAGGATACTTGCACAATGTAAAGGATAGTTCAGATACTTGCTCAATAATAATTGGAGTAAGTTTAGGAAACTTGCCTGAGCTGCTGCTTACAATAATGCAACTTAGTTCTATCTTTTATATCAAAACCTATCATTAATAAGATCATTCGTTCCATTAGAATAATATATCATATCACATAGTACTGCTAATTGCAGTCAGCACATAACCTAATCACATTGTCACCTACGTTTAACAGTCATTAGATCATAAACAAACACGTATCTAGTCAAATTATCTAAGTCCAAATCAATTTTTGAAACATGTCGGTATACCGACGACTTTATCGGGTAATTATCTAGTCTAAGACTCTATCGTGTAGTTCAATAGTCGTTTAGATATTTTACATATTAGTCATATTATTTTTCATAGCCTTATAATAATTTTTAAATAATTATTATAATTTATCATGAATTTTCAAACACTAAAATCATTATTAAATGATTTAAATATTAACTAATTCTATTATCATTAATATTTAATTAATATTAAACTATTAATGAAACTATTGCCAAAATATTAAAGTTATTTATAATAACTCAAAATATTTTTAAAGTATTAATATTACCCTTAAATGTTTTTTAAAAACATTTAAAATCATTTTTAAATAATTACCATTAATATTAGAATATTAATTTATTATTTATCAAAATATTAAAAGTCATTTATTATAACTTAGAATATTTTTAATTTATTTAATTCCTTTTAAAATGATTTTTAATTCAATAAAACCATTTTAAAACTATTTATTTAATATAATTATTAAATAAACTTAATATCATTAATATTAAATTATTAATGAAATTTACCTTTAAATATCAAAAGTTATATTTTATAACTTAAAATATTTTTAAACTATTTATTTTCATTTAAAATGATTTTTATAATATTAAAATCATTTTTAATTAATTTATTTAATATAATTACTAAATAAATCTAATATCATTAATATTTAATAATTAATGAAACTTATCTTAAAATATTAAAAGTTATGTTTTATAACTTAAAATTTTATTAAATACCTTATTATTATTTAAAATGATTTTAATATAATAAAATGATTTTTAATTAATTTATTTAATGCATTTATTAAATAATAAAACATCAATATTATTTAAATAATACTAATATTTATGGAAAATATGTTAAATTATTAAAAGTTAATTTTTATAACTTAAAATAATTTTTAAAACTATTTTCTGTAATTTTCAGAAATAAATTTCTATTTTAAATTGATTTTAGGAAATTTAATTAATTAAAGTTATTAAATTTGTCGCTAAAGCCTTTGGCGACAGTAAGTGTCGCCTTAGGTGTTCTTGAGAAACCCAAGTATTCAAAGTCAGTGTTCGAGTGAGCTTGTTTAACCATCAATAATTCTTTGTATGAGTTGCTTCTGGACATGATATTGATTACATGTTGTAGTAAGTATGAAAGAGTACAAGTTCATAACAATTTCTGAACCAAATCATAAAACATGAGGGAGATCTAAGCATCGAACATGTTTGTCGAGTATTCTTCACATTTCGGGTCGCTTAAAAATTCCGGTCGTAGTGGCCAATCAACCGGATTGATGGCTTTATAAAATTAATTCTGTTCATATTATGGGTGGTCTACACGTCGGGCCTTGAAGAAAAACTAATAGGGTGTCAAGTTTGATCATTGTTCAAGTCCAAACATCAACAAAAAGAAAGATCTAAGCCATCAAAGTGGCTGTCAGAGGTTGTTCTTCATTTCTGGGTTTTTCCAGAATGAAGAACAAAACGAGTATGCTACTTTGGGTCCTTATATTTCGCGTTTTGAGTTTGCTATAAGTGATCTATTGATTTCATATTGTAACCAACATGTAATACTATAGATCTAATAAATAAAGCACATATAACATCAACAAAATTGCTAGATGTATGCTGGTCAAAGTACCTTCTTGGAACTGTTCTTGAACATTTCTGGGTTTTCTCGAAATGTTCTTGAGCAGTTTCGTCAACCTATGTTTGACCAACCCTCAAATCGATTCTGTTACGTATTTGGGTAATATAAAAGCATGTATTTGTAGTACTCCTGCCAGTCTACAAATGGATTACAACAACATGGCCAAACTATAACATATCAAAGAAAATCGAAGCTCAAAAACGATCGATCGAAATTTCGGGTTTCGGGTTGCTCAGAAACTCAAAATTTCGATCCATCAACTCACTTTGACTATTTAATAACTTTTAATCTACAACCGATATGGACCTAATTCAAGTTCCATATTAAAGATCTCATAACAGACTACAAGATCAAAGCCTTAAACAACAAAAATACATATCTGACTGGGATCTATGGGATCTGACATTCATTGTCAGACCCTTATTTTCAAAAATTTCCAGATTTGGAAAATCATCAAATCTGAGCCTCTAGATGTTATGGATCTAACATCTAGCAACCCAGATCATTGATTAATACCCCATACAACATATTTAACACAAAAATATTTACATCAAACATAAGATCGAAAGTCAGATTTCTAATTTAGGGTTTACCTTTTCATAAACCAATCTTTGATTCTAGGCTTCTAATTTGTTAAGTGTGATAGTGGGACTTGATTTATGACTGATCTAGCAAGGCAATTTCGTGGGTTTGAGCTTGAGAGAGTTTGGTTGGGTGTTGGATGCACAAATGAGTAAATAATGTACTTTCTCTTTCTAAATCTATATGTAAAACATGTATTCAATGAACTTGGTTGATCACATGGATGAGATTTGTAGCTTGTAGGCTCATAGCTATGTAGACTAGGGTGGCTTGCAAGATTTGTCTAACAATAATTCACCAAATGGGACAAAAAGGGTAAAATGGTAATTTGTATTTTAATTTTAAGGGTATTCTTGTCCAAGGTGCTTGAATCTAGGGTTTAATCACTAGATTTTACATATTAAAGTTTCTCAAATAATTACTAGGGTTTGAAAAATTCAAAATTAAAGTGTAATAAAATTTTAATTTAAAACACACTAATTAAATTAGGGCTTTTAATAGAAAATTAGGGTTTAAATAATTAGGGTTCCTAAATATCATTAGCGTTCCCAAATTAACAAATCAATTTACTAAAATAGTAATTAGGGTTTCTAATTTTAGTAATTAGGGTTCCTAATTAATAAATTAGGGTTTTCAAATATTAATTAGGGTTTTCCTAATTAGCAAAAATTCTATAATATGCAACATAATTCATATAACACCATCTCTGACCGATCTTAAATTCCAGTTTTGAATTTCCAATTATGGTTTATGACAGTAATACTAGGGTTTGTCGTGATACACCATAATTGACTAACCAATATCGATCACACATATACAAAGATATATTTATATCATGAAAAAAATAATATTATAACTAATATAATATTATTATTCTCATTCATTGCTCAAAATCCAAAATTAGGGTTTGGATTCCATATCTCGATTTATCTTTCATATATAACATCATTAATTAAGTTAAAATAATTAACTTAATAATCGAACTAAAATTCATATAATAAAATAATAATTATAATAATTCCAATTATCATTTTATATATTATTTAAATAATACAAAGTCATATTTTCATGGAAAATAATTAATAAAACATTTCTAATATAAAATTAATTATTATAAGAATATACTTTATAATGATCAATAATTCTAAAATAAAATTATATGAAATTATTCATGTAATAAATAAATTTTATTTATCACATATATACATACATATTACTTGGCAAATATTTTCATCTTTTAAATAATAAAAAAAATTAATATACAAAATTTCTTATTTATTTATATAGAAAATTTCAGGTTATTACAGCAAACTCAACGATCGTAGAGTAGCCTCGACGATCGCAGTCTTCCCAAAAGGATACACTAGCTCACGAGGAGCTAAGAACATATCAGATTTTCCACACAACTTAAGATCATGGAGCTCGGCAGAGCTCGACACGTGCCCAACTATTCAGATCATGTAGAGGGAAGTTGCGAATACAGTTTGGAAAGACGTCTTACAAATTCACTTTAGAATTTCAGCACCGGAACTCTCTTGGGGCGCATCAGTGGTTAAGCCATGCAACTCCAAGATGAGGATTAGAGTCAAATCATCCATTGAAGCATCTCTCAGAAGACGATCGTTGAGTTTCCAAAATCATAGAGTCTATAGCAAACTCATCAAGCTACTCTACGTACTGAAAAAGTCAGCGGTCAGTCTACGTCAGTAATGCTTATTTTCTTAAAAGAAAATGAAAACTGAAAAACTATTCAGTTTATGGGGAATTACAGTTTCTTACTGGGCATCGTGCAATCAATGGTTGGATGACATATCACGGCTTATGCAGAGTCAGAAGGAACTATCATAAAGACAAATTCAAAATCTCCAAACAAGTTATCAAAAGCTATCGAACCTCTCTCCCTCCCTTTTTTAAACCCTAAAATCCTCTTCAAAGCCTGAATCCATTAAACCTTGAGTTTCGCCCAAATTACATTCAACTAACCCTCATAAGAATTCTGAAACTAAATACCCATATATTTTGAACCCTTAAAATGGAAGAATGGCGTGTTATAATTAGAATCCAACTCGGCTTCAAGAAGTTCGAAAGATCAAAAAAGAAGTTCAGGGATATACTTGAGCTTGTAAAGAATGCTGGGTTTTCTGAGTGCTTGGAAGCTAACACTCCAGTCTATACCGAGCTAGTGAAGCAATTCTACTCCAACACGACGATAGATTCTAGGGTTCTATCCACAAAGGTCAAAGGAGTAAGCCTAAAAATAAAAGCATTAGACATCAACCAATGTCTAGGGTTTCCTAACCAAGGTCTGATAAACCTTGAGGACATCGACATCAAAGAAGGCAAAAAGGTAATGCTGTAAAGCCCCCCAAATCCGGATACTTGAAACCCAAAATCGGTGCTTCACGATATCATTTCTTTGAGAGAATAATACTAATAATAATAACAATAATATAAATAACAAACTTAGTTTACATATATCAGAGTCTAATCCCAAGTACGCAACCTTTACTATAATTCCTTACATGATAGATAATATATATCATTGCCTTAATACAGTCTAACTATTACAAAAGATACCATTAAACATATTCTATTTGCTTTCTTTTTTCACTTGTTCTTGTCTGAACCTTCAGGTTGATCACTCTTAGCTGAAAATATTTAAATTAAGCAAGGATGAGCATTTGAGTGCCCAACAAGTAATAACAATTATAATTATATTTGGCTGAAAGAATTAAATGTTTTCTTTGTACATCACTTCTACAACGAATTAATAGTTGTGAAGTAAACTGAACCTATAATAATAACATAACAATTCTATCTCAAATTTTTGAAACTACTTATTGACTATATATATAGGGTAGTCGACATACTATGAACATTGTTTTTAGTTTTCGTTAAGGTTTAGCAGAACTTCATCTCGCAAACCGTCACGACTTACTGTGCACGAGGGGTGATCTCACTTAATGTGCCTCAGATTGATCAATACTACATTACAAGAACGATATGATAGTTCACTCGTCGCTTGCCAAGATAAAAGTTTTCCGTGATCGGGATGTTCATACTTTAGATCGAATCCGAACCAAAACAATTTGATTGGATACAAAAAGGTTTTATCATATTCAACGACATTTGAAATTTGTGTCTAGTCGATCAAATAGCTTAGGCGACTTATATATATATATATATATATATATATATATATATATATATATATATCAACATGTGATTAAATACTAATGATTATCCAAGTGGGGACACTTGTATAACCATATATAGAAATTAACGTAATGTAATATATATATCCGAATTATCATATACTAACATGTTGATAAACAATGATCGGATATAGAATATATCACAATAGGGTTAATAATATAGCATAATAATAATATAATTCGAAACTTCTTACTCATGTCCATTCAGATAAAGGAAATGCAAATGTAAGATACTTGCACGATGCTACCGCTACGATCAGTAACTTAGTTCTATCTTTTATATCACGACCTATCATTAATCAGATCATTTTACTGATTAGAATAACATATTATAACACATAACACTGCTTATTGCAGTCAACACATAACCTAATCACATTGGCACATAGGTTTAACAACCATTGAATAAAAATAATCACATATTTAATTAAATTATCTAAGTTTAGATCAATTTCAGAAACATGTCGGTGTACCGACAGTTTTATCAGGTAATTATAGAGTCTAAGACTCTGTCCTGTAACTTAGTATCAGTCATATTATTTTTAAATGACTTATAATATTTTTTAAACATTTATTATAATTTATTATGAATTTTCAAACATTGGAATCATTATTAAATGATTTAAATATTAAACAATTCAATTATCATTAATATTTAATTAATATTAAACTATTAATGAAATCATTTTCAAAATGTTAAAGTTATTTATAATAACTTAAACTATCTTTAAAATATTAATATTACCCTTAAATGATTTTTAAAAATTATTTTTAAATAATTACCATTAATATTTGAATATTAATGTACTATTTATCAAAATATTAAAAGTCATTAATTATAACTTAAAATATTTTTAATTTATTTGTATTCTTTTTAAATGATTTTTAAGTTAATAAAACCATTTTTAAACTATTTATTTAATATAATTATTATATAAATTTAATATCATTAATAATAAATTAATAATCATTAATATTAAATTATTAATGAAATTATCCTTTAAATATTAAAAGTTATATTTTATAACTTAAAATATCTTTAAACACTTTATTTTCATTTAAAATAATTATTATAGAATTAAAAATCATTTTTAAACTAAATTATTTAATATAATTATTAAATAACTTCAATATCATTAATAATAATTAATTAATGAAATTTATCTTTATATATTAAAAGTTATATTTTATAACTTAAAATATTTTTAAATACCTTATTATTATTTAAAATGATTTTTAATATAATAAAATCATTTTATTTAATTCATTTAGTAAATAAATTAATGATCATTAATATTAAATAATTAATGAAATTTGCTTTAGAATATTAAAAGTTATATTTTAGACTCAAATTTTTTTAAATAAAAAGGAATTTCCTTTATTTATTATTTTGAAATAGTAAGGGTTGATTTGATTAATGTGGATAGTTAATGGTTAAATAAAATATTTCAAAAATTCAAAAAGCAAGTGGTTATAAAATATTATTTATTTGTTTGGGAATATTCGTTGGTCGTGGAATATTCGAATATTGGTCGTGGAATATTCATCACGGAATATTCGCACGACACAGCAAACCATGTGTGGGCCCCATAACGGAAAAGCGATTGGATGAAGAAAACGACAAATATAAGTTGTTTTTAAATAATCTACAGAAGTTGTTACCGCTAATATCGTTGAATACCCTTGGGTTAAAAAAACACACTAATACGCCGTTGTTGAACAAGAAGACACCAGATTGCACCAATTATTGATTCTTACGTAAGAAGGCACTACTCAATAATGGTTACAGAATTATCGCTCAAAGATTTTATCGAAAGTTAATAATTGTCGCATTGATATTTTATATTATATTGTTGTTTCAATAATTGTCATTACACAAAGATCTTTCATTATCGAAGCAATAATTCATATTATCCTAATAATATTATTAGATAACATTATTGGCAATGTCTAGAAAGTTCGTCTAAGGAGAGGTTTGGTCACCTAATCAATGCGCCAAGAAGAAGAAATTTTATCGAGCCCCCCCTCTTCCTGAACCGCTCGTTCACAATATTGTGATTCTCGTAATATTATTTGTGTAATAATTAATTATTGATTTATATGATGAGGAAAATATTGATTTTATGTGGATATAGATGGAGAAAATTTTTAAAATGACAATTGTTGAAAATTAATATTTTATCTTTTTCTCGATAAAATAATTCATTTAAATATATTATTTTAATAATATATTACTGTGATATTTTTTTACAACTAATGTGGGATATATGAGTATATGAGGAGGAAGAGTATTTTTGTTGCAATAAATGTTTAAAACATGTTAAAACATGTCTGTGGGGACCCCATTTATCGATCAAATTTGATTATATATTTTGTAAAATTGCCCGCTTGTGGATTTCTTGGCCAATTTCTATTGGAATTTGGAAAACTTTCTTCTGCAAAGTTGTAGAGAATTGAATTTCCTATAAAAAACTCGCGAGATTCGAATTTTCTGATGAAAGGGCTATTTATTATGAATTATTGAAGTTCAAGTTCAAATAATCGATTTTTGAAGTTTAAAATATTTAAAATTAGAAAACGTTTTTCTTATTTTTTCTAGAAGGTGGTATGTGTTTGATGGCTGAAATCAGATTCTAGATATGTGTAGAAAATAATATAATTATATTATTAATTTATTAAATTTTTCGCTTTGGTGTTCTAAGCAATTTCCTATAAATAGGTGCTTAGGTTAGAATTGAAAATCACACCGTAAATCAAGTTTTCTCTCTCTATATTATCGAGTTTATTCTTGTGAGTATTTTGAGTATACTTTGAGTATTGCTATACTGCATGCAAGTCCAAGTCATAGCCTATATCCTGTTTCAAATTTAAGATCGATCTTCGAGGTAAGTGGATATTATTTTTTTTCAGAATGATATTATTTCTTCAATATCATTATAATCGAAATGTTGATCCAAGTTTTTATCAAATTTGGAACTTTTTCATGTCTGGGTTACTATTCATGGGTTACTATTCATGAGTTACTATTCACGAGTTACTATTCACGAAGTTACTATTCATGAAGTTACTATTCACGAAGTTACTTTATTTATTCAGTACTATTCATGAAGCGTGAAGATGTTTTTTTGTGGAATTTCTATCTTTTGGTGTCTGAGTTATTATTCACGATATTTAAGACTATTCACGATACCAAGACTATTCACGATACTAAGACTATTCACCTAAAAATAAAATTTCTTCTTTTTTTCGTCTAAAATATCTATTCGGATACTAACTCGATCAGATCCATGTTTTGATCATTCTCGAATTTTACACCACTATGATTATTTTTGAGGTATTTTTGGCGCGGATAAAACCAAGTACTAATCCTTAATCCTTAATCCTTGTCATTTTGTTTCACCGGATTCGCTTTTTAAAAATATTTTTCATCATCCTCGCCTTTTAAATGATGATATTATTGAATATCTTTCGCTCAGAAAGTAAAAAGATGAATGATTTCAAGAATATCTTTGGCTCAGAAAAAGATGAACAGTGTGTGAGATGAATACGACCGATTGATTAATATCTTTGGCCTCAGAGAAAAAGATGAACAGTGTGTTTAAATGAACATGACTAATCGATGAATATCTTTCGCTCTCAGCAAAAAGATGAATATTTGATTCCGTATGCATATCGATTGATGTTGTTGTGGATAAAATATTGATGATGGATCGTTAAATTCATAGATTATAGTAGATTTCATTCTCTACGTAACTCTTCTATGAATTATTATTTCACCGCTAATATTGATCTCAAACTTGTTGCCTATTGTATTCTATCGATTTTTCCTCGTGAAGACTAACGATAATTTGTCAGATATTATCTTAGTCATAATATTCTTTATCGGGCTAGTTGAGCTCACCCTTTTCCTTGTTGTTCCATTTTTCTTCTCGTGAGGGCTAGAATGTAGCGAGTAGTACTAGCTCTGGGTATGGAATGAAGGTTCTAGAGAGAGTTGTTTAGTAGTCCTCACCATTTTTGTAAAATAATGAATCAATAATTATGATGGGGATTTATTTATGTGGATATTGTCTTGAAGACAATATTATATTTAAAAACTAAGATAAGATATATTGTCGTATTTCACACATTTACATTTGTATTATGAAGTCAGTAGTTTGCTTTTTGTACCATGTATTTGGCGCACTCGTAACGGGTGTTGTGTATACCTATTTTGGGGGCGCCACAGCTTGGTATCGAGCTTAGGATATGATCTCCATGAGATCGGGAATAAAACTAGAGAGGGAGAGACGAGTAAATCCTTCGCTAAGGTGTCCTACCTAAGCTTATTTGTTAGTTGGTCAAGATATAGGATATTATGTGATATATCGATTTCTTAATTAACCCTTATTTTATGACAAGATTTGAGAATGTCGATCGAGAATATTAACAAAGGAGTAAATGAGACCGTGGAGATGCCTCAGACTCACCAACGAGGAGAACGCAACAGTCGGGTAATGTTCCTCCCGTGAACAACACAACCGAAAGCAGATGATGAACGAGGGATGTTTAGAAGCTTTCATAGCTCATGCAAAAATCGCATTTAGGAGGAGACTCGTGTTCAAAATACAGAGGAAATGATATAGAATTCACCGTGGTCACAAACCAAGCAGCTTCAAAGAGTGGGACCACCGTAACTCTGGGAAAGCCGGATCCGATTAAAGCGAGACGGGTCAAACAAATTACCAAGATATTCGATGTCTGGGATGCACGGAGAACAGAAAGTTCCATTCGCCGCCTTTTATGTTCCGTGGCGATGGCAGGCAGACATCGGTGGGAATCATGGAAGCGCACTCCATCCAAACCGCACTCAAAGATGTCATGGGAGACGTTTTCAAAACAGCTTCAATGACAAGTACTTCCTCGAAAGTATTCGCTATACGAAGGAAGTGGAGTTTATTAGACTAGAGCAGTATAATAATGACGACGGTGTCCCAAAGACGAGGCGTAAGTTCATGAGTTATCCTGTGTTTGCACCTCATTTGGTGGAGAATGAGGAACGATGACGCGGATGTTTCGAGAGGTTTGAAACCCGACATACGCCAAGATCTCATTTCTCATAAATTTTCTCTATTCAGATGTTGTCATGTGGCTCAGCTTGTTAGAGCGAGATAACGAGTACGCTCAACCGAGGGACCATAACCAGATCATATCAAGATAAGTAGCCATCGTAATAACGATAACCAAATGGAGAAAGAAGAATACGATTAAAGGCAGAACCACTCCGTGGTAATCGTGGCCATGAAAATAGAAGAAGTTTAGCCTGGGAGGAGATTTTAAAAGAGGAGATTCAACAACCACCATGTGAAGACGACGCCGCCAAGAGAGAACTAGTTTTATGGAGGAGAACCACCAACCGGTCAGACATGTTACAAATGCGGAAAGAGGGATATATCACCCAAACCGCCCACAACAGCTTTAAGGTATGCTATAATTGTGGAAAAGAAGGACATATCGCCGAGATCAGACGATATCGAAAACCTAGTTCAATGGGAATGGTGACTCAAAAGATGTCCCGTAAAAGTCAAAGTCAACGATTTCGGAAGAGCGCTTTTGTAATGACTATCGGTCAAATGCAAGGAACCCGAACGGTTAGCACGGGTTAGTTAATTATAAATTTTTCTAAGTATATACCTTACTAGATATTGGTTCTACCCATTCTTTTATCTCTTACTTGCGCCAACGCTAAACTCGACCGAGAAATTAGACTTTGACCTATCTCGTGGAGACTCCATTAGAGAAACTTTCATTACATCCGTTGTTTATAAATCTTGCTTGATTCAAGTTGGCACTATCACATTACCGTTAACCTTATTTCTATAGAGATATTTTTTTGATGTGATTTTAAGGTTAACTACTCATCACGCCAAATTGATTATTTTCGTAAGGTTGTTAGTTTTCATATTCCTAAGCAACCCGTTATTCAATTCAAGCAATCAAACCATTGTAGTCAAACATTTTCATATCAAGCCATGAAGTCATTCGCTTATTACGGATGTCAAATTTTCTTAGTCCATGTTATGGATTTGAATAAAGACACGCCGATTTGAATAATATTCCCGTTGTTATTGATTTTTCCCGACGATTTCAAGAATTTTTCGCTTACTCCCAAAGCTCGATATTAAATTTTGTATCGACTTTGAACCCCAGACAAAACTCATTTCTAAAATCTCACATCGAATGGCTCCTATTGAACTCGTGGAGTTAAAATTCAACTATAGAATTTGGTACCGAGCCTTTATCTTGTGACTTCCTTTCAGGAATTCACCTGCTTTTACTCTCTCGTAGGGACGCCATATTCGTAGGCGATAGTAAATCGATAGGTGTCATTGTGACGCATATCCAAGATTGGGATATGAGTCACAAGCTTGAGAGCAACCTAAGTCAAGAATCTAAATACGTAGCTTTCAGGCTTAGTTGGTTATTATCGGAGATTCGTCAAGGATATTCTCAATCGCTATTCCATTAACGCAATTGACTCAGAGAGATACAAAATTCGAATGGAGCAAGGAATGTGGGAAGAGCTTCAAGAACTCAAGAGGAGACTCATTTCAAAGACATGTTTCGATCATGCCATCTCGAAAAGTTAAAACGGTAGCCGACGCGATGAGTAGAAGATCATATGCGGAACGAAAAGCGATGATGTCAAGTATACGACAGAGCCAACTTTAATAGAAAAGTTAAGATCGCTCAAGCCACCGAATCTTGAAATGATGCGTATGAAGAAGAAAGTACAAGAAGGAGCTATTCCTAAGCTTAGAATTGATGAAGAAGGAATACTTCGAGTCCACTCTAGACTTTTGTGTTCCTAACGACTGATTTGAAGTACAAGATTATGATGGAGGCACACAACACGCCATTTGCAATCCATCTCGAAGTACTAAAATGTATCGTGATCTTCAACATACATTTTGGTGGAACAATATGAAGAGAGAGATTGCAAAGTTTATCTCGATGTGTTTAACTTGCTAACGGTAAAGGCGAGCATCTTGTACCTAAGGGTCCGCTTGCAACCACTGAGATTCCGGAATGGAAGTGGGAACACATTACTATGGATTTTCATTTTACGGGTCTTCCTACTACGTTTCTCAAGGCATCAATGCTATTTGGGTTATTGTTGATAGATTAACCAAGTTCCGCTTCATTTTTTACCGACACGGAGACTTATTCCTCGAACGCTTTTTCTAGTATGATGACGTAAATGAGATTGTGAGATTGCATGGCATGCCCAAGATCCATAGTTTTAGATCGTGACCCAAGATTCACTTCATGATTTTGGGTTAGTTTGCAGAAAGCTATGGGCACTAATTTATTTATCTGGCTTTGGTATACCATCCTCAAACGGATGGGCAATCGTAAAGGACTACTCAAACTCAAGATATATTAAAACTCGTGGTCCTAGATTTCAAAGGAAGTTGGGATAAGTACTTGCCATTGGTGGAATTCTCATACAACAATAGTTATTAAACAAATATAGGCATGGTTCCATTCAAGCATTATATGGACAAAAAATGTCGCTCTCCAATATGTTGGGATGAGGTGGGTGAAGCAACATTGTTGGACCCGAAAGTTAAAGACGTATTTATACGAAGATCTAATGATTTCGACAACGATACAAATGGCACAAGATCGATAAAAAGAGTTATGCGGATCTTCATCGAAAGGACGTGGAATTTAATGTAGGGGATCATGATTGTCATGAAGTTGCTTCCATGGAAGGGTGTTACAAGATTTGGGAAGAGAGGAAAGCTCAATCCATGATTTATCGTCCATTTCAAATTCTTGACCGAGTAGGAAATGTAGCCTATAGATTGCAAGCATCTCCGAGTATGTCTCGTGTTCATAATGTGTTTCATATATCCGCATTTCAGAAATATGTGAAAGACCCAACCACGTTATAGAAGTTAGAACCGGACGAGATAGCCAAGACTTAACGATGAGGAGGTACCGCCAAGATTTTGGATAGAAGGAGCATGTCCCACGCCAAGAAAGGTCATACCACAAGTTAAAGTTTTGTGGAGGAATCATGCTATAGAGGAAATGACCGGGAATTGAAAACTAAAATGAAAGCGAGGTATCCTCACCTTTTCAAACACTGTGTACGCACGCCAATTTCGAGGACTTAAATTTCATAAGGAGGGAGGTCAGAAGACCTCAAATTTTTTTTAAATAAAAAGGAATTTCCTTTATTTATTATTTTGAAATAGTAAGGGTTGATTTGATTAATGTGGATAGTTAAGGGTTAAATATGCAAATATTTCAAAATAAGCAAGTGGTTATAAAATATTCATCATCGTTTTGGGAATATTCGTTTGGTCGTGGAATATTCGCATTTACGGGAATATTCGCACGACTGCAGCAAAATGCATGTGGGCCCCATAACGGAAAGCGATTGGATGAAGAAAACGACAAATATAAGTTGTTTTTAAATAACGCACAGAGTTGTTACCGCTAATATCGCTGAATACCCTATGGTTAAAAACACTAATACGCGTTGTCAACAAAAGAAGATACCAGATTGCACCAATTATTGATTCTTACGTAAGAAGGCACTACTCAATAATGGTTACAGAATTATCGCTCAAAGATTTTATCGAAGTTAATAATTGTCATATTGATATTTTATATTGTCGTTGTTTCAATAATCATCATTACACAAGATCTTTCATTATCGGCTAATAATTCATATTATCCTAATAATATTATTAGATAACATTATTGGCAATGTCTAGAAAGTTCTCGCTTAAGGAGAGGTTTGGTCACCTAATCAAGGCGCCGCCAAGAAGAAGAAATTTTATCGAAAGCCCCCTCTTCCTGAACCGCCTCGTTGTCAATATTGTGATTCGTAATATTATTTGTGAATAATTAATTATTGATTTATATGATGAGGAAAATATTGATTTTATGTGGATATAGATGGAGAAAATTTTTAAATGACAATTGTTGAAAATTAATATTTTATCTTTTTCTCGATAAAATAATTCATTTAAATATATTATTTTAATAATATATTAACGGTGATATTTTTACAACGAATGTGGGATATATGAGTATACGAGGAGGAAGAGTATTTTTGTTGCAATAAATGTTTAAAACATGTTAAACATGTTTATGGACCCCATTTATCGATCAAATTTGATTATAAATGTAAAATTGCCCGCTTGTGGATTTCGGCCAATTTCTATTTGGAATTTGGAAAAACTTTTTCTGCAAAGTTGTAGAGAATTGAATTTCCTATAAAAACTCGCGAGATTCGAATTTTCTGATGAAAGGGCTATTTATTATGAATTATTGAAGTTCAAGTTCAAATAATCGATTTTTGAAGTTTAAAATATTTAAAATTAGAAAACGTTTTTTCTTTTTTTTTCTAGAAGGTGGCATGTGTTTGATGGCTGAAATCAGATTCTAGAGACATGTAGAAAATAATATAATTATATTATTAATTTATTAAATTTTTTCGCTTTGGTGTTCTAAGCAATTTCCTATAAATAGGTGCTTTAGTTAGAATTGAAAATCACACCGTAAATCAAGTTTTTCTCTCTATATTATCGAGTTTATTCTTGTGAGTATTTTGAGTATACTTTGAGTATTGCTATACGTGCAAGTCCAAGTCATAGCCTATATCCTGTTTCAAATTTGTAAGACCGATCTTTCGAGGTAAGTGGATATTATTTTTTTTTCAGAATGATATTATTTCTTCAATATCATTATATCGAAATGTTGATCCAAGTTTTTATCAAATTTGAACTTTTTTTTCATGCTCTGGGTTACTATTCATGGGTTACTATTCATGAGTTACTATTCACGAAGTTACTATTCATGAAGTTATTATTCACGAAGTTACTATTCACGTAGTACTATTCATGAAGCGTGAAGATGTTTTTTTGTGGAATTTCTATCTTTTGGTGTCTGAGTTACTATTCACGATACTAAGACTATTCACGATACTCAAGACTATTCACGATACTAAGACTATTCACCTAAAAATAAAATTTCTTCTTTTCGTCTAAAATATCTATTCTCGATACTAACTCGATCAGATCCATGTTTTGATCATTCTCGAATTTTACACCACTATGATTATTTTTGAGGTATTTTGGGCGTGGATAAAACCAAGTACTTAATCCTTAATCCTTAATCCTTGTCATTTTGTTTCACCGGATTCGCTTTTTTAAAAATATTTTTCATCATCCTCGCCTTAAATGATGATATTATTGAATATCTTCGGGCTCAGAAGCAAAAGATGAATGATTTTCAAGAATATCTTTGGCCTCAGAGCAAAAGATGAATGTGTGTGAGAGATGAATACGACCGATTGATTAATATCTTTCGCCTCAGAGTGCAAAGATGAACAGTGTTTAAATGAATATGACTAATCGATGAATATCTTCGCCTCAGAGTGCAAAGATGAATATTTGATTCCGTATGCATATCGATTGATGTTACTGTGGATAAAATATTGATGATGGATCGTTAAATTCATAGATTATAGTAGATTTCATTCTCTACGTAACTCTTCTATGAATTATTATTTCACGTAATATTGATCTAAAACTTGTTGTTCTATCAGATTCTATCGATTTTTCCTCGTCAAGACTAACGATAATTTGTCAGATATTATCTTAGTCATAATATTCTTTTATCGGGCTAGTTGAGCTCACCCTTTTCCTTGTTGTTCCATTTTTCTTCTCGTGAGGCTAGAATGTATGTAGTACTAGCTCTGGGTATGGAATGAAGGTTCTAGAGAGAGAGAGTTGTTTAGTAGTCCTCACCATTTTTGTAAAATAATGAATCAATAATTATGATGGGGATTTATTTTATATGTGGATATTGCTCTGTAAGACAATATTATATTTAAACTCACAAGATATATTGTCGTATTTCACACGTTATTTGTATTATTGAAGTTGTAGTTTGCTTTTGTACCATGTATTTGGCGCACTCGTAATGGGTGTTGTGTATTACAAATTTTGTCTACTAGATATTATACAAACTCAAAAGGAGTCCTCATTACAACTATTATCACACTATTTCACGTAATAGTGAGGACTACTAATGCTATCCTCTCGACCATTACTGCGCCCCCGACTCGTCAAGCCTATGTTCTCATTTCCTCAAGAGAACAAAGGAAAGAAAGGGTGAGCTCAACTAGCCCAAGAAGAAATATTATGACTAAGATAATGCGTAATAAATTATCATTAGCCTTCAACAAGTTGTTAAACCGATAAAATACAATAGACAACCAGCTTTAATCGCAATGAATAAGCAATCCATTAAAAGAGTCAAGTAGAGAATAAAGTCTACTATCTTTTAGGTTTTAAAAGGTTTTCATCAATTTTTATCGCCGAGACTCAAATTTTAATAAATAAACCACCACATCTAATCATCCCCGCACTACTGGCCAAGGATTTTCATCAAATTATCAATGGTCATGACTATACCGAATCACCCCCGGTCATAATCATACCAAAAACTATCCATCATCGCATTACAGTGCCATCGAGGACTTTTGTCACATCATTTATATCAAGTCATGATTATACCGAATGATCCTCGGTCATAATCATACTAAGTTCATCTATGCACGTAAGCCAAAGATAACATAATATAACATGAGGATGATGACAATGACATAGTAATTCAATAAAACAAGTTCAAGAATTATTTAATCCATGAATTATTAACGCCCAAATTGTCAACATGATATCGCTTTCAGAGAGTAAAATTCAAGAATGATCGTAAGAATATTTCCATGAAAAGATATCGATGAAACGCAAATATCAAGGATATTCTACTAATTTCATGGAGTATAAGTCAAAGTTTTAACCAACCGGGTATAATAAAGAATGGAATAACAAAAGAAATCACCATGCATACGCGATATCAGATAGACAAAGTTATTCCAATGTAATAATAATAACGGAACCAAAGTCGTGAAATTCACAACCGATGTGATGTTCCAATGTAATAATAAAGATGGAAACTGCATCCTGTAAAACACATGATAGATATTCCAATGAACGATAAAGATTTTAACCAGTCCTGTAAAACACATGCATGTGATGTTCCAAATGTAATAATAAAATCTAACCTGTGTCCTGTGTAAAACACATGCATGTGATGTTCCAATGTAATAATAGAAGAATGTCACCAAGTATAGGTAAATCACAGATACAAAAGTTATTCCAATGTAATAATAAGCAATGGAATAACATAAGGATTTCACCAAGTATAGGTATGCCCAGATACAAAGTTATGTATAGGGTATGCCACTTTTACAAAAGTTATTCCAATGTAATAATAATGAATGGAATAATGTAAGTTCTCTTCAAGAAGAAAGAATAAACACCCTTACCGTAAAAAGAACCGAATATAGAAGTAGTGAAGTAAGTTAGTAATACTCTTCTTCTTTCTATAATTTTCTCTCTATAGCTTCTCTCTATAATTTCTCTCTCTAGTTTCAAATGAAATTGTAAGAAAATAATGAAGGAATGAGCTTCTATTTATAGGAAAATGGAATGCATAAGAATTAATCCATGAACTATCCAGATTGATTTACTTTAACTGACGGTCCATATTTAAAGAAAAATCTTTTAAATAAAATATAATATATTCTATTTATATAAAAACATTTTACTATGCAAACACTATGCAATACTATGCAAAACACTATGCAAAAACACTATGCAACACTATGCATAATAAAATATAATATATTCTATTTATGTAATAACTTTAATAAAGTATTCTATTTTATATAAAGATGTTTCGCTTTTATTACGCTAATAATAATAATAAAACAAAACGTCATTATCGCTATAATAATTCATATTATTAATCGACAATAATGGAATCAAACCGAGTGACTTCTCACATAAGCATCAATAATCAATACCGCGTGCTACTATGCAACCACACGACATCGCATTTTTACTACCGAGTAGTTCAACAAGAACTACTGTGAAAACTTCCGCCGTTATTTCAATAAAAAATATTTTGTCGCTTTTTCAATCCGACAATAATTTCATTATGGGTCCACCAATGATTGAGTCTGTTGTATTTAATATTCCCTCGCTAAACCTAATATTCCCCACCAATCGAATATAATATAACCACTTGCATACTTTGCAAAATTTATAAATACTACCCACAACTATAATATTATCTCAAATTCACACTATAATATTAAAAATTATTTCGACAAAATTTAAATCTTTATCGATAAAACTGGGTCTCACAATCTCCCTCCTTATGGAATTTCGCCTCTAAATTAGGGTACGACTGGTATGATAAAGAGGTGAGGATACCTTGAATACCTTTATCGTTGAAAACATTAAATTCATCTTTGCAATCCTACCAAAGATATTCATTAACAATTCATCTTTGCACCACAAAGCCAAAGATATACAAATCAGAAACCAATAATGCCGAGACGCAGCCTTAATAGTATCACGACCACTAATTATCCATGCACCACTCGCCAAGGATATTCGTGTTTTCAATTACTACCATGATTATACCGAATAACCCTGGTCATAATCATACCAAGTCCATCAATGCACTACTACTAAAGACGATTTTTACCACATCCATGAATTAATATTTCATCACGAGACTCAAACTCTCAATAATTAATCCATATCATCGAATCATCCCCGCACTACGTGCCAAGGATATTCATTAAGATATCACGACCACTTAATTATCCATGCACTACTACCAAAGATAATCGTGTATTCATTAAGATCACGACACCACAAATTATCCATGCACTACTACCAAAGATAATCGTGGTATTCATTAGTATCACGACCACAAATTATCCATGCACTACGGCCAAAGATAATTGTGTATTCATTAAGTATCACGACCACAAATTATCCATGCATACTACTGCAAAAGATAATTGTGTATTCATTAAGATCACGACCACAAATTATCCATGCACTACTACTACCAAAGATAAACGTGTATTCATTAGTATCACGACCACAAATTATCCATGCACTACTACAAAAGATAATCGTATTCATTAGTATCACACCACAAATTATCCATGCACTACTACCAAAGATAATTGTGTATTCATTAGTATCACGCACCATAAATTATCCATGCACTACTACCAAAGATAATTGTGTATTCATTAAGATCACGACCATAAATTATCCATGCACTACTACGGCAAAGATAATTGTGTATTCATTAGTATCACACCACAAATTATCCATGCACTACTACCAAAGATAATTGTGTATTCATTAATATCACCACAAATTATCCATGCACTACTACCAAAGATAATTGTGTATTCATTAAGATTATCACACACAAAATTATCCATGCATCCATGCACTACTACAAAAGATAATTGTGTATTCATTAGTATCACGCACCACAAATTATCCATGCACTACTAAGAAAAGATAATCGTATTCATTAGTATCACGACCACAAATTAAATTATCCATGCACTACTACCAAAGATAATTGTGTATTCATTAGTATCAACGCACCACAAATTATCCATGCACTACCTACAAAAGATAATCGTGTATTCATTAAGTATCACGACCACAAATTATCCATGCACTACTACTAAAAAAAGATAATCGTGTATTCATTAAGATCACGACCACAAATTATCCATGCACTACTACCAAAGATAATTGTGTATTCATTACTACCACAAATTATCCATGCACTACTACCAAAGATAATTGTGTATTCATTAGTATCACGCACCACAAATTATCCATGCACTACTACAAAAGATAATTGTGTATTCATTAGTATCACACCACAAATTATCCATGCACTACGGCAAAAGATAATCGTGTATTCATTAGTATCACGCACCACAAATTATCCATGCACTACTACCAAAGATAATTGTGTATTCATTAGTATCACGACCACAAATTATCCATGCACTACTACCAAAGATAATTGTGTATTCATTAAGATCACGCACCACAAATTATCCATGCACTACTACCAAAGATAATTGTGTTTTCAATTACGTTATGATTATACCAACAATCCTCGGTCATAATCATACCAAGTCCATCTATGCACTACAAGCCACCATTTGACTTTCAACATAATATAAGCATGAGGATAATGATATAAAGAATCAATCAAATGAGATAAAGGATAAATATTAAACATTTATAATATAATTTATCCAGATTCAAGAATATCCCCATGTTATCAATCACTTAATAATCTCATAATCTAATATCATTAATATTATAACAATATTTTAATCACTTCTTAAATTTATAAACAATTTATCTCAATTGTTTACGCTTTTACCATATAATGCATTTAATCATTCAAAATGCCATACTCATAAGATATCATCACCAATTATCAAATCCTCATCAAAAAAAATATGCATATATTCTATATAGGATTCTCTAGCCATAAAATATTATTTTCAACTTTGTTACTTCACATAACATATTTAACTCATATGTTCAGAATTAAACTATTTTCATGAAAAATACCAAATCAATCCCAAAAATATTTCTTTTCTGGGATTTAGCATAATATAGTCCCATAATGAAAATATATTTTTCTCGGAATTTTTAAAATTCATTTACTATTTTTCAAAAATCAATTTCTAATTAATTCCTTAAGAAATTAGCTACCTCAAGTTTAACTCCAAAATTCCCAAATCTTTGCAGGACCTTACACATGTTAACGTGAGCTTCCAGTTTAAATTTCATGGTCATCGGAGTTATAGAACTCCGTTATAGCTTTTTCATTTGAAAAACCTAAATATTGAAATAGTCATAACTTGCTCATTTTAAGTCGTAATGAGCTCATTTTTGGACAGGAGGTACTTTATACCATATACTTTCATGTCCCAAAAGGCCAGAATTTTTCTCATAATTTAAGTGGCTGAAACAGCCTCTCTAAAATCATGGCAGAAGCTTTTTCGTTTTTGCAGCTTTGCACTCCTTTGCTAAAATCAGTCCACACAAAAATCTACAACACCTTTTCCAGTAATTCCACTTGGATTAGTTAGGTAACTCATAGATCTAACTCTAGGACTTGACCACATTCAAAAATTCAAAATATAATAGGAGATATGGTCAATTGAATTTCATGTTACGCTTTTCACCAAAATCTGATTTTCAACTCTTTGTGATTTCTAAGAAACTTTCATGTTTTCACATACTAACCAACATAACTCATCATAAAACTTACTAATACTTCACATACCCATGATTTTTATTAGTTCTATACTTTTATTATGACTTTCATCATAATCCACGTAAAATGCATCCTTTTAGTTGAAGAAATATTTGAGGGTTTAAGAAATGGGTTTTTTGTATCGGGGTCAATACAAAATTCGATTTCACGCTCTAGGTAGGCTAAGAAGTCTTCAAGAATACGCCAGAAATTTATTAATAATAGAAATATCATTCAAAAATCGTACTCTTATCCAAGACTTGGATAGACGTCACATTGATACCAACCGTGACTTCTATCCCTTAACCTAGATAAGACCTCACAATGATACCTATAAACTTGCCATCTTCATTCACGATGTCGCCATGTAAAGTCCGCTTTGTGCATTCCACACAAGGAAGTCAACAATGAAAGGTTCGGGCTCTTTACTTATGGCTTGATATAAAAGTTGATTAACTTTTAGGATTTGGTTACTTTGAATTCAGATAACAAAGTTGGTATAAATATAAAAGCTAACAACCTTACAAAAAAGAATAATGAGTAGTTAATCAATCATTTTCAAAAATTACCTCAAAGGCAAGTATTTTCAAAGAGATAAGATCGACAGTAACGTGAAAGTGTTTATTTGAAACAACAAGATTAATAAAAAAAGGAGGTAACGAAGGTTTCTCCCAACTAAGTTTCAATAGATAAATCAAAGTCTAATTTCTCCTGAGTCAAATTTAAACGCTGAACGCAAGCAAGAGAGATAAAAGAATGGGTAGAACCAGATCTAATAAGGTATAGACTTCAAGAAGAATTTATAATTAACTAACCCGTGCTAACTTCGCTCGTAAGTTACCCACTTTTTGAGAAGTCACGAAAAACGCCTTCCCAAAAAAACCACCGATTTTGTTTTATTCAGATCCGCCTTTGGTGCCACTATCCCACCTGGACTTCGACTTCACTATACGACAAAATCGAGCTAAATGACCTTCTTCTTGAAATTTCCACTTCTATTATCTTTGCCATGATTACCATCAAGTGGTTACCATTCTTAGCATGATAATTTTTCCCCACGATGGTTATCATTGTTCGATAGTCGCTGCCACCAAAGATGATTATTATCGTGTTGTTGGTCGTTACCTTTTGTTTGAATGAATCAACACTCTCATGTGCTTCATTGCTTATCTCAACATTTTCAGATGCCATTCTCAAACACCGCCACAAAACAATGGTTAATTAACATGTAACATATTATCCCTATATTCTCTAACCGACCAATTAAATACCAAATAAATTTAGGTAGGTCATACTAGCTAAGGAATTTTCTGCCTCCCTCCTAGTACTTATTCTCACATCTTAGCTGTGGATCATATCCCTAAGCTCGATACCAACCGTGACGCCCCCAAAATTAGGTATACGCCACCCATCTTGGGTCGCCACTTACATGGTACATAAATTCAAATACAACTTATTAATATAATCGTCGTGATACAATACGACATAAACCGTGAGTTTGAATACAAATTTTGTCTACTAGATATTATACAAACTCAAAAGGAGTCCTCATTACAACTATTATCACACTATTTCACGTAATAGTGAGGACTACTAATGCTATCCTCTCGACCATTACTGCGCTCCCCGACTCGTCTCCAGCCTATGTTCTCATTCATTTCAAGAGAATAAAGGAAAGAAAGGGTGAGCTCAACTAGCCCAAGAAGAAATATTATGACTAAGATAATGCGTAATAAATTATCATTAGCCTTCAACAAAGTTGTTAAACCGATAAAATACAATAGACAAACCAGCTTTAATCGCAAATGAATAAGCAATCCATTAAAAGAGTCAAGTAGAGAATAAAGTCTACTATCTTTTAGGTTTTAAAAGGTTTTCATCAATTTTTATCGCCGAGACTCAATTTTAATAAATAAACCACCACATCTAATCATCCTCGCACTACTACTGGCCAAGGATTTTCATCAAATTATCAATGGTCATGACTATACCGAATCACCCCCGGTCATAATCATACCAAAAACTATCCATCATCGCATTATGTGCCATCGAGGACTTTTGTCACATCATTTATATCAAGTCATGATTATACCGAATGATCCTCGGTCATAATCATACTAAGTTCATCTATGCACGTAAGCCAAAGATAACATAATATAACATGAGGATGATGACAATGACATAGTAATTCAATAAAACAAGTTCAAGAATTATTTAATCCATGAATTATTAACGCCCAAATTGTCAACATGACATCGCTTTCAGAGTAAAATTCAAGAATGATCAAGAATATTTCCATGAAAAGATATCGATGAAACGCAAATATCAAGGATATTCTACTAATTTCATGGAGTATAGAAGTCAAAGTTTTAACCAACTGGGTATAATAAAGAATGGAATAACAAAAGAAATCACCATGCATGCAGATTGCAGATGATACAAAGTTATTCCAATGTAATAATAATAACGGAACCAAAGTCGTGAAATTCACAACCCCATGTGATGTTCCAATGTAATAATAAAGATGGAACTGCATCCTGTAAAACACACAGATAGGATATTCCAATGTAATGATAAAGATTTTAACCAGTCCTGTAAAACACATGCATGTGATGTTCCAATGTAATAATAATAAAATCTAACTGTGTCCTGTAAAACACATGCATGTGATGTTCCAAATGTAATAATAGAAGAATGTCACCAAGTATAGGTAAATCACAGAGATACAAAGTTATTCCAATGTAATAATAAGCAATGGAATAACATAAGGATTTCACCAAGTATAGGGTATGCCATGATACATAAAGTTATGTATAGGTACGCCACTTTTTACAAAGTTATTCCAATGTAATAATAATGAATGGAATAATGTAAGTTCTCTTCAAGAAGAAAGAATAACACCTCACCGTAAAAAGAACCTAATATAGAAGTAGTGAAGTAAAGTAGTAATACTCTTCTTCTTTCTATAATTTTCTCTATAGCTTCTCTCTATAATTTCTCTCTCAGTAGTTTCAATGAATTCGTAAAGAAAATAATGAAGGAACGAGCTTCTATTTATAGGAAAATGGAATGCATAGTAATTAATCCATGAACTATCCGTATTGATTTACTTTAATCGACCATCCATATTTAAAGAAAAATCTTTTAAATAAAATATAATATATTCTATTTATATAAAAACATTTTACTATGCAAACACTATGCAATACTATGCAAAACACTATGCAAAACACTATGCAACACTATGCATAATAAAATATAATATATTCTATTTATGTAATAACTTTAATAAAGTATTCTATTTTATATAAAAGATGTTTCGCTTTTTTATTACGTTAATAATACGTAATAAAACAAAACGTCATTATCGCTATAATAATTCATATTATTAATCGACAATAATGGAATCAAACCGAGTGACTTCTCACATAAGCATCAATAATAATCAATACCGTGTGCTACTATGCAACCACACGACATCGTATTTTTTTACTACCGAGTAGTTCAACAAGAACTACCAGTAAAACTTCCGCCGTTATTTCAATAAAATATTTTTGTCGCTTTTTCAATCCGACAATAATTTCTGTATGGGTCCACCAATGATTGAGTCATTGTATTTAATATTCCCTCGCTAAACCGAATATTCCCCACCAATCGAATATAATATAACCACTTGTGATACTTTTGCAAAATTTATAAATACTACCCACAACTATAATATTATCTCAAATTCACACTATAATATTAAAAATTATTTCACTAAATTTAAATCTTTATTGATAAAACTGGGTCTCACATTTATATGACTTAGATTCAATGAATTTAACTTGTAAGGTGTCAAAGAGGATAAGATTGGAGGAGTTTTAGGCATGTGCTATAAATCTAGAGTGGTGACTTTGCAATCTAGCTTATTAAATAAATACCAAAAGGCTATTTTAGCAAACTAATAAAATATTTTAATGGTATTCTTGTCCATGACACTTGAATCTAGGTTTTAATCATTAGATTTTAAACCTTAAGGTTTCCCAAATAATTTCTAGGGTTTAAAAATTTAAGATTAAAGTTTAATAAAATTTTAATTATAACTTACTAATTAAAATTAGGGTTTTTAATAGAAAATTAGGATTTTGTTAAAAAATACTTAGGGTTTCTTAATCTAATTAGGGTTCCTCTAATTATGAATTAGGGTTTCCTAATGAACATAATTATTTACTAAAATAATAATTAGAGTTATCATCTTAGCAATTAGAGTTTTAAATTGGAAATTAGGGTTTTTAATTTATAATTAGGGTTTCTAGACAATAATTAGGGTTTACATAATTAGCATAATATAATAATGGTCTTAAATCACGTACCACAATTTCTTACTAATTGCAAACTCCGGTTTGAGTTTCAAGTTAGGGTTTAACGAATTAATGCTACTATTTTAACATGCCTCAACATATTTGACCAACCATTATCTATACGTACATACAGTACATATTAATAGCACTGAAAATTCAAATATAATATTATTATATTATTATTCTCATTCCTTGATAAAAATCCGAAATTAGGGTTTGGATTCCATATCTAATTTATTCTTTCATATTTAACCTTAATAATTAAGGTAAAATAATTAACTTATTAATCTGTACTAAAATTCATATAATAAAATATTTATTCTAAAAATCACTCCATATATTATTTAAATAATATATGATTATATTTTCATGGAAAATAATCAATAAAACATTTATGCTATAAAAGTAATTATTATAAGAATATACTTTACAAAAATCAATAATTTTAAAATACAATTATTTGTAAACATTTATGCAATAAATATATTTTTATTTACCACATAAATACATATACACATTATCTTGTACAAATCCTCATCCTTAAAATAATAATAAAAAAAATTTATATGCAAAATTTCTTATTTATTTATATAGAAAATATCGGGTTGTTACAGTCACCCTCCCTTATAAAGATTCCGTCCCCGGAATCACCATTTTAAGACCTATACATACACGGGTACATAGCATACACAATTATTGCAATTAGATCTCGATCAACTTTGATCAAACTGATCTTTAACTATCCTCATAAAGCTTGTCTTTCTGATTAAACGGAAATTTAATTTCTAAAAGAACTCAAATTTCTCCCTCAAAATTTCTTTATAAAATAATTTACTATATATAAGAAAATAATATATAAGAAAATAAAATTTATTCGAGTAATACCTGGAGTTACATCCCCTGCTGCTACTGTTTCTTGAATGGTCATGTTGAAGACTCCTTCGGTTGGTTCTGTTGGTTCATTTGTTGAAGTCGGTCCCGTTATCGCCAATGTCCTGCTGCCTTTCCTTGTATTTGCATTCTTTGTCTCCCTTCTCTTCCTTGGACAGTCTTTCTGTAAGATCCCAAATTATTAATAAATGAAATTTATTTTCCTCTATTTATTATTTTGAAATAGTAAGGGTTGATTTGATTAATGTGGATAGTTATGGGTAAAATACGCAAATATTTGAATAAGCAAGTGGTTATAAAATATTCATTATTATCGGGAATATTCGTTTTGGTCGTGGAATATTTCGTGATCTGTTTGGGGAATATTAGATTCGATTTGCCAGCATCTTTTGTGGACCCCATAACTGAAAGCGATTGGATGAAGAAAACGACAAATATAAGTTGTTTATAAATAACGGCGTAGTCTTTTACCGTTAATATTGTTGGAATACCCTCATTGGTTAAAACACACTAATACGCTGCGTTGTTGAACAAGAAGATTACAATGATTGCACCAATTATTGATTCTTACGTAAGAAGACACTACTCAATAATTGTTACTGATAATTATCGCTCAAAGATTTTATTTTATTGATTCAATAATTCTTTGCATTGATATTTTATATTATTGTTGTTTCAATAAATTGTCATTACACAAGATTTTCTATTATCAGAGCAATAATTCATATTATCTCGAATAATATTATTGGATAACATTATTGGCAATGTCTAGAAAGTTACATCTAAGGAGAGGTTTGGTCACCTAATTGCACGCCAAGAAGTGAGAGATCCTTATCGAAAGCCCTCTTTCACGAAGGACGGCACGGTCACAAGAAGATCTTGTGATTCTGTAATATTATTTGTGAATAATTAATTATTAATTTATATGATGAGGAAAATATTGATTTTACGTGGATATAGATGGAGAAAATTTTTAAAGTGACAATTGTTAAAAATTAATATTTTATCTTTTTCTGATAAAATAATTCATTTAAATATATTATTTTAATAATATATTAACGGTGATATTTTTTTAATGAATGTGGAATATATGAGTATATGAGGAGGAAGAGTATTTTTGTGGGATTAAATGTTTAACACATATTTTGTGTGTTGGTGGACACAATTATTGACCGAAATTTGATTATAGCTTGTAAAATCGCCCGTTTGTGGATTTCGGTCAATTTCTGTTTGGAATTTGAAACACCTTTCTTCTGCAAAGTTGTACAGAATTGAATTTTCTATAAAAACTCGCGAGATTTGAATTTTCTGATAAAAAGGCTATTTATTATGAATTATTGAAGTTCCGAAGCTCCAAAATAATTAATTTTTGAAGTTTAAAATATTTTTAATATGAAAAACATTTTTGGTGATTTGAGTGTGGTTCTTGCATGTGTTTTAATAGCTGAATTCAGATTCTTGGTGCGTATGTAGTTTTGGAAAAAATATAATAATATTTATTAAATTTTCTACTTTGGTGTTCTAAACATTTTCCTATAAATAGGGTGCTTAGGTTAGAATTGAAAATCACACCAGAAACTGAAGTTTTCTCTCTCTATATTATCGAGCGTATTCTTGTGAGTATTTTGAGTATACTTTGAGTATTGCTATACTGCAAGTTCAAGTCATAGCCTATATCAAGGTGTTTCAACTAAGTAATTGTCTTTCGAGGTAAGGGATGTTATTTTATTCAAAAATGATATTATTTCTTCAATATCATTATGCCAAAATATTGGTTGGAAATTTTATCAAATTTGGAACTTTTTCATGCTCGGGGTTACTATTCACGAAAGTTACTATTCATGAGTTACTATTCACGAAGTTACTATTCATGAGTTACTATTCATGAGTTATTATTCACGAAAGTACTATTCACTTAAGCGTGAATATGTTTTTTTTGTGAAATTTCTATCTTTTGGTGCTCTGGAGTTACTTTATTCACGATCAAAGACTATTCACTTAATACTGCAAGACTATTCATTAAAAATGAAATTTCTTCTTTTTGTCCAAAATATCTATTATGGATACTAGCTTTGATTGTATCCATATTTTGATCATTCTTGAATTTTACTCCACTCGATTACTTATGAAGTATTTTTGAACTTGGATTGTTTAAAATACTTGAATCCTTAATATTTGTTCTTTTGTTTCATTGGATTCGCTTTTCTTTGAAATATTTTTCATCATCCTCGGTCCTAAATGATGATATTACTAAATATCTTTGGCCTGTAGTGCAAAGATGAATGATTTCTTGATGAATATCTTTGGTCCGTAGTACAAAGATGAATAGGTGTTGAGATGAAAATGACTCATTGATTAATATCTTTGGCCCAGTAGTGCAAAGATGAGCAGTGTTTTTATTTAACATGACTAATCGATGAATATCTTTTTGCCTGTAGTGCAAAGATGAATATTTGATTCGAGATATATATTGATTGATGTTACAGGATAAAATATCGACGATGAACTTTTAAATTCATATATAGAAGATAGTAGTTTGCATTCTCTACTTAACTCTTCTAATGAATTGTGGTTTCATTGCAGATTGTTGATTTAAAACCGGTTGTCTATTGTATTCTATTAGATTTTTCCTCGTTGAAGACTAACGATAATTTGTTGTATATTATCTTAGTCATAATATTCTTCATCGGGCTAGTTGAGCTCACCCTTTTCCTTTTGTTCCATTTTTCTTCTCGGGAGGTGAGAATGTAGCAGTACTAGTCGGGGTATGGAATGAAGGTTCTAGAGAGAGTTGTTTAGTAGTCCTCACCATTTTGTAAAATAATGTATCAATAATTATGATGGGGATTTATTTACGTGTGGATATTGTCTAGATGGCAATATCTGTATTAAACTCATAGTTTATATGTTGTAATAATAAAGTTGTAGTTATTTCTGTACCATGTATTTGGCGACTCAGAATGCGTTGGATGGAATGGACCTATTTTGGGGCGCCACGGTTGGTATATCGAGCTTAGGATATGATCTCTGGCGGAGATCGTGGAATAGAACTAGGAGGGGGGAGACGAGTAAATCCTTCGCTAGTGTGTCCTACCTAAGCTTATTTGTTAGTTGGTTAGTATATAGGGATATTATGTGAGATATTGATTTCCTTAATTAACCCTTGTTTTATGACAAGATTTGAGAATGTCGATTGAGAATATTAACAATTGGAGTAAATGAGACCGTGGAGATGCCTGCATTTTACCAACGAGGAGAAGCGTGCAACAGTCGGCAATGTACCTCCGTGAATAACCCCAACCGAGCGAGATGATGAACGAGGGGATGTTTAGAAGCTTTTTGCAGTTCATGCAAAATCGCACGAGGAGACTCGTGTTCAAAATACAGGAGGAAATGATAGCAATTCACAGTGGTCACAAATGCAAAGTGTCAAAGAGTTGGGACCACCGAACTGGGAAAGCCGGATCCGATCATGGCGGAAACATGGGTCAAACAAATTACCAAGATATTCGATGTCTTAGGATGCACGGAGGAACAGAAGGTTCCATTCGCCACCTTTATGTTCCGTGGCTAGGCAGACATGGTGGGAATCGTGGAAGCGTACTCCATCCAATCGCACTCAAAGATGTCATGGGAGACGTTTGAAAGCAGTTCAATGACAAGTACTTCCCCGAAAGTATTCGTCATATGAAGGAAGTGGAGTTTATTAGATCTGGAGCAGAATAACATGACGGTGTCCCAAAGACGAGGCGAAGTTCGCGGAGTTTTCGAGTTTGCACCTCATTTGGTGGATAATGAGGAATGTATGACGCGAATGTTTCGAGAGGTTTGAAACCCTAAGATATGTCAAAGATCTCATTTCTCATAAATTTTCTCTCAGTATTCAGATAAGTTGTCAGCAGGCTCGGTTGTTAGAGCGAGATAACGAGTACGCTCAACCGAGGGACCATAACCAGGATCATATCAAGATAGCGCCATCGTAATAACGATAACCAAATGGAGAAAGAAGAATACGGACAAAGGCGGTAACCACTCCGGTGGTAATCGTGGCCATGAAAATAGAAGAAGCGAGTCGGGAGGAGATTTTAAAAGAGGAGATTCAACAACGACCATGTGAAGCGCGCCAAGAAGAGTAACCGGTTCCAAGGGAGGAGAAAGACCACCGGTCGTATGTTACAAAATGCGGAAAGAGGGACATATCACCAAACCGCCCACAACAGTTTAAGGTATGCTATAATTGTGGAAAAGAAGGACATATCGCTCGAGATCAGACGATATCGAAACCCGATCCAATGGGAATGGTGACTCAAAAGATCATCCCCGTAAAAGTCGAGTCAACTATTCCTGGAAGAACGTTTGTCGTGACTGGTCAAAATGCGAGGAACCCGAACGAAGTTAGCACGGGTTAGTTAATTATAAATTCTTGCAAAGTTTATACCTTACTAGATACCGGTTCTACCTAATCTTTTATCTCTCTTTGCATGCGCTCAACGTTTGAACTTGACTACGGAGAAATTAGACTTTGACCTATTTATGGAGACTCGTTAGGAGAAACTTTCATTACATCCGTTGTTTAGAAATCTTGCTTGATTCAGGAGTTGGCACTATCACATTACTCGTTAACCCTGATTTCTATAGAGATATTTGCTTTTGATGTGATTTTAAGGTGAACTACTCATCATGCCGAAATTGATTACTTTCGTAAGGTTGTTAGTTTTCATATTCCTAAGCAACTCTGTTATTCAATTCAAGCAATCAAACCATTGTAGTCAAACATTTTCATATCAAGCCATGAAGTCATTCGTTTATTACGGATGTCAAGTTTTCTTAGTCCATGTTATGGATTTGAATAAAGACACGCCGATTTGAATAATATTCCGTTGTTATTGATTTTTCCCGACGTATTTTCAAGAATTTCTTGGTTTACTCCCAAAGATCGATATTAAATTTTGTATCGACTTTGAACCCCAGACAAAACTCATTTCTAAAATCTTATATTGAATGGCTCCTATTGAACTTCGTGAGTTAAAATTCAACTATAGAATTTGGTACTGAGCCTTTATCCGGTGACTTCCTTTGTGGAATGCAAGCCGCTTTCATCTCGTAGGGGACACCATATTCTTGCGATAGTAAACCGATAGGTGTCATTGTAACGCATATCCAAGGTTGGGATATGAGTCGCAGATTTGAGAACAACCTAAGTCAAGAATCGAAATACGTAGCTTTCTAGGCTTAGTTGGTTATTATCGGAGATTCGTTGAAGGATATTCTCGAATCGCTATTCCATTAACGTGACTCGTAGAGATACAAAATTCTAATGGAGCAAAGAATGTGGGAAGAGCTTCAAGAACTCAAGAGGAGACCCATTTCAAAGACATGTTTCACCATGCCATCCCGGAAAAGCGAACGTGGTAGGCGACGTGTTGAGTAGAAGATCAGATATAAGTACGAAAGTACGATATTGTCAAAGACTAATTTCAGATAATTTACAAATAATAGAGATAGAGAAAACTCTAGGTACCCACGTGATGATATACTGAGTATAATCAACTTTAATCGATAAAGTTAAAGTCGCCTTCAAGCTACACACCGGAGCTGATGAATTTGAAGAAGGAGGTGCAAGAAGTTGTTATTTCAAAAGCGAGAATCAGTGAGGTGAGGAAATCTCAAAACTTCGATTTATTAATCCATTTGAAATTCTCGATCGAATAGGAACTGTAGCCTATAGACTCGTTTTACCGCCAAGTATAACGCGTGTTCATAACGTTTTTCACGTATCGATGTTACGTAAATATGTGGACGACCCAAACCACGTCATTGAAGTTAGAACCGGACGAGATAGCCAAGACTTAACGACGAGGAGGTACACCACAAGATCTTGGATAGGAAAGAACATGTCCTATGTCTCGAGGTTATACCACAAGTTAAAGTTTTGTGGAGAAACCATGCTATTGAGGAAATGACCTGGGAGTTGAAAACGGAAATGAAAGCGAGGTATTCTCATCTTTTCGAAATACCAGGTACGTACGTCAATTTTGAGGACGAAATTTCATAAGGAGGAGAGGTTGTAAGACCCCAAATTATTAATAAATGAAATTTATTTTCCTCTATTTATTATTTTGAAATAGTAAGGGTTGATTTGATTAATGTGGATAGTTATGGGTAAAATACGCAAATATTTCGAATAAGCAAGTGGTTATAAAATATTTATTATTGTCGGGGAATATTCGTTTGGTCGTGGAATATTCATGCATTGTCGAGGAATATTAAATGCATTGACCAGCGTAGTCTTTTGTGGGCCCCATAACGGAAAGGATTGGATGAAGAAAATGACAAATATAAGTTGTTTATAAATAACTGGCGTAGTCTTTTACCTGTTATCATCGTTGGAATACCCGTTGGTTAAAACACACTAATACGCGTTGTTGAACAAGAGTATAGCACCAGATTGCACCAATTATTGATTCTTACGTGAAGGCACTACTCAATAATTGTTACAAGAATTACTTGCTCAAAGATTTTATTTTATTGATTCAATAATTTACGATTGATATTTTATATTATCGTTGTTTCAATAAATTGTCATTACACGTGATTTTCTATTATCTGAGCAATAATTCATATTATCCGAATAATATTATTGGATAACATTATTGGCAATGTCTAGAAAGTTTCATCTAAGGAGAGGTTTGGTCACCTAATCAAGGCCGCAAGAAGGAGAGATCCTTATTGGAAAGCCCTCTTTCCTAGAACTAGCGGCAGTTGCGATTGTGATTACGTAATATTATTTGTGAATAATTAATTATTGATTTATATGATGAGAAAAATATTAATTTTATGTGGATATAGATGGAGAAAATTTTTAAAGTGACAATTGTTGAAAATTAATATTTTATCTTTTACGATAAAATAATTCATTTAAATATATTATTTTAATAATATATTAACGGTGATATTTTTTTAATGAATGTGGAATATATGAGTATATGAGGAGGAAGAGTATTTTTGTGGATTAAATGTTTAACACATATTTTGTGTGTTGGTGGACACAATTATTGACCGAAATTTGATTATAGCTTGTAAAATCGCCCGTTTGTGGATTTCGGTCAATTTACATTTGGAATTTGAAACACCTTTCTTCCGCAAAGTTGTACAGAATTGAATTTTCTATAAAAACTCATGAGATTTGAATTTTCTGATAAAAAGGCTATTTATTATGAATTATTGAAGTTCAAGCTCCAAAATAATTAATTTTGAAGTTTAAAATTTTTTAATATGAAAAACATTTTGGTGATTTGAGTGTGGTTCTTGCATGTGTTTTAATAGCTGAATTCAGATTCTTGATGCGTATGTAGTTTTGGAAAAAATATAATAATATTTATTAAATTTTCTACTTTGGTGTTCTAAACATTTTCCTATAAATAGGTGCTTAGGTTAGAATTGAAAATCACTTTTAAACTCAAGTTTTCTCTCTATATTATCGAGCGTATTCTTGTGAGTATTTTGAGTATACTTTGAGTATTGCTATACGGTGCAAGTTCAAGTCATAGCCTATATCCGGTGTTTCAACTAGAAGTACTGTCTTTCGAGGTAAGGGATGTTATTTTATTCAAAAATGATATTATTTCTTCAATATCATTATGCCAAAATATTGGTTGGAAATTTTTATCAAATTTGGAACTTTTTCATGTCGGGGTTACTATTCACGAGTTACTATTCATGAGTTACTATTCACGAGTTACTATTCATGAGTTACTATTCATGAGTTACTATTCACGAGTACTATTCACGAAGCGTGAATATGTTTTTTTTGTGAAATTTCTATCTTTTGGTGTCGGAGTTACTATTCACGTATACAGCACTATTCACGAATACGGCACTATTCACCGAAAAATAAAATTTCTTCTTTTTGTCCTAAATATCTATTATAGATACCAGCTTTGATTGTATCCATGTTTTGATCATTCTTGAATTTTACTCCACTCTGATTACTTACGAAGTATTTTTGAACTTGGATTGTTTAAAATACGAATCCTTAATATTTGTTCTTTTGTTTCACTGGATTCATTTTCTTTGAAATATTTTTCATCATCTTCAGTCCTAAATGATGATATTATGAATATCTTTGGCACTCAGTAGTGCAAAGATGAATGATTTCTTGATGAATATCTTTGGCCCGTAGTGCAAAAATGAACAGTGTTGAGATGAACATGACCTCATCGATTAATATCTTTGGCCCGTAGAGTGCAAAGATGAACAGTGTTTAGACGAACATGACTAATCGATAAATATCTTTGCTTTCAGTGCAAAAGATGAATATTTGATTCCAGATATATATTGATTGATGTTACGAGGATAAAATATCGACGATGAACTTTTAAATTCATATATAGAAGATAGTAGTTTACATTCTCTACTTAACTCTTCTAATGAATTGTTGTTTCATTGCGATTGTTGATTTAAAACCGGTTGTCTATTGTATTCTATTAGATTTTTCCTGTTGAAGACTAACGATAATTTGTTGTATATTATCTTAGTCATAATATTCTTCTTCGGGCTAGTTGAGCTCACCCTTTTCCTTTTTGTTCCATTTTTCTTCTCGGGAGGCAAGAATGTAGCGAGTACTAGTCGGAAGGTATGGAATGAAGGTTCTAGAGAGAGTTGTTTAGTAGTCCTCACCATTTTTATAAAATAATGTATCAATAATTATGATGGGGATTTATTTACGTGTGGATATTGTCTAGATGGCAATATCTGTATTAAACTCATAGTTTATATGTTGTAATAATAAAGTTGTAGTTATTTCTGTACCATGTATTTGGTGACTCAAAATGGGTTGGATGAAATGGACCTATTTTGGGGGCGTCACACTTTTGCCTTATGCTCCATTGATGCACAAATAAAACACCCACTATACATTCTTAAATTGGGGTGATTAGAGAGATATGTCCCTCCCGCCCACACTTCAGAAAGACACATTCTTTCCTTTTAAATACTCTCGAATGATTCTTTCTACAATTTCTACAATGCACAACTTGCTTCTTTCCACCTTCTGGCCTATTTTCCGTATTTCCAACATTATCACCTTTCCTCTTTCCAGTTCTACTACCACTACTCCCTTCTCCGGCTTTAACTTGATTTGTCTCCCACCAACAATTCACCCCTCCTTTCATTGTATAGGTTGTGAAAGCTGTCTTTTGCCCCTCCGTTACCCTGGCGATCACAACCACTTCTACAGGGTCAATTGATCCTCTAAATCCTGGAGGTTCGTTTGCCTTAAAGTCTTCAAAGTTTTCCGATCGATTGTCTGACTGATTTCCCGCGGCTGGTAATCCATTCTGCATAGCTTGAGCGTCTATATTCGTCATATTCTGTATCGGGCCTGGTTGCCCTCCAGCTTTGTTGACAGGTTCTTCTGTCCTTTGGTTTCATTTTCGTCTTGGCGGCATTATCTGATTAAATAAATCACGTTCATCTAACTAATTTATAGTACTTTATAGCACATCACATACTGCTTTAAACATTCTATATCCCTTTGTGACATAAAAGTAGGGAATCACTGCCACAACTTATACGAAAGTTGAGAATATTACGTTACACATCATAGAGCATACATATTCTACCAATACTACTTATTTCTTACACCTTTACTAATGATCATTTGCTTAGTAATCTGTTTATTCCCATTATCCTCAATAATCTATTTATACCTAACTATACCTAGTTCGTCCAACTTACCACACATTATGAGTTTAAGAACTCACCACAAACATATGAGTTTATGAACTCGACATTGACCACATATTCTTTAACTATATTCTGCCTACCAGTTATTCTATTGTTTCTGGGTTCAGTACTACATTTTCCAAAAATAACTACCTCATTGAGGTAGCTTTCAATGTGAGCCTCTATTTCAGCTATTGGCTTCGATATTGGCTCAGTTATATAGATCTGCTCCTTCTTTACGATCTGAGAGTATCCTAACTCTTTTCTATCTAATATCTATACACATAAATTATACTGACTAGCATATAATATATACACACAACACATAATAATTTTATATACGTTATCTTTTATTTTGTTTTACGATGAATTGATTCAATTCATCTCCTTTTAAACTCTAAATGAGTTATTTGTATTTTCAACGTTTCCCTCTGTTCTAAGGTTGTAGCCTAAGGTCTAACCCACCTAAGGTTTTGAACCCTAAGCTCTGATACCAACCTGTAAAGCCCCCCAAATCTGGATACTTGAAACCCAAACTCGGTGCTTCACGATATCATTTTCTATGAGCGGAATAATACTAATAATAATAACAATAATATAAATAATAAACTTAGTTTACATATATCAGAGTCTAATCCCAAATACGCAACCTTTACTATAATTCCTTACATGATAGATAATATATATCATTGCCTTAATACAGTCTAACTTTTACAAAAGATACCATTAAACATATTCTGTTTGCTTTCTCTTTTCACTTGTTCTTGTCTGAACCTTCAGGTTGATCACTCTTAGCTGAAAACATTTAAATTAAGCAAGGATGATCATTTGAGTGCCCAACAAGTAATAACAATTATAATTATATTTTCAATAAAGAATTAAATGTTTTTTTTGTACATCACTTCTACAACTAATTAATAGTTGTGAAGTAAACCGAACCTATAATAATAACATAACAATTCTATCTCAAATTTTTTGAAACTACTTATCGACTATATATATAGGGTAGTCGATATACTATGAACATTATTTTTAGTTTTCGTTAAGGTTTAGCGTAACTTCATCATCGCAAACCGCCACGACTTTACAAGCACGAGGGTGATCTCATCTAATGTGCCTCAGATTGATCAATACTACATTACAAGAACGATATGATCGTTCACTCCGTCTACCTTTAGGCGATAAAAGTTTTTTTCCGTGATCGGATGTTCATATTTTAGATCGAATCCCAACCAAAACAATTTGATTGGATACAAAAAGGTTTTTATCATATTCAACGACATTTCAAAATTTGTGTCTAGCCGATCAAATAGCTTAGATATATATATATATATATATATATCAACATGTGATTAAATATAATGATTATCCAAGTGGGGACACTTGTATAACCATATAAAGAAATTAATCTAATGTAATATATATATCCGAATTATCATATACTAACATGTTGATAAACAATGATCGGATATAGAATATATCACAATAGGTTAATAATATAGCATAATAATAATATAATTCGAAACTTCTTACTCATGTCCATCGATAAAGAAAATGCAAAGGTAAGATATCATCGACGCTACCGCCATACGATTCAGTAACTTAGTTCTATCTTTTATATCACGACCTATCATTAATCGATCATTTTACCGATTAGAATAACATATTATAACACATAACACCGCTTATTGTACCAACACATAACCTAATCACATTGACACATAGGTTTAACAACCATCAATCACAAATAATCACATATTTAATTAAATTATCTAAGTTCAGATCAATTTCGAAAACATGATTATCAAAATACGACAGCTTTTATCGTGTAATTATCTAATCTAAGACTCTGTCCTGTAACTTAGTATTAGTCATATTATTTTTAAATGACTTATAATATTTTTTAAACATTTATTATAATTTATTATGAATTTTCAAACATTGGAATCATTATTAAATGATTTAAATATTAAATAATTCTATTATCATTAATATTTAATTAATATTAAACTATTAATGAAATCATTTTCAAAATGTTAAAGTTATTTATAATAACTTAAACCACCTTTAAAATATTAATATTACCCTTAAATGATTTTTAAAAATCATTTTAAATAATTACCATTAATATTTGAATATTAATGTACTATTTATCAAAATATTAAAAGTCATTAATTATAACTTAAAATATTTTTAATTCATTTGTATTCTTTTTAAATGATTTTTAAGTTAATAAAACCATTTTTAAACTATTTATTTAATATAATTATTAAATAAATTTAATATCATTAATAATAAATTAATAATCATTAATATTAAATTAATAATGAAATCATCCTTTAAATATTAAAAGTTATATTTTATAACTTAAAATATCTTTAAACACTTTATTTTCATTTAAAATAATTATTATAATATTAAAAATCATTTTAAACTAAATTATTTAATATAATTATTAAATAACTTCAATATCATTAATAATAATTAATTAATGAAATTTATCTTTAAATATTAAAAGTTATATTTTATAACTTAAAATATTTTTAAATACCTTATTATTATTTAAAATGATTTTTAATAGAATAAAATCATTTTTAACTATTTTATTTAATTCATTTAGTAAATAACTTAATGATCATTAATATTAAATAATTAATGAAATTTGCTTTAGATTATTAAAAGTTATATTTTATAACTTAAAATATTTTTAAATAACTTATTATCATTTAAAATGATTTTTAACATAATAAAATCATTTTTAATTAATTTATTTAATGTATTTAATAAATAAATTAATTATCAATAATATTTAAATAAATACTAATATTTATGAAAAATATTTCAAGTTATTAAAAGTTAATTTTATAATTTAAAATAATTTTTAAAATATTTTTGTAATTTTTAGAAATTAATAACTATTTTAAATGATTTTTGGAAATAATTAATTAAAATAAATAAAACTGTCATTATAGCCTTTAGCGACAAAAATCGTCATTTTTAGGTGTTCTTGAGCCCTCAAGAACATTCATAGCAGTTAACATGTGAGCACGTTTAACCAAGCATTACTCTCTGATTATTGTGTTTCTGGGTAAGTAAATGATTAGAGGTTGTAGTAGTAATGTCAGACTACACGATTCAACAACAAACATGGCCAAACAACATAAAACCAGCGAGATCTAGGCCCACAAAGTAGCTGTCAGAGTTGTTCTTCATTTTCTGGGTTACCCAGAAATGAAGAAACGATTCGATTCGGCCCATTTGGGCTTCCACAACTTGCAATTCTGTTGATGTTTTAGTGATTGAAAAGTTTCAGTATGTAGACCATATGTAAGACAATCGTTCCATGTCATAAAAATAGTTTAACAACATCACATCAAGCAGATATGGACCGGTTAAAATAGTGGTCCGAAACTGCTTATAAAGGTTTCTGGGTTACCCAGAAACTTCATCCGGCAGTTTCGTCCACACTACTTTGACCACTGATTACTTTGATTCAGAGAAGGATCTAATGATTATAGAAGCATGGTCATGTAGCCTACATGTCAGACAACAACATTACAACAATAACAGGGTCTAAAACGTAAACACAAGCAAGATTTAAATGCATGAATATGCTGTCAGACTTTCTGGGCACGTTCTCCGTTACCTAGAAACATTTGGTCAATGCCGGTCAATGTGGTTTGACCACTAATAACTTTTAACCGGCTTATGATCTGACTTTGATTCCAGTTTCAGATCAAAGATCTCATATCATACTACTAGATCAAACATTAAAAACACAAAAATCATTAACAACCAAAGATTTAGAAGACCGATATGGGTGTCGAATGACATAAAAGAAAATTTCCAGATTTTGAAAAACACCAAATCCGAGCCTCTAGATGTTATGGATCTAACATCTATCAACCCAGATCATCATTATACACTACATACAACATATTTAACACAAAAAATTAACATCTAACATAGGATCAAAAGTCAGATTTCGTTTTAGGGTTTATACCTCTTATGAATAATCCTTGATTCTGTGCTTCTGATTTGGTTATGGATTTCGTGGGGCTTGATTTAGAGACTGGTCCACTACTATATTTTGTGGTTTTTAGAGAGAGAGGGGTCTTGGATGAGTATAGATGCATGAATGAGCAAAAATGTGAACTTTTTCTCTCTCCTAACCTATTTATATGACTTAGATTCAATGAATTTAACTTGCAAGGTGTCAAAGAGGATAAGATTGGAGGAGTTTTAGGCATGTGCTATAAATCTAGAGTGGTGACTTTGCAATCTAGCTTATTAAATAAATACCAAAAGGCTATTTTAGTAAACTAATAAAACATTTTAAGGGTATTCTTGTCCATGGCACTTGAATCTAGGTTTTAATCAATAGATTTTAAACCTTAAGGTTTCCCAAATAATTTCTAGGGTTTAAAAATTTAAGATTAAAGTTTAATAAAATTTTAATTATAACTTACTAATTAAAATTAGGGTTTTTAATAGAAAATTAGGGTTTTGTTAAAAAATACTTAGGGTTTCTTGATCTAATTAGGGTTCTTCTAATTATGAATTAGGGTTTCCTAATGAACATAATTATTTACTAAAATAATAATTAGAGTTATCATCTTAGCAATTAGAGTTTCAAATTGGAAATTAGGGTTTCTAATTTACAATTAGGGTTTCTAGACAATAATTAGGGTTTACCTAATTAGCATAATATAATAATTGTTTTAAATCACGTACCACAATTTCTTACCAATTGCAAACTCCAGTTTGGGTTCAAGTTAGGGTTTAACGAATTAATGCTACTGTTTTAACATGCCTCAACATATTTGACCAACCATTATCTATACGTACATACAGTACATATTAATAGCACTGAAAATTCAAATATAATATTATTATATTATTATTCTTATTCCTTGATAAAAATCCGAAATTAGGGTTTGGATTCCATATCTAATTTATTCTTTCATATTTAACCTTAATAATTAAGGTAAAATAATTAACTTATTAATCTGTACTAAAATTCGTATAATAAAATAATTATTCTAAAAATCACTCCATATATTATTTAAATAATATATGATTATATTTTCATGGAAAATAATCAATAAAACATTTCTAACTGTAAAAGTAATTATTATAAGAATATACTTTACAAAAAGCAATAATTTTAAAATACAATTTTTTGTAAACATTTATGCAATAAATATATTTTTATTTACCACATAAATACATATACACATTATCTTGTACAAATCCTCATCCTTAAAATAATAATAAAAAAAATTTATACGCAAAATTTCTTATTTATTTATATAGAAAATATCGGGTTGTTACAAATGCACTACAAGAGAAATGTAAATCTGAAAGATATGAAGAAAAAGGAGTTTCCTGAAGAGTTTGAATTTCTAACTGAGATTACGGGAAAATACATCTTGTGCAAATACACTATACATGATACTGTCATTGATCTGCAACTGAGAGTCATGACTGTAATCGTCATGAAGCAGCAAATGAATTTCGGAGCCCTTGTAATTGACTGGTTGACCAAATGACTAGAAAAGGCTGAGATGAAGAAGTCTACAGAAAAACCCCTCACAAAGGTTTTTCATGGAAGACTCTTGAGCATTGTACTGAAGAAGAAACTAAGAAGCAAGGTAAAGGATGATGAGGGAGAACTACTGAATGTTTATAAAGTGATGTCCCCACAGTTGTTTGAAACTAGAAGAAAAATCCCAAAGAAAACAAGAGGCTAATGACATCTGGCAGCGACATCAAGGTCTCTACAAAGAAGAGGAAGGCAAAAGAAATGGAAAGAAAGATGTCTCAATCTAATGACTCTTTAACTGTAGTAGTCACTCCAACAAAGAAGAAAACTAAGATTATGAAGAATAAAAAGACTCCTCCAAGCAGTCTCTCCACTGACAAGAAGAGGCATGAAGCAAAAATAGAAAAAAAATCAACTGCAGCACCCCAAAAAGAAGGAGTAACAGATTACTCCAAGGGCCATCCAAGAAGAAAGCAAAGGTGATGAAAAAGGCAGTCCCAGTTCTCAAAAGAAGTCTATCTACCAAAGAAGAGAATGTAGAGTCAGAAGATGAGAAGGGAACTGAGATCTTCAAGGAGGAATCCTCAAGGATCAAGTCCACTAATGAAGAAGAAGTTGAATCCAAGAATGAGAAAGTTGAACCTATGAAAGAAATAGCTAAATCTGGTAATGAAGAATAATGTACAAGCCTTATGGCTAACACTTAGAGTAGCCACTCTGCTGATAAAGAAAGTTTGAAAGATGAAATAATTAGATCTCTTGCTGCTAAAGCTCAAACAAGTTCATCTGTTGATTCAAAGGCTTTAGATTTTGAAGAAGAAGAAGAGTCTGAAACTCCTGAAGCTGAACCCCCAAGAAGAAGGAAGAGCAGCAGATTGATTGCTCAAATAGTTTCAAAAAGGGGATAATTATTTCCAAAGACAATTGATATCAATGATGATGAGGCTGAATCCAAGGGAGAAGATGCTAAAAAAAGGTACTAGTGATGAAAATCAGCATGAAGGATTCACTGATGAATCAGATGAAAGAATTCAGCATGATTCAAGCTCAGAAGGAGAAGAGATGGAAAAAGATTCTAGTTCTACAAATCAGGAATTAAAGGAATCAACAGACTATCATGTTCTTTCTCCAGCAAGAGTTTGCAGAAGAATAGTGGTGGAAGTCTTTGATGAACCACCAGATGTACCACCAGAAAAATGGATGAACTATGGAAACGAACAACTCAAAGTTGTAAGGATGACTACATACGATGTGTTTAACAATTAGAACAACATGGATTTAGACTGCACTATAATATTGTACAATGCTGACGATCTTCTGCTGATCAAAGACCAATCTCATTTCAAAATCTATCGACATGCTGGTAACCACTACATTTCCTACGATTATAGAGCAGGTTCAGATGGCAGACGGATTATACCCAAGGTCATGATAGTAGAGTCCATCCACTCTACCATTGAAGATGATCAAACAAAGATTGAGAAGCTCTACACTGCTCAAGAAGAATTGTCTGATATTTCTTCATCCTCCAACAGTGATTGGAACTCAACGATTTATCAAAGTCTCACTACTGTCAAAAAACGGTCCAAGAATGAAAATCATGGATTCCAATCTGGTGTTCAATAGGAGTTTGCCCAACCAAATGACCAAACTCGTCAAGAGAAAGAGTGGAAAAAGAACTCTGAAGAATTGATTGAGGATATCTCTCTCATTGGTGCACAAGTCAAGGACATGTCAACAGGAGGGAAGAAAATGAGCTATCCAAGAGGCTTCAATCCCGCCTCTTAGATATATCCCTCAAGATTCAACAAAGGGATCAAGTTTTTCTGAAGGCTATGAATGATCAGAAGGAAGAAGTTGTACGAGCTCAGAAGGCAAATGAAGAGCAAATTTTCTCTATCTCTGATAAGATTGATAATCTAAATCAGTCTCTTTCCCTATAACTTGAGCTAAGCCAATAAGAACTCAAGATTGAGGTTGGTAAGTCATCCTACCTGATGGAGCAACTTATGTCAAATATGGAGTAGCTCTCACAAGTGATTAATGACAAAAAAGGAGAGAAAAAGAGACATAGAAAGAGGCACTCAAGGAGGAGTAGGGAGAACAAAATTAAGGAAGAAAAGAAGGCCAAGAAAAAGGCAAAGGAACAGAAGAAGAAGACAGCAGCAGCAGAAGTAGAGTCATAATATGAGGGGGAGCCAAAGGATGATGATCCCATGAACACAGAGTTTGAGGGGAGTCAGACAAAGAAGAAGAGCATGCACCAGAAACAAACCTAGAGGAAGATGAAGCAACGGAGAATGAATATGAGGGGGAATAGTGAAAAAAAGAAAAGAAAGATGAGTAGCTGATCAACACATATCCTGGAGACACACATGGAGCCAAAAAGATACATCTCTATCTAGTTAGGTATGTTCTGGATCCAGGATGTAAAGTGTCACAGTTTATGTAATTTCATATTATAACTTATGTAACTTCATATTATCTTCAATGACATTCATGCTTATCTATTTTATAAATACAGCTACTATCTGTATATAAGATTCATTCATCTCATGCATATGCACTAATTATTTTTGTCATAATCAAATAGGGGGAGATTGATAGGAATATACATGAGAATGTTATTCCTATTTATATATGATTTGATTATGATATAAATGAAAGAATATGCAAGTATGCTTGCATTAAAGAAAGCTGTAAAGTCCTTTGATAGATTATAGGAACATATGTACAAGGACTTAGAATGAATTGATCAAATATGTTAGGTTTATCCTACATAAGCAAAACATCTTTGTAAAGTCCTTAAAATGAAATGATGTACAAGGACTATAAATACAGAAAGATCAAACTTGTTAGGTTGATCTTATAATGTAATGGATAGGCATGTCTAATCGTCGATCACTGCATCAGAAATCGAATTTTGCCAGGAGAGTCAAGGAAAACTCAAGATCTATCAAGGCAGAATCGTAGTCTACAAGATAGTAGATCTCGGAGTTCGTAGTCTGCCAGGAGAGACGAGGAAGGATCGTAGTGTGTCGAGAAGAAATTTCTCAAAGCCGTAGTCTGAGGAAGTTATGTTCAGAATCGTAGAGACAACCTGTCTAAGAGCTGATCGAGCATCTGTCAAAGCCAAGTCAAGAATCATAGACCACACTTGAAGTCGTAGAGTTTACTCATCATACCAGAGGCATAAATCATAGTCGAGCCAGATCAGATGAGGACATCAAGCATAAATTCAGAAATTATAGTGTGTCAAGATCTGATCTCAGAGTCGTAGTGTCTGTAGAACCAAATCTAAATCGTAGTGTGCAGAACTAAGGCTTCAACAAAGGTGCTCACAACGCCAAGACAGAATCGTAGAGTCAACACGATTATCAAAAAATGAGCACTCACAGAATATCCAAAGTATGAAGCCTCTGGTCTGAGTTGCAAAGATACATTCCACCTGAAGGAAACTAGAAAGAACTCAACGAAAGACATGCAAGTTAACAGAAGATCTAAGCGCCAACCCAATCAACATCCAGATTGCGTTGTGAAGCCATTCGAGATGAAGTCTTCCACAAGCCGATCAGAAGAAGACTTCAGTAAAAGTAATTGACTAAAGAAAAGTTAGCAAGTGCAATAGCTGTCAAGAGAACAGAAGACAACGATCAAGGAATCAACCAGGATCATTATATTTGCCAAACAAAGCAGGAATTGATGCAATTTACACAGAGATACTAGTAATCTTATGAAGAAAAAGGCGAAAGTGATTAAGCATGGGTCAGACCATTGATGATACGTGAACGAGAGATCACAAGGAGAAAGAGTTGGGTATGCCATAAATCTGATATGTCTTGCTATTCAGAAGAGGCCAGAACAAGAAGTCAAGTTATTAGTTCCTGAGATCAGAGATGAGGTGGTCCAGACTCTATACAAAATGTAAAGAAGACCACGCCAAGCTGCTAAGTACAAAATATGTTCAAGCTTTAAGTCATCTTAGCAACAAATCACCAACAACAACTGTAACAATAACAAGTAGCCAGGGCTTGAGGGGTCCTTGTCCGAAGAGACTAAATGAAGTTACAAGCCTGCTGGGCTTGAAGAGTTCTTAGTGAACTAAAGTTCCAAGGCTGCTGGCCTTGAAGAAATCTTAGTGATTCAGGGTACTGCCCTTCCTTAGTGGAATTCCTTCTCATTGAACAGAAGAGTAAATTAGGAGTTTGAGTCTCTGAACCACTTAAAATCCCTTGTGTCTTTTACATTTAGTCATTTACTTTCTGTCATTTACATTATGCACCTAACTGCTATAAATGCTATGTATTTATTAACTACTTACAATTAAACTGAATCCATGAACAATGCATGTATGTTCATGAATATATCAATGAAGGGGATCTTTTATTTATTCCACTGTGCTTGAAAAGATTCTTATGTTTGTCATATGCTAATTCATTAGCAATAGAAAATAAATATGAATAGTATTTGAAATTAAAAAGGATCTATTCAACCCCCCCTTCTAGATCTATTGTGTGCCTACTAGGAACTAACACATACCATTCAATACCATCCTGGAAAAGCGAACGTGGTAGCTGACGCGTTGAGTAGAAGATCATATGTGGGTACGAGTGCGATATTGTCAACGCAAAGGCCCATTTTGTATGACTTACAAAGGATGGAGATTAAGTTAAAGACTCTAAGGACCCACATGATGATGTCAAATATACGAGTAGAACCGATTTTAATCGATAAATTTAAAGTTGTTCAAACTACGGACCTGGAGCTGATGCGTATGAAGAAGAAAGTGCAAGAAGGTGTTATTCCAGAAGAAAGAATTGATGAAGAAGAAATACTTCGAGTCAAATCCAGACTTTGTGTTCCTAACGACTCTAATTTGAAGTATAAAATCATGATGGAGGCGCAACACACACACACCGTTTGCAATCTATCCCGGGAGTACCAAAGTGTATCATGATCTTTGACATACATTTTGGTGGAGAAATATGGAGAGAGAGATAGCGAAGTTTATCTCAAGGTATTTAACTTGTCATCACGTCAAGGTAGAGCATCAAGTGCCAAAAGGTCCATTGCAAATACTCGAAATTCTAGAATGGAAGTGGGAGCACATTACCATGGATTCTGTTACTAGTCTTCCCAAGGTTTCTCAAGGCATAGATACAATTTGGGTCATTGTTGATAGATTAACCAAGTCTGCTCATTTCTTACCTATACGAGAAATTTATTCACTTGAACGTCTTGCTCGTATATACATAAATAAGATTCTAAGACTGCATGGTATGCCAGTATCCATAGTTTCTGATCGAGACCCAAGATTCACTTCATGATTTTGGGTTAGTTTACAGAAAACTATGGGCACGGATTTATGATTCAACTCTGCATATCATCCTCAGATGGACGGGCAGTCGGAGAGGACTATTCAAACTCTTGAAGATCTATTAAGACTCTGTGTCCTTGACTTCAAAGGAAGCTGGGACAAGTTCTTGCCATTGGTGGAATTCTCCTACAACAATAGTTATCAAGCAAGTATAGGCATGGCTCCATTCGAGGCATTGTATGGACGCAAGTGTCATTCTCCAGTATACTCGGACGAGGTGGGTGAAGCAATGTTGTTGGGACTAGAATTGGTATGCATGATAACAAAAAAGATTTAAAAGATCCAGCAATGTATAAAAACATCACAAGATCGACAAAAGAGTTATACTGATCTTCATCGAAGGGACGTGGAATTCAATGTTGGAGAGCATGTGTTGTTACGTGTTGCTCCATGGAAAGAAGTTATAAGATTTGGAAAGAGAGAAAAGCTCAATCCTCGATTTATTGGCCCATTTTAAATCCTGGATTGGGTAGGAACTGTGGCCTATAGACTCGCCTTACCGCTAAGTATGTCTCGTGTTCATAAACGTTTTTCACATATCTATATTACGTAAATATGTGGAAGACCCGAACCACATTATTAAATTAGAACCAAACGAGATAGCAGAAGATTTAACGTATGAAGAGGTACATATTAAAATCTTGGATAAGAAGGAACATATTCTACACTCCATGGTTATACCTCAAGTCAAAGTTTTGTGGAGAAACCACGATGTTGAAGAAATGACCTGGGAGTTAGAATCTGAAATGAAATCAAGGTATCCGCACCTCTTTGACATACCAGGTAGGTATACCAATTTTGAGGACGAAATTTCATAGGAAGGGGAGGTTGTAAGACCCCAACTTTTATGAATAAAGAATACTTTTCTCTAAATATCATTTTGAATATTATGATGTGGATTTGATATAATGTTATAGTTGTGTGTAATATTTATAAATTTTGCAAAGTAAGCAAGTTATCATAAAATATTCGTTTGGTCGGGGAATATTCGTACGACAGCACAATCATTGGTGGAACCCACAACGGAATTATTATTAGAGTTAGAAAACGACATAAATATCTTTTTATAAAAATAACGGCGAAAGTTTTACCGTTAACTATTGAAATACCCAGGAATAAAAGTAAAGTAATATGCGTGGTTGCATAGTAGCACACAGTATTGTACAATATCTTTGATTATTGATGCTTACGTTAGAAGTCACTCAGTTTTATTCAATTATTGTCACAATAATTGCTGCATAATAACTCACATTATTGATTAATTATTGTCATAATATTTATATTATTCAATCAATAAGTGAGACGACAAAGTTATTCATATTATTATTTGCATTATTGACGATGTCTAGAAAGTTCTGTCGAGGAAAGGGGTTCGGTCACCTAATTGCGTGCCAATAAGGAGAAATCTTTATCAGAAAGCCCCCTCTTTCCTGGGAATGATCTGGTTGTTAATTGTGAGTTATAATATTAATGATAAATGTTATTAAAAATATGTTTTGTGAAGCCAAATGAATTGAGATAAATAGAGGGGATTTTTATGATGTATAATTTTGTTTATTATATGGACTCCCCACTTACCTATTTTTCAAAACTTTCGGTAGAAAGTTATCTCGATTATATATATATATATATATATATATATATATATATATATATATATATTTCAATGTTCACGGGGGGTGGGGGGGTGGGGGATTACTTGGTCAGGAGGGAGTTATATAATAATTATTATTATATATATATATATTATAATAAGTTTTGTTTTTTTTATAAAAAATAGAATATATTATATTTTATTGCATAGTGGTGCATAGTAAATCAAAATTTTCAGAAAGAAGCGCTTTAGTGAGTTTCTATTATCATCATGCTTGCGTGATTTTTCTTTTCCAATAGTATCCTACCATTCTCCTATAAATAGGATGCTTAGTTTAGAATTGAAAATCACACCAGAATAAGAGAATTCTTCTTCTATAATATTGAGCGTATTTCTTTTGAGTTTAAGGAAGCTTTGAGCGTAGAAAATAGTATACATTTTCTTCAAGAATATCCCTGCCCTACCAGTCAGAAATAGTCTCCTTTTAAGGTAAGGGATATTATTTTTGTTTAATATTCGTATGAAATAATATTTTCTTCCATACTTTGTAGTATGTAAGTAATATTATTTCGTTTCAGATTCTGAATTCTACACTCATTTTGTTAGCTTCTATACTCCTTGAAATTAGTAGAATATCCTTAAAATTTGCGCTTCATCTAGTATCTTTTCACGAAAATATTATTCTGAACATTCTTGATAATTTTTAATCTTTTCATGTCGGGGTACTATTCACGAGGTAGTATTTCAGAAGTACTATTCACGGGGTACTATTCACTCGCGTACTATTCATCTGGGGTACTATTCATGACAAAAATTGATTTCTTTTCTGTCCAAATCATTTTTGATACAATATTATTCTTGAATTTTACTCCACAAAGCAGTATCATGTTGACAATTTGGACATTATTGAATTCTGGATAAATTGAATTATAAATCTTTAAAATTTATCCTTGCTCTCATTTAATTGAATTTTTAAATCATTGTATCATCCTCATGCTTATATTATGATGAAAGTCATCTTTGGCTCGTAGTGCATAGATGGACTGTTGATTGGTATGATTATGACTATGTATCGGTATAATCATGACCTGTAATGTTACAAATGATGCAGTAAAAGTCCTCATTAACCCGTAGTGCATTGATGGACAGTTGTTGGCATGATCATGACCATTGGTGGTAATAATGAATATCATTGGCCCGTAGTGCATGGATGATTCATGGATGTGATAATAATGAACATCATTGGCTCATAGTGTATGGATAATTTAGTGATGTGGATTATTTATTAAGTTGAGTCTCAACGATAAAATTGATGATAAACTTTTAAATCATAGAAGATAGTAGATATCATGCTCTACTTGACTCTTCTAATGAATTGTTTGTTCCGCTGCAGTTAAACTTGTTGTCTATTGTATTCTATCAGTTTAACACTGTTGAAAGCTAACGATAATTTATTCTGCATTATCTTAGTCATAATATTCTTTACTGGGCTAGTTGAGCTCACCCTTTGCTTTCATTGTTCTCTTCAAGAAATGAGAATATAACTGGGACTAGTCGGGGAACGGAGTGATGGTCTGAGATGGTGGCTATAGTAGTCCTCACTATTCTATGAAATAGTGTGATAATAATTGTAATGGGGACTCTATTTGAGATTGGATATTGTCTACGAGACAATATTCGTGTTAAAACCCTCAGTTATGTTTTGTCGTATTTTACACGATAGTTAAATAATTAAGTTGTATTTGAATTCTGTACCATGTATTTGGCGACTCAGAATGGGTGATGTATACCTATTTTGGGAGTGTCACAAGTTATATATATATATTATATAAGTTTTGTTGTTATATAAAATAGAATATATATTATATTTTATTGTGTGGATAGTACTGCATAGTGCTGCATAGTAAAAAAAAATGATTCTACGCCGAATTCGCCTGTGAATGTTTACTGTGCGTCCGTGATTTTATTTTGTAAATAGTATCATGTGACGCTCCCAAAATAGGTATACACAACCCATTTTGAGTCGCCAAATACATGGTTCAAAATTTAAATACAAACTTCATTTATACAATACGATAAAACGTAGATGAGAGTTTTAACACGAATATTGTCTCGTAGATAATATCCAAACTCAAATGGAGTCGTCATTATATTTATTATCACACTATTTTATAGAATAGTGAGGACTACTATAGCCACCATCTTGGACCATCACTCCATTTCCCGACTAGTTCCAGCTATATTCTCATTTCCTGAAGAGAACAATGAAAGCAAAGGGTGAGCTCAACTAGCCCAGTAAAGAATATTATGACTAAGATAATGCCGAATAAATTATCGTTAGTCTTCAACAATGTAAAACTGATAGAATACAATAGACAATAATTTTAGATCAACAACTGCAGTGGAACAAACAATCCATTAGAAGAGTCAAGTAGAGCAGGATATCTACTATCTTCTATTATTTAAAAGTTCATCATCAATATTTTATGTGACGCCCCCAAATCCGGGTACTTTTTACCTCAGATCTGGTTCATAAGTTCTACAACTATTGCTGAAGATATAAACATAAATTGTTTATACAATAAACCTTTACACATCATTCCCAAGGTCTACAACCTTAAATTAATACATACCTTCAATATCTTAGAAGATTTACAATGCTATTTTCGTTAGAAAATTTAATAGATCTAACTGCAACATAATTTAATCTTGCACTTTGACTTTGCTTCTGTTTTATTCGAGCTTTCCTCTAAATCTGAAAATTTTATCATGATATAACAAGGGTGAGCAACAAATTTGCCTAACAAGTTTTATACAATGAAGATATATCATGATTGAAAAGAATGAATAAGCTTTCAAGTTTTCAACAATATAATAATTATGAAATAACATGAATCAAGTTTCAATAATTGCATGACTGAATCAATAATGTTTAAAGGTCAACAATGACCATAAATAATTTAACTGAACCTTATGGTAATGAAGGTGATCAGCCTTTCATACCTGATGGACATATGCAACATGCACTATGTACGAATCAAAAATCAGTATAGACGTGAATAATCAACAACAATTATTCACTAACATGCTTTGAACATATAGCTCAAGTTTGAGTTAGGGTAACTTGACTGTACTGCTAATTACCGATAAGCAAACTAATGTAATCTCTTATCAAAGACCTATTAATTATAAGATTGATCTTTCGGTTAGCATAACATACCTGTTAGCTCATAATACTATTTCTTTATTCATAAATTATCTAACACTTAATCAAAAAAATCAAATATTAGATAACAGCTTAACACATCAGTATTATTATCATCCTTTACTAATTCTTAAATCATTATATCATATCCATTATGATTTAACACTCGCTTTTTCATTTCATAAGTTATTCTTTAACATCTAATAAGTTAAATACTAATCCAACCACCTGGATTCTAAATCTAGCAACCAAATTGTCAATCCAGCAGACTGGATTCCAAATCCAGCATTTAGATGGCCAATCCAGCAACTCAAACTGCAATCCAACTAACTGGATTCCAAATCTAGCAACTAGATTACAATCCAACAAGCCTGGATTCACCAATCCAGCAAGCTAGATTCTAAATCCTTCAATTTAGTAAGCTTCTTTTCAATCCAGCAAGCTGGATTCATCAGATTTTTCCTATCCAGCAAGCTGGATTCCATATCTCCTTTAACGAAAATACCAAATCAACTTATTATTTTTCTATCTTTTGGCCATGCTTATATTGTAACACCCTCTTCCCGAAGAGGAAAGGGAGGTCATGAGCAAAGCACAACAAACCTCAAAATTAGTAAACATAGCACTAATAACTTCAAAATATTAATAATGATATCCATCAATGAAGTACTAAATACAATTCTACAACTAAAATCAATATAATCAAAACCAAAAATTTAATCAACCTAGATGGTCAAGGCTACACTTCCATCACACTAGCCCTTAATCACCCCTGCAACCCTGCCGAAAGAAAAACACAACATGAGCCAATTTCCCAGTACGGATACAGATATACAACAGATATACGAAAACAACTGAGACAAAATATTGAACAAAGCCTCAAGTGTAAATACTGACAAAAATATAATCTCCAAAGATCTTAATGGAATATATCTGAATAAAAAAAATTAACGAAACCAATAGAAGAATAAAGAAATAACGAACTGAAGTAACTAAATCAATGAATTGAACTGAACATAAACAAACAAAACTAATACATTGAAATAATAGGCTGAATCAAATGATTGGGTGTTATTTCATACTGAGTGAGCTCAGAAATATACATTGCCACACAGGCAAGTCAAAACAATGCCACACAGGCAAGTCAAAATAATGCCACACAGGCAACCAAAATAATGCCACACAGGCAAATCACACATTGGACCGCGAATCCAAATGTATGCAAATCGGATAGGTGTGTTTGGCACAACATCACAAATCCGCATAACAGAAAACTATGGTTAACCTATACGCCTCCCACAACAAAATACCAAATGGCCCACTTCCTCCGGAGCCCAAAACGGAGAAGCCGTGGACTAATCACACCGCCACGGAAAGTGTCATGTCTCTCGTGCCAAGACGACATGCTCTGTGGTACCCCACAGTGGTTATAGCTCGTATACCCTACAGATATTATTCTAACAAAAATACTATGTCACAAATATGCATGACATAATACCAACAAAAGGGTTCTATATGTACATGTTGAACCAAATCAAATTATAGTCACAAGGTCTCAAAAAAAAGAAGGTAAAGAACATGTACCGCTCTACAATTATCAAAAAAAAATATACTAAACATGATATCCTAATTCAAAGAGTACAAATACGAGTCATGTGTATCAACTCCAAAATGAAACTAATATATTTATTTCACAGGAAACAATTATGTGAAATTATAACATAATTCGAAATAAGGAAATAAACGAATAAATCAAATTTAACAAGAGTATCGCTGAAATGTACGGAATCCGTACCTGAATTGAGCAACGTAATATCCAAAATTTATATTCCAAATATAACTCATTAAGTTTCTTCCGTCCGAGCTAATTTCACAAATTAACATAAATAAATTAATAATAGTATATTAAATTCATAATTAATAATTTCCCCTTTTCCATGATTTGTTATTACTATTATTATTATTAATATTACTATTATAAAATAATATAAGCTTCATGTTCGTTATATACAAAGTACACCAAGATTCATACTAACTTCTATTCCAAAAATAATATATATAATATAATATAGACTCATTCTTTATTAATTCGGTTGAACCTCCTGATGCTAAGTTTATTAACTCACTGATTTCTAACTTTCTAACCACCATATTATAAAATATATGTAACAAGAATTTGATGGAAGACTATATTATAATAAATCATCCCATTGAAATATGCACCAGAATGACCATGCTCTCCTTTACAAAATTACAATTCAAAAGTCATCATTCATTTTATTATTATTATTATTATTATTATTTTTATTTTTTAAAGTAGCAAGCCTGACTTGGCACTTCTAAAATCAGCTTTCTATTATCAACATACATGAACAAATTAAGATTCAACTTTGTCGAATTAGCGACACCATACTTTACATATACACACATATGGTTTACGAACCAAACCCATACTAACAAATTAATCTCTTATTTAATATATAAATTATCAAATACTCTAAGTTACATATCATTGAATTAACAAGTCATCTAGTCGATTCTCCAAAACAAATTGTAATCATATTAATGAAATTAATTAATTATATTCAAAAATAAAATCAATAATTACCTTTTGGAGATACAATTATGTTGAATATAGTCTCACAATCCTGTTCTAAAATTTTCTTTTATCCCAAAGTCTTTCTTCCGCCTCCTCTTCGTTTCTCACTTCGTTAGAATCCTTCTTTAGTTGATTATGTCAGTATATATATTAGGAAGGAATTTAACCTAATATATTACTCCTATTCCAATTTGGTTTTTAAACTCATCACCTTAATTTGGGCTCAAATAGTTTAACAAGTCCAAACTTTTACTTAAAAAATTAGTTTGTCCCAATTAGTTTAAATACCCAAATTAATGTAACCACATACTTATTATAGTCAACATAAATAACTACAATTTGACCAAAACTGTCAAACATAAGAAAAGTCCAATTTTACTAAGTTAATTTATTCATCCCTTATTAAATAACAAGTTTGACTCAAATAAAAGACAAAGTCCAAACAATATGTTTTAAGAATATTATTTTTTTCTTCAGGGTATTACATTACCTCCCCCTCAAAAAGGATTTTGTCCCCGGAATCAAAAGAATGGAACGCACCTAATTACAAAATATACGGATACTTCGCTCGAATAGACTCCTCCATCTCAAGTAGCTTGGCGCTCCAGATAATTTTGCTACAAAATTTTAACAAATGAGATTGTCTTCCTTCTCATAACCCCATTTTGACGATCTAAAATTGCCTCAAGCTTCTTCCTTTTCCAAATTGTGGAAGACGAAAAACTGAAGAAACACGCTTTGAATTCACTAAATTTTGACATCGGATTAATTAATTAATTAATTATGATTTTTTGAATTGCGCATATCATGCATAAGTATTTTACTCCGAAATTCAACTAATCAAATTATAATCGGATTAAAGTTACACCTTCACTCTTTAAAAATAAATAGGAATCAATATAGTAGTTATCAAAACCCTAATGGACTCCTCAGTTTTAATTTAATCAATTATTTAATTATACCCAATTTTTTTTTAATTATTACATTACCTTCCCCTTAAAATAATTCTGTCCTCAGAATTCAAATAGCTACATAAAGTTTTATTTTTATTTTTATTTAAATCGAATGTATAATTATTCATAAACTATAGTTAAGACATAGCGCCGCCATTTGTAATGATCAAGCCTAATAAGTCTGTCGGTCCATGCAATTATCCATCTACTTGTAAAAGCTTCGTCAGCTACCATGTTAATTAAGCCTTGGCAAGGTTCTTCGTGTTGCATTAAATTAAATCACATGATCCACCGTTGGTGCGGGCCCCTGTCAATTTCTTTAAGTTTCATTCTTGCAAACGTACGTACTTTTCGGAACATAATTCGAAAACACAAATTTTCTCTTCATCTAAATACGATTTGAATACCCAAAAATATTTAAAATTATCTTTAATTCATAAAATGTTTATGTTCCACACATGACAAATATATAAAAAATTATTTTTATTTTATTAATTTACTTTAAATAAATTCATGCAAAACTCTAAGGACATCAGATAAACAAAATAATTGTACATATTATATCACCAACTCACCCTCAGAACTCAATAGTTTCAAAATATCATAACCTCAAATTAAACTAGTTCTCAAATATTATTATACAAAAAATATACTACTAAGATCTCTTTATCACCATGTCAAACTCCAAGTCACATATTCTACCATCTACATTATAAGCGAACTACAACTATTCAAGATCTCCAAAAATTAATTGAATTTCACAACTTATTATTTAATCATATAATAAATGTATCATCCCTTATTGCAAACCTTAATCCAATAACTTTCAATGTCTCCCTATACTATCACAAAGAAACTTCATAAAACATAACTCCAATATCCTACTAGAAAATAGCCACAAAAATTGATCATTAACTCCAAGTGATTAATCTAATTACCTCGAATATCAACAACTCAAATTACAAGAAATCATCTATACTTAATCATTTTCAATTTATCATAGTATGCCATCAATACACAAACCTCAAATTATCCACAAGCTTAACATAAATCAAAACTTAACTCAAATAAAATCCTCAATTCAACGATCATAATAATTGTCACAAAAAAAAACAACTCTAACAAATAATTTTCCAAAATCAAATACTCGTCGATACAAATTCTCACATTATAATCGCATCTCATATAAGATCATTTCTTATCTATACTAAGTATAACTTTATTCACCTCAATGATTAAATCACAATTCTTAACTAATATTATTACTCAATCACCTTAATAAATTATTCCATTTTCCTCAAATCAAGTACAAATCAAAAAGAAATCGATAGTTAATCAAAATAGAGATCAACCAAACAAAGAACAAAATCGAATCAAACTCCTACCTCTACCCAATGGTTTACCCATAACTCACAGGTCAAACCTAAATAGGATTTCTACAAGAATGAACCTAAGCTTTAATAGCATCTCTATAACATCCCTTCTGGAAAAGGAAAGGGAGGTCACGTGGAAAGCACAACAAACCTCAAAATTAGTAAACATAGCACTAATAACTTCAAAATATTAATAATGATATCCATCAATGAAGTACTAAATATAATTCACCAACTAGAATCAAAATATTCAAAACCAAAAATTTAATCAACCTAGATGGTCTAGGCAACACTCCTATCACACTAGCCCCTAATCACCCCTGCAACCCTGCCAGAAGAAAAACATAGCATGAGCCAATTGCCCAATACGGATACAGATATACAAAAGATATACAACAGATATCGAAAAATAATTGAGATAAAATGTTGAACAAAGCCTCAAGTGTGACGCCCCCAAAATAGGTATACACAACACCCATTCTGAGTCGCCAAATACATGGTACAAGAAGCAAACTACAACTTCAATAATACAAATGTCGTGTGAAATACGACAATATATCTTAATGAGTTTAAATATAATATTGTCTTCTAGACAATATCCACACGCAAATAAATCCCCATCATAATTATTGATTCATTATTTTACAAAAATGGTGAGGACTACTAAACAACTCTCTCTAGAACCTTCATTCCATACCCCGACTAGTACTCGCTACATTCTCGCCTCCTGAGAAGAAAAATGGAACAACAAGGAAAAGGGTGAGCTCAACTAGCCCAGTAAAGAATATTATGACTAAGATAATATACAACAAATTATCGTTAGTCTTCAACAGGAAAATCGATAGAATATACAATAGACAAGTTTCAGATCAATATTCGCTAATGAAATAATAATTCATAGAAGAGTTACGTAGAGAATGAAATCTACTATAATCTATGAATTTAATAAATCCATCATCAATATTTTATCCTCGTAACATCAATCAATATGCATCTCGAATCAAATATTCATCTTTGCACTACAGCCAAAGATATTCATCATTGGTCATGTTCATTTAAACACTGCTCATCTTTGCACCACAGCCAAAGATATTAATCAATCAATCATGTTCATCTCAACACTGCTCATCTTTGCACCATGTGCCAAAGATATTCTTCAGAAATCATTCATCTTTGCACTACAGCCAAAGATATTCAATAATATCATCATTTAAGATCGAGGATGATGAAAAATATTTTTAAGAAACGAATCCAATTGAAACAAAATGACAAGGATTAAGGATTAAGGATTCAGTACTTGGTTTTATCCACGCCCAAAAATACCTCAAAAATAATCATAGTGGTGTAAAATTCAAGAATGATCAAAACATGGATACAATCGAGTTAGTATCCGAATAGATGTTTTGGACGAAAAGAAGAAATTTTATTTTTCTATGAATAAGATCAGATATCGTGAATAGTGTCAGATACGTGAATAAAGGCCGACACGTGAATAGTAACTCGACACCAAAAGATAGAAATTCCACAAAAACATCTTCACGCTTCATGAATAGTACTCGTGAATAAGTAACTCGTGAATAAGAACTTTCATGAATAGTAACTCGTGAATAGTAACTCGTGAATAGTAACTCATGAATAGTAACTCATGAATAGTAAACCCCGACATAAAAAAGTTCCAAATTTGATAAAACTTCAGATCAACATTTCAAAGATAATGATATTGAAGAAATCATATCATTCTGAAAAAAAAAAATATCCCCTTACCTCGAAAGATCAAGACTTCTATTTAAACACAGGATATAGGCTATGACTTGACTTGCACCGTATAGCAATACTCAAAGTATACTCAAAATACTCACAAGAATACGCCGATAATATAGAGAGAAAACTTCAGTTTCTGGTGTGATTTTCAATTCTAACCTAAGCACCCTATTTATAGGAAATTGCTTAGAACACCAAAGCAGAAAATTTAATAAATTAATAATATAATTATATTATTTTCTACACATGTCTAGAATCTGATTTCAGCCATTAAACACATGCCACCTTCTAGAAATAAATAAGAAAAACGTTTTTCTAATTTTAAATATTTTAAACTTCCAAAAATCAATTATTTCGGAGCTTCGGAACTTCAATAATTCATAATAAATAGCCCTTTCATCAGAAAATTCGAATCTCATGAGTTTTTATAGGAAATTCAATTCTCTACAACTTTGCAGAAGAAAGTTTTTCCAAATTCCAAATAGAAATTGACCGAAATCCACAAACGGGCGATTTTACAAGCTATAATCAAATTTCGGTCAATAATTGTGTCCACCAACACACAAAACATGTGTTAAACATTTAATGCCACAAAATACTCTTCCTCCTCATATACTCATATATCCCACATTCATTGTAAAAATATCACCGTTAATATATTATTAAAATAATATATTTAAATGAATTATTTTATCAGAAAAAGATAAAATATTAATTTTCAACAATTGTCATTTTAAAAATTTTCTCCATCTATATCCACATAAAATCAATATTTTCCTCATCATATAAATCAATAATTAATTATTCATAAATAATATTACGTAATCACAATATTGACAACTGTGCAGGTTCAGGAAAGAGGGGCTTTCAATAAGAATTTTTCTTCATTGCGCCGCAATTAGGTGACCAAACCTCTCCTTAGATGTAACTTTCTAGACATTGCCAATAATGTTATCTAATAATATTATTCAGATAATATGAATTATTGTTTCGATAATGAAAGATACCGTAATGACAATTATTGAAACAACAAAGAATATAAAATATCAACGCAAAGAATTATTAACTCAATAAAATATCGAATAAAGAATTCATGTAACCATTATTGAAAAGTGCCTTCACGTAAGAATCAATAATTGGTGCAATACCGCAGTGCCTTGCTCAACAACGCGTATTAGTGTGTTTTAACCACGGGTATTCCAACAAAGATAATCTGTAATAACTACGCCGTTATTTAAAAATAACTTATATTTTGTCGTTTTCTTCATCCAATCACTTTCCGTTATGGGGCCCACACATGGTCGCTTGTCGCATTTAATATTCCGATCGCATTTAATATTCCACCACCAAACTAATATTCCCAAACAACAATGAATATTTTATAACCACTTGCTTATTTTGAAATATTTGCATATTTAACCCTTAACTATCCACATTAATCAAATCAACCTTACTATTTCAAAATAATAAATAAAGGAAATTCCTTTTATTTAAAAAATTTTGGGGTCTTACAACCTCCCTCCTTATGAAATTTCATCCTCGAAATTGACGACGTACCGTGTGTGTTTGAAAAGGTGAGGATACCTCGCTTTCATTTCCGCTTTCCAATTCCCGTGTCATTTCCTCTATAGCATGATTCCTCCACAAAACTTTAACTTGTGGTATAACCTTTCATGCGTAGGACATGCTCCTTCCTATCCAAAATCTTGACAGTACCTCCTCATACGTTAAGTCTTGGCTATCTCGTCCTGGGTTCTAACTCTATAACGTGGTTCGGGTCTTTCACATATTTACTGAAATACGATATGTGAAACACATTATGAACACGAGACATACTTTGAGGTAACGCAAGTCTATAGGCTACATTTCTACTACTCGGTCAAGAATTTGAAATGGATCAATAAATCATGGATTGAGCTTTCCTCTCTTCCCAAATCTTGTAACACCCTTCCATGGGCAACTCGCAACAATACATGATCCCCTACATTAAATTCCACGTCCTTTCGATGAAGATCCGCATAACTCTTTTGTCGATCTTATGCCATTTGTATATACGTTGTAGAATCATTAGTCATACGCATTTAACTCGGGTCCCAACAATGTTGCTTCACCCACCTCATCCCAACATATTGGGAACGACATTTTTGGTCCATATAATGCTTCGAATGGAACCATGCCTATATTTGTTTAATAACTATTGTTGTATGAGAATTCCACCAATGGCAAGTACTTATCCCAACTTCCTTTGAAATCTAGGACACGTAGTTTTAATATATCTTCAAGAGTTTGAGTAGTCCTTTTCGATTGCCCATCCGCTTTGAGGATGGTATGCCAAATCAATCGTAAATTCGCGCCCATAGCTTTTCTACAAACTAACCCAAAATCATGAAGTGAATCTTGGGTCACGATCTAAAACTATGGATACCGGCATGCCATGCAATCTCACAATCTCATTTACGCATATACGAGAAAGACGTTCAAGGAATAAGTCTCTCGTGATCGGAAGAAATGAGCAGACTTGGTTAATCTATCAACAATAACCCAAATAGCATTGATGCCTTGAGAAACCGTAGGAAGACCCGTAACAAAATCCATAGTAATGTGTTCCCACTTCCATTCCGGAATCTCAAGTGGTTGCAACGGACCCTTAGGTACAAGATGCTCCGCCTTTACACGTTGGCAAGTTAAACACATCGAGATAAACTTTGCAATCTCTCTCTTCATATCGCTTCCACCAAAATGTATGTTGAAGATCATAATACATTTTGGTACTCCCAGATGGATTGCAAATGGCGATTGTGTGCCTCCATCATAATCTTGTACTTCAAATCGAGTCGTTAGAACACAAAGTCTCAGAGTGGACTCAAGTATCAATTCTCGCCCTAATAGCTCCTTCTTGTACTTTCTTCTTCATACGCATCATCTCAAGCTGGGCTTCGAGCAATCTTAACTTTTTCTATTAAAGTTGGCTCTATGCATGATACTTGACATCATCGCACTGCGCTCCACATATGATCTTCTACTCATCGCCGCCTACCACGCTCGCTTTTCAGGATGGCATGATCGGAAAAATGTTTGAAATGAGTCTCCTCTCGAGTTCTTGAAGCTCTTCCCACATTCCTTGCTCCATTCGAATTTTGTATCTCTACGAGTCAAATTGCGTTAATGGAATAGCGATTCGAGAATATCCTTCAACGAATCTCCGATAATAACCAACTAAGCTTCAGAAAGCTACGATTTCGACATCGACTTAGGTTGCTCTCAACCGCGACTCATATCCCAATCTTGGATAAGACGTCACAATGACACCTATCGCTTTACTATCGCATCTAATATGACGCCCCCACAGAGAGTTCGCTTAGGTGAATTCCACAAAGGAAGTCACAAGATAAAGGCTCAGTACCAAATTTATAGTTGAATTTTTAACTCCTCAAGTTCAATAGAGCCATTCGATATGAGATTTTAGAAATGAGTTTTGTACCGGGTTCAAAGTCGATACAAAATTTAATATCGAGCTTTGGGGAAGCCAAGAAATTCTTCAGAAATACGTCAGAAAAATCAATAACAACAGAATATTATTCAAATCGACGTGTCTTTATTCAAATCCATAACATGGACTAAGAAAATTTGACATCCGTAATAAACGAATGACTTCATGGCTTGATATGAAAATGTTTGACTACAATGGTTTGATTGCTTGAATTGAATAACAAAGTTGCTTAGGAATATGAAAACTAACAACCTTATTTAAAATAATCAATTTGGCATGATGAGTAGTTAACCTTAAAATCACATCAAAACAAATATCTCTATAGAAATAAGGTTAATGTGTAATGTGATAGTGCCAACTGAATCAAGCAAGATTTCTAAACAACAGATGTAATGAAAGTTTCTCCTAACGGATTCTCCATAAATAGGTCAAAGTCTAATTTCTCCGTAGTCAAGTTCAAACGTTGAGCGCAAGCAAAGAGAGAGAGATAAAAGAATGGGTAGAACCAAGATCTAGTAAGGTATAAACTTCGCAAGAATTTATAATTAACTAACCTGCGTGCTAACTTCGTTCGGGTTCTTGCATTTTGACCGGTCACAACAAACGCTCTTCCTAATCGTTGACTTTGACTTTTTCGGGACATCTTTTGAGTCACCGTCCCCTCATTGAACTAGGTTTCGATATCGCATAATCTCGAGCGATATGTCCTTCTTTTCCACAATTATAGCATACCTTAAACTGTTGGTAGGCGCTCAATGATATGTCCTCTTTCCCAAGATTTGTAACATACGACCGGTGGTCGTTCTCCTCCCTTAAAACTAGTTGCTATCGGGCGCCGACGCCTTCACACGGTCGTTGTTGAATCTCCTCTTTTAAAATCTCCTCCCGACTCGCTTCTTCTATTTTCATGGCCACGATTACCACCGGAGTGGTTACCGCCTTTAATCAGATTCTTCTTTCTCCGCCGGGTTATCGTTATTTCGATGATCGCTATCTTGAGATGATCCTCGGTTATGGTCCCTCGGTTGAACGTACTCGTTATCTCGCTTCTAACAACCGAGAGCCTCGCTGACAACATCCGAATAGAGAGAAAATTTATGAGAAATGAGATATCGACGTATGTCGGGTTTCAAACCTCTCGTAAACATCCGTCATACACGCTCCTCATTCTCCACCAAATGAGGTGCAAACTCGGATAACTCCGCGAACTTCGCCTCGTCATCGGGACACCGCCATGTTATTCGCTTCTAGTCTAATAAACTCCACTTCCTTCATACGATTTAATACTTTCGGGAAGTACTTGTCATTGAACTGCTTCAAACGTCTCCCACGACATGCCGAGTGCAAAATGGATGGGTACGCTTCACGATTCCCACCAAGAATCTCGCTTCGCCACGGAACATAAAGGCGGCGAATGGAACTTTTCGTTCTCTCCGTGCATCCCAAGACATCGAATATCTTGGTAATTTGTTTGACCCACGCTCCGCTCGCTTTAATCGGATCCGCTTTCCCTGCATTCTCGTGGTCCCAACTCTTTGAATCGCTTGGTTGTGACCACTCGTGAATTGCTATCATTTCTCCTCGTATTTTGAACACGAAGTCTCCTCGTCTCGATTTTTGTATGAATCGCAAAAAGCTTCTAAACATCCCCTCGCTCATCATCTCGCTCGGTGGTGTTGTTCATGGGAGGAACATTACCAAACTGCTGCAGACGCTCTCCTCGTTGGTGAGTACAGCATCTCCACGGTCTCATTTACTCCATTGTTAATATTCTCACGACATTCTCAAACATCGCCATAAAATAAGGGTTAATTAAGGAAATCAATATATCACATAATATCCCTATATACTCGACCAACTAACAAATAAGCTTAGGTAGTAGACACACTAGCGAAGGATTTACTCGCTCTCCCTCCTAGTTTTATTCCCCGATCTCCGCCAGAGATCATATCCCTAAGCTCGATATTAATCATGACGCCCCCAAAATAGGTATACACAACACCCATTCTCGAGTCGCCAAATACATGGTACAAGAAGCAAACTACAACTTCATTAATACAAATGTCGTGTGAAATAACAATATATATATCGTGAGTTTAAATATAATATTGTCTTCTAGACAATATCCACACGCAAATAAATCCCCATCATAATTATTGATTCATTATTTTACAAAATGGTGAGGACTACTAAACAACTCTCTCTAGAACCTTCATTCCATACCCCGACTAGTACTCGCTACATTCTCGCCTCCCGAGAAGAAAAATGGAACAACAAGGAAAAGGGTGAGCTCAACTAGCCCAAGAAAGAAGAATATTATGACTAAGATAATATACAACAAATTATCGTTAGTCTTCAACAGGAAAATCGATAGAATACAATAGACAACAAGTTTCAGATCAATATTCATAGAATGAAATAATAATTCATAGAAGAGTTACGTAGAGAATGAAATCTACTATAATCTATGAATTTAATACCATCATCAATATTTTATCCTCGTAACATCAATCAATATGCATCCGAATCAAATATTCATCTTTGCACCATGTGCCAAAGATATTCATCATTGGTCATGTTCATTTAAACACTGCTCATCTTTGCACTACAGCCAAAGATATTAATCAATCATTCATGTTCATCTCAACACTGCTCATCTTTGCACTATGTGCCAAAGATATTCTTCAGAAATCATTCATCTTGCACCATGTGCCAAAGATATTCAATAATATCATCATTTAAGACCGAGGATGATGAAAATATTTTTAAAGAAACGAATCCAATTGAAACAAAATGACAAGGATTAAGGATTAAGGATTCGTATTTTGGTTTTATCCACGCCCAAAAAATACCTCAAAAATAATCATAGTGGTGTAAAATTCAAGAATGATCAAAACATGGATACAATCAAAGTTAGTATCCGTAATAGATGTTTTGGACTTAAAAGAAGAAATTTTATTTTTCTATGAATAGATCAGATACGTGAATAGTGTCAGATACGTGAATAAGGCCGATACGTGAATAGTAACTCCGACACCAAAAGATAGAAATTCCACAAAAAAACATCTTCACGCTTCATGAATAGTACTCGTGAATAAGAATCGTGAATAAGAACTCATGAATAGTAACTCGTGAATAATAAATCGTGAATAAGTAACTCATGAATAGTAACTCATGAATAGTAACCCGACATAAAAAGTTCCAAATTTGATAAAAACTTCAGATCAACATTTCAAAGATAATGATATCAAGAAATAATATCATTACGAAAAAAATAATATCCCTTACTCGAAAGATCAAGACTTCTAAATCAAACAACGGATATAAGGCTATGACTTGGACTTGCACCAGTATAGCAATACTCAAAGTATACTCAAAATACTCACAAGAATACGCCGATAATATAGAGAGAGAAATAGAGAGAAAACTTCAGTGTGATTTTCAATTCTAACCTAAAGACCCTATTTATAGAAATCGCTAGAACACCAAAGCGTAAAATTTAATAAATTAATAATATAATTATATTATTTTTACACATGTCTAGAATCTGATTTCAGCCATCAAACACATGCCACCTTCTAGAAAAAATAAGAAAAAAGTTTTTTCTAATTTTAAATATTTTAAACTTCCAAAAATCAATTATTTCGGAGCTTAGGAACTTCAATAATTCATAATAAATAGCCCTTTCATCAGAAAATTCGAATCTCGCGAGTTTTTATAGGAAATTCAATTCTCTACAACTTTGCAGAAGAAAGTTTTTCCAAATTCCAAATAGAAATTGACCGAAATCCACAAACGGGCGATTTTACAGGCTATAATCAAATTTCTACCAATAATTGGGTCCACCAACACACAAAACATGTGTTAAACATTTAATGCCACAAAAATACTCTTCCTCCTCATATACTCATATATCCCACATTCATTGTAAAATATCACCGTTAATATATTATTAAAATAATATATTTAAATGAATTATTTTATCGTAAAAGATAAAATATTAATTTTCAACAATTGTCATTTTAAAAATTTTTCCATCTATATCCACATAAAATCAATATTTTCCTCATCATATAAATCAATAATTAATTATTCACAAATAATATTATGTAATCACAATATTGACAACTGTGCAGCTTCAGAAAGAGGGGCTTCCAATAAGAATTTCTTTCTTCGGGCGCCGCAATTAAGTGACTCAAACTCTCCTTGATGTAACTTTCTAGACATTGCCAATAATGTTATCTAATAATATTATTCAGATAATATGAATTATTGTTTCGATAATGAAAGATACCGTAATGACAATTATCAAACAACAAGAATATAAAATATCAACGCAAAGAATTATTAACTCAATAAAATATCGAATAAAGAATTATCAGAACCATTATCGAAAAGTGCCTTCACGTAAGAATCAATAATTGGTGCAAATACCGTGCTATCGCTCAACAACGCCAGATTAGTGTGTTTTAACCACCGGTATTCCAACAAGATAATCAGTAATAACTACGCCGTTATTTAAAAACAACTTATATTTGTCTGCTTTCTTCATCCAATCGCTTTTCGCATATGGGGCCCACACATGGTCGCTACTTTGTCGCATTTAATATTCCCGACCGCATTTAATATTCCACCACCAAACTAATATTCCCCTAACAACAATGAATATTTTATAACCACTTGCTTATTTTGAAATATTTGCATATTTAACCCTTAACTATCCACATTAATCAAATCAACCCTTACTATTTCAAAATAATAAATAAAGGAAATTCCTTTTATTTAAAAATTTTCGGTCTTACAACCTCCCTCCTTATGAAATTTCGCCCTCGAAATTGACGTGACGACTCTGTGTTTCAAAAGGTGAGGATACCTCGCTTTCATTTTCGCTTTCCAATTCCTGTGTCATTTCCTCTATAAAGCATGATTCCTCCACAAAACTTTAACTTGTGGTATAACCTTTCATACAGTAGGGACATGCTCCTTCCTATCCAAAATCTTGACAGTACCTCCTCATATTAAGTCTTCGCTATCTCGTCCGGTTCTAACTCTATAACGTGGTTCGGGTCTTTCACATATTTACTAAGCATACGTATATGTGAAACACATTATGAACACGAGACATACTTTGAGGTAACGCAAGTCTATAGCTACATTTCCTACTCTGGTCAAGAATTTGAAATGGACCGATAAATCATGGATCGAGCTTTCTCTCTTCCCAAATCTTGTAACACCCTTCCATGGAGCAACTCGCAACAATACATGATCCCCTACATTAAATTCCACGCCCTTTCGATGAAGATCCGTGATAACTCTTTTGTCGATCTTGTGCCATTTGTATACGCTGTAGAATCATTAGTCATATACGCATTTAACTCGGGTCCCAACAATGTTGCTTCACCCACCTCATCCCAACATATCGAGAACGACATTTTTTGTCCATATAATGCTTCGAATGGAACCATGCCTATATTTGTTTAATAACTATTGTTGTATGAGAATTCCACCAATGGCAAGTACTTATCCCAACTTCCTTTGAAATCTAGGACACGTAGTTTTAATATATCTTCAAGAGTTTGAGTAGTCCTTTTCGATTGCCCATCCGCTTTGAGGATGGTATGCCAAATCGAATCGTAAATTGCGCCCATAGCTTTTCTACAAACTAACCCAAAATCATGAAGTGAATCTTGGGTCACGATCTAAAACTATGGATACCGGCATGCCATGCAATCTCACAATCTCATTTACGTATATACGAGAAAGACGCTCAAGGAATAAGTCTCTCAGATTTCCAGAAGAAATGAGCAGACTTGGTTAATCTATCAACAATAACCCAAATAGCATTGATGCCTTGAGAAACCGTAGGAAGATTAGTAATGAAATCCATAGTAATGTGTTCCACTTCCATTCCTAATCTCAAGTGGTTGCAAACGGACCCTTAGGTACAAGATGCTCCGCCTTTACACGCTGGCAAGTTAAACACATCGAGATAAACTTTGCAATCTCTCTCTTCATATTGCTCCACCAAAATGTATGTCAAGATCATAATACATTTTGGTACTTCCAGATGGATTGCAAATGGCGATTGTGTGCCTCCATCATAATCTTGTACTTCAAATCGTAGTCGTTAGGAACACAAAGTCTCAGAGTGGACTCAAGTATTCCTTCTTCATCAATTCTCGCCCTAATAGCTCCTTCTTGTACTTTCTTCTTCATAACGCATCTCCCGAAGCCTCGGTGGCTCGAGCAATCTTAACTTTTTCTATTAAAGTTGGCTCTATATGCAGATACTTGACATCATCGCACTCGCTCCCGCATATGATGATCTTCTCATCGCTACCTACCACGCTCGCTTTTCAAGATGGCATGATCGTAAAATGTGTCGAAATGAGTCTCCTCTTGAGTTCTTGAAGCTCTTCCCACATTCCTCGCTTCCATTCGAATTTTGTATCTCTCGAAGTCACAAGTTAATGGAATAGCGATTCGAGAATATCCTTCAACGAATCTCCGATAATAACCAACTAAGCTTTTAGAAAGCTACGATTTCGACATCGACTTAGGTTGCTCTCAATCGCGACTCATATCCCAATCTTGGATAAGACGTCACAATGACACCTATCGCTTTACTATCGCATCTAATATGACGCCCCTACAGAGAGTTCGCTTAGGTGAATTCCACAAAGGAAGTCACAAGATAAAGGCTCAGTACCAAATTTATAGTTGAATTTTTAACTCCTCAAGTTCAATAGAGCCATTCGATATGAGATTTTAGAAATGAGTTTTGTACCGGGTTCAAAGTCGATACAAAATTTAATATCGTGCTTTGGGAGTAAGCCAAGAAATTTTTCAGAAATACGCCAGAAAAATCAATAACAACACAGAATATTATTCAAATCGACGTGTCTTTATTCAAATCCATAACATGGACTAAGAAAATTTGACATCCGTAATAAACGAACGACTTCATGGCTTGATATGAAAATGTTTGACTACAATGGTTTGATTGCTTGAATTCAATAACAAAGTTGCTTAGGAATATGAAAACTAACAACCTTACAAAAATAATCAATTTTGCATGATGAGTAGTTAACCTTAAAATCACATCAAAAACAAATATCTCTATAGAAATAAGGTTAATGTAATGTGATAGTGCCAACTGAATCAAGCAAGATTTCTAAACAATGTGATGTAATGAAAGTTTCTCCTAACGGATTCTCCATAAATAGTCAAAGTCTAATTTCTCCGTAGTCAAGTTCAAACGCTGAGCGCAAGCAAGAGAGATAAAAGAATGGGTAGAACCAATATCTAGTAAGGTATAAACTTCGCAAGAATTTATAATTAACTAACCCGTGCTAACTTCGTCGGTTCTCTTGATTTTGACCGGCCACAACAAACGCCTTCCGGAATCGTTGACTTTGACTTTTCTCGGGACATTTTTGAGTCACCATCCCAATGAACTAGGTTTCGATATCGCATAATCTCGAGCGATATGTCCTTCTTTTCCACAATTATAGCATACCTTAAACTGCTGTGGGCGTTTCAATGATATGTCCTCTTTCCCAAGATTTGTAACATACGACCGGTGGTCGCTTCTCCTCCCTTAAAACTAGTTGCTATCGGGCGCCGACGCCTTCACATGGTCGTTGTTGAATCTCCTCTTTAAAATCTCCTCCCGACTCGCTTCTTCTATTTTCATGGCCACGATTACCACCAGAGTGGTTACCGCCTTTGTTCAGATTCTTCTTTCTCCGCCGGTTATCGTTATTCGATGATCGCTATCTTTCAGATGATCCTCGGTTATGGTCCCTCGGTTGAACGTATTTCGTTATCTCGCTTCTAACAATCGAGCCCCGCTGACAACATCCGAATAGAGAGAAAATTTATGAGAAATGAGATATCGACGTATGTCAAGTTTCAAACCTCTCGTAAACATCCCGCCATACGCTCCTCATTCTCCACCAAATGAGGTGCAAACTCGATAACTCCGCGAACTTCGCTCAGATCGACACCGCCATGTTATTTCGCTTCTAGTCTAATAAACTCCACTTCCTTCATACGATTTAATACTTTCGTGGAAGTACTTGTCATTGAACTGCTTTCAAACGCCTCCCACGCATACGCCGAGTGCAAATTGGATGGGTACGCTTCACGATTCCCACCAAGAATCGCTTCGCCATTTTAACATAAAGGTGGCGAATGGAACTTTCTTCTCTCCTCCGCATCCCAAGACATCGAATATCTTGGTAATTTGTTTGACCCACGCTCTCGCCTTTAATCGGATCCGCTTTCTGCACTCGTGGTCCCAACTTTGAATCGCTTGGTCGTGACCACTCGTGAATTGCTATCATTTCCTCCTCGTATTTTGAACACGAAGTCTCCTCGTTCGATTTTGCATGAATCGCAAAAGCTTCTAAACATCCCCCTCGCTCATCATCTCGCTCAGGTGGTGTTGTTCACAGGAGGAACATTACCACTGCTCAGACGCTTCTCCTCGCTGGTGAGTACAGCATCTCCACGGCCTCATTTACTCCATCATAATATTCTCAACGACATTCTCAAACACCGCCATAAAATAAGGGTTAATTAAGGAAATCAATATATCACATAATATCCCTATATATCGACCAACTAACAAATAAGCTTTTTAGTAGACACACTAGCAAGGATTTACTCGCCTCCCTCCTAGTTTTATTCCCCGATCTCCGCCAGAGATCATATCCCTAAGCTCTGATACCAACTGTGACGCCCCCAAAATAGGTATACACAACACCCATTCTGAGTCGCCAAATACATGGTACAAGAAGCAAACTACAACTTCAATAATACAAATGTCGGTGAAATACTTAACAATATATACTCGTGAGTTTAAATATAATATTGTCTTCTAGACAATATCCACACGCAAATAAATCCCCATCATAATTATTGATTCATTATTTTACAAAAATGGTGAGGACTACTAAACAACTCTCTCTAGAACCTTCATTCCATACCCCGACTAGTACTCGCTACATTCTCGCCTCCTGAGAAGAAAAATGGAACAACAAGGAAAAGGGTGAGCTCAACTAGCCCAAGAAAGAATATTATGACTAAGATAATATACAACAAATTATCGTTAGTCTTCAACAGGAAAAACTGATAATACAATGTACAACAAGTTTCAGATCAATATTCGCAATGAAATAATAATTCATGTAAGAGTTACGTAGAGAATGAAATCTACTATAATCTATGAATTTAATAAACCCATCATCAATATTTTATCCTCATAACATCAATCAATATGCATCCGAATCAAATATTCATCTTTGCACTATGTGCCAAAGATATTCATCTACTGGTCATGTTCATTTAAAACACTGCTCATCTTTGCACTGTGCCAAAGATATTAATCAATCGGCCATGTTCATCTCAACACTGCTCATCTTTGCACCATGTGCCAAAGATATTCTTCAGAAATCATTCATCTTCACTATGTGCCAAAGATATTCAATAATATCATCATTTAAGACCGAGGATGATGAAAATATATTTTTAAGAAACGAATCCAAAGGAAACAAAATGACAAGGATTAAGGATTAAGGATTCGTACTTGGTTTTATCCACGCCCAAAAATACCTCAAAAATAATCATAGTGGTGTAAAATTCAAGAATGATCAAAACATGGATACAATCGAAAGTTAGTATCCGTAATAGATGTTTTGGACTTAAAAGAAGAAATTTTATTTTTCTATGAATAAGATCAGATACGTGAATAGTGTCAGATACGTGAAATAAGGCCAGATACGTGAATAGTAATCTCGACACCAAAAGATAGAAATTCCACAAAAAACATCTTCACGCTTCATTAATAGTACTCGTGAATAAGAACTCGTGAATAAGAACTCGTGAATAAGAACTCGTGAATAGTAATCGTGAATAGAACTCATGAATAAGAACTCATGAATAGTAAACCCGACATAAAAAAGTTCCAAATTTGATAAAACTTCAGATCAACATTTTTCAAAGATAATGATATCAAGAAATAATATCATTAAAAAAAAAAATAATATCCCTTACCTCGAAAGATCAAGATTTTAAATTAAACACTGGATATAAAGGCTATGACTTGACTTGCACCGATATAGCAATACTCAAAGTATACTCAAAATACTCACAAGAATACGCCGATAATATAGAGAGAGAAAAGAGAAAACTTTTCGTGTGATTTTCAATTCTAACCAAGACCCTATTTATAGAGAAATCGCTAGAACACCAAAGCGTAAAATTTAATAAATTAATAATATAATTATATTATTTTCTACACATGTCTAGAATCTGATTTCAGCCATCAAACACATGCCACCTTCTAGAAAAAAAAATAAAAAAACGTTTTTCTAATTTTAAATATTTTAAACTTCCAAAAATCAATTATTTCGGAGCTTCGTAACTTCAATAATTCATAATAAATAGCCCTTTCATCAGAAAATTTGAATCTCGCGAGTTTTTATAGGAAATTCAATTCTCTACAACTTTGCAGAAGAAAGTTTTTCCAAATTCCAAATAGAAATTGACCGAAATCCACAAACGGGTGATTTTACAAGCTATAATCAAATTTCAAATAATAATTGGGTCCACCAACACACAAAACATGTGTTAAACATTTAATGCCACAAAAATACTCTTCCTCCTCATATACTCATATATCCCACATTCATTGTAAAAAATATCACCGCTAATATATTATTAAAATAATATATTTAAATGAATTATTTTATCGTAAAAGATAAAATATTAATTTTCAACAATTGTCATTTTAAAAATTTTTCCATCTATATCCACATAAAATCAATATTTTCCTCATCATATAAATCAATAATTAATTATTCACAAATAATATTACGTAATCACAATATCGACAACGTGTGCAGCTCCTCAGAAAGAGGGGCTTTCCAATAAGAATTTCTTCTTCATGGCGCCGCAATTAAGTGATCAAACCTCTCCTTAGATGTAACTTTCTAGACATTGCCAATAATGTTATCTAATAATATTATTCAGATAATATGAATTATTGTTTCGATAATGAAAGATAATGTAATGACAATTATCAAACAACAAAGAATATAAAATATCAACGCAAAGAATTATTAACTCAATAAAATATCGAATAAAGAATTATCGTAACCATTATTGAGTAGTGCTTCTTCACGTAAGAATCAATAATTGGTGCAATACCGTGTGCTATCGCTCAACAACGCCAGATTAGTGTGTTTTAACCACCGGTATTCCAACAAGATAATCTGTGAATAACTACGCCTGCTATTTAAAAACAACTTATATTTGTCGCTTTCTTCATCCAATCGCTTTCGTTATGGGCCCACACATGGTCGCTACTGTCGCATTTAATATTCCCGACCGCATTTAATATTCCACGCACCAAACTAATATTCCCTAACAACAATGAATATTTTATAACCACTTGCTTATTTTGAAATATTTGCATATTTAACCCTTAACTATCCACATTAATCAAATCAACCCTTACTATTTCAAAATAATAAATAAAGGAAATTCCTTTTATTTAAAAAATTTCGGTCTTACAACCTCCCTCCTTATGAAATTTCGTCCTCTAAATCGACGACGACGTATTCGGTGTGTTTCAAAAAGGTGAGGATACCTCGCTTTCATTTTCGCTTTCCAATTCCTGTGTCATTTCCTCTATAAAGATGATTCCTCCACAAAACTTTAACTTGTGGTATAACCTTTCATGCAGTAGGACATGCTCCTTCCTATCCAAAAATCTTGACAGTACCTCCTCATACGCTAAGTCTTCTGGCTATCTCGTCCTGGTTTCTAACTCTATAACGTGGTTCGGTCTTTCACATATTTATTTAAGTACGATATGTGAAACACATTATGAACACTAGACATACTTTGAGGTAACGCAAGTCTATAGGCTACATTTCCTACTCTGGCCAAGAATTTGAAATGGACCAATAAATCATGGATCGAGCTTTCCTCTCTTCCCAAATCTTGTAACACCCTTCCATGGAGCAACTCGCAACAATACATGATCCCCTACATTAAATTCCACGCCCTTTCGATGAAGATCCGCATAACTCTTTTGTCGATCTTGTGATCTTATGCATTTGTATACGTTGTAGAATCATTAGTCATACGTATTAACTCGGGTCCCAACAATGTTGCTTCACCCACCTCATCCCAACATATCGGAGAACGACATTTCGGTCCATATAATGCTTCAATGGAACCATGCCTATATTTGTTTAATAACTATTGTTGTATGAGAATTCCACCAATGGCAAGTACTTATCCCAACTTCCTTTGAAATCTAGGACACGTAGTTTTAATATATCTTCAAGAGTTTGAGTAGTCCTTTCGATTGCCCATCCGCTTTGAGGATGGTATGCCAAATCGAATCAGAATTTCGCGCCCATAGCTTTCTACAAACTAACCCAAAATCATGAAGTGAATCTTGGGTCACGATCTAAAACTATGGATACCGGCATGCCATGCAATCTCACAATCTCATTTACGCATATACGAGAAAGACGCTCAAGGAATAAGTCTCTCGACGCAAGAAATGAGCAGACTTGGTTAATCTATCAACAATAACCCAAATAGCATTGATGCCTTGAGAAACCGTAGGAAGACCCAGAACTAAATCCATAGTAATGTGTTCCCACTTCCATTCCGAATCTCAAGTGGTTGCAACGGACCCTTAGGTACAAGATGCTCCGCCTTTACACGCTGGCAAGTTAAACACATCGAGATAAACTTTGCAATCTCTCTCTTCATATTGCTCCACCAAAATGTATGTGAAGATCATAATACATTTTGGTACTCCCTGTGATGGATTGCAAATGGCGATTGTGTGCCTCCATCATAATCTTGTACTTCAAATCGAGTCGTTAGGAACACAAAGTCTAGAGTGGACTCAAGTATTCCTTCTTCATCAATTCTCGCTCCTAATAGCTCCTTCTTGTACTTTCTTCTTCATACGCATCACTCCGAAGCCGGTGGCTCGAGCAATCTTAACTTTTTCTATTAAAGTGGCTCTATGCGATACTTGACATCATCGCACTGCTCTCACATATGATCTTCTACTCATCGCGCCGCCTACCACGCTCGCTTTTCCAGATGGCATGATCGTAAAATGTGCCGAAATGAGTCTCCTCTTGAGTTCTTCAAGCTCTTCCCACATTCCTCGCTTCCATTCGAATTTTGTATCTCTACGAGTCACCCGTTAATGGAATAGCGATTCGAGAATATCCTTCAACGAATCTCCGATAATAACCAACTAAGCTTAGAAAGCTACGATTTCGACATCGACTTAGGTTGTTCTCAATCGTGACTCATATCCCAATCTTGGATAAAGACGTCACAATGACACCTATCGCTTTACTATCGCATCTAATATGACGCCCCCTACAGAGAGTTCGCTTAGTGAATTCCACAAAGGAAGTCACAAGATAAAGGCTCGTGTACCAAATTTATAGTTGAATTTTTAACTCCTCAAGTTCAATAGAGCCATTCGATATGAGATTTTAGAAATGAGTTTTGTACCGGGTTCAAAGTCGATACAAAATTTAATATCGCTTTGGGAGTAAGCCAAGAAATTCTTCAGAAATACGTCAGAAAAATCAATAACAACAGAATATTATTCAAATCGACGTGTCTTTATTCAAATCCATAACATGGACTAAGAAAATTTGACATCCGTAATAAACGAATGACTTCATGGCTTGATATGAAAATGTTTGACTACAATGGTTTGATTGCTTGAATTCAATAACAAAGTTGCTTAGAATATGAAAACTAACAACCTTACGTAAAAATAATCAATTTTGCATGATGAGTAGTTAACCTTAAAATCACATCAAAAACAAATATCTCTATAGAAATAAGGTTAATGTGTAATGTGATAGTGCCAACTCTGAATCAAGCAAGATTTCTAAACAATGGATGTAATGAAAGTTTCTCCTAACTGATTCTCCATAAATAGGTCAAAGTCTAATTTCTCTCCAGAGTCAAGTTCAAACGCTGAGCGCAAGCAAGAGAGATAAAAGAATGGGTAGAACCGATATCTAGTAAGGTATAAACTTCGCAAGAATTTATAATTAACTAACCCGTGCTAACTTCGTCGGGTTCTTGATTTTGACCGGCCACAACAAACGCCTTCCCTAATCGCTGACTTTGACTTTTCTCGGGACATTTTTGAGTCACCCATCCCTCATTGAACTAGGTTTCGATATCGCATAATCTCGAGCGATATGTCCTTCTTTTTCCACAATTATAGCATACCTTAAACTGCTAGGGGGGCCAATGATATGTCCCTCTTTCCCAAGATTTGTAACATACGACCGGTGGTCGCTCTCCTCCCTTAAAACTAGTTGCATCAAGCGCCGACGCCTTCACATGGTCGTTGTTGAATCTCCTCTTTTAAAATCTCCTCCCGACTCGCTTCTTCTATTTTCATGGCCACGATTATTACCACCAGAGTGGTTACCGCCTTTGTCTCGTATTCTTCTTTCTCCGCCGGTTATCGTTATTTCGATGATCGCTATCTTCAGATGATCCTCGGTTATGGTCCCTCATTGAACGTATCGTATATCTCGCTTCTAACAACCGAGCCCTCGCTGACAACATCCGAATAGAGAGAAAATTTATGAGAAATGAGATATCGACGTATGTCGTTTCAAACCTCTCGTAAACATCCGCGCCATAACGCTCCTCATTCTCCACCAAATGAGGCAAACTCGATAACTCCGCCGAACTTCGCCAGATCGGGACACCGCCATGTTATTTCGCTTCTAGTCTAATAAACTCCACTTCCTTCATACGATTTAATACTTTCGTGGAAGTACTTGTCATTGAACTGCTTTCAAACGCGCTCCCACGACACGCCGAAAGCAAATGGATGGGTACGCTTCACGATTCCCACCAAGAATCGCTTCGCCATTTTAACATAAAGGTGGCGAATGGAACTTTTCGTTTCTCCGCATCCCAAGACATCGAATATCTTGGTAATTTGTTTGACCCACGCCTCCGCCTTTAATCGGATCCGCTTTTCTGCACTCGTGGTCCCAACTCTTTGAATCGCTTGGTCGTGACCACTCGTGAATTGCTATCATTTCCTCCTCAGATTTTGAACACGAAGTCTCCTCTCATTCGATTTTGCATGAATCGCAAAAAGCTTCTAAACATCCCCTCGCTCATCATCTCGCCGCTGGTGTTGTTCACAGAGGAACATTACCAAACTGCAGACGCTTCTCCTCGCTGGTGAGTACAGCATCTCCACGGCCTCATTTACTCAATCGTTAATATTCTCACGACATTCTCAAACATCGCCATAAAATAAGGGTTAATTAAGGAAATCAATATATCACATAATATCCCTATATATATCGACTAACTAACAAATAAGCTTAGGTAGACACACTACTAGCTAAGGATTTACTCGCTCTCCCTCCTAGTTTTATTCCCCGATCTCCGCCAGAGATCATATCCCTAAGCTCGATATTAATCGTGACGCCCCAAAATAGGTATACACAACACCCATTTCGAGTCGCCAAATACATGGTACAAGAAGCAAACTACAACTTCAATAATACAAATGTCGTGTGAAATAAACTACAATATATATGTGAGTTTAAATATAATATTGTCTTCTAGACAATATCCACACGCAAATAAATCCCCATCATAATTATTGATTCATTATTTTACAAAATGGTGAGGACTACTAAACAACTCTCTCTAGAACCTTCATTCCATACCCCGACTAGTACTCGCTACATTCTCGCCTCCCGAGAAGAAAAATGGAACAACAAGGAAAAGGGTGAGCTCAACTAGCCCAAGAAGAATATTATGACTAAGATAATATACAACAAATTATCGTTAGTCTTCAACAGGAAAAACTGATAGAATACAATAGACAACAAGTTTTTGATCAATATTCGCAATGAAATAATAATTCATGTAAGAGTTACGTAGAGAATGAAATCTACTATAATCTATGAATTTAATACCATCATCAATATTTTATCCCTCGTAACATCAATCAATATGCATCCGAATCAAATATTCATCTTTGCACTAAAAAGCCAAAGATATTCATCATTGGTCATGTTCATTTAAACACTGCTCATCTTTGCACTACATGTGCCAAAGATATTAATCAATCTGGCCATGTTCATCTCAACACTGCTCATCTTTGCACTACAGCCAAAGATATTCTTCAGAAATCATTCATCTGCACTACATGTGCCAAAGATATTCAATAATATCATCATTTAAGACCGAGGATGATGAAAAATATTTTTAAGAAACGAATCCAAAGGAAACAAAATGACAAGGATTAAGGATTAAGGATTCGTATTTGGTTTTATCCACGCCTCAAAAATACCTCAAAAATAATCATAGTGGTGTAAAATTCAAGAATGATCAAAACATGGATACAATCGAAAGTTAGTATCCGTAATAGATGTTTTGGATTTAAAAGAAGAAATTTTATTTTTGGTGAATAGTACCAGATACGTGAATAAGGTCAGATACGTGAATAAAGGCCGTATATACGTGAATAGTAATCCGACGACACCAAAAGATAGAAATTCCACAAAAACATCTTCACGCTTCATGAATAGTACTCGTGAATAAGAACTCGTGAATAAGAATCTCATGAATAGTAACTCGTGAAATAACTCGTGAATAGTAACTCATGAATAAGAACTCATGAATAGTAACCCCGACATGAAAAAAGTTCCAAATTTGATAAAACTTCAGATCAACATTTCAAAGATAATGATATTGAAGAAATAATATCATTATAAAAAAAATAATATCCCTTACCTCGAAAGATCAAGATTTCTAATTAAACACCTGGATATAGGCTATGACTTGACTTGCACCGATAGCAATACTCAAAGTATACTCAAAATACTCACAAGAATACGCCGATAATATAGAGAGAGAAAAAAACTTCAGCTTCGTGTGATTTTCAATTCTAACCCAAGACCCTATTTATAGAAATCGCTAGAACACCAAAAAGGTAAAATTTAATAAATTAATAATATAATTATATTATTTTCTACACATGTCTAGAATCTGATTTCAGCCATCAAACACATGCCACCTTCTAGAAAAAATAAGAAAAACGTTTTTCTAATTTTAAATATTTTAAACTTCCAAAAATCAATTATTTTTGAGTTTCTAACTTCAATAATTCATAATAAATAGCCCTTTCATCAGAAAATTGAATCTCGCGAGTTTTTATAGGAAATTCAATTTCTACAACTTTGCAGAAGAAAGTTTTTCCAAATTCCAAATAGAAATTGACCAAATCCACAAACGGGTGATTTTACAAGCTATAATCAAATTTCTATTAATAATCAGGTCCACCAACACACAAAACATGTGTTAAACATTTAATGCCACAAAAATACTCTTCCTCCTCATATACTCATATATCCCACATTCATTGTAAAAATATCACCGCTAATATATTATTAAAATAATATATTTAAATGAATTATTTTATCGTAAAAAGATAAAATATTAATTTTCAACAATTGTCATTTTAAAAATTTTCTCCATCTATATCCACATAAAATCAATATTTTCCTCATCATATAAATCAATAATTAATTATTCACAAATAATATTACGTAATCACAATATTGACAACCGTGCAGCTCCCAGAAAGAGGGGCTTTCCAATAAGAATTTCTTCTTCGGGCGCCGCAATTAGGTGACCAAACCTCTCCTGTATGTAACTTTCTAGACATTGCCAATAATGTTATCTAATAATATTATTCAGATAATATGAATTATTGTTTCGATAATGAAAGATAATGTGTAATGACAATTATCAAACAACAAAGAATATAAAATATCAACGCAAAGAATTATTAACTCAATAAAATATCGAATAAAGAATTATCGTAACCATTATCGAGTAGTAGTGCCTTCACGTAAGAATCAATAATTGGTGCAATACCGCAGTGCTATCGTTTCAACAACGCGTATTAGTGTGTTTTAACCACCGGTATTCCAACAAAGATAATTCAGTAATAACTACGCCGTTATTTAAAAACAACTTATATTTGTCGTTTTTCTTCATCCAATCGCTCGCATGGGGCCACACACGGTCAATCGTCCGCATTTAATATTCCCGATCGCATTTAATATTCCACCACCAAAACTAATATTCCCTAACAACAATGAATATTTTATAACCACTTGCTTATTTTGAAATATTTGCATATTTAACCCTTAACTATCCACATTAATCAAATCAACCCTTACTATTTCAAAATAATAAATAAAGGAAATTCCTTTTATTTAAAAAAATTTTCGGTCTTACAAAACAAAACTAATACAATGAAATAATAGGCTGAATCAAATGGTTGGGTGTTATTTCATACCGAGTGAGCTTAGAAATATACATTGCCACACAGGCAAGTCAAAATAATGAGAACAGTGAAAGAAAGGGTGAGCTCAACTAGCCCAGTAAGAAATATTATGACTAAGATAATGCAGAATAAATTATCATTAGCCTTAAACTGTGTTAAACTGATACAATATAACAAACATCAAGTTTAACTGCAGCGAAAACAAGCAATCCATTAGAAGAGTCAAGTAGAAAATAAAATCTACTATCTTCTATGATTTAAAAGGTTTTTCATGACTTTTATCGCTGAGACTCAGCTTAATAAATAATCCACATCATCGAATCACCCCTGCACTACGACCAAGGATATTCTTTAGTATCACGACCACAATTATCCATGCACTACGGGCCAAGAATATTTGTGTATTCATTAATGGTCATGATCATGCCAACAACTATCCATCAATGCACTACGGCCAATGAGGACTTTTACCACATCATTTGTAACATTACGGTCATGATTACAACCGAATAATCCCTGGTCATAAGCATACCAAGTCCATCTATGCACCATGTGCCACGATGACTTTCAAAAAATATAAACATGAGGATGATGACAATGATATAAGAATTCAATAAAATAAGTTCAAGAATTAATTTATTCAAGAACTAATAACGCCCAAATTGTCAACATGATCTTTGCTTTGTAGAGTAAAATTCAAGAATGCTCACGAAGAATATTTCCATGAAAAGATACTGGATGAAGCGCAAATATCAAGGATATTCCACTAATTTCATGGAGTATAGAAGTCAAAACTTTAACCAACTGAGTATAATAATGAATGGAATAACAAAAGAAATCACCATGCATGCGATACTTCGCGATAGGCAAAGTTATTCCAATGTAAGAATAAGTAATAGCGGAATCGGTCAAAGTGAAATTAGACCGCATAATGATGTTCCAACAGAATAATAAAGACGGAACCAGGTCCGACGTCAAACGCACAAATAGGATATTCCAACATAATAATAATAAAGATGGAACCAGGTCCGGCGTAAAACGAAAAGACAGGATATTCCAACAGAATAATAATAAAGACGGAACCAGGTCCGACGTAAAACGCACAGACAGGATATTCCAACAGAATAATAATAAAGACAGAATATTAGAAGAATGTCACCAAGTATAGGGTAGTAATCGGCATTATCTTTTGGTTATGCTAATGAGAATAATAAAGAATGGAATAACAAAAGTTCTCTTCATGAATACAAAAGAAATAATACCCCTTACGAGTACAACAAATAATATCCCTTACGAGTACAACAAATAATATCCCTTACCGTAAAAGAAATTGAATATAAAAGTAGGGAAGGAGCAGAATACTTTTTTATAGCTTCTCTATAATTTCTCTCTCTAGAGTTTCAAGTGAATTAAGTAAGAAATAATGAAGGAATGAGCTTTATTTATAAAAAATGGATCGCATAGTAACTAACTCATGAACGGTCCAGATTGATTTACTTTAATCGACGGTCCATATTTAAAGCAAAATCTTTTAAATAAAATATAATATATTCTATTTATAATCTAATAAACCGAATAACTTTATAAAAGATTTTACTATGCAAACATTATTCGTGTACTATGCAAACACTATGCATAATAAAATATAATATATTCTAATTATTGTCTAATAAAACAAATAACTTTATAAAACTATTCTATTTTATATAAAAAGGTTTTACTATTAGCCTAATAAAACGAATAACTTTATAAAGTATTCTATTTTATATATAAAAGCTTTTCTGCTTTTATTACATTAATAATGCCAATAAAATAAAAGCGAGTGACTTATCACATAAACATCAATAATCAATACTGAGTGTCTACTTCTGTAACCACGCCAGACATTCTTGTACTTTTAACACCGGTGTTTTAAACTGCTAATTAGCAGTAAAACTTCCACCGTTATTTTCATAAAGTATTTTTCATTTTCTCAATCCAACAATAATTCCGTTGTGGGGTCCACCAATGATGATTGTCTTGGTTATACGAATATTCTCTGTTAAAACGAACATTCCCCATCAATCGAATATTATATAACAACTTGCGTACTTTGTAAAATTTATAAATATTACCCACAACTATAACATTATATCAAATTCATTCCATAATATTCAAAAATGATATTTATAGAAAATTCATCTTTATTCATAAAAGTTGGGGTCTTACAACCTCCCCTTCTTATGAAATTTTTCCCTCGAAATTAGGGTACGTACCTGGTATGTCGAAGAGATAAGGATACCTTGATTTCATTTCAGATTCTAACTCCCAAGTCATTTCCTCAACATCGTGGTTTCTCCACAAAACTTTGACTTGAGGTATAACCTTGGAGCGTAGAATATGTTCCTTCTTATCCAAGATTTGAACAGGAACCTCTTCATACATCAAATCTTCCGCTATTTCGTCCGGTTCTAACTCAATAATGTTGTTCGGGTCTTCCACATATTTACGTAATATGGATATGTGAAAAACGTTATGAACACGAGACATACTTGGCGGTAAAACGAGTCTATAGGCCACAGTTCCTACTCGACCGAGGATTAAAAATGGGCCGATGAATCGAGGATTATGCTTTCCTCTCTTTCCAAATCTCGTAACTCTTTTCCACGGAGCAACTCGTAATAACACATGATCTCCTATATCAAATTCCATGTCCTTTCGATGAAGATCATCATAACTCTTTTTTCGATCTTGTGAGGTTTTTATACGTTGTCGGATCGTTTGAATCTTTTTCGTAATCATACATACCAACTCCGGTCCCAACAATGTTGCTTCACCCACCTCATTTAGCATACTGGAGAACGACACTTTCTTCTATACAATGCCTCGAATGGAGCCATGCCAATGCTTGTTTGATAACTGTTGTTGTAGGAAAACTCCACCAATGGTAAGAACTTGTCCCAACTTCCCTTGAAGTCAAGGACACAGAGTCTTAATAAATCTTCCAGAGTTTGAATAGTCCTCTCTCGATTGTCCGTCCGATCGAGGGATGATATGCCGAACTAAATCGTAAATCCGTGCCCATAGCTTTTTGCAAACTAACCCAAAATCGTGAAGTGAATCTTGGGTCTCGATCAGAAACTATGGATACTGGCATACCATGCAGTCTTATAATCTCGTTTATGTAAATACGAGCAAGACGTTCAAGTGTATAAGTTTCTCGTATCGGTAAGAAATGAGCAGACTTGGTCAATCTATCAACAATGACCCAAATCGTATCTATACCTTGAGAAACCTTAGGAAGACCAGTAACGAAATCCATGGTAATGTGCTCCCACTTCCATTCTGGAATTTCAAGTGGTTGCAATGGACCTTTTGGTACTTGATGCTCCGCTTTAACTCGTTGACAAGTTAGACACGTTGAGATAAACAACGCTATCTCTCTCTTAATATTGCTCCACCAAAATGTATGACGAATATCATGATACATTTTGGTACTCCCAGGATGGATTGCAAACGGTGTGTTGTGCGCCTCTATCATGATTTTATACTTTAAATCAGGGTCGTTAGGAACACAAAGTCTGGAGTTGACTCAAAGTATTCCTTCTTCATCGATTCTTGCTTCCGGTATAGCACCTTCTTGCACTTTCTTCTTCATACGCATTAGCTCCAGGTCTAGAGCTTGAGCATCTTTAACTTTATCAATTAAAGTCGGTTCTACTCGTATATTCGCCATCATCACAGGGGTCCCTGGAGTCTTTAACTCTATATCCATCCTTTGCAAGTCACACAAAATGGGCCTTTATGTTGACAATATCGCACTCGTACTTACATATGATCTTCTACTCAATGCGTTAGCTACCACGTTCGCTTTTCCAGGATGGTATTGGATGGTATGATCATAATCTTTCAACAGTTCAAGCCAATGTCGTTGTCGCATGTTGAGTTCCTTTTGAGTGAAGAAATATTTGAGGCTTTTATGATCCGTAAAGATCTCCACCTTCTCCCCATACAAGTAATGCCTCCAAATTTTAAGTGCGAAGACAACAACTGCTAACTCTAGGTCATGAATAGGATAATTTCTCTCATATTCTTTGAGTTATCTTGAGGCATAGGCTATGACTTTCCCATGTTGCATGAGAACACATCCCAACCCTTTATCCGAAGCATCACTGTAGATGATAAATCCCTCCGAGCCAGATGGTATTGTCAGAACAGGTGCTGAAATGAGTCTCCTCTTGAGTTCTTGAAAACTCTTCTCACATTCTTCGCTCCAACCGAACTTTGTATCTTTCCGAGTCAGCTGAGTTAATGGAGTAGCTATTCGAGAAAATCCTTCCACGAATCTTCGATAATAACCAGGTAAGCCGAGAAAGCTATGTACTTCGGTCACTGATTTAGGTTGCTCCCAGCTTTGAATTGCTTCAATCTTTGCCGGGTTGACTGATATTCCATGACTTGATACTACGTGCCCTAGGAATGCTACTTCCTCAAGCTAGAACTCATATTTCTTCAACTTGGCATAAAGCTTGTATTCACGAAGCTTTTGGAGTGTCAACCTCAAGTGTTGCTCATGATCTTCACGGCTTTTGGAATAAATAAGGATGTCATCAATAAAAACGACCACAAAGTGATCCAAATATTCCTTGAATACTCGGTTCATCATATCCATGAAGGCAGCAGGAGCATTAGTCAATCCTAAGGACATGACTAGGAATTCATAATGCCCGTACCGAGTTCTGAAAGCCGTCTTTGGAATGTTATCAGTTCTAATCTTCAATTGGTGATATCCGGAACGAAGATCAATCTTTGAAAAGAATTTGGCTCCTTGCAACTGGTCAAACAGGTCATCAATACATGGCAATTGTAAGACCCCGAAATTTTTAAATAAAAAGGAATTTCCTTTATTTATTATTTTGAAATAGTAAGGGTTGATTTGATTAATGTGGATAGTTAAGGGTTAAATACGCAAATATTTCAAAATAAGCAAGTGGTTATAAAATATTCATTATCGTCGGGGAATATTCGTTTGGTCGTGGAATATTAAATGCTTTGTCGGGGAATATTAAATTTGACGGCCATGACCGTGTGTGGGCCCCATAACGGAAAGCGATTGGATGAAGAAAGCGACAAATATAAGTTGTTTAAAAATAACGACGTAGTTATTACCAATTAATCTTGTTGGAATACCCGGTGGTTAAAACACACTAATACGCATTGTTGGCGATTTACTGCGGTATTGCACCAATTATTGATTCTTACGTGAAGAAGGCACTACTCAATAATGGTTCTGATAATTCTTTATTCGATATTTTATTTTATTGATTCAATAATTCTTTGCGTTGATATTTTATATTCTTTGTTGTTTCAATAATTGTCATTTACAATTATTTTCATTATCGAAGCAATAATTCATATTATCCGAATAATATTATTAGATATCTTTTTACGATAAAATAATTCATTTAAATATATTATTTTAATAATATATTAACGGTGATATTTTACAATGAATGTGGGATATATGAGTATACGAGGAGGAAGAGTATTTTTGTTGCAATAAATGTTTAAAACATGTTAAACATGCTAAATTGGACCCCATTTATTATTTGAAATTTGATTATAGCACTGTAAAATCGCTTGGTTTGTGGATTTGATTCGATTTACATTTGGAATTTGAAAACTTTCTTCTCGCAAAGTTGTAGAGAATTGAATTTCCTATAAAAACTTCATGAGATTGAATTTTACGATGAAAGGGCTATTTATTATGAATTATTGAAGCTCGAAGTTCGAAATAATTAATTTTGGAAGTTTTAATTGTTTTATTTAAGAAAACGTTTTTTGCAATCCCACATGTGATACAAATGTGCTGAATTCAGTTGGTCTAAGGTGGGCTTGAATTTGTTTAATTATATTATTATTTTATTAAATTTTCTGCTTTGGTGTTCTAAGCATTTTCCTATAAATAGGGTGCTTAGGTTAGAATTGAAAATCACACCAGAAACTGAAGTTTTTTCTCTCTATATTATCGAGCGTATTCTTGTGAGTATTTTGAGTATACTTTGAGTATTGCTAGACGGTGCAAGTTCCCTTCAGCGACTTTACGGTATTCTAGCTAGAAATTACTGATCTTTCGAGGTAAGGGATATTATTTTTTTTCGTAATGATATTATTTCTTCAATATCATTATGCTGAAATGTTGATCTGAAGTTTTTATCAAATTTGGAACTTTTTCATGTCGGGGTTACTATTCATGGGTTACTATTCATGAGTTACTATTCACGAGTTACTATTCATGAGTTACTATTCACGAGTTACTATTCATTTAGTACTATTCATGAAGCGTGAAGATGTTTTTATGGAATTTCTATCTTTTGGTGTTTGAGTTACTATTCACGTATCACGGACTATTCACGTACTCTGATACTATTCAATTAGAAAAATAAAATTTCTTCTTTTCGTCAAAACATCTATTACGGATACTAACTCGATTGTATCCATGTTTTGATCATTCTTGAATTTTACACCACTATGATTATTTTTGAGGTATTTTTAGACGTGGATAAAACCAAGTACGAATCCTTAATCCTTAATCCTTGTCATTTTGTTTCTTTGGATTCGTTTCTTTAAAAAAAAATATTTTCATCATCCTCGGTCTTAAATGATGATATTATGGAATATCTTTGGCACAGTAGTGCAAAGATGAATGATTTCTTAAGAATATCTTTGGCTTTGTAGTAAAAAGATGAATGATTCTGAAGAATATCTTTGGCCCGTAGTGCAAAGATGAGCAGTGTTTAAATGAACATGACTAATCGATGAATATCTTTGGCTTCTGTAGTGCAAAGATGAATATTTGATTCCGGATGTATATTGATTGATGTTACTGGGGATAAAAGATAGATGATGAACTTTAAATTCATACATAGAAGATAGTAGTTTGCATTCTCTACTTAACTCTTCTAATGAATTATTATTTCCATTGCGAATATTGATTTAAAATTTGTTGTCTATTGTATTCTATTAGATTTTTCCCTGTTGAAGACTAACGGTAATTTGTTGTATATTATCTTAGTCATAATATTCTTTCTTGAGCTAGTTGAGCTCACCCTTTTCCTTTTGTTCCATTTTCTCGGGATGCGAGAATATAAGCGAGTATGCAGTCTGGGGTATGGAATGAAGGTTCTAGAGAGAGTCGTTTAGTAGTCCTCACCATTTTGTAAAATAATGTATCAATAAATGTGATGAGGATTTATTTGAGTATAGATATTGTCTAGAAGATAATATTTGTATTTAAACTCACAGCTTTTCTTGTTGTAATAATAAAGTTGTAGTTGTTTTTACGTACCGTGTATTGACAACTCGGAATGGGTGATGTATACCTATTTGGGGGCGTCACGCGAGAAATGGGTACCTATTTTGATAGTGACATGATTCAACTCGATAATCAATACAAAGTCGCATACTCCCATCTTTCTTCTTCACGAATAGAGCAGGAGCACCCCGAGGAGAAGTACTAGGATGAATAAAGCGATGTCTAACAATTTCTGCAGTTGAGTCTTTAACTCTTGAAGTTCAATAGGAGCCATTCGATATGGGACTTTGGAAATGGGTTTTGTACCGGGTTCAAGGTCGATACAAAATTCAATTTCACGCTCTGGGGGTAGGCCATGAAGTTCTTCAGGGAATACGTCAGGTAATTTATTAACAATAGAAATATCATTCAAAACTGACGTATTTTTGTTTAGATCTGTGATGTGGGCTAAGAAAGCTTGACATCCGTTTTTTAATAAACGAATAGCTTTATGGCTTGAGATGACCGTGATTGATTTTAATGGTTTGGTCGCTTGAATTCACATAATAGGTTGATTAGGAATATGAAAGTTAACAACTTTACAAAAACAATCAATTTTAGCATGATGCGTAGTTAACCAATCAATCCTTAGAATCACATCAAATGCAAGTATGTTCAATGAAATAAGATCAACAGGTAATGTGAGGGTACCGATTTGAACCAAACAAGACTTATAAACAGTGGATGTAATGAAGGTTTCTCCCAACGGAGTTTCTACAGATAAGTCAAAGTTTAATTTTTCCGGAGTCAAATTTAATCGTTGAGCGCAAATAGGAGAAATAAAAGAATGGGTAGAACCGGTATCAAATAAGGTATAGACTTCGCTAGAGTTTATGATAAGCTTACCCATGATGACCTCGTTCGGGTTCCTTGCTTTTTGGGAGGTAATTACAAACGCTCTCCCTTGCACTTCCGGCTTTGACTTTTCTGGGACGGCCTTTGGTGCCTCCATCCTGGCTGAACTTATCTTCGGTGAATGACAAAATTGGGCTAAGTGACCTTCTCTTCCATAATTATAACATGCTTTGGACGACATTGCGCAGTTTGGACTGATGTGTCCCTCCCCTCCGCATTTGAAGCATATGATAGGTGGTTGTTCTCCTTCCTTAATAACGGGTGCTGGTGCTGACGTCTTTCCATCATTGTTGAATCTCCTCTTCTTGAAATGTCCATTCCTATTGCTTTGTACGATCGACAGAAGTGGTTACCATTTCTGGCCTGTTGATTCCCTCCACGCTTGTTGTCACCGCTTCGATGACTGCTCTCATTGGTATTATAATTTTGCCGGCTGTTCTCTTTTGGTTTCGTTGACTCATTATCGCGCTCCACTAACTAAGCCCTATTTACAACATCTGAATACAAACACAGTTTATGAGAAATAAGATGTTGACGAATCTCCGGCTTCAAACCTCTTAAAAACATACGCGTCATTCTCTCTTCATTATCCACCAAGTGGGACGCAAACCGGGACAACTGGGTAAACTTAGCTTCATACTGCGACACGGTCATATTATTCTGCTCCAACTTGATGAACTCCACCTCCTTCATGTGACGAATACTTTTGGGAAAGTACTTGTCATTGAATAGTTCTTAGAACTTCTCCCAAGACATTTTCAGTGCGACAGGTTGAGTACACTTTACCGATTCCCACCAGTAATCTGTCTCTCCTCACAACATAAAGGCGGCAAAGGGAACCTTTTGCTCGTCGGAGCATCCCATGACATCAAATATCTTGGTGATCTTATTTATCCATGCTTCCGCCTTAAGTGGTTTTGGCTCTCCAATAAACTCCGGTGGTTCCAGCTCCTTAAACTGTTTAGCGGTGATAGTCCGAGAGTTTCCAGTGTTTCCACCTATATTTTGGATAAGATCCGCTCTCGCCTGCTGTTGCATGAATTGCATAAAGCCTCTTAATATTCCATCATTCATCATTTAGTCAGTGTTGTTATTTGCACGAGGATTGTCGCCTTCCTGATGCATATTATCCTGATTATTGATATGTGGTGAATCAACGGTCGCCTGTGCTCCATTGCTATTCTCAACATTCTTGGATGTCATTTTCAGATACTGCCACAAAACAAAATGTTAATTGACGTATAACATATTATCCCTATATTACGAATGACCAATTAAATACCAAATAAACTTAGGTAGGTCATACTAGCGAAGGATTTCCCGTCTCTCCCTCCTAGTTCTATTCTCACATCTTAGCTAGGATCATATCCCAAGCTCGATACCAAGCTGTGGCGCCCCAAAATAGGTATACATCACCTATTCGAAGTCGCCAAATATATGGTACAAAATACAAATACAATCTTTAATATACAACAAGAGAGCTATGAGTTTTAATACAAATCATCTTCTAGACAATATCCACTCGAGAATAAGTCCTCATTACATTTATTATCACACTATTTAATGAGAATAGTGAGGACTACTAATATTATCATCGGTCCATCACTCCGGGTTCCCAGGCTCGTCCCGGCTATATTCTCATTTCCGAAGAGAACAATGAAAGAAAGGGTGAGCTCAACTAGCCCAAGAAGAAATATTATGACTAAGATAATGCGAGAATAAATTATCATTAGCCTTAAGCGATGTTAAAGCGATACAATATAACAAACACCAAGTTTAAGCTGCGGTGAAACAAGCAATCCATTAGAAGAGTCAAGTAGAAAATAAAATCTATTATCTTCTATGATTTAAAAGGTTTTCATGACTTTTATATTTGAGACTCGACTTAATAAATAATCCACATCATCGAATCACCCCGCTTTTCTGTACCCAATGATATTCTTTTAGTATCACGACCACAATTATCCATGCACTACGCGCGCCGAGAATATTTGTGTATTAATTAATGGTCATGATCATGCCAACAACTATCCATCAATGCACTACGGGCCAATGAGGACTTTTACCACATCATTTGTAACATTACGGTCATGATTACACCGAATAATCCTCGGTCATAACCATACCAAGTCCATCTATGCACTTCTGAGGCTGAGATGACTTTCAAAAAATATAAACATGAGGATGATGACAATGATATAAGAATTCAATAAAACAAGTTCAAGAATTAATTTATTCAGGAACTAATAACGTCCAAATTGTCAACATGATACTGCTTTGTAGAGTAAAATTCAAGAAAGCTCAGAAGAATATTTCCATGAAAAGATACTATATAAAGCGCAAATATCAAGGATATTCCACTAATTTCATGGAGTATAGAAGTCAAAACTTTAACCAACTGAGTATAATAACGAATGGAATAACAAAAGAAATCACCATGCATGCGGTATTGCGCATGTATGAGTTATTTCAAGCGAGAATAATAAATAATGAGAATCGGGTTAAGCGAAATTACATGCCGACAAGATGTTCCAACATAATAATAAAAAGCGAGAACCAGTCCATCGTCAAGCGCTGCAGACGTGATATTCCAGCGTAATAATAATAAAGATGGAACCAGTCCCACGTAAAACAAAAAACGAGGATATTCCAATGTAATAATAATAAAGGCGGAACCAGGTCCGCGTAAACGCATTGCATGGGATATTTCAAATGTAATAATAATAAAAGGCGGAATATTAGAAGAATGTCACCAAGTATAGGGTAGTCAGATATCTTTGGTTATTCCAGCAGAATAATAAAGAATGGAATAACAAAAGTTCTCTTCATGAATACAAAAGAAATAATACCCCTTACGAGTACAACAAATAATATCCCTTACGAGTACAATAAATAATATCCCTTACCGTAAAAGAAACTGAATATAAGAGTAGGGAAGGAGAAAAATACTTTTCTATAGCTTCTCTATAATTTCTCTCTCTAGAGTTTCAGTGAATTCGTAAGAAATAATGAAGAAATGAGCTTCTATTTATAGAAAAATGGACTTCATAGTAACTAACTCATGAACGGTCCAGATTGATTTACTTTAATCTGACGGTCTATATTTAAAGAAAAATCTTTTAAATAAAATATAATATATTCTATTTATAATCTAATAAACCGAATAACTTTATAAAAGATTTTACTATGCAAACACTATTCAGGCACTATGCAAACACTATGCATAATAAAATATAATATATTCTAATAATTGTCTGATAAAATGGATAACTTTATAAAAAGTATTACTTTTTATAAAAAGGTTTTACTATTAGCCTAATGGAGCGAATAACTTTATAAAAGTATTACATTTTATATAAAAAGCTTTTCTATTTTATTACATTAATAATACCAATAAAACAAAACCGAGTGACTTATCACATAAACATCAATAATCAATACAGGTGTGCTCTTTGTGTAACTATCGTATTCATTGTACTTTTTAACACCTTTGGGTGTTTCAACAGATTAACGGTAAAACTTCCGATTATTTTCAGTAAAAGTATTTTTGTCGTTTTCTCAATCCAAGCAATAATTCCGTTAATAGGGTCCACCAATGATTGTCTTAGTTATCGAATATTCCCAGACCAATCGAATATTATATAACAACTATGACGTTTTTGCAAAATTTATATATATTACCCACAACTATAACATTATATCAAATTCATTCCATAATATTCAAAATGATATTTATAGAAAATTCATCTTTATTCAAAAAGGTTGGGGTCTTACAAAAATAATGTCACATAGGCAACCAAAATAATGCCACACAAGCAAATCACACATTGGACCGCGAATCCAAATGTATGCAAATCGGATAGGTGTGTTTGGCACAACATCACAAATCCATGAGCAGAAAACTAGGGTTAACCCTTACGCCCCACAATAAAACACCAATTGACCCACTTATAGGGGCCCCAAAGCGAGAGACGCAGTGGACTAATCACCGCACGCGGAAAGTGTCATGTGTCTCTCGTTAAGACGACATACGCTCGTGGTACCTTACGGTGGTTATAGCTCGGGTATACCCTACGGTATATTCTAACAAAAATACTATGTCACAACACGTGCGACATAATACCAACAAAAGGGTTCTATATGTACATGTTGAACCAAATCAAATTATAGTCACAAGGTCTCAAAAAGAAGGTAGCAACATGTACCGCTCTACAATTATCAAAAAAAAATATACTAAACATGATATCCTAATTCAAAGAGTACAAATACGAGTCATGTGTATCAACTCCAAAATGAAACTAATATATTTATTTCACAGGAAACAATTATGTGAAATCATAACATAATTCGAAATAAGGAAATAAATGAACAAATCAAATTTAACAAGAGTATCACTGAAAGGGTATGGAATCCGTACCTGAATTGAGCAACGTAATACCCAAAATTTATATTCCAAATATAACTCGTTAAGTTTCTTCCGTCCGAGCTAATTACACAAATTAACATAAATAAATTAATAACAGTATATTAAATTCATAATTAATAATTTCCCCTTTTCCATGATTTGTTATTATTATTATTATTATTAATTTTACTATTATAAAATAATATGAGCTTCATGTTCGTTATATACAAAGTACACCAAGATTCATACTAACTTCTGTTCCAAAAATAATATATATAATATAATATAGACTCATTATTTATTAATTCGGTTGAACCTCCTGATGCTAAATTTATTAACTCAATGATTTCTAACTTTCTAACCACCATATTATAAAATATATGTAACAAGAATTTGATGGAAGACTGTATTATAAATAATCATCCCATTGAAATATGCACCAGAATGACCATGCTCTCCTTTACGAAATTACAATTCAAAAGTCATCATTCATTATTATTATTATTATTATTATTATTATTATTATTATTATTATTATTATTATTATTATTATTATTATTATTATTATTTTGAAAGTAGCAAGCCTGACTTGGCACTTCTAAAATCAGCTTTCTATTATCAACATACATGAACAAATTAAGATTCAACTTTGTCGAATTAGCAACACCATACTTTACATATACACACATATGGTTTACGAACCAAACCCATACTAACAAATTAATTTCTTATTTAATATATAGATTATCAAATATTCTAAGTTACATATCATTGAATTAACAAGCGATCTAGTCGATTCTCCAAAACAAATTGTAATCATATTAATGAAATTAATTAATTATATTCAAAAATAAAATCAATAATTACCTTTTGGAGATACAATTATGTTGAATATAGTCTCACAATCATGTTCTCAAATTTTCTTTTATCCCAAAGTCATTCTTCCGCCTCCTCTTCGTTTCTCGCTTCATTAGAATCCCTCTTTAGTCGATTATGTCAGTATATATATTAGGAAGGAATTTAACCTAATATATTACTCCTATTCCAATTTGGTTTTTAAACTCATCACCTTAATTTGGGCTCAAATAGTTTAACAAGCCCAAACTTTTACTTAAAAAATTAGTTTGTCCCAATTAGTTCAAATACACAAATTAATGTAACCACATACTTATTATAGTCAACATAAATAACTACAATTTGACCAAAACTATCAAACATAAGAAAAGTCCAATTTTACTAAGTTAATTTATTCATCCCTTATTAAATAACAAGTTTGACTCAAATAAAAGACAAAGTCCAAACAATATGTTTTAAGAATATTATTTTTTTTCTTCCGGGTATTACATTACCTCCCCCTTAAAAAAGATTCTGTCCCAGGAATTAAAAAGAATGGAACGCACCTAATTACAAAATGTATGGATACTTCGCTCGAATAGACTCCTGCATCTCAAGTAGCTTGGCGCTCCAGATAATTTTGCTACAAAATTTTAACAAATGAGATTGTCTTCCTTCTCATAACCCCATTTTGACGATCTAAAATTGCCCCAAGCTTCTTCTTTTTCCAAATTGTGGAAGATTAAAAACTGAAGAAACACGCTTTGAATTCACTCAATTTCGACATCGGATTAATTAATTAATTATGATTTTTTTTGGACTGCAGTGCGTACAAGTATTTTACTCCGAAATTCAACTAATCAAATTACAATCGGATTAAAGTTACACCTTCACTCTTTAAAAATAAATAGGAATCAATATAGTAGTTATCAAAACCCTAATGGACTCCTCAGTTTTAATTTAATCAATTATTTAATTATACCCAATTTTTTTTTGAGTTATTACATTACCTTCCCCTTAAAATAATTCCGTCCTCGGAATTCAAATAAGCTATATAAAGTTTTATTTTTATTTTTATTTAAATCGAATGTATAATTATTCATAAACTTTAGTTAAGACGTAGCGCAACCATTTGTAATGATCAAGCCTAATAAGTCCGTTGGTCCATGCAATTATCCATCTACTTGTAAAAGCTTCGTCAGCTACCGTGTTAATTAAGCCTTGGCAAGGTTCTTCGTGTTGCATTAAATTAAATCACATGATCCACCGTTGGTGCGGGCCCCCGTCAATTTCTTTAAGTTTCATTCTTGCAAACGTACGTACTTTTCGGAACATAATTCGAAAACACAAATTTTCTCTTCATCTAAATACGATTTGAATACCCAAAAATATTTAAAATTATCTTTAATTCATAAAATGTTTATGTTCCACACATGAAAATTATCTAAAAATTATTTTTATTTTATTTATTTACTTTAAATAAATTCATGCAAAACTCTAAGGACATCAGATAAACAAAATAATTGTACATATTATATCACCAACTCACCCTCAGAACTCAATAGTTTCAAAATATCATAACCTCAAATTAAACTAGTTCTCAAATATTATTATACAAAAAATATACTACTAAGATCTCTTTATCACCATGTCAAACTCCAAGTCACATATTCTACCATCTGCATTATAAGCGAACTACAACTATTCAAGATCTCTCAAAATTAATTGAATTTCACAACTTATTATTTAATCATATAATAAATGTATCATCCCTTATTGCAAACCTTAATCCAATAACTTTCAATGTCTCCCTATACTATCACAAAGAAACTTCATAAAACATAACTCCAATATCCTACTAGAAAATAGCCACAAAATTGATCATTAACTCCAAGTGATTAATCTAATTACCTCGGATATCAATAACTCAAATTACAAGAAATCATCTATACTTAATCATTTTCAATTTATCATAGTATGCCATCAATACACAAACCTCAAATTATCCACAAGCTTAACATAAATCAAAACTTAACTCAAATCAAATCCTCAATTCAACGATCATAATAATTGTCACAAAAAAAACAATTCTAACAAATAATTTTCCAAAATCAAATACTCGTTGATATAAATTCTCACATTATAATCGCATCTCATATAAGATCATTTCTTATCTGTACAAAGTATAACTTTATTCACCTCAATGATTAAATCACACTTCTTAACTAATATTATTACTCAATCACCTTAATAAATTATTCTATTTTCCTCAAATCAAGTACAAATCGAAAAGAAATCGATAGTTAGTCAAAATAGAGATCAACCAAACAAAGAATAAAATCGAATTAAACTCCTACGTCTACCCAATGGTTTACCCACAACTCACAGGTCAAACCTAAATAGGTTTTCTACAAGAAAGAACCTAAGCTTTGATACCATCTCTATAACACCCCCTTCCCGAAAAGGAAAGGGAGGTCACGTGCAAAGTACAACAAACCTCAAAATTAGTAAACATAACACTAATAACTTCAAAATATTAATAATGATATCCATCAATGAAGTACTAAATATAATTCTCCAACTAGAATCAAAGTAATCAAAACCAAAAATTTAGTCAACCTAGATGGTCTAGGCAACACTCCCATCACACTAGCCCTTAATCACCCCTGCAATCCTGCCGGAAGAAAAACCCAGCATGAGCCAATTGCCCAGTACGGATACAGATATACAAAAGATATACAACATATATACAAAAACAACTGAGATAAAATATTGAACAAAGCCTCAAGTGTAAATAATGACAAAAATATAATCTCCAAAGATCTGAATGGAATATATCTGAATAAACAAAATTAACGAAACCAATAGAAGAATAAAGAAATAACGAACTGAAGTAACTAACTCAATGAATTGAACTGAACAGAAACAAACAAAACTAATACAATGAAATAATAGGCTGAATCAAATGGTTGGGTGTTATTTCATACCGAGTGAGCTTAGAAATATACATTGCCACATTGACAAGTCAAAACAATGCAAGCCTTTACAAAATTACAATTCAAAAGTCATCATTCATTTTATTATTATTATTATTATTTTTTTTTATTTTTTTAAAGTAGCAAGCCTGACTTGGCACTTCTAAAATCAGCTTTATATTATCAACATACATGAACAAATTAAGATTCAACTTGTCGAATTAACGGCACCATACTTTACATATACATACATATGGTTTACGAACCAAACCCATACTAACAAATTAATTTCTTATTTAATATATAGATTATCAAATATTCTAAGTTACATATCATTGAATTAACAAGCGATCTAGTCGATTCTCCAAAACAAATTGTAATCATATTAATGAAATTAATTAATTATATTCAAAAATAAAATCAATAATTACCTTTTGGAGATACAATTATGTTGAATACAGTCTCACAATCCTGTTCTCAAATTTTATTTTATCCCAAAGTCTTTCTTCCGCCTCCTCTTCGTTTCTCGCTTTGTTAGAATCCCTCTTTAGTCGATTATGTCAGTATATATATTAGGAAGGAATTTAACCTAATATATTACTCCTATTCCAATTTGGGTTTTAAACCTAACACCTTAATTTGGGCTCAAATAGTTTAACAAGCCTAAACTTTTACTTAAAAAATTAGTTTGTCCCAATTAGTTTAAATACCCAAATTAATGTAACCACATACTTATTATAGTCAACATAAATACTACAATTTGACCAAAACTGTCAAACATAAGAAAAGTCCAATTTTACTAAGTTAATTTATTCATCCCTTATTAAATAACAAGTTTGACTCAAATAAAAGACAAAGTCCAAACAATATGTTTTAAGAATATTTTTTTCTGGGTATTACATATATACATGTATTTCATACACAAAAAGTATTTTTCTGTAATTTTTCAATTTTTTTTAGTGTTTTTCAAAAATCATTTTTAGTGCGTGACTTAAGAAATTACCCCCATCATGCTCAACTTCAAAAATTCCCATTAGCACAATCGTATACGTGTTAATGTGAGCCTCCAGTTTAAGTTTTGTGGTCATTGGAGTTATAGAACTCCGGTTATAGCCATTTTCGTCGGAAAATCACAAAAATTGAAATGGTCATAACTTGGTAATTTTAAGTCGGAATGAGCTTATATTTGGACAGGAGGTACTTAATACCATATATTTTCATGTTCCAAAAGGCCAGATTTTTTTTGGCAAATTAAGTTTCCAAAACTGCCCTTTCAAAATCTTGGACAGTAGCTATTTTGGCATTTTTACTTTTTCGTGCTTTGTTAAAAATATTCCGTACAGAAATCTACAACTCCTTTTTCAGTGATTCCACTTGGAGATGTTAGAAAACTAATCATAGTATCCTCTCAAATATTTCCAAAATTTTTGAGGGTAAGGAAAAGGACGAAAATGCCCCCGACAGAAACTGCCCCAAAACAGTTTATTTCCTTTACCAAAAATGGGACTATTTTAGCAAAATCAGTCACTATGACTTGTAAACTCATCCTTTTTGACTGCTACCATTTGGTTTTACTACATAACTTAATATCTAGAACCTCTCTTTGATGGATCGCAAAAAGGAGTTATAGATTAAAAACAGTGGATTTACAAAGTACAAAGAAATTTGGGTTTCTAAACTAGAAAAATTATTTTTCTTTTCCTTTTGATTCTAACCAAATCAACACTCAATATGGGTAGATCCAAATATAAAACACTCATAAACATGCGTATTCATGATTTTTGAGTTTATAACCATAAATCCAAGCTTTGATTTACAAAAATCCAACTAATATATATATATATATATATATATATATGTATTAGTTTAGGAATTTACCTTTTTCTCAAAATCTTTCATCTTCTCATTCTTCTTCTTCTTCCATTGAGGATCTCTTCTCTCTCATCTTCTTTCACTCATGGGTTGCCGCCCCCCTTTTCCTTCTCCTCCATGGCCGTTCTTCTTCTCTTTTTCTTTCTCTTTCTCTTCCTCTTCTTTTCCCGTTTCTTTCTTTTTTTTCTTTCTCTTTCCCCTTTTCTTTTTCCCCTTTTCTTTTTATCTTCTCTTTCCTTCTTATCTTCCAAATCCTTATTATATTTTAATTGTTAATTTACTTAACAAATGACTAGATAGCCCCTCCTTAAGTTGGTCAAAAATTGGGCCACTTATTAATCAAATTCTATTGGGCTTGTACTTTTATTTTTTTGCTTACTAACAAAATAAATTTGGGCTTCCACCCAAAATTTGATTGAGCCATTATAATTCTTGTCATATACATATTATATTGGACTAGATTAAATAATTAATCACCCTTAAATCAATTAGTCAATAATCCATTACTTGAATAAAAAATTGGGATACAAATTTAATACCATCTCCTTAGTCCATTAAATCTTAATTCATTTAAACTCAAAATAAATTATTAGGCTAGCTATGACATTATTATAGTCCAATACTTTTAATTCTATTTTACCCTAATCATTTAATTAGGGTGTCGATGTCGGGATTTTTAGATGTCCCTTTCCGTTACTTGTTCTTTGGTGTTCTCATTTTTAGGTGAGATTTGTTTGAAAAAACAAGTGAAAAATGTCCGACATGTATAATGTCGACGATGGATTATTAAGAGTCGCCAGTTGGTTTTTAAATGGTTGTACCAACACAACAATAGAAAAGGTTTGCACATTGACCCGGTTATGTGACACTTTGCTAAGCGAATTCGGTGAAACCGAGATTCATTAGGGTCAAGGGGACTTGGTTATGCGGAGGGAAGGTGTTAGGCACCCCAGAACATCCGTGTTACTACGATGACCTCCTCTTTTCAAGAAACTATTATTTGAATGTGTGTGTGTGTCAATGATGTCTTTGTTATTTGGAAGTAGTCACGAGGCCTCGTTCGCACCTATATACTGAGGGTTTGAATTTATGTAAAATTCAATTTTAAGCAAGATATAAGCGGTGATGTTTTATAAAAAGGTTTTTCAAACCACGATGCTCAATAGTAATTGAGACCTTTTACACTCCCATTTTATTAAGTGTTGAAAGCTTGATTGATTTTATTTTACGGATCACGAGGCATCCAAATGCGAAAATAATGTACAAAATAATGTCGACTTCCTCATGGGTATGGAAACCATCGAGGAAATTTAAACACCGCAGAATAATTTATAAGGCGCTTACAATTTGAAAATGTCCATCGCGGAACCGAATCTAGATCGATGAAATTTGAATCTGTGATCACATGATTCTAGGCGCACTGAATCTTGCAATTTGTATGAAAGCGAAGCGATATATATATATATATATATATATATATATATATATATATATATATATATAAATATATATATATACGTACATGATCACCAACCACGAAGCACTTCCATGGGGATCGAAATATAAATAAAGTTGTAAAAAGTATCTATCGCCACTTACGGAGGAAACTCCAGGCGGGACAAAAGCGTAAATAAAGCTGTAAAACTATCAACCGCCACGGAGGGAACTCCAGGCGGGACAAAATGTAAAGAAAGTTGTACAAAGCGATCAACTGCCACGAAGTAAACTCGAGGCGAGACGAACGTAAAGAAAGGCGTAAGCGATCAACCACCTCAAGTAAACTCCAAGTGGGACGAATATATATATATATATATATATATATATATATATATATATATATATATATATATAAAAGCGAATAAACGCATGGCGGATGTAAAATCCAGGCTCATTCAAGCGAGTTAAAACAACAGTTCATATATATATATATATATATATATAAAAGCAAATAAGCGCTCAGGATGTAAAATCCGGGCTCATCGAAGTCAGTCAGACAACAGTTCATATATATGTATAAAAGCGATAAGCGCTCTCAGGATGTAAAATCTGGGCTCATCGAGCAGTCAATATATAGTTATATATATATATATATATTTATATATATATGAGCGTGAAGATAACTCGAGGCATAACTCGATAATGTTAGTCTAGATATATAAATATATATATATATATACAATTGAAATAAAACCACGGATAGAAGTTAAAGGCAAATCTGTGTAAAACATGACTCTCAACGTGAAGAAGGGTGTGTGCAGAGATGAAGAGAAAGGCTTTAAAGTGTGTGAGAAGGCTTATAGTTGACTGCCAAAGAAGACTTCTATATCTTTAAAGTGGGTAAACACTGGCTTTTGTAGGTACAAAAGAAGCTATATATGAGCTCACAGGTGTTTAAAATGAGAAAGTACACTGTATGGGGTGAGTGCAGAGCAAATTGGGCAGGGCTTCCTCGTCGTTTTCTCTTAAAATGGCCACCCCAAGCCCTCTATTTATAGAGGATGGAGCCGTAGGTGTACCTGCGGCTGAGCCGCAGGTGTACCAGAGGTAACCCGGGTGGGCCCGGGTTTCTCAGGTCGGGTCATCTCGTAGTACGTGCACTCGGGCACTATAATGTCCACTCAAACTTTCAGAAGTGCAATCCGGGCATCGGATTTAGGTATACTGGACCAATTTTGGACTGCCTTTGTCAAGAGTTGTATAATGGCATAGGATTAGAGTTTGTACGAAGTCATTGAAGATGGGACGATGCCCTCCGGTCTTCAAGCTTTAAATTCTATCTGTTACCCCGCACAATAGTTACTCGGGATTGATTATCCTTGATTCTTGTTGGACATCTTTGCGTAGAGATGTGTATGAAATGTTGAGACGACGTGGCGTGGCATCGTGTTGGCGAGATGACGATGTTGCCTCTCATCGGTGTTATCATCGGTTTGGGCTGATAAAGCAGACGTTGCTCAGAGCTTCGCTGAGATTGGACTGCTGCAGTTGTTGAAGGTCCTCATTATTATCTTTGAGGTGTGTTTGTCCTCCAGGTGTTATCGTCGGGTTGGTACGGAGTATCTTGTTGTGAGTGCCGAGATTAAAGCTGGTCGCATTTGAAACAAGCATTTCTGGGGTTATCGCCAAAACTACATTCCTTGGGGTTATCACCAAGGTTAGTGGCTATTCCCATGGTTAGGACTGAGACTGGATACATCGGAGTTATCTCCGAGATTAATCGGTCTTCTCCGGTGTGTGTTCTGGTATTGGATTTGCACGCCTCGGGGTTATCTCTGAGGTTGTAATTGTTACTCCCAGTGTGTGCTCTGGGGTTGATGCTGAACTTCTGGTAGTATCCGGTATGGATATGGATTGTCTTTCAGGGTTTCGTCTTAAAAGAAGAATCTGTCCTCCTGCAATGTTAGTGACAGTAGTAGAGAAATTTTGAGTGTCTACCGATGCCCCTCTTTATCATACTCATGCATGGTGATGCATGGGTCGGATAAAGAATCCTAGACACTTGAAATGCAATAAGACAAACATGGTACTGTATATAGCAACATGATGCAAATGTATGATGCATGTGTACGGGGTTGTAGCTGACCAACATTTTTGGGGATGATTCTTTGGATCCTGTTGCTTCAACTGGGGATTAGCAATGCTGACCAGATTTGATGTGTAATCCGAATCTGTTAGGATGTTGATGTTGGATTTATCACCAAATTCCTGTGTTCTTGGTAACGACTTGATCCTGAAGATGTACCTCTTATGTGTAAGAGATCTATGTGGATAAAGCTTGGACTGTTTGAGGATGTGTATAACATATTCCATCATCTATCCTCTTTGATAACGTTGACCTTTCCTGGTTGGTATCGCTAGGATATGTCAAGATTACATTGGATTCTTGCCGACAATGACAAATCTTTGTCGAGGATGCGACCTTCGTTGACGTGTACTTCATCACATGTGAATCAACGGCTGAAAAATCCTGTGGGATAGATCGTCAAGGTTGCTTGACTTTCGCTGATGTGTGAATCAACGGAACATTGCGTTGTGACCCCCGCTGGGGATCCACTGGGGAATATGAGTAATCGAGCATGAAATCCTTGAATAGCTCTAAAGCTCTGATAGGTTTAATCGCTATCGGCTGAAATAACGTCAAGGCTGCTTAACCTTTGTTGATATGTGTGTCAACGGCTTGAATGTACATTGTAATCCCCTACCGGGGCTTCACGTTGTAACCCCCATCGGGGATCTACGTTGTAACCCCCGTCAGGGATCTACGTTGTAACCCCCATCGGGGATCTACGTTGTAACCCCCGTCGGGGATCTACATGTAACCCTCGTCGGGGATCTACGTTGATCTTTAAGAGTAATGACCCGGAGTTGGCGGCATCGGACCTGTACAAGGTATTGCCGGATGTGATTTGTGACAAATGAGATCATTGGCAGAGTATACCTCGTGTTCGGGTGACTACAAATGAGCGATGTACAGACTCAAAGTTTCATCTGAGAAGACCAGGATTGTATGCTATTTTGCTCAATCGCATGGTGTTTTTATTCTCGATTTGACCTTTCTAGTCCGCAAGAACTCCTTTACAACTCAAACTGGACCGAGCCGGAGGGGTGGGACCCACATAGGGGTGCCGCAGGTACACACACCTCTGTGCCGCCATGATGAGCTGCTGACCGGGCAAGTGGATGATATAATCCAGCAGGTTGGTCTCACAAGTCATTTTCAACTTGATTCGCTAAGAGAAATCCGTGAGCCTCTTTCACATCTACTGAGTTCGGGCTATTTTCTGCAAATTCTGTCACCGTACAAGTGTTCTACACTATCCTGGTAATGTATGCATGTATTTTTTCCAGTTTTTATCTGTTGGATTTTGAGTTATAGCATGAAATGCATCTAAACACATAGTAGTGATTATGTATGCACAAATGACTTGCTAAAAAATATTCAACATAGTAAATGTTAGTATTAAACCATGCTGAACATAATGATGTGAAAAAATTTGACTTTTGAGACAGTCAAATTGGCACCTTTTTCTGCTATTTTTTGTCCTATTTGAGGTCCAATGAGCAAAAGATAGAAAGGCAAAGTACTCCTGATATTGAGGTTAACCTTATGCATGGAAGATTTTGATTTTTAATGCATATATTATGTATATGACTTTGGGGAAGGTGTGCTACTGAATGGCCACCTAAACATGCCTATGTGCATGTGGATAGTCCTATTTTCAAAGGGGACTATGGCAAGAATTTTCCAAATGTAGGCATTGGGTAGTCATGCATTTTAACTCTATTGTATGTTAAAGTAAATGCATGCATGCATATAGTCATAAAATGCATTCTAGAAAGCTCCAGGTAAGGAAATACCACACCTTTTCTGAGGTGATTTGGAGACTTATTGTCTAGATATTATGGATTCGGATCAGCCGAGCAGTTCCCGTAGGACCACTTGTGGTATACGGAGGAGGTCTTCTGAAGTGCCTCGACCCCATTCTATCAGACAGCCTAGTCGATTGGTGGAGGCCGTGATTCGTCCAGTCTGGGCAAACGTGCCAGACGTTGAGGACGAGGAGGAGGATATTCCGATTGAGGATCCCGCTCCTGCTGCACATGTCCCTCGTATGGAGTTACCTTGTATTCAGGTGGCAAACCCAGAGCTTCTGGGTGATTTGAGCAGACATCCATCGATGTACTTGCATGCTAACGAGGTATGGCGTTAGACTTTGATCTTCCTTCTTTCCTATTAATGAGGATTAAAGGGTTCTGATGTTTGATCTGTATTTCATACAGGTTCCCGGCTTCACACAGCCTCAAGGGAATTGGTTTAGTATACACTCCATGTATCAGGCTCTTCATCCTGATTACAGAGCTGTAGTGCATGACTGGGGATTCGGAGCATTCTTCTCCATCCTTCCCCGTCATTGTCCATGGGGTAATCTCTGGGCATTGTCTGAGCGATGGTTTCATCAGACTCAGTCACTCCATTTGCTGGATTGCGAGGTGATGATGACGCCGATGGATTAGCGATTTATCACAGGTATGGAGTTTAGAGGGGAGCCAGTGCGTTGCATGGCGAATATTACCCCTACTTTTGCCAGATCCTTGTTAGGAGTTCCGGCGGAGGCGCTCAAGGGCAAGACTATCCGTTTAAGTCCTTTGATGGTAGATGCTATGAGCGGGCTTTTGAGTGAGCCCATGCCTGATGATGTCAGAATCAAGGATCGCATTCTACAGCGATTATTCCTGATGATCATTAGAGGCTGCTTCATAGAAGATAACTCTTCTACGGTGTCTTTCATTTTGATCAGCGCCACGCATCATGTGGACCATATTGGAGAGTTTGATTGGGGTTCCTACACCTTTGCCTATTTTCTTCGGGGCATGTGTATGCGCTCACAGGGTTTGACCGAGGCTTGACTATGCTTCTACCCATTTCTGCTGGTGAGTATTTCTCTTATCATTTCCTACTTATAGGTTAAAAGTGTTTACTGATAGCAGATATTTTTCCATTGTGTTAGCAGTTTTGGGCCTATGAGAGGCTCCCATGCTTGCGTCGTGTGAGTGTGTTAGGTTTAGATACCTATCCACGAGGACGAAGATGGCATCATTCCATTTTGCTGGAGGTCCCTGTAGCTGAGGGCTTCACTCATTGCCGTATGCAGCTGGAGTTATTGACAGCTGATACCATCACATGGATTCCCTATTCAGGGGAACACTTGACCATCGGCTTTGAGGATGGATACTCGACTGGAGTTGAGTACGTGATTTCCACCAGGAGAGTTCCTCTCTTCACAGATGGAGGCTGGGAGCTCTATTTAGGAGAGCGTGCTATTAGGAGCACCACAGGGGAGAATCGTATGCCGATCTTGCCTCCTGCCAGGCGTCATTGGCCTGTATCACAGTCACCTGTCACTGATATCCCATTGTTGGGGTTCGACGGCTTTACATTATCATAGGGTCCTTGTATTCAGGAGACGTTCCAGCGTTGGTGGTTCCCTCGTACTATCGGAGCCCAGTCCCGCGCCACACAGTTTATGGGGGATATGGTTCCACGATCTGTAATGATGACGAATTGGATAACTTGTGTCCGAGATCCGACTCACATGACACAGATTGATAGTTTGACCCAGTAGTTGGACCAGGCACACATATTTATCCGGCATTTGGACAGAGATCCGGCAGAGGCGGCTTCATTTGATCCTTCCAGTTCAGGCGCTAGCCCCTCAGATGACCCATTCGGTTTTGCCGGTGCAGATCCTCCTTTATATAGGCCTGACATCCCTATTGATAGAGATCCGGTGACTCAGGAGGAGTTACATCAGGTGGAAAGGATTGATGATGTGAATATCGACACCATTGTCTTCTTCTGATGTGTATTCTCGTTATATCTTTTGATAGGCCTCTGTTAGATATTGGGTGGCTGTACCCCATTCTCGCTATATCTTTTGATAGGCCTCTGTTAGTAGTAGGGCATCTGTGCCCCATTTCCCTGTATTTATAGCTGTACAGAGATGATGTATTAGATGATGATATACTTAGGAATGTATGCACAGTTTTTCTATTCCCTATATCATATTGCCATCTATTATCTGCTATGCATGTATCATGTTATGCATATGTATGTATGTCCAGAGATATTCAGCATTGACCCCTAGATGGTCTTATGACATGGCCCGCACAGATGTCTTCTTCGACAGTTAGCCGTATAGATCATACCCCACCATCATTGGTGGCATTGGGTATGCGATCGTGGTATGATAGCATGTCACCACCAAACAGGGTGACTGTAGATCATTTGCTGCAGCATACCATGACATTATTGATGTTTCAGGTTCCCGCAGGGTTTGTGGACGGGATGCTAGAGCATTGGGTACTGGATAGCCAGGTCTTCTGATTCGGGACCCATGAGTTGACTCCTACTATGGAGGAGTATTCACGATTGACGATGCTGCCATTAGACAGACCTTGCTTGCATATGGCTTTGGGAGACATGAGTAGATGGTTCATGACTCTCACTGGATTGCGGCGCAGAGTAGTGCAGGATGAGCTGACGTCTGGCCACGTGATATCCCAGCATTTTCTGTATGACAGATTTGGCTATGAGGATAGCTATTCACGACATTCCGGGGATTTCATCGCACCGGAGGATCATTGGCATTTGGCCAGGGTTGATGTACTGCTGTTATGCGTATTGTCGCATGTCTATTTGCCACGGTACATGGATGAGATAGACATTGGAGTCATCATGGCGGTGAGAGCTCTCATGGAGGGTCGCACCATTATACCTATGATTGTAGCAGAGACCCTATGGTCAGAATCCTACTACTGCACTTATCCGACATGAGTGTTCACAGGTAGCTCGGTCATGCTATATGTGTGGTTTATGTCACACTTGAGACCGATTGGCACTCTTAGACAGCATGGGTATTGGTTTACCTATGATATAGCCATGGCATACTCATTTCAGCCATCAGAGTGTATAGATGCTCTGTCTTGGTCCATATTTTTGGCAGATATCAAAGATTCGTTCAGCATATTGCAGTGTTCGGGGCTTAGCTCACCATACAACTTCATTACCCATGCTCCGGGCATGGACTACCTCCCTCTGGCTTGTTTGAGGGGTGTGACTACTCACCACCCACTAGCCGTGATGTCGTCATGATTTGACCCGGATTTGATTTTCATCCTTTCGAGAGGCGATAGTCGTCGTTCGACTTCTCAATATCTCGGTGAGAGGACCGATCCTGTGTGTATGCTTGTTGGGATCGGCGGAGATAGGCGCTTTTACGTGAGCCATCCGGGTTGTTCAAGAGAGTATTCCACATGGATGGAGACGAGAGATTTTATCGGTCAGAAAGAGATATCTGATCTTGGGATAATAGCGTCGAGATGATGTAGAGCCCATGGAGGACATCGATTCCTACATCGAGGAGGAGCCCGCTGTTGGGTTGCCAACATTTCCTCCGGATTCTCCCGATTACCAAGATTGTTGTGATTCAAAGACTTTAAGACAAGATTTAGAGCGAGTCTTCATTTGATGACCTTCGAGACAGATCATGCTCGATCCTTGATATTGTCTGCCCTTGATGGGAGAGACGCAACTCTATTAGAGAGAGACGAGGCATTAGCTCGTAGAGATATCACTGTTGTTGAGCGGGATGAGGCCAGATTAGCGAGAGATGCAGTGATAGTTGAGCGAGATAGTGCTATATCTGCCCAGGATGTTGTTGCCTCTTTTTTACAACTAACAAAAGAGCTCTAACTCATGCAAGCATACATGTGTCAACAAGTAATACAGAGCAAGTAAAGTATCAATCCCACAGAGAAAGTTGTTTAACTTAAACTACTATTCATTAATTAAATCACTATATTTATATGCTCACACTAGAGATTAAACTTGGTTGATTCTTAAATTGCAAATAACAACTAAAATAATATAAACGATATACTAAATGATATTGGAACTAATGGGATTCTAACTTCATTTACTATTTCATTCAATCGCCACTATCATGCCTGACTTGTTCACATATTATAGGAAAGTAGCCAAGAGCACTAAAAGAGTATTAGCCATTTTTTAATGCACTAAGACCTACTTACACAACATCCACAGATGATAGACTCTATGTAATCATCAATATAACCAACATCACTATATGTCTATGTGAAATTGCAACTATATTGATTTTAAGTTCAAGCTCTTATCTTAACTTATACGGTGAAAGCGGTATATATATATCTCTATCAGTTCACGAAATACATAAGCCATATAACATAGCCCTATATCGTATACTATCATGATTACTGATCCATATTTGCATGTTCATTGTCAATTCCGTACAAATACTGAAACGAATGGTGATCAAGCATTCATGTATGCAAAACAATCATGACAGACATCCCATATAATATGCAAAACAACCCAGCATTTAAGCATGCAATCAAACTACATAATAAAATCCGTTAGAATCCCATAATGGAGTTTAGTTCATGACTGAACCAAAAGCCATTATGGGATCAAAGTTAAACATGATCAATAAGCAACAATTGAAAGATGAAAGATGAAACTATCAAACCCAATTACTGAATACACATCAATATTCAATCCTCATAAGATTTCAGCAAAAACTAACGTTAATAAACCGCTCTCGTAGAGAAATCCCAAAAAGGAGTAGAAAAGTAGCGTTATCACCTCCTTCTACGTTGGAATCATCCCTAGAGAGTAAAAACCCTAATTACGATGTAAAGTTACGTGAAAACTAATAAAATGTCGAATGATACCCCTGACACCAGTTAGGAATCATTTTTAATCAATTACAACCTTTAAAATTTGGAAATAAAATAAAACACATCAAGAAGATCAGACATACGCGTACGCTTTCTTCCAAGATGATAGTCTCTGCGGTAGCGAAGACTGCGATGGGTTCATATGTTCATTTGCTCTCGCGCTCCATAGGCACATGCGTCTCGCGCTAGCGAGACTTGCGATAACATCAAGATCTGATTTGGGTGATCGGCATGCGGCGCGCGTTCTTAAAAATTTTTTTTGCTTGCTGCGGCTTGAAATCTGCGGAGTCTGGTTTTTTGTTTTCCCTCTGCTTTGCTTTCTCCGTTATGCTCTATTTCCTTGCACCAATGCACCTTCATGCCATGCATATCCCATCCTTTTACCTCATTTCAAGCATCCATTTGCCTTATGCTCCAAATCACCACCAAAATAGGTCGATTCCTGCACTTATTCACCAAAAAAAGTTTTAAGAACGTGCAATGCAAATTAACATGAAATGCAGCTAAACTAGACTAAAATGTACTTGAGATGGGCATCATTCGCATGAATTGGTACTCCATAAGTAGGTAAAAATCCTACTTATCAAATACCCCCAAACTTGAACCATTGCTTGCCCTCAAGCAATGCATACTAATGAATAATGAAAGATACGACTACATTACTATGCACTTAATTCTCACATTGTCCCAACCATTATAGGCATTCAGTCCAATTTGCCTCAGTGAAGTTTTTCTAGATTTGAGAATACAAATTCAATCCAAACTGCAGGCATAATGTCATATACGCAAATAATTCACCAATGCTATACAGATGCTGTGTGTGTGTGTTGTGTTCGCCCAATACTAGATTTAGGTGTAGAATGCTCATGCTATCTTGCTCAAACCAGAAAAATTATAGCATAAATCAAGACGTATGTTTATATATGCGACATGAACTATTCCAACATCTTAAAATAAACTAAGGTTCAACAATGAGTTTATCTGCTTTATTCTACTCACGAGGACGAATTTCGCTCTTTCTCGCGGTGTTTATTGCTATTTTTCTTTTCTTTTCTTTTTCTACATGACTGTGCAATGTCTTACTCCATTAGGCACACTGCTACCCCTTAGCGAGCTTTCGACCAATGACTCCCAGACCATGAAAGACCTTAGGGCGCTAGGTGTAGAGACTATCCCCTCGGGCGTACTTACTCAAGTAGCTAGGGCCTCGAAATAAGACTAGCCATGCTATTTCTATTTTCCTTTCTTCTTTTTTATACACAGATACCCATGTTTTCCCAGAGTTTAAAACTCGATGTTTTATCTGATCTCATGACCACTTTTCACATATTTCTCTTTTTACACTACATTTTTTCGTCGAGCAAAAGACACGTGTTTCTTATACCTACAAGTACTTGTGAACCCATTTGTGCAAACCGAGAGCATGTATACAGCATTATGAATTTCGTTGTATAAAACGTTATAACTCAGGTCAAGTTATCCAAAATATTCAGAATTCATTCAAAAACTTCACTTTCATCATTGGCTAGACAATTTTTTTTTCTAAACGGCAAGGACTGTGAGGTAAGCAACATGCAACTATATGCTAAAATGTAGAACTAAACATGCACATAAAAATTAAACTAATCATGCAACTATATGAGTTATATAAAACTAATCATGCAAAACTACTAATAAAAAAAACTAATTACTACCTAATACCCCCAAACTTAAAATATTCAATGTCATAATTGAATGAAGGTAAAAGGTATGAAAACTCCCCTAGTTATCGGTGGTGCCACCCTCCTCGGGTGGTGAGTCCGGTGGTGGATATGGTGATGCGGTTCCAAACTGAGGCCATTCTTGTGTTATTCCTTGTTGCACAAACGCTTCGGCTAGAGCCCTTGTGAGTCCCGTCGCAAATGTGCCCAAATTGTCATACATGGCATCGACCTTGCGCTCCAATCTTCAGAGCTGTCGATCGCCATAGATGGCACGCGCGTGCATGGACGGGCCCGCTTCATCTGTTTACGGGGGTTGTTGTTCTAGAAAAATAGGATGAAGGATGAATCCTAGTCCTCGTGGATGCAGTACACCACCTGCCCAGTCTTCGAACTTTTCGATCGTGGCATGAGTAATGTCCTGGCTTGGGTATTGCATCTGCTCGTTTCCCCAGTTGCATCCTTGATTAGCACAAAGCATGGCTATCATGGATGCGTGTGGAATGCTCCCAACCGTTGTTCCCCGTAAATAGCGCAACATATTCTCGCGAATGAGATGACCAATGTCGATGTATTTTTCGGTGATTATGCCCCACAGAAGACGTGCCCTCTCCGCTGATATTTCGTGCTGATGGGCTGACGGCAAGAGCATGGCACATATGAACAAGTTCCACGCTTTTGCATAGCGATTTAGTGATGCGGCTGGGAATAACCGCGGCTGTGTTGTGCCAACTTTATACGTCCATTTTGTACCCAACACACATAACTCTGCAATGATCAGCTCCATGTTGGTCTCCAAATGAGCGTCGGTTATCCAATTAGCAGCCCCCACTGGCGGTGCATCCGTAATTTTGAAAATTGATCGAATAGCACGGGGACTGTAATCTACCTCGTTACCCCGAACCAGAGATATTTCGCTCATAGTCACCTTGGCTTTAGTATAGAATTCATGAACTATGCTCATAGGACATGGTATTGGAGTCGCCGTCAGTCCACCCCAACCTCTCTCTCGAATCATGGAGCACAACTGACCATCCTGACTTACCGGCTTGAATCCTCGCTCCTTGACGAATGTTTTCGCCACAATACGGTAGTACTCTTGTTGAGCTTCCAAATTTAGGAATTTTTTGTGATCTACAATGTCAGCCTCTTGACTGCCTGCAGAGGATGAAGAAGGCGATGCGATAGATCGTGCTTGCTTAGGCCCCATTTGTATTTGCTAGTAATTGCACAAATTATATGATTGGGTAGGAAGAAAAACTTAAATTTGATAGCTCTCACTCGTGATTCTGCATTCCCATATAGAAACCCTAGCTTTATAATACTCTTGAAGAAGTTGAGGAGGTATGGACTTTGAATGAGGAGAGAATCGTGGCTGATTGATTGAGAGATGTACGGCACGAAATTGTAACTAATGAAGAGATAGCGACGTGAGTTATGGAAAGGGAGAGAATTTCGCTTCTGTTGATATCCCAATAAGAGTCCAAATGGTCCCCAACTCGCTTTTTAAATCAACCACTACGCCTTATCCTTGTGTACGGCAGTGATCATGAGCTTGTTTACTAAGATATGGCGTTGTGGCGCCCCAAAATAGGTCCATTCCATCCAACCCATTACGAGTCGCCAAATACATGGTACATAAATAACTACAACTTTATTAATACATTTGTCGTGCAAAATACGACAACATATATACTGTGAGTTTAAATACAATTATTGTCTTCTAGACAATATACATACCCAAATAAATCCTCATCACAATTATTTATACATTATTTTATAAAAATGGTGAGGACTACTAAACAACTCTTTCTATAACCATCATTCCATACCCCGACTCGTACTCGCTATATTCTCGCCTCCTGAGAAGAAAAATGGAACAAAAAGGAAAAGGGTGAGCTCAACTAGCCCAATAAAGAATTTTATGACTAAGATAATATACAACAAATTATCGTTAGTCTTCAACAGGGAAAAATCTAATAGAATACAATAGACAACCAGTTTTAAATCAACAATCTGCGGTGAAACAACAATTCATTAGAAGAGTTAAGTAGAGAATGCAAACTACTATCTTCTATATATGAATTTAAAAGTTCATCGTCGATATTTTATCCTCGTAACATCAATCAATATATATCCGGAATTAAATATTCATCTTTGCACCACTGAGCCAAAGATATTCATCGATTAGTCATGTTCATCTAAACACTGTTCATCTTTGTACTACGGGCCAAAGATATTAATCAAGAGGTCATGTTCATCTCAACACTGCTCATCTTTGCACTACGGCCAAAGATATTCATCAAGAAATCATTCTTCTTTGCACTACAAAGCCAAAGATATTCAAGAATATCATCATTTAGGGGTCGAGGATGATGAAAAATATTTCAAAGAAAATGAATCGGTGAAACAAAAGAACAATATTAAGGATTCGTATTTTAAACAATCCAAGTTCAAAAATACTTCATAAGTAATCGAGTGGAGTAAAATTCAAGAATGATCAAAACATGGATACAATCAAAGCTAGTATCCATAATAGATATTTTGACAAAAAGAAGAAATTTCATTTTTCAAATTGAATAGTGTCGTATTCAGTGAATAGTCTTCAGATACGTGAATAGTATCGATATCGTGAATAGTAACTCACAGACACCAAAAGATAGAAATTTCACAAAAAACATCTTCACGCTTCGTGAATAGTACTCGTGAATAGTAACTCGTGAATAGTAACTCATGAATAGTAACCCCGACATGAAAAAGTTTCAAATTTGATAAAAATTTCTAACCAATATTTCGGCATAATGATATTGAAGAAATAATATCATTTTCGAATAAAATAACATCCCTTACCTAGAAAGACAGTACTTCTAGTTGAAACACCGGATATAGGCTATGACTTGAACTTGCACCGTATAGCAATACTCAAAATACTCACAAGAATACGCTCGATAATATAAAGAGAGAAAACTGTTTCTAATGTGATTTTCAATTCTAACCTAAGCACCCTATTTATAGGAAAATCCTTAGAACACCAAAGCAAAAAATTTAATAAATTAATATTAATATTATTTCCACAACTTCCTACGCACCAAGAATCTGTATTCAGCTATTAAAACACATGCAAGAACCACACTCAAATCACCAAAAACGTTTTTCATATTAAAAATATTTTAAACTTCAAAAATTAATTATTTTGGAGCTTCAGAACTTCAATAATTCATAATAAATAGCCCTTTTATCAGAAAATTCGAATCTTGCGAGTTTTTATAGGAAATTCAATTCTCTACAACTTTACAGAAGAAAGCTTTTTCAAATTCCAAGCGAAATCGAATCGAAATCCACAAGCAGGCGATTTTACTGTGCTATAATCAAATTTTGATCAATAATTGTGTCCACCAACACACAAAATATGTGTTAAATATTTAATGCCACAAAATACTCTTCCTCCTCATATACTCATATATTCCACATTCATTATAAAAATATCACCGTTAATATATTATTAAAATAATATATTTAAATAAATTATTTTATCGAAAAAAGATAAAATATTAATTTTCAACAATTGTCACTTTAAAATTTTCTCCATCTATATCCACATAAAATCAATATTTTCCTCATCATATAAATAATAATTAATTATTCACAAATAATATTACAGAATAACGAAAGATCGCAACCGTGTAGTTCTGGAAAGAGGGGCTTTCAATAAGGATCTCTCTTTATCAGTAGCCAATTAGGTGACCAAACCTCTCCTTAGACGAACTTTCTAGACATTGCCAATAATGTTATCCAATAATATTATTCAGATAATATGAATTATTGCTCAGATAATGGAAAATCTTGTGTAATGACAATTTATTGAAACAATAGTAATATAAAATATCAATGCAAAGAATTATTGAATCAATAAAATAAAATATTGAGCAAGTAATTACTGTAACAATTATTGAGTAGTGCCTTCTTTACGTAAGAATCAATAATTGGTGCAATACCGCATGCTACTTGCTCAACAACGCGATTAGTGTGTTTTAACCACACGGTATTCCAACAAGATAATTGGTAAAACTACGCCGTTATTTATAAACAACTTATATTTGTCGTTTTCTTCATCCAATCGCTTTCCGTTATGGGGCCCACAAAAGACATCGCCGTAAATGCGAATATTCCCCGACGATCTTAATATTCCACGACCAAGCAGTATTCCCAAACAATAATGAATATTTTATAACCACTCGCTTATTCGAAATATTTTGCGTATTTTACCCATAACTATCCACATTAATCAAATCAACCCTTACTATTTCAAAATAATAAATAGAGGAAAATAAATTTCATTTATTAATAATTTGGGGTCTTACAACCTCCCTCCTTATGAAATTTCATCCTCGAAATTGACGACGTACTGGTGTGTTTGAAAAGATGAAAATACCTCGCTTTCATTTTCGTTTCCAACTCCCAGGTCATTTCCTCAATAGCATGGTTTCTCCACAAAACATTAACTTGTGGTATAACCTCGGTACATAGGACATGTTCTTTCCTATCCAAGATCTTGACAGGTACCTCCTCGTGACGTTAAGTCTTCTACTATCTAAATGGGTTCTAACTCAATGACGTGGTTCGGGTCGTCCACATATTTACGTAACATCGATACGTAAAAAATGTTATGAACACGCGTCATACTTGGCGGTAAAACGAGTCTATAGGCCATAGTTCCTATTCGATCGAGAATTTCAAATGGACCCTGAAATTTCATGACCTCATCTTCCGTTAATGGCTTTTCTTTCAAATCTGCATTTTTACCCGTTGCATATAGCAATGGTCCATAATCCTTGGATTTCTGTACTTCATCCTGTAGGCACCAGTCCACCACATCAACTAGAAAGCACTCTTCTTCATCCGTTGGTAAACTGATTGCTTTAAAGACGTTGAAAGTAATCTCTTGATCATGGACACACATAGTAAGTTCACCTTTCTGCACATCTATTGACGTTCTGCCTGTGGCCAAAAAGGGCCTTCCCAATATTATTGGTATGCTTTTGTCCTCCTCGTAGTATAAAATGATGAAGTCAGCTGGGAAAATAAACTTGTCCACCTTAACCAACACATCTTCAACAAGTCCCCGTGGATATGTGATGGATCTGTCCGCTAGCTGTAATGCAATGTTTGTGGGTTTTGGATCCGGTAATCCCAACTGATTAAACACTAACAAGGGCATCAAATTTATGCTCGCCCCAAGATCACATAAACACTTACTTAAGTTCAACTTTCCTATGGTACATGGAATTGTGAAACTGCCTGGATCTTTTAGCTTTGGATGTAATTTCTGTTGAAGCACTGCACTGCATTCCTCTGTCAAGGCTACTGTCTCAAAATCATCTAATCTCCTCTTCCTTGACAAGATACCCTTCATAAACTTAGCGTAGCTGGGCATTTGTTCCAATGCCTCGGCAAAGGGTATGTTGATCTGCAGCTTTTTGAACACCTCTAAGAATTTGCTGAACTGTTTATCGTCCCTTTTCTTTATTAATCTCTGCGGATATGGAACCTGAATGTGCATTGGTGGTACTGGACTCTTAACTGTCTCCTCTGAGCCTACTTTGTCTTTTTTTTCCTGTCGATCCTTAGATTTCTCCAACTTTTCCTGCTCATTATCTGGTTCCTCTACCTCGCGCGGCCGTACGCTCTCCTCAATACTTTCTCACGCGGGCGCGCGACTTACAGAAGCTGACAGGTCTTTCCCAGATCTCAATGTAATCGCTTGGCATTGTTCCTTCCCTTCTCTTCTTGGATTCGTCTCCGTGTTACTTGGCAATGAACCCTGGGGCCTGTTAGTAAGCATGTTTGCCATCTGTCCCATTTGAGTTTCCAGGTTCTTTATAGCCATTGCTTGGCTCTTGATCATAACTTTTGTGTTTGCCATGTATTTCATCATCATCTCCTCCACTTCTGATTTTGTTTCTTGCTGAGGTGCAGCTGGAGTGTGATTTTGCTGTTGTTGTTGAGAAAATCCTGGCGGAAAGGGTGGTCTAGGATTAAATTCATACGTACGCTTTGTTGTGTCTCGAAATTGATTGTTTGGTTGAAACTGAGCTTGCTGATTCCCTTGATTATTCGACCAACTAAAATTTAGATGATTTCTGTTGTTGGGGTGGTATATGTTCTAAAATTGGCCTTGATCTTTTCTGTAGTTGCTCACATACTGCACTGATTCTGAGCTGATAGAATATTGGTCCGTTGAGTGTGACCCCGCATAAATCTCATATATGTAGGCAACCGTCTTTACATTTCCTTCAGCCAAAGTATCTATCTTCTTTGCCATAGCTGCCATCTGTGCTGATAGCTGAGTAATGGCATCAACTTCCAACACACCCGCAACTTTGGTTTGCGGTATGCGGGATGTAGGATTCTGAAAGTCATTAGATGACATTGTCTCGATAAGATCATAGGCTTCCTCATAGTTCTTTGCCCATAATGCACCTCCTGCAGCTGCATCTACGATCGGTCTCGACTGCCATCCCAATCCATTATAAAACGTGTTAATTACCATCCAATCTGGCATACCGTGATGTGGGCACTTTCTCAGTATTTCTTTGTATCTCTCCCATGCTTCATGTAACGACTCGCCCTGTTGTTGCTCAAATTGAGAGATAGCTGTCCTCATCTTTGCAGTCTTAGCCATTGGGAAGAACTTAGCTAAGAATTTCTGTGCTAAATCCTCCCATGTAGTTATAGATCTTGCTGGCAGAGAATGAAGCCAACTTTTTGCTTTATCCCTTAATGAAAATGGGAACAACCTTAGTTGAATAGCATCCTCCGTCACACCGTTGTATCTGAATGTATCAAAAATTTCAATGAAACTTAATAGATGTTCATTCGGATCATCCGTAGCAGCACCCCCAAACCGAACTGTGTTTTGCACCATTTGAATAGTGCCAGTCTTGATCTCGAAAGTATTGGCTGATATCGCTGGTCTGACTATGCTGGACTGTAGTCCATTGATATTGGGCATGGAATACTCTTTCAGAGCCTGATGCTCCTCTCTTTGATCTTCTCCTTGTGCCTCGGTTGCCATGTTAGCTGTCGTGTTTTCCAACTGTTCTTGTAAATTTCTATGTACACCCGCTTTCCAACCTCTCCCGTTTATATTATCCTGAACAGGTATTAACTCGGGGTTGGTTGACCGTGTGCGCATAAAAATTTATCCAAATTCCTGAAACAAAAACTGAAATGAGATAAGACTAGAATTGTCTAAGTCATACAATATAGCTTAAAACTAATGATAATAATACTAAATTAAACTCCTTTCCCCGGAAACGGCGCCAAAAACTTGTTGCCTCTTTTTTACGACTAACAAAAGAGCTCTAACTCATGCAAGCATACATGCGTAAACAAGTAATACAGTGCAAGTAAAGTATCGATCCCACAGAGAAAGTTGTTTAACTTAAACTACTATTCATTAATTAAATCACTATATTTATATGCTCACACTAGAGATTAAACTTGGTTGATTCTTAAATTGCAAATAACAACTAAAATAATATAAACGATATACTAAATGATATTGGAACTAATGGGATTCTAACTTCATTTACTATTTCATTCAATCGCCACTATCATGCCTGACTTGTTCACATATTATAGGAAAGTAGCCAAGAGCACTAAAAGAGTATTAGCCATTTTTCAATGCACTAAGACCTACTTTCACAGCATCCACAGATGATAGACTCTATGTAATCATCAATATAACCAACATCACTATATGTCTATGTGAAATTGCAACTATATTGATTTTAAGTTCAAGCTCTTATCTTAACTTATACGGTGAAATAGTATATGTCTATCTGGTTCACGAAATACATAAGCCATATAACACAACCCTATATACGTATACTATCATGATTACAGTCCATATTTGCATGTTCATTGTCAATTCCGTACAAATACTGAAACGAATGGTGATCAAGCATTCATGTATGCAAAACAATTATGACAGACATCCCATATAATATACAAAACAACCCAGCATTTAAGCATACAATCAAACTACATAATAAAATTCGTTAGAATCCCATAATGGAGTTTAGTTCATGACTGAACCAAAAGCCATTATGGGATCAAAGTTAAACATGATCAATAAGCAACAATTGAAAGATGAAAGATGAAACTATCAAACCCAATTGCTGAATACACATCAATATTCAATCCTCATAAGATTCCAGCAAAAACTAACGTTAATAAACCGCTCTCGTAGAGAAATCCAAAGAAGGAGTGGAAAAGTAGCGTTATCGTCTCATTCTACGTTGGAATCCTCCCTAGAGAGTAAAAACCCTAATTACGATGTAAAGTTACGTGAAAACTTATAAAATGTTGAATGATACCCCTGACACCAGTCAGGAATCGTTTTTAATCAATTACAACCTTTAAAATTTGGAAATAAAATAAAACACATCAAGAATATCGGACATCGCGGCGGCCGATCAAATGCGCTCTTTCGAAGATGATAGTCTCTGCTAGCCAGACTTGCAGTAGGTTCATATGTTCGGCTGCTCTCGCGCATGGGCGCGCGCTCCATAGGCTTGTCTGTCTCGCGGCCACGAGACTTGCAGTAGCATCCAAGATCTGGCTGGGTGATCGTACGGGCGCGCGTTCTTAAGGTTGTTTTGCCGCCCGGCCGCGCGACTTGAAATCTGCAAGTCCTGGTTTCTGTTTTCCTACTACTGCTGCTTACTCCATTACGCTCTATTTCCTTGCACCAATGCACCTTCATGCCATGCATATCCCATCCTTTTACCTCATTTCAAGCATCCATTTGCCTTATGCTCCAAATCACCACCAAAATAGGCCGATTCTTGCACTTATTCACCAAAAGGAGTTTTAAGAACGTGCAATGCAAATTAACATGAAATGCAGCTAAACTAGACTAAAATGTACTTGAGATGGGCATAGTTCGCATGAATTGGTACTCCATAAGTAGGTAAAAATCCTACTTATCAGATGTAGCCATCATAGATAATACTGCAGTGAGGTCCTTTACCACTGGCATGATCGCAGAGATGAGCGCTTATATTGATGAGCATATGGTCACCATGTAGATAACTGCAGATCTGTTGGGTCGTGTAGATATTCTCATACAACAGACCACAACTTCGCCTCCTTCTTCTGAGAGGGACGCCATGTTGGGCTTGTTAGCTTGCATATACCCTGACTTGTAGATGAGCTTGTATTTACCTGCACAGACTAGCTTAGCCATTTTGTCATGTACAATTTACATTGTATATATCAAACAACATTATATATATGACAGAGAAATATATTTTTGGATCACTTCCCTTTTAGATATGCTTTGCTACTTGCTTGATATTTTGCCTGCTGCTTCAGAGCTTGCGATCTTGATGTATTCTAAATTCCTTCTGGGTGGATGGACATTGAGTTGTCTCTGGATAGTTCAGAATGGATCATCGATCTGTATGTATCCCTACCATCTTTGTTGTCTTGGGACTGGTTTCTGTATGGAAATGTGGAGAGGAGTGTGGCTTTCCTCTCTGAGATTGACCGCACCATAGATGGTCTCTAGTACTTCTATGTAGGAGAAGCTTAGTTAATTCCATCTCTTATGGATTAGTGTTGCTCTTCAAGGTATGACCGCAGCTTAGATGGTCGCCGAATCCCCTTTTTGGGAGGAGTTCAGGTAATTCCACCCCTTTGGTCTGAAGCCGAATGAAATGTAGTGGTTTGAAGGATGATCCCAGTACCAACTGACAATGGTTTGTGTTTTGGTAGGGGGTGAGACCGCACCATGAATGGCTGCCTACGTACTCCTATTGAAGAGGAGATCAGGTCTGCGTAGTTCAAACCTGGTGTAAGAGGTTCAATGCTGTATGTGGCAGAAATGGTGTAGGAATGTTTTTGTTGTTTTTTGTTTTATTGCGACCGAGCCATATGAAATGGTTGCCTACGTACTCTTATTGAAGAGGAGATTAGGTCAACGTAGTTCGCCCCTCATGGCGAGTGGAAAAACGTAATCCCATGTGCAGGTCAGAGTGCGGGGAGGAGAAAGTTTAATCCTAGGTTGAGGATAAACTGCAGGTACAAGAAGTTTGATCCCAGGTGTGGGTAGCCAAACTACAAATGCGAGAGGTTCAATCCATAGTGGGATGACCTAAGTCGTAGGAACGCAGAGGAGCCAGGCTGCTGGCTTGAAAAGTATGTTTCCTTGAGGGGTAAAGTGTAGAAAAGTTGTTTGTGGTAAAGGGTTAAAGAATTGGAATGACTGGTGATCTGATGGTTCAACACCAGGATGTTTGCTTGATGGCAACTTCAGACATAGTACCGTTTCACGGTGTTTGAATTAATGAGTTGTGAAAATTCATCGCCGTCCATTTCTTGCAATCTGAGAGCGCCTCCTGTCAATACTTCTTTGACAACAAACGGGCCTTCCTGTTAGGTTTGTAATATTCAAGAACGCAATCAAATTGTATAAATAAGCGAAAACGTGTAAAAATCAGAGTTTAAATAGATTTTTACAAACCATATACCCGGATCACCCTTTATGCACAATTATTAATTAAACGAAAAAGATGAATAAGAAACATACCCTTGAAGATCCGAAGCTTCCTCGTGTACAAGTTCACCTCCAATCCTTTTTCGCTCAACTTGAATCCACCGGGTTTGGTTTCTTCCTTTCGATCAACGTTAGCCACCCAAGTGTTTGGCCTCTAGAGGTGATCCACCAAGGAAGAAGAAGGATTCAAGAAGATGGGTGGTTGGCTAAACCCTAGTTTTTCTATCTCTATAGAAAAGAGGCGTACTCTCCAAACCATGGAATTATAACATATCTCTAGATCTCGATATAAGACTCCTCTTATAAAGATATCAAGTAACCTTATAAAAATAAGGTATTATTTAATTAAACCCTTTTAATTAAGGGGCTCCCTAATCTTATTAGGGATAATTAATTAAACTCCTTTAACTAATTTTCCTTCCTAATCCAATTAGGAATAAATGAGAGTACTTATATTAAATTAATTCCTAAACTCTTTTAGAAATTAAAATAATAATAATAATTGTAATAATATTAATAAGACTCCTCTTATTAATTTATATTTAATATTTCTAAAATATTAAATAATAATATTAAGCTATTTAATTTATTCTATCACCATAGATTAAATTAAATATACATAACATATTATTACGATTATGCCATTAACTTCTTAAATAATTATTCTTCCTTTTATGGTGTGACCCTTTAGGTTCTCCATATTAAACCGGTTGTGAATAAATCAATTAGAACAATTCTAATCTTATTTAAATAAATAAATTAAACAATTAATTTATTTAAATAAATAATATTTATTCTACAATAGGATAAGCCTCCTAATGATCAACGACTTTTCCGGATAATATAGATTTCAACATTAATCATAAAAGAACCTTTGAGTAAATAGTTACCGATAATTCAATCCTTCCACCATACAATGTCCCAATTAAATATAAGACATGGAATTATCACAAGTCTTATTTTATTTAATTATATGTATTTCGATCCTTAAATGCACAACTCCAAATAATGCAAATTAGAAACTCCTTTCTAATTTCATTCTGCCTTGGCCAAGGACTACTGGGTTGTCATTTATCGAATCACATAGGACATTTCTCTTATTTTATTAGAAGTGGTAGATTCTTTATTGATCATACATTATCTCCATGTACAACTTATTATACCCAAGCATACCCTTTGATATACCCTAAGGGTCTTAAGGAATAAGTCAAAGTATAACTCATCATACACAAGATACTATGATGATCTCAAGTCCAAGGATCACTTCAGACTACTATCACTACAGAATTCCTATCGACAGCAAGTAAAACTCCATTAGGTATTCCTTAGCGAGCCACGCTCAAATTGAACTTATTCTCTAATAAGCACCTACATACTTGCTTTAGTGTCTCCACACAAATGATCATAAGATCAATCATCCTCATCCAATGAGCAAGTTAACGATGTACCAATCTATCCGGATTCACTAATCCCCAATTTAGTAATCCAATGATTGGGAACTATTTTAGTTTTAAGCTTTCTAAGAATTTAGATCTCATTAGAATGATCATCATCATTATTCTAAAAGCATTGCTTAAAACTATGGGTTTATCACATATTATAAAACAAGATCATGTAGATAATTAAAAGCCTTTAATAAATTAATACTTTTTATTAATAAATGAATAAGATTGTTACAAAGTATATGCTTTATCATCAAACATGATCGCTTGTGTGCATACTACTTTCAATCTCCCACTTGCACTAAAGCCAATCGTCATGGTATCTCATACTCTTCTTCTCTAAGTGACGATTATTATCCTCGCATTGGATAAGCTTTAGTTAATGGATATGTAATGTTGTTCATGAGAGTCCACTATCTCTATAGTGATTTCCCATCTTTCAATGATTCTAATAATCAAATGAAAGTGCCACAACATATGTTTAGATCCAAGATGAGACTTAGAACTATTCCTAGTTCAGAATGAACTTTTAATCCAAACAATCAACTTGCAGCTTCATTTATAGCTATATACTTTGTCTTTATCACTAAACCAGCAACTCTTTGCTGTTTGGAACCTTTCCAATTCACTGCACCACTGTTCAAGATAACGCTTTACCTTAAAGTGGATTTTTCTGTCATCTTGGTCTGTCTGAAAAACTTGAGTCTGTTAAGCCCTCTAGTTTTAATTTAGACCCACCATGAATATGATCACATCCTTAGTGCCGGTTAAGCACTTTAAGATGTTTTTCACTGACTCATAGTGAATTTCTCCATAATATGACTGATCAACATCAGGTCTCGTACATTTCATTGCATACATGATTGTCACTCATGCGACCTCTCTTTTCAGGAGTCTGTGGGGACTATTAAGAGAGATACACTCCATAGCTCATCGACATGAGACATCTCTTGGAGTTTGCCATGCTAAACGACTTTAGCATCAAATGAATATACGTTCCTTGGGTTAAGTCGAACATCCTCTTAAATCTATCTATATAGATTTATATCCCCAATTAAGATACTCTTCCAAATCATTCATGGAGGAATGTTTAGACAACTTTATCTTTTACCGATTGTAGCATTGGTATGTCATTCCTCATCCGTAGTATATCAACATATAGTACTAGAAATGTCACGATGCTCCCATCGAACCTTTTGTACACACTAGGTTCATTCTTATTTTTGATAAAATCAAACTCTTTTGATTGCCTCATCAAAACGAATGTTCCATATTTGAGAAACTTGCTTCAATCCATTTCTCTCGAAAGTGTTCACAACACTTACCTCATCGTATGTAATCTGGATCATCATCTTCTATGATGTGTACCTCATCATCATCATCTATGATGAATCCATACCTCCTAGGTATCTTCTTTGTACTATTCCGCATTTACGATTCGGTTGTGGTATAATAGGTCTATCTATGTGTTCCTCTTATTTGACTTATAGTATTTTTGTGGTTCTTGAACTCTTCAAGATCTATTATCCTCCCACTAGCCCCTTTAATGATAAACACCTTTATCTTAGAAGGATGCGTGTTTCAGTAACAAACACCTTTTGCTAAGTAGAATTATAGAACATATACCCTAAACTTACTTTAGGATGTCCCACAAATCAGACATGTCAAATCTTGTCCCAAGCTTATCCTTTGAAACCTTTTCACATAAGTTGGACAACCCCTTATCTTAACATACTTAAGATTAGGAATCCTCCCTGTCCATAACTTTTATGGAGTCTTGGGGCTGGATTTTGAGGTTACCTTTTTCGTAGATATGCAACCATTTCTAGGACATGATCCTAGAAGGATACTGGAATGTCGGTAAAATCATTTTGGACCGTACCATGTTCAACAAGGTATGATTTTTCCTTTCAGATACATCAATCAATTATTACGTATCATGAGGTGTCCATTATGAGAAAAACCATTTGAGATGATCTAGAAACTTATTGCACAAGTATTTATTCCTTGATCTAATCAAAGAATCTTAATACTTTGCCAATTTGTTTCACTTCTGAATTCTTTGAACCTTTCAAATAATTCACACTTCAGTATTTCATCAAATACATACATTCAACTCTTTGAATGATCATCTCTTTTCTTATACTAGTTTGTTCAATTTACAAAATAATTTTCACGTAAGTCAAGTATACAAAATCCATTAAGTAATATTTTCAATTCTATATACAAAACATTATTATTATAAATAGAACAACAATTGTTCTTAATTATAATACCAAAAATTTTATTGTCAACAATAAAATGGAAATAATGTTTCTAACAAGAATTAGAATACAATAACAACTTATCGACTTAATAGATTTTGCCAGTAGGCATTGCTAAACTATAAGTTTCTATAGCTAATGCAAAGAACCTTTGCTTCATTTTCCACACATAGGATTACTTATCTTTGTTTAACTTTCTACTTCGCTTGGTCCCTTCATAAATCTATATTTATGATAACCAAAGTCGGATCCAATACCCAAGTAGAACCTCGACTTAAAGAAAAATTATTTTAAATCATGAACAAAATTTGTATTTGTAACCAAAACTTCACTAAGCTTCTTTGGTTAGCCCTCGCAAGATGCTTCTCGCAGCTTTCTTTCCAAAGGTCCGAAGCTTATAGCAAAGGGAAGCAAACTCCTTTGCTATCCGTGACGCTTTTGTTCTTATTATCCTTTGTTTTTGCCTTTCTATTTATACCTTCTTCTAATCGTTCTTCTTTTCGTAAGATCCTTTGGCCCCTACCAAGAAGACTTGGTCTTTCTTGGTTGAAAGTGACTCTCAACATTTTTCAACATGATAAGCAAATCAATGAGGTCGATATCTAGCTTGTTCATATGAAAAATTCACAACAATTATGAAAGGAGTCCGGAGTGAGTGCAAGATCAAATCTTGGCTCAACTCTCCATCCATGACAAAACCAATTGTCCTAATCGATCAATCAAATTGATTATGTTAAGAACTTTTTATCTGCATTTATAGTGCCATTGGCCATTCTAGATCTAAGAGCTCCTTAGATATCTCGATATCTATCGGCCCTACTTTCCTCACCATCAACTACTGATGTGTGCAGAATATAGTAGGAGCATCCATAGTTTCATGCCGACGTCAAGCTCGTTACTCATGGATGCGAGCATGATGCATCGAGCCAATCATGCATCATCTGCCACTTTCTAAAAGTAGCAATCTCTTCCTCAGAGGCATTGTCTCGCAACCATGCGCAGGATAGGCGTATTAATGACATAAGATAGCTTTTTTCAACCTATGAGAACTATTCTCAAATTCCTTAACCAATCCATTTAATTCGATTCAAGTTAATTTAGCATCTAATATGCTTCGCAGTTGATAGTAATTTTAGACATTGTAAAATTTCAGTAAATGAATTTGTAATTAACAACATTTTAACATACATTCTTTTATTAATTACCAAAATAAATTAGGTCTTATTTTAAATTGGTATCTCCCACTATTTTCTTCAAACTATATTACCTCACTTATATAGTTTAAGCAAAATCTAATTAAAGATTTGCTAGTGAGAATAAGGATCCCATTTCAAATGTATATAGCCTTGTGGTGACACAACAAACTATATATAAATAAATAGGTAGACAACTTTTGTCAATTACATCAACTATGCAACTCCTTTTCTTTTGCCTCTTAGATTATTTTGATCAAGTGGTGGCACATCCGAATCAAAATTATCCAAGTTAAGTCCGACCTAGCACTCCATATATTCAAAAAAAGAAAAAATATCATCCTTGTGGTGACACAACAAAACAATATTGTTCAATTTTCTTTATAAGCATCAAATGTGATAAATTAACATCTTAAATACTTAATACTTGCCTTTTGTGGTGACACAACAAACTCATATTAAATATTTAATACTCTATTAATTTTATCATGCTAGAAGGCTTAACGCTCGATATTCCAAATATCTTTGAACGCTTAGACTTTAATAAAAAATTTTGAGGGATTTATTATTAAATGTCTCATCTTCATTTAGTTTAGCATGCATACGCATATATATATAAAATATATATTATATTAATTAACATGCTGAAGCATGTTTGCATAATATATAATATATATAGTATAAGCATGCACATATAGAATACTATATTCTACCCGGATTGATTATGGACTTTTTATTCTAGTTTGGTTCACTAGAGCCACCAAGTGAACCAAAAGGTCAAACCCTAAGGGTGCAAGAATTAATATTTAAATATAACTATTACATTTAAACCCTGGCTCCATTACAAATGGGTCTTCAAGCTCCTTGTTCCTCGATCTCCAATTCTTCAAAATTAATTCTAATTATTCCTATTACAAAACTATTTTAAAATAAATAGAAACCTTGATCGCTAATCAAGGGAAGTACATGGAGAGGGAGATAGAATTTACATTAAGAAAAATTAGAGAAGACGAGGTACGCAGTAACCCCATTTAATAAAACCCATACATTCATGCATCCAACTAAAATAAATCCAATCACATTGGTCAATAGTCCATAATCAATCCCATTTATTATCATACACATCACCATACGCATCAATAAATAACATTCATATCATGAATAATAAACATTCAATATATATATTGATATCATTTAATGGGCAAATTTAGTTAGTATAAAATCTAATTTTGAATCAAAATAAACTCCTTTATTTTAATCCAAATTTAAATCAAAATAAAACTATTTTATTTTAATTTATTCAATTTTGAATAAAATAAACTATTTTATTTTAATCAAAATCTTTAATCAAAATAAACTCCTTTATTTTAATTAATTATGGAATCCAATTCCATGTAAAAAAAACTCCTTTATTAAAGGAAACATTTGATTTTCTTTCCTATTCACAAATAAACTCCTTTATTTTGAATAATATGAAATCTAATTTCATATCTAAATAAACTCCTTTATTTAAGGAAAGAAGGATTCACTTTTCCTATTCAAAAATAAACTCCTTTATGTTGAATAATATGAAATCTTATTTCATATTTAAATAAACTCCTTTATTTAAGGAAACATGGAATCCAATTCCAACTCTAATTAGTTATCTTGAAATCCAATTCTAACTCTAATTAGTTATCATGGAATCCAATTCCAACTCTAATTAGTTAGCATGAAATCCAATTTTAAAATTAAAATAAACCTTTTTATTTTAAAATTAAAATAAACCTTTTATTTTAAAATTAAAATAAATTCTTTATTTTAATTATTAAATTATTAAAAATATATATATATATATTATAATAACCGTAATATATATATATATATATATATATATATATATATATATATATATATCCAGAAACCAAAGGAATTATATAAGTTAACAAGAATCTTGACATTCGGCACGTGGGAGATATCACATGGAATCATATAAGTTAACTTTTGAATCATTTAATTCTTTTCCGTATACACTTGAGTATCCATATGTTTATATATATATATATATATATATATATATATATATATATATATATATATATAAATCATATCAATGCATTTACGTAGAAGGATCAAGATTTCAAAAAAATTGAACCACGTGGACCACGCGAATTACAGAAAATAGTTTCACCAATAACGATTTTTTTTAATATAAATTTTATACAACAAATTATGCCCAATTAAATTGTTCTAAACACATCAATATACATATCAAATTAGATAATTAATAATTCGCATAAAGGTTTGGCTCTGATACCACCGTTAGGTTTGTAATATTCAAGAACGCAATCAAATTGTATAAATAATTTTAAACGTAAAAAAATCAGAGTTTAAAAATTTTACAAACCATATACCCGGATCACCCTTTATGCACAATTATTAATTAAACGAAAAAGATGAATAAGAAACATACCCTTGAAGATCCGAAGCTTCCTGTACAAGTTCACCTCCAATCCTTTTTCGCTCAACTTGAATCCACCGGTTTGGTTCCTTCCTTCGATCAACGTTAGCCACCCAAGTGTTTGGCCTCTAGAGGTGATCCACCAAGGAAGAAGAAGGATTCAAGAATATGGGTGGTTGGCTAAACCCTAGTTTTTCTATCTCTATAGTAAAAAGGAGCGCACTTCCAACCAATTCGAATTATAACGTAGATTCAGATCTCCGATATAAGACTCTCTCTTATAAAGATATCAAGTAACCTTATTAAAATAAGGTATTATTTAATTAAACCCTTTTAATTAAAGGGGCTCCCTAATCTTATTAGGGATAATTAATTAAACTCCTTTAACTAATTTTCCTTCCTAATCCAATTAGGAATAAAAATGAGAGTACTTATATTAAATTAATTCCTAAACTCTTTTAGAAATTAAAATAATAATAATAATTGTAATAATATTAATAAGACTCCTCTTATTAATTTATATTTAATATTTCTAAAATATTAAATAATAATATTAAGCTATTTAATTTATTCTATCACCATAGATTAAATTAAATATACATAACATATTATTACGATTATGCCATTAACTTCTTAAATAATTATTCTTCCTTTTATGGTGTGACCCTTTAGGTTCTCCATATTAAACCTGGTTGTGAATAAATCAATTAGAACAATTCTAATCTTATTTAAATAAATAAATTAAATAATTAATTTATTTAAATAAATAATATTTATTCTACAATAGGATAAGCCTCCCTAGCGATCAACGACTTTCCAGATAATATAGATTTCAACATTAATCATAAAAGAACCTTTGAGTAAATAGTTACCGCATAATTCAATCCTTCCACCATACAATGTCCCAATTAAATATAAGACATGGAATTACATCACAAGTCTTATTTTATTTAATTATATGTATTTCGATTCTTAAATGCACAACTCCAAATAATGCAAATTAGAAACTCCTTTCTAATTTCATTCTCGCCGCCAAGGACTACCGGATTGTCATTTATCGAATCACATAGACATTTTCTTCTTTTAATATAAGTTCTAGAATCTTTATCGATCATACATTATCTCCATGTACAACTTATTATACCCAAGCATACCCTTTGATATACCCTAAGGGTCTTAAGGAATAAGTCAAAGTATAACTCATCATACACAAGATACTATGATGATCTCAAGTCCAAGGATCACTCAGACTACTATCACTACAGAATTCCTATCGACAGCAAGTAAAACTCCATTAGGTATTCCTTAGCGAGCCACGCTCAAATGAACTTATTCTCTAATAAGCACCTACATACTTGCTTTAGTGTTCCACACAAATGATCATAAGATCAATCATCCTCATCCAATGAAAGCAAGTAACGATGTACCAATCTATCCGGATTCACTAATCCCAAATTTAGTAATCCAATGATTGGGAACTATTTTAGTTTTAAGCTTTCTAAGAATTTAGATCTCATTAGAATGATCATCATCATTATTCTAAAAGCATTGCTTAAAACTATGGGTTTATCACATATTATAAAACAACATCATGTAGATAATTAAAAGCCTTTAATAAATTAATACTTTTTATTAATAAATGAATAAGATTGTTACAAAGTATATGCTTTATCATCAAACATGATTGGCTTGTGTGCATACTACTTTCACTTCCTAGTTAGGAGCGAATTTTCCCTTAGATTGATCTTGGTTGTCAAGGATCTTCTTCAAAACCAAGTCATGTCGTTTAAACTGCCTTAGCCAAACTTTTTTAATGTAGGATTTGGCGATCCTTTGTTGATATAACTGACCATGAAAGATAGCCGCAGTTCGCCTTTCGTCTATTAGAGACAATTGGTGATACCTGTCTTGTACCCATTGGTCTTCATCTAGCTGAGCATCTATCAACACTCTGAGGGATTCCATTTCAACTTCTATGGGGAGCACTGCTTCCATCCCATAGGTTAATGCATAAGGGGTTACCCCAGTGGAAATGCGCATTGAGGTTCTGTAGGCTAACAGAGTGAGAGGCAATAGGTCAGGCCAATCTTTGTGGTTGGAGGACATCTTTTTCATAATCTTCTTGATGTTTTTGTTAGCGCTTCAACAACACCGCTCATCTTTGGATGATAGATGACAGCGTTAAGATGTTTGATGTGGAATTTACTGCATAATTCCTCCATCATTTTGTTGTTGAGGTTCTTAGCATTGTCTGACACAATCTCCTCTGGTTGTGCATATCGATAAACGACATTGTTTCTGATGAAAGCAATGATGACTTCTTTGGTAACCCTGGGGAAGGAGGCTGCTTCTACCCACTTGGTGAAGTAGTCGATCATGGTGAAGATAAATCGGTGACCATTACTGGCTTTAGGCTCAATGGGCTCGATAACGTCCATTCCCCACATTGAGAGGGGCCAAGGTGAACTCATATTGTGGGGTTCTCGTGGAGGAACGTATATAGCATTCCTATAAATTTGGCACGGATAGCATCTCCTAACGTGGTCATTGTAATTAACTTTGAGAGATAGCCAATAATGTCATGTCTTGAGGACTTTCTTGACAAGGAAGGGGCCACTCATATGGGGGCCATAGACTCCGCCATGGATTTCATCCATAAGCCTTTGGGCTTGATCTTTGTCTAAACATCTGAGGAGACCTAGTCATGCATCTCTTTTGTAGAGCGCATCTCCACTCAGGAAGAATTTCATAGCAAGTCGATGGATCCGCCTTTTCTCAGTCGGGCTCGCTTCCGCTGGTGTAGATCCATCTTGTAGATATTCCTTGATATGCTGATACCAAGGATGTTGGATGGGAGGTAGCTCATCTGATACTTCTCCAACGTAATTCCCTTAGGCCGGGGCCTTGTGCAGGGAATTGTGACGCTTGGCAAGTGTTCCTTATTTGATATGCGAATCAAGGAGGCCAAAGTAGCTAATGCGTCCGCAAAGTCATTCCTATTATGAGGAATGTGTAGAAAGGAGATTTCTTCGAACTCCAAAGCCATCTTAAAAACCTGTCGATGGTAGGGCAGCAAATGTAATTCCTTGGTTTAATAGATTCCGGTGGATTGTCTGATTACCAACTCTGAATCTCCAAATTAATGATAGTTAACCGCCTGATGCCCATTGAACGGGCAAGTTTTATCCCCATGAGACGACCTTCTTCGGTAGTATTATTGGTGCCGATAAACCGTAATTTGGCGATGATGGGATATCGCTCCCCGCACTCGGATATACTAGAATCTGCTCCAGCTCGTAACCTTCCAAATTAACAGCTCCATCAAAATACATCTTCCATGATTGGCGCAGCGTCTGCATCGATGGTGTTGTTGTTAACCGTCATTACTCCTTCATCGGGGAAATATGTTTCCAAGGGTTTGAAATCCCCTGAAGGTGCGGCGGCAAGTTGATCCGTAATTCCTTGACCTTTGATGGACTTTTGAGTCAAATATACAATGTCAAATTATTGTAGGATCAACTGCCATCTGGACAGCCGGCAATTTAACATGGGTTTGTTGAACACGTATTTGAGAGGATCCATGCGGGATATGAGATGGGTTGTGTGACCAGGGAGGTAATGTTGTAACCTCATGGAAGCCCATGCTAAAGCACAACACGTCTTTTCAATTAGATTGTACTTGTGTTCACTGCTGCTGAACCTTTTGCTGAGGTAATAGATAGCTTGTTCTTGGCCTCTATCGTCTTTCTGTCCCAGCATCCAGCCCATGGCATTGTCACTTATGGACAGGTACATGAACAGGGGAACATCATCCCTGGGTGGTACCAACACGCGAGCTTTTACTAGCTGTTTCTTGATTGTGAGGAAGGCATTTTGACACTCATCATTCCATTTCATGGAGGAGTTCTTCCTTAATAGCTTGAAGATTGGCTCAGAGGTTGCTGTGAGTTGAGAGATAAACCTGCTAATGAAGTTTATTCTTCCCAAAAATCCCTGTATTTTCTTTTCTGTCTGAGGAATGGGCGTTTCCGTGATGGCCTGGATTTTGGCAGGATCCAGCTCAATCCCTTTGTGGCTTACTAGAAATCCTAGCAACTTGCCTGATTTAACGCCAAAGGCACATTTAGCTGGATTCAACTTCAAGTTGTACTTACGCAACCTGTTGAACAATTTTTTGAGATGGTCTATAAGGTCATCCTTCTTCCAGAACTTGACAATGATGTCATCCATGTAGATCTCGATCTCTTTGTGCATTAAGTCGTGGAAAAGAGCCATCATAGCTCGTTGATAGGTGGCTCCGACATTGATGAGGCCGAATGACAACCGTCTATTGCAAAAGGTTCCCCAAGGCGTGATGAAAGCAGTTTTCTCACAATCTTCCTCAGCAACCATGATCTGATGGTACCCCGCAAAGCAATCAACAAAGGAGTATATGTCGTATTGAGTAGTATTGTCAATGAGAATGTCGATAAATGGCACGGGAAAGCTATCTTTTAAGCAAGCTTTGTTTAAATCCCAGTAATCCATGCAAACTCGCACCTTCCCTCCAGGGTTAGGCATATGCACAATGTTGGATATCCACTCAGGATATGTGGACACCATGATGATGCCAGCTTGAAATTGTTTCATAATTTCCTTTTTTACCTTTAAACTCCACTCAGGTTTCAATCGCCTGAGCTTTTGCTTGACTGGCTTAAATCCCTCTTTAATGGGAAGGCGATGAAGGACAATGTCAGTGGACAAACCCACCATGTCTTCATGAGACCATGCAAACACATCTTGGAATTGGGTAAATAGCGTAACCATGTCATTCCTTTGGTGAGGGGTAAGGTTTGAACCAATCTGGATTAACTTAGGGCTTTCTAAGGTTCCGAGATAGAAAGAAGTGGTTTGATCAAGGTTGGGTTTAGGTTTGTCTTTGACCCATTCTTGAATTTCTGGAGTCACCTTAATGTCATCCTGTATATCCATCAAGGCTGAATTTATCTCTACATGAGAGGTACAATCCTTGTGGAGAAGAGGCACCATATCAGCAAGTACAGGCACATCTAAATTCAGAGTCCTGAAAAAAAATATGCTTTCACTTAGTATATATGAAATGTGTTGATCATACACAGTGTTAGCATATACTGGCAAAATAAACTGCTAATACTGTACAGAAAAGTAAGTAGTTATTATATCTACATGGCAGAAAGAGTTTCTACCCGCTTTACCCTTGACAACCAATGCAAGGCGTGTTGTTCTAATTGGCAAGGGCAAAGTCCGGGTGGACCGTAGTAATGGAGGGATTGTCATCATCCTCCCTGTCCCGAATGATGGCCATTACGTCTGGGCAATCATCGTCTGGGGTGTATCTATTGGTATGTTTATCATGAATGATGATGTGTATGCCTGACATCATTCGGATGACGTCTTGCTTGATTCTTCGTTCCTCCTCTTCCACTGCGAGATTTAGAAAAAAGACTTCTTTCTCCTTCACCGATACCGTCTTGGGAAATAACATAGCCATTAAATTGCTGGCACCTTTATAGGAGGTTGTGCGGACTCAGAGTTTGAAAGCGAACATAAACGCAGCATGGTTGAAGTTGAAGGAATCTGCTGATGCTTATGAGGATTCCTGTGACTAGAACTGGCAGAATAGCCTAGCCCAGCTGTTCCAGTTTGCTTGGTTAATCGAATTGGGTATTTGATACCCTGGAAATTTTTACCCAGCCATTGTCCCGGTTTATAACCCAATGACATCATTTCTTGAGTAGCTGACATTACTTCAGTGGAAATCTTGGGTTCGGGAAGTGGCGTTCCAATTGCATGGTATTAGGTATTGCTTACTTCCAAGGCATGAAAACTGACTGGTTCAACATCTGCATTGGCATTGATGAATGACATGTCCCCGTGTTGAGGACACTCTGGTTTAGCATTGACCGTGACCAGGCTATTGTTGATAATGTATTTCAATTGTTGATGAAGAGTGGAGGGGACTATCCCAGCCATATGAATCCATGGTCATCCCAAGAGCAGGTTGTATCCCGAATCTATCTTGAGTGCATGAAAAGATACGCAGAATGTATGAGGACAAATTTCGATTGGCAGTTCAATTACTTCGATCGAATTCTGACGGGCTCCATCAAAAGCTTTGATGATAGTATGGCTACTTCGAATTCGGTTGAGATTGATATTCATCTTCACCAAGGTAGCATATGGACAAATATTAAGAGATAAACCTCCATCTATCAAGACTCCGGCTAGCATGTATCCAGAGGACAAGACAGCAATGTGCAACGACTTGCAATGACCAGTCCCCTCGGGCGGTATGTCATCATCAGTGAAGGATATCACATTGTTGTTGAAAATGTGATCAACCAGATGTTGAAAATTTTCCGTATCAACTGATGTTGGTGGATAGGCTTCTTCTAAAACCTTCAACAAGACCTTCCAGTGATTCTCGGAAGTTAGGACCAAGTTCAAAATTGATATTTGTTGTGGAGCTTCTTTTAAGCTTAAAACCATCGTGGCTTCGTTATGACCCATAGTGCGGAGGAATTTTTCAATCTTCTCCATGGGTATTTTCCCCTTTGATTTGATGGTAGACTTCATCACCCGTTGGGGAAGATACAGTGGATTTTCCTTCGACACTGTAGCAGTTGTATGTGAGGTGGATCCTTCACCTTCTCCATAATTCCACGGAACTTTGCTCAAGCTAACAATAAGATATTGTGCTCTGCACGACAAGTTGATTGGCTCATGAGCGGCCACTTTCAAAAGATTGTTGCTTCCCTTGAGTTGAATTGTTGGCATTGTGAGTGATTTGTTAATCCCATCAGTTTTAGTGGATATGACTGCTACCACACTCTTCCACTTAGTAGGACCTGAATTCTCACTTGCACGTAACACAGTATCGTCGTCTGCTAAGTGCAGGACACCACTGTCAATTAGATTTTGGATAAAATGGCGGAGTGCCCAGCATTCTTCTGTACTGTGATCGCGAGGCTGAGAGTGATATTGACATACTCCATCGGAATTGTACCGTCCTGAACGGGGGTTGATTGGAGGTAGAAGGGAACTGATCCTTCCTTTATTGATTAACATATGAAGGATTTCCTCCATAGGTTGGCCCAAATAGGTGAATTTCCTTTTGTTGGCAAAATCCTGATGGGCCTTAGCATTTGATCTATTTGTCACTTTGTCTTCCAGCATTTCATTTTTTAAAAGTGATGAGGGAACATTCATGACAAGAGGTAGGAGACTGGCATGCTTCTGGCTGATTAATTGACGAGTCACTTGATGCTGATAAGTCACCAGTTCTGCCAATTGCTCAATTTGCTTGCATAGAGCTTTCATCTTTTGTTCTATTATGAACTGGAACTTGGCATAATCCCATTTGTCAACACCGTCTTTGAGGGTCTGGGAGGATTCACAGTTGAAATTGGAATTCTGTCCATTACTCCAATTTATCATGTTAACCTCTTCTTCTTTGTGTTGAGGAAGAGGGTTTTCTTGAACGTGAGGCTGATCTGGTTTGGTGACCATGATTTCCCCATTGTCTATCAGGTCTTGGATCTTATGTTTCAAGGCCCAACAATCTTGAGTATCATGTCCAGGTGCCCCGGCATGATAAGCACATTTCCGAGCAGCATTGAAACCCCGTCTATTAGGGCTGGCTGGTGGAAGAAGATGTGTAATTTTCTTCTGTGTTGTCAGAAGATTGAGAATGTTCTCGAGGGTATCCCCTAAGGGTGTAAACACTCGAGGGCGTTTGACTTCTTCACCTTTTGGTATTGGAGGTTTCGCAGACTGTGCTTGAAAGGGAGTTCAGTTTCTCCTTTGAATAAGCATGTTCTGATTGCCCTTTTGACCCTGTAGTATCAGGGAAACATCTTCCTCTTTCTTTTTATGGACCCTCCGGGGGTTGTTTACATAATTTCTGGATTGGATGTGATCAGTAACAGCTTTAAGTGCAGCTAGGTCTTGAATTTTTCCGGACTTCAATCCCATCTCATCCATCTCATCATGTTTGACCATTTCAGAAAATGGTTTGCCGATGCCAGCTAAAACTCTTTCATAGAAAGGCGCTTCTTGTATGTCTATGAAAGTCATGACCATCTCTGATTATGTCATAGAAGGACTAACTTGGGCAGCCAGATGTCTCCACCTTTGAGCATACTCTCTAAAAGACTCGTTAGACTATTTCTTGATCTTGGTAATGTGATACCGATCAGGAGCCATCTGAGATTGAAAGCTGTATTGAGTGAGGAAAGCATGTACTAGCTCTTCCCAGCTATGGATCTTTTAATTGTCTAATCTTGTGTACCACGAACGGGCTTCTCCAGTTAGACTTTTCTGGAACAATTACATTCTGAGTTTTTCGTCCTCTGCATAAGATCCAAGTTCTCCAATAAACACCTTTAAATGTGTGTAAGGATCTCCTAACCCATCATTTTCTCAAAGTCAGGAGTTTTAAACTTTTCTGGATAATGAACACCAGGGAAAATGCAAAGATTAACATATGAAACACTCTTGTGTGTTCCAATTCCTTTGATAGCATGAAGGGTCTCTTCCATTTAGAGGACTTTCTTTTTGATGTCACCAGTGTCTGGATCTCCAGTGGGATGGGCAGCATCCTGAGTTTTGTTGGTCGTATCCAACTGCAGTTCAGGTATTGTAATGACCTGGGTTCCCTCTTGTGTGGAGGATTCAGCATGTATGGGTATATTTGGACCATGATTGGACTGGTGTAGTTCTTTGAGTAGAACAACCAAATCTGTAATTTGTTTGCTTAATTCGTCGAATTCTTTACGAGAAACTGGATTAAGTTTAGTCTGGTTGGATGAAGACATGATTGACTGTAGGCCTGTAACCTTTTTGGACTTTGACCGGGTAGTAGGTTCGATTGGTTCCCTGCGAAAGACTTGCATAGTTTAGTCTTTAGGGAATGTAAATTAACATGCTATGTGACGTGTCCATTTTAGGAATTTTATCCTGCAAAACGGATGTCATCTGTTTGTAGCATGTTTAATTAAAATATGTATGTGTACACATTTCTTCATATTTCTCATTACATGGAGATAGATATGGAATGAAATTACAAGTAATTGTGTTTACAAGTAATTGAAATTAGAGCATAAAGAGACTTTCCTCCGTTTTGGGTTTATCAGAGGCTGACCTATCTTAGGTTACTCTCGCGGCTTTTTGGCATGATGGTTCCCAAATCATCGCAATCTACTTGACGGGAAATTAATCTGGTCTTTCAACTGGAGCGAATTTGGGTGGTACCTTTCCTGAGCCTCAGGGAATTAGTCTTCCCACGAGTCCAGTAATCAAACACCGACGGGATAGCCTCCTGGTGGAGGGACCACACAACATACATCGCGTCTCACCGTATGAAAATGATGACATGTACGAAGCACTAATATCATAAGCAGCTATGGTGAGAGGCACTAAGTGCAATAAGTAAATGCATTCGTACACATTCATCATAAATGTAAATGCAACATCCATACACAAGCAGATAACAGTTTTGAAAAGATTGTTATAGCGGCTTAAGTCCTCTTACTAGAGTCCCCAGCAGAGTCGCCACCTGTCGACGTCGGGATTTTTAGATGTCCCTTTCCGTTACTTGTTCTTTGGTGTTCTCATTTTTAGGTGAGATTTGTTTGAAAAAACAAGTGAAAAAGGTCCGACATGTATAGTGTCGACGATGGACTGTTAAGAGTCGCCAGTTGGTTTTTTAAATGGTTGAACCAACACAACCGAGAAAAGGTTTGCACATTGACCCAGTGATGTGACACTGCTAAACGGGTCGGTGAAACCAAGATTCATTAGGGTCCGGGGACTTGGTTATGCGGAGGGAAGGTGTTAGGCACCCCCCGACATCCGTGTTACCACGGTGACCGCCTCTTTTCAAGAAACTATTATCTGAATGTGTGTGTGTGTGTGTGGGTCAATGTGCTATTATTTGGAAGTAGTACGAGGCCTCGTTCGCACCTATATACACAGGGTTTGAATTTATATAAAAATTCAATTTTAAGCAAGATATGGCAGTGATGTTTTATAAAATAGGTTTTTCAAACCCTGATGCTCAATAGTAATTGAGACCTTTTACACTCCCATTTTATTAAGTGTTTGACTTGATTGATTTTATTTTACAGATGCGAGGCATCTGTACAAAAATAATGTACAAAATAATGCCGACTTCCTCATGGGTTTGGAAACCATCTGAGGAAATTCAGACACCGCAGAATAATTTACAAGCTACTTACAGTTGAAAATGTCCATCACGGGAACCGAATCTAGATCCAATGGGATGAATCTGTGATCACATGATTCCTAAAGCACAAGATTCCGCAATTTTATGAAAGCGATGAAGGTGTATATATATAAAAGCTATAAATATATATACAGACATGATCACGAACCACGAAGCACCTCCATGGGCGATCAGAAATATAAATAAAGTTATAAAAGCTATCAACCGTCACGGAGGAAACTCCAGGTGGGACAAAACGTAAATAAAGCTGTAAAGCTATCAACCGCCACGGAGGGAACTCCAGGCGGGATAAAATGTAAAGAAAGCTGTACAAAGCGATCAACTGCCACGAAGTAAACTCCAGGCAGGACAAAACGTAAAGAAAGTTGTAAAAGCGATCAACCACCACGAAGTAAACTCTGTGGGAATATATATATATATATATATATATATATATATATATATATATATATATAAAAGCAATAAATGCACGGATGTAAAATCTGTGCTCATCAGGTAATGAGTTCGACAATAGTTTATATATATAATATATATATATATATATATATATATATATATATATATAAAAGCGAATAAACGCATAGGATGTAAAATCTGTGCCTATCGAACAAAGTCCGATTAATAAAGTTCATATATATATAGTATATATATATATATGTATAAAAGCAAATAAATGCTCTAGGATGTAAAATCCAAAGCTCATCGAATAGAGTTCGACAACAACAGTTCATATATATATATATATATATATATATATATATATATATATATATGTATAAAAGCAAGTAAACGCTCAGGATGTAAAATCAAGGCTCATCGAGCAGTCCAGACACACAATTAAAATATATATATATATATATATATATATATTAGTAAGGATCAAGAGCATTCTCCTTAAATAGTATTCCACCTAAAGAGCATTCTTTTATCAAAAGCGACGTAGTTTTTGGAGGGACGCAGTGGCATTTTTGTAAATATAATGCCACGTGTATTTACAAAAATACCACCACGTCCCTCCAAAACTACGTCGCTTTTGATAAAAGAATGCTATTTAAGGCTTAAATGCTATTTAAGGAGAATGCTCTTGATGACAGATATATATATATATATATATATATATATATATATATAAGCAAAATAAACGTTCTGCATCAAGTTCAGGCTCAATCGAGGCATAACTCGATAATGTTAGTCCAGATATATAAAATATATATATATATATATATATATATATATACAAACTGAAATAAAATCACGAACCAAAATCCGGGCAAATGCGCGCAACACGACTCTCAACGTGAAGAAGGGTGTGTGCAGAGATGAAGAGAAAGGCTTTAAAGTGTGTGAGAAGGCTTATAGTTGTCTGCCAAAGAAGACTTTTATATCTTTAAAGTGGGTAAACACTGACTTTTGTAGGTACAAAAGAAGCTATATATGAGCTCGCTGGTGTTTAAAATGAGAAAGTACACTGTATGGGGTGAGTGCAGAGCAAATTGGGCAAGGCTTCATCGCCATTTTCTCTTGCAAAATGGCAACCCCAAGCCCTCTATTTGTAGAGGATGGAGCCGCAGGTGTACCTACGGCTGAGCCACAGGTGTACTAGAGGTAACCCGGGTGGGCCCGGGTTTCTCGGGTCGAGTCGTCTCGTAGTACGTGCACTCGGGGACTGTAATGTCCACTCGAACTTTTAGAAGTGCAATCCGGCCATGCGATTGAGGTATACAAGACCTATTTTGGACCGCCTTTGTCGAGAGTTGTACAATGGCATAGGATTAGAGTTTGTACGAAGTCATTGAAGATGGGACGATGCCCTCCGGTCTTCAAGTTTCAAATTCTATACGTTACCCCGCACAATAGTAACTTGGGATTGATTATCCTTGATTCTTGTGGGACATCTTTGCGTAGAGATGTGTATGAAATGTTGAGACGACGTGGCGTGGCATCGTGTTGGCGAGATAACGATGTTTCCCCTCACCGGTGTTATCGCCGGTGTGGGCTGATAAAGCAGACGTTGCTCAGAGCTTCGTTGAGATTGGACTGCTGCATTTGTTGAAGGTCCTCATTGTCATATTTGAGGTGTGTCATCCTCCGGTGTTATCACGGGTCAGTACTGAGTATCTCGTTCATGAGTGCTTAGAGATTGAAGTCGATCGATTTAAAACAAGCATTTTCGGGGTTATCGCCGAAATTACATTCCTTGGGGTTATCACCAAGGTTGGTGGCTACTCCCATGGTTGGGACTGAGACTGGATACCTTGGGGTTATCTCTGAGATTAATCGGTCTTCTCCGATGTGTGTTCCAGTATTGGATCTGCACGCCTCGGGGTTATCTCTGAGGTTGGAATTGTTACTCCCTGTGTGTGCTCTGGGGTTGATGCTGAACTTCCGGTAGTATCCAGTATGGATATGGATTGTCTTTCAGGGTTCCCTCTTAAAAGACGAATCTATCATCCTGCAATGTTAGTGACAGTAGTACAAAAAATTTCGAGTGTCTACATAGGGTTTTTATTTATCACACCAGAAAATAAATTCCTTACTTATGCCTTTTTAATTTCATAACCCAATTAGACTTGGTTATAAAATTAATTATTTGAGAAATATAAAATAAATCTCTTAATGTTAGTATATATATATATATATATATATATATTATATACTAATATTCTACCATATTATAACCTCTTAGGTTAATTAATTATCACACCTAATACATATATTAAGTTACATAACTTAATTCTTAATTCACTTTTATATACAAAATAAATGTATTCACATTACATAATGTATATTTAATTAATCATATACATAGTTCACATAATCATAACATATTTCACTTCTAACTTCAATTTTGACCTTTTTCTATTAAAGTCAACTGTTAACTTTGACCCCTTACACATTTTATGTTAATTGTCCTTTCTGACTAAACTTGACGTTCCGGATGCAACCGAGCAGTCTGTGCTTCAAAATTATATCTCTAACGCAAAATTTAAGTTTTAACTTACTCCCTTCTTATTGCTAATTGTATTAACTAACGACTTTATACTTATTCGAGTTCTTATTTCCCAATCACAGCCAACAGTTAAACTATGTTAATTACTAACATAGTTTTATCTTGATCCTTATATCATTAACTTAATTCATCATTCCTCTTGCTAAAATATATATATATAGCACCTTACTAAGCATATATATTTCTATACATATACTCATCTTCGTTTAACCTCATAGCATCTCTTCATGTGAAATCTTATCTCCTTAATAAAATTTCCATATATACTTATATAACATTTCTTAGACTATTAAGTTCACATCTAATTTACAGGTATCGTAATACCTTATTCTTGATATTCCTTCAAGTACATATTAATTCATTTCTAGGATTTTGAAATTTTGTAACCCATATTTCTTTACTCTTATTCAATTAAGAACCATATAGGTTCTTCTTAATTTTTTTTTTAAATAAATCCTCAAATTATCTTCTAGGTTTTATTCTTTAACCTTTATTCTAGTCATTCAAGATTTTATAAATTTTCGGGTTGTCACATTCACCCCTTCTTCTAAGAATTTCGTCCTCAAAATTTCAGTCTACTAATCACCACTCCTTTTATTCATCAAAACTAGGTTGTCTTACTAACCTTTATTTAATCACATAAGATTTCATCCTCAATTTATGAGGACATGCTCTCTCCTTCCATGAGGATCTATTTTATTGATCAAAACTAGGTTTGCAACTTAACCTTTACAATTTCCTCATTCGAGGATTTCTCATCTATAATCACATTTCACTATAACTATCCATTAAGAGTTTACATCTTCTAAACATTCACCAAAACTAGGTTTTCATAATAACTTTTATTCAATCATCTCAGATTCTACTCGTATTCAACGAGTTCACACTATTTCATATCCATCACCATATACTACCACAACATTACTCTAAAGAGTTTAAAAATTTTCATAACTGTCTGAGGGATCATAAAAACTATGAACTTTGAGGTCTAGGGTATTTCTACCTGCTACCTCTTTCAATTACGAAAGAAAGGTACTCTACCTCTGAAATATTTTATAATAAGTATGTTTACAATCACGAAGAAGGTAAACTACCGGTGCGGGTACTTTAGATGATTAGTCTGTTGTACCTTAGTAATCGAAACGACTATATGCGTTCTTAGATTGGAGTATTTTATCCAATTAGTATATCCCCATTTTCAGGGTTGTTCACCTTAGACTTATATATCATAAGATTCCGCACGAAAATAATTTGTTGCATTAGCTTTCAAAGAATACTTTGAATTTCATAAACATTTGTCTAGCTGAATCAAGTAGCTTAAACGTATATCAATAATTCGAATTTCAATCGAAACATTTCTGGCTAAATTTAATTGACACTTAACTTTTCTTTAAAATTAAAAATTTATTTTATGACGTCATGATACTGCACTGTATTTACAGTCCGTTTGAGGATTCAGTCATTTTATAACTTTGTCATACTACATCATTCTATAGTGGCCTGACGATCCTTAGATCGCATCCAACACTAATTAATTCTACATTGATAACTCCATTTTTATCATCTCTGCACCAGATTACATGATGTATTAATGATATAAAAATACATTTTGATAATTTAAATCATTTTTGTCTAGCCGAATCTATTAGCATAGACTCTTCTTTAATCAGTTCAAAAACCTTGAAAATCATCTTTGGTGTCATCATTCCACAACAGGTAATGATGTGTTAGTGGCCCGAAGTCCACACTTACACACTTGTCACCATATGTTGAGGATAACAAAAAGAAAATCATTTTTAAAGACACATCAGTGCGAATTTAGCTTGATGTCAAAAACTTTGAAATCTAGCATAGCTAGAATATTTGGATTACCTATGCTTCCATCATCAACTTCACTTTATCTAATGATCCATTGCTTAATAAATCTATTTATTCCTATAATCGTCAATGGTCAATTCACACATAACTATACCCAGTTCGTCAAACTCACCACATATTTTGAGTTCAAGAACTTTTCACAATCATATGAGTTTCGGAACTTATCCTAGTCAGACCATAGGCATCAATTCCCTGAGGGGTTCAAAAACATACCATATGATTATGAGTCATGAACTTACCATAAGTATGAGTTTTAAGAACTCGCAACTAACCTTATATTCTCTACCTATTCGTTATACACATGAGAAAAGAATCACCTTATAAACATGCATATAGAAAATAGCGCGACATTAGGTTCCAATGATTATCAATGTAAGAAACTAAGTGGTTGTCAAACCAAACTCGGCCACTAACCAATATAGGAAGCTAAGCGGACAATTCCCCGCCTATACAAAGAATTGGTCAACCTAACCACTATATCGACCAGGAAGCTAAGTGATTCTAAAACCAAGTACAAATTCCCCGCCCATACAAGGAATCATACAACTCAGCTGCTGACCTGAGTCCTTAATTGAAATCCTACATAATTCTAACTTTCTCTTTTCTTAATATGAATTTTCTTTAATTCGTATCTTAACATTTACCACTCTTTTTTGAGCTTACATTGTACCATTCCATAGTACCTTCTCTTTATAGTGTCAAGCTATATCATACCAATCACTTAACATATCATATGTTATTCAACAATTTAATCTGATCACGTCGTGATCTTATTTCATAATCATTTCTCCTTATACTTACGATTGTTTTATATTACGATCTTCTTATTCTTCTCTTTAATCATATTATATTATGATTTTATTTATACTTTTCATCTTATAGACATAGTCTATTTATTTTCACTTTTCATCTTTATTACAGGAGTCAGGTAACTCCGGATTCTTATCCTTATAGCTCTTCAAGATTCTTCTTAGAATCTTATTTATCTTCATCTTTACTTAATAATGAATTTCCAAAAATTCATCTCTTATCGCTTAAACTCTATTCAAGTTTATTCATTAACATCATCTCTGTGATTATAGCCTAAGGTACACCTACCTAAGGTTTATAACCTATGGCTTTGATACCACCTGTGACGCCCCCAAATCCGGTTACTTTTTACCTTAGATCTGGTACATCATTTCTACAACTATTGCGGAAGATATAAACATAAATTGTTTATACAATAAACCTTTACACATCATTCCCAAGGTCTATAACCTTAACTTAATACATACCTTCAATATCTTATAAGATTTACAATGCTATTTTTGTCATAAAATTTAATAGATCTAACTGCAACATAATTTAATCTTGCACTTTGACTTTGCTTCTGTCTTTATTCGAGCTTTCATCTAAATCTGAAAATTTTATCATGATATAGCAAGAGTGAGCAACAAATTTGCCCAGCAAGTTTTAAATACAATGAAGATATATCATGATTGAGAAGAATGAATAAGCTTTCAAGTTTTTAACAATATAATAATTGTAAAATAACATGAATCAATAATGTTTGAAGGTCAACAATGACCATAAACAATTTAACTGAACCTTATGGTAATGAAGGTGATCAACCTTTCATACCTGATGAACATATGCAACATGCACTATGTGCGAATCAAAAATCAGTATTGACGTGAATAAACAACAACAATTATTCATTAACATGCTTTGAACATACAACTCAAGTTTGAGTTAGGGAAACTTGACTGTACTGCTGATTACCGCTAAACAATCTAATGTAATCTCTTATGAAAGACCTATCAATTATAAGATTGATCTTTCGGTTAGCATAACATACCTGTTAGCTCATAATACTATTTCTTTATCCATAAATTATCTAACACTTAATCACAAAAATCAAATATTAGATAACATCTTAACACATCAGTATTATTATCATCCTTTGATAATTCTTTAATCACTATATCATATCCATTATGATTTAACACTCGCTTTTTCATTTCATAAGTTATTCTTTAATATCTAATAAGTTAAATACTAATCCAGCCACCTAGATTCTAAATCTAGCAACCAAATTGTTAATCCAAAGAGGCTGGATTCCAAATCCAAAGAACTCGGATTCCAAATCCAAAGATTTAGATGGCCAATCCAAAGAACTCCAAATCGCAATCCAAATTTAATCGGATTACAAATCTAGCAACTAGATTGCAATCCAGCAAGCCTGGATTCACCAATCCATCAATCCAGCAAGCTAGATTCTAAATCATTCAATTCAGTAAGCTTCTTTTCAATCCAGCAAGCTGGATTCATCAGATTTTTCCATTTAAGCAAGCTAGATTACATATCTCCTTTAACAAAAATACCAAATCAACTTATTATTTTTCTATCTTTTGGCCATGCTTATATACATGTATTTTATACACAAAAAGTATTTTTCTGTAATTTTTCAATTTCTTTTAGTATTTTTCAAAAATCATTTTTAGTGTGTGGCTTAAGAAATTAGCCCCATCATGCTCAACTTCAAAAATTCCCAGCTCTTAGCACAATCTTAAACGTTGTAACATGAGCCTCCACTTTAAATTTAGTGGCCATCGAAGTTATAGAACTTTGGTTATAGCCGTTTTTGTTGAAAAATCACAAAAATTGAAATGGTCATAACTTGGTCATTTTAAGTCGGAATGAACTCATTTTTGGACAGGAGGTACTTAATACCATATATTTTCATGTCCCAAAAGGCCAGAAATATTCTCAAAAATTAAGTTGCCAAAAGTCTCTTTTAAAATCTTGGACAATAGCTATTTTGGCGTTTTTACTTTTTCGTGCTTTGTTAAAATTATTCCATACGAAAATCTACAACTCCTTTTTTAGTGATTCCACTTGGAGATGTTAGAAAACGTATCATAGTATCCTCCAAAATGTTTCCAGAATTTTTGAGGGTCGGAAAAAATGATGAAAATGCCCCCGACAGAAACTGCCCCAAACAGTTTATTTCGTTTTCCAAAAAAGGGACTGTTTTAGAAAAACCAGTAACTATGACTTGTAAACTCATACTTTTTTAGTGCTACCACTTAGGTTTACTACATAACTTACATATCTAGCACCCCTATTTGACGGATCGCAAAAAGGAGTTATAGATTTAAAACGGTGGATTTACAAAGTACAAAGAAATTTGGGTTTCTAAACTAGAAAAATTATTTTTATTTTCCTTTTGATTCTAACCAAATCAACACTCATAAACATGCGTATTCATGATTTTTGAGTTTATAACCATAAATCCAAGCTTTGATTTACAAAAATCCAACTTATATATATATATATATATATATATTAGTTTAGGAATTTACCTTTTTCTCAAAATCTTTCATCTTCTTCCATGGAGGATCTCTTCTCTCATCTTATTTCACTCATGGGTTGCCGCCCCCTTCTCCTTCTCCTCAATGGCCGTTCTTCTTCTCTTTCTCTATCTATTCCTCTTCTTTTCCCGTTTCTTTCTTTTCTTTCTTTCTCTTTCCCCTTTTCTTTTTATCTTCTCTTTCCTTCTTATCTTCCAAATCCTTATTTTAGATTAATTGTTAATTTACTTAACAAATGACTAGATAGCCCCTCCTTAAGTTGGTCAAAAATTGGGCCACTTATTAATCAAATTCTATTTGGCTTGTACTTTTATTATTTTGCTTACTAACAAAATAAATTTGGGCTTCCACCCAAACTTTGATTAGGCCATTATAATTCTTGTCATATACATATTATATTGGACTAGATTAAATAATTTAATCACCCTTAAATCAATTAGTCACTAATCCATTACTTAAATAAAAAATTGGGCTACAAATTTAATACCACCTCCTTAGTCCATTAAATCTTAATTCACTTAAACACTAAATAAATTATTGGGCTATGACATTATTATAGTTCAATACTTTTAATTCTATTTTACCCTAATCATTTAATTAGGGTTTTTATTTCTCACACTAGAAAATAAATTCCTTACATATGCTTTTTTAATTTCATAACCCAATTAGACTTGGTTATAAAATTAATTATTTGAGATATATAAAATAAATCTCATAATGTTAGTATATATATTTATATACTAATATTCTACCTTATTATAACCTCTTAGGTTAATTAATTATCACACCTAATACATATATCAGGTTACATAACTTAATTCTTAATTCACTTTTATATACAAAATAAATGTATTCACATTATATAATGTATATTTAATTAATCATGTACATAATTCACATAATCATAACATATTTCACTTCTAACTCCAATTTTGATCTTTTTCTATAAAAGTCAACTGTTGACTTTGACCTCTTACACATTTTGTGTTAATTGTCATTTTTGACTAAACTTGACGTTCCGGACGCAACCGAGCAGTCCGTGCTTCAAAATTTTATCTCTAACTCAAATTTTGAGTTTTAACTTACTCCATTCTTATTGCTAATTGTATTAACTAACGACTTTATACTTATTCGAATTCTTATTTTCCAGCCAGGGCCAACGGTTAAACTATGTTAATTACTAACATAGTTTTATCTTGATCCTTATATCATTAACTTAATTCATCATTCCTCTTGCTAAAATATATATAGCACCTTACTAAGCATATATATTTCTATACATATACTCATCTTCATTTAACCTCATAGCATCTCTTCATGTGAAATCTTATCTCCTTAATAAAATTTCCATATGTACTTATATAACATTTCTTAGACTATTCAGTTCACATCTAATTTACAGTTATCGTAATACCTTATTCTTGATATTCCTTCAAGTACATATTAATTCATTTCTAGGGTTTTGAAATTTTGTAACCCATATTTCTTTATTCTTATTCAATTAAGAACCATATAGGTTCTTCTTAAATTTATTTTTAAATAAATCCTCAAATTATCTTCTAGGTTTTATTCTTTAACCTTTATTCTAGTCATTCAAGATTTTATAAATTTTCGGGTTGTCACATTTTATCACTGTAGCACAGCTCAAAAAATAATCCACATCACTGAATTATCCATGCACTGCGGGCCAAGGATATTCATTAGTATCACATCCACGAATTAACCATGCATTACGGGCCAAGGATATTCGTTAGTATCACACACACGAATTATTCATGCACTATGGGCCAAGGATATTTGTTATTATCAACAGTGGTCATGATCATGCCAAACAACAATTCATCTTTGCACCCTTGGCCGAAGAGAACCCATGGTCATGATCATACCAACAACTGTCCATTAATGCACTATGGGCTAATAAGGATTTTTACCACATCATTTGTAAAATTACGGGTTATGATTATACCGATACATAATTCTTGGTAATAATCATACCAATCAACAGTACATCTATGCACTACGGGCCAAAGATGACTTTCATCACAATATAAGCATTAGGATGATGACAATGATATAAGAATTCAATTAAGTGAAAGCAAGGATAATTATTTAAAGATCTATAATTCAATTTATCCAGAGTTCAAGAATGTCCAAATTGTCAACATGATAACTGCTTTATGGAGTAAAAATCAAGAATAATATTCATGTATCAGAAATAATTTAGACTGAAAAGAAATCAATTTTTATCGTGAATAGTACTTCGTGAATAGTACCCCGTGATTAGTACTTCATTAATAGTACCCCGTGAATAGTACTCCGGCATGAAAAGATTAAAATTTAACAAGAATGTTCAAAAAAATATCCTTGTGAAACGATACTAGATGAAGCGCATATTTCAAGGATATTCTACTAATTTCAAGTAGTATAGAAGCAATACTTATCAAAATAAGTGTAGAACTAGGAATATGAAACGAAATAATATTACTTACATACTATAGAGTATGGAAGAAATTATTATTTCTTACGAATATTGAATGAAAACAATATCCCTAACAACTGTTGAACGAAAATAATATTCCTTAAGAATATTGAACGAAAATAATATTCCTTACGAATATTGAACAAAAATAATATTCCTTACGAATATTGAATGAAAATAAATTTCCTTACGAATAGGAAAAATAATATCGTAACCGAATATGAAATAAATAATACCTCTTACCTCAAAAAGAGAGTAATTCCGACTAGTATAATGGAGATATTTTTGAAGAAGAACTTGCACTATTTACTACACTCAAAGTTTCCTTAACTCAAAAGAAATACGCTCAATATTATAGAAGAAGAATTCTCTGATTCTGGTATGATTTTCATTTTTAAACTAAGCATCCTATTTATATAGAATGACATGATACTATTTAGAAAATAAAATCACGGACGCACAGTGCAGAATTTCGGACGAATTCACAGACAAATTTTTGAGAAATCACATGATTTTTACTATGTTGCACTATGCATACACTATGCAGTACTATGCAACACTATGCATAATAAAATATAATATATTCTATTTTATATAAAAAAACAAAACTAATAAATATATATATATATATATTATACACACACATAACACACAAATTCTAACTCACACTATATATATATAAGTAATAAACTAAATTTATAACAAATACTTCATAAAAAACCCCTCCATTTATCTCACTAGACACATTTTTGATCAACAATTATTTATCATTAATATTATAATTTACAATATTAACAACCAGATCATTCCCAGGAAATAGGGGGCTTTCCGATAAGGACTTCTCCTTATTGGCGCGTAATTAGATGACCAAACCCCTTTCCTCCACAGAACTTTCTAGACATTCTTCAGGGAATACATCAGGAAATTTATTAACAATAGAAATATTATTCAAATATGACGTATTTTTGTTTAAATCCGTGACATGGGCTAAGAAAGCTTGACCTCCATTTTTCAATAAACGAATGGCTTTATAGCTTGATATGACAGTGATTGACTTTAGTGGTTTGGTTGCTTGAATTCACATAATAGGTTGGTTAGGAATATGAAAGCTAACAACCTTACGAAAATAATTAATTTTAGCACGATGAGTAGTTAACCAGTCGATTCCTAAAATCACATTAAATGCAAGTATTTTCAAAGAGATAAGATCGACAGGTAACGTGAGGGTGCCGATTTGAATCAAACAAGATTTATAAATAGTGGATGTAATGAAGGTTTCTCCCAACAGAGTTTCCACAGATAAGTCAAAGTCTAATTTCTCTGGAGTTAAATTTAAACGTTGAGCGCAAGTAGGAGAAATAAAAGAATGAGTAGAACAGGTATCAAATAAGGTATAGACTTCGCAAGAGTTTATGATTAGCTTACCCATCTTCATTCGGGTTCCTCGTCACGAAAAACACTGTCCCTTTACCTACCGACTTTGACTTGTCTGGGACAACCTTTGATGTCGCCATTCCAGCTGGACTGGACTTCACTGCATGACAAAATTGAGCTAAATGACCTTCCTTTCCGCAATTGAAACACGTTTTGGGTTGCTGTGTACATTTTAGACGGATGTGTCCCTCCTGTCCGTATTTGTAGCATATGACTGATGGTCGTTCGCCTTCCTTAAAAACGGGTGTTGGTGCTGTTGTCGATGTAAGTGTTAGGTTTGTAATATTCATGAACGCAATCAAATTGCAAAAATAAGCGAAAACATGGAAAATTAGAGTTTAAAAATTTTACAAACCATATACCCGGATCACCCTTTATGCACAATTATTAATTAAACGAAAAAGATGAATAAGAAACATACCCTTGAAGATCCGAGCTTCCTCAGGTACGAGTTCACCTCCAATCCTTTTCGCATTCAACTTGAATCCACCAGGTTTGGTTCCTTCCTTTGATCAACGTTAGCCACCCAAGTGTTTGGCCTCTAGAGGTGATCCACCAAGGAAGAAAAAGATTCAAGAAGATGGGTATTTAGCTCAAACCCTAGATTTCTATGTCATTAGAAAAGAACGTACTCTCCAACTTTTGGAATTGCGTATCTTATGATATCTGATATAAGACTCCTCTTATAAAGATATCAGGTAACCTTATTTAATAAAATAAGGTATTATTTAATTAAACTCTTTTTAATTAAATGGGCTCCCTAATCTTATTAGGAATAATTAATTAAACTCCTTTAATTAATTTTCCTCCCAATCTTATTAGGAATAAATGAGAGTACTTATATTAAATTAATTCCTAAACTCTTTTAGAAATTAAAATAATAATAATAATTGTAATAATATTAATAAGACTCCTCTTATTAATTTATATTTAATATTTCTAAAATATTAAATAATAAATATTAAGCTATTTAATTTATTCTATCACCATAGATTAAATTAAATATACATAACATATTATTACGATTATGCCATTAACTTCTTAAATAATTATTCTTCCTTTTATGGTGTGACCCTTTAGGTTCTCCATATTAAACTGGTTGTGAATAAATCAATTAGAATAATTCTAATCTTATTTAAATAAATAAATTAAACAATTAATTTATTTAAATAAATAATATTTATTCTACAATAGGGATAAGCCTCCCTAATGATCAACGACTTTCCGGATAATATAGATTTCAACATTAATCATAAAAGAACCTTTGAGTAAATAGTTACCAGACAATTCAATCCTTCCACCATACAATGTCCCAATTAAATATAAGACATGGAATTATCACAAGTCTTATTTTATTTAATTATATGTATTTTGACTCTTAAATGCACAACTCCAAATAATGCAAATTAGAAACTCCTTTCTAATTTCATTATTCTTTGCCAAGGAGGACTTTGGGTTGTCATTTATCGAATCACATAGGACATTTATCTTCTTTTAATAGAAGTGGTAGATTCTTTATTGATCATTCATTATCTCCATATACAACTTATTATACCCAAGCATACCCTTTGATATACCCTAAGGGTCTTAAAGAATATGTCAAAGTATAACTCATCATACACAAGATACTATGATGATCTCAAGTCCAAGGATCACTTGTACTACTATCACTACAGGAATTCCTATTGATAGGCAAGTAAAACTCCATTAGGTATTCCTTAGCGAGCCACGTTCAGTGAACTTATTCTCTAATAAGCACCTACATACTTGCTTTAGTGTTTTCACACAAATGATCATGAGATCAATCATCCTCATCCAATGAGCAAGCAACGTATGTACCAATCTATCCGGATTCACTAATCCCCAATTTAGTAATCCAATGATTGGGAACTATTTTAGTTTTAAACTTTCTAAGAATTTAGATCTCATTAGAATAATCATCATCATTATTCTAAAAGCATTGCTTAAAACTATGGGTTTATCACATATTATAAAACAACATCATGTAGATAATTAATAGCCTTTAATAAATTAATACTTTTTTATTAATAAATGAATAAGATTGTTACAGAATATATGCTTTATCATCAAACATGATTGGCTTGTGTGCATACTACTTTCAGTAAGACCCCAACTTTTATGAATAAAGATGATTTTTTCTCTAAATATCATTTTTGAATATTAAGGTGTGAATTTGTTATAATGTTATAGTTGTGGGTAATATTTACACATTTTGCAAAGTAATCAAGTTGTCATAAAATAATCGATTGGTCAGGGAATATTCTTTTTGTCGGGGAATATCCGTATGAAGACACAATCATTGGTTGACCCCACAACTGAATAATTGTCGGTTATAGAAAGCGACAAAAATAACATTTTTATAAAATAACGACAAAACTTTTACCATTAACTGTTGAAATACCCAATGATAAAAGTACAGTAATACGCGTGGTTGCATAGTAGCACACGATATTTGATGCTTACGTGAGAAGTCACTCAATTATACTCAATAATTGTTACAGTAATTACTGTTCAATATTTTATTTTATTGATTCAATAATTGCTACGTTGATATTTTATATTATTGATTCAATAATTGTCATTGCATAATATTTCAAATTATTAAATCAATAATTCATATTATTTGAATAATATTATTTTTTACATTATTGGCAATGTCTAGAAAGTTCTATCAAGGAAAGGGGTTTGGTCACCTAATTGCGCGCCAATAGGGAGAAATCCTTATCGGAAAGCCCCCTCTTTCATGGGAACGACTTGATTGTCAATATTGTAGTTTTGTAATATTATTTGTGAATAAAGTGAGACGCAAACCGGGACAACTCGACAAACTTAGCTTCGTACTGTGACACGGTCATATTGTTCTGCTCCAATTTGATGAACTCTACCTCTTTCATATGACGAATACTTTTGGGAAAGTCCTTATCGTTAAATAGTTTTTGGAACTTCTCCCAAGACATCTTCAGTGCTGCAGGTTGAGTACGCTTTACCAATTCCCACCAGTAATCTGCCTCTTCTCGCAACATAAAGGTGACAAATGGAAACTTTTGCTCCTCGGAGCATCCCAAAACATCAAATATCTTGGTGATCTGCTTTATGCATGCTTCCGCCTTAAGTGGTTTTGGCTCTCCAATAAACTCTGGTGGTCCCATCTCCTTGAACTGTTTAGCGGTGACCGTCCGAGAGTTTCCAGTTTTTCCACCTACATTTTGGACAGGATTTGCTCTCACCTGATGTTGCATGAATTGCATAAAGCCTCTGAATATTCCATCATTCATCATTTGGTCAGTGTTGTTGTTTGCATGAGGATTGTCTTCTTCTTGATGCACATTATCCTGATTATTGATATGTGGAGACTCAACGGTCTCCTGTGCTCCATTGCTATTCTCAACATTCTCGGATGTCATTTTCAGATACTGCCACAAAACAAGGGTTAATTGACATGTAACATATTATCCCAATACTCTGACCGACCAATCAAATACCAAATAAACTTACGTAGGTCATACTAGCGAAAGAATTCCCCGTCTCTCCCCTCCTAGTTCTAGTCTCACATCTTAGCCAGGGATCATATCCCTAAACTTTGATACCAACTGTGACGCCCCCAAAATAGGTATACATCACCTATTCTGAGTCGCCAAATACATGGTACAGAATACAAATACAACCTTAAATAAACAACATGAGCTATGAGTTTTAATACAAATATTGTCTTCTAGACAGTATTCAAACTCAAAATAAGTCCTCAATACATTTATTATCACACTATTTCATAGAATAGTGAAGACTACTAATGCTATCATCTGGATCGTCACTCCATTCCCCGACTAGTCCCTGCTACGTTCTCATTTCCTGAAGAGAACAATGAAAGCAAAAGGGTGAGCTCAACTAGCCCAGTAAGAAATATTATGACTAAGACAATGTAGAATAAATTATCATTAGCCTTCAACAGTGTTAAACTGATATAATATAACAAACATCAAGTTTAACTGCAGCGGAACAAGCAATCCATTAGAAGAGTCAAGTAGAGAATAAAATCTACTATCTTCTATTATTTAAAAGGTTTTTCATTACTTTTATCGCTGAGACTCAGCTTAAAAAATAATCCACATCATCCCTGCACTACGGCCAAGGATATTCATTAGTATCAGGACCACAAATTATCCATGCACTACAGGGCAAGGATATTCGTGTATTCATCAATGGTCATGATCATGCCAACAACTGTCCATCAATGCACTACAGCCAATGAGGATTTTTTTACCACATCATTTGTAACATTACGGTCATGATTATACCGAATAATCCCTAGTCATAATCATACCAAGTCCATCTATGCACTACAGGCCACAGATGACTTTTAATATATTACAAACATGAGGATGATGACAATTCAATAAAACAAGTTCAAGAATAAATTTTAAAGATTTATAAGTTAATTTGTCCTGAACTCAATAACGTTCAAATTGTCAACATGATACTGCTTTGTAGAGTAAAATTAAAGAATGCTCAGAAGAATATTTCCATGAAAAGATACTGGATGAAGCGCAAATACCAAGGATATTCCACTAATTTCATGGAGTATAGAAGCCAAAACTTTAACCAACTGAGTATAATAGAACATATGAAACCGCAAATGGATTTTTGTCGCCATGCGGTAATCAACGTAGACAGATTATTCCAATAGAATAATAAAGAATGGAATAACAGAAGAATTCACCAGGCGTGCATAATTCGCACAGATAGGTTATTCAAACAGAATAATAAAGAATGGAACGAGGTTATGTGCAACCCGCACAAACAGGATATTCCAATATAATAATAAATAATGGAACCAGGTCATGCGTAATCCGCACAGACAAGATATTCCAACATAATAATGAAGAATGGAACCAGGTCATGCATAATCCGCACAGACTGGATATTCCAACAGAATAATAAAGAATGGAATAACAACAAAATTCACCAGGCATGCGATAGACCGCACAGATAGGTTATTCCAACAGAATAATAAAGAATGAACTAACAAAAGAATTTCACCATGTATGCGGTACTTCGCATAGATAGGTTATTCCAACATAATAATAAAGAATGGAATAACAACCCTTACGAGTATTGAAAGAAAATAACTCTCTTCATGAATACGAAAGAATAATACCCCTTACGAGTACAACAAATAATATCCCTTACCTAAAAAAAGAAAAGTATTCCGACTGGTAGGGGGAGGATATTCTTTAGGAAAACTTATACTGTTTTCTACCCTCAAAGCTTCTTAAAATGCTAAAGAAATGCGTTCAAGATTAAAGAAGAAGAATGTAAGACCCCAACTTTTATGAATAAAGATTAATTTTCTCAAAATATATTTTTGAATATTATGGTGTGGATTTGATATAATGTTATAGTTGTGGGTAATATTTATAAATTTTGCAAAGTAAGCAAGCGGTTATATAATATTTGATTGGTCGAGAAATATTCATTTTAACAGGGAATATTCATACGACGGCACAATCATTGGTGAACCCCACAACGGAAGTATTGTCGTAGTTAGAAAATGACAGAATTATCTTTTTATAAAAATAACGACGAAAGTGTTACCGTTAAAGCTATTGAACCACCCGGTAGTAAAAGTACAGTAATACTCGTGGTTGCATAGTAGCACATGGTATTGATTATTGATGCTTACGTGAGAAGTCACTCAGTTATACTCAATTATTGCTATAGTAATTGCTGCATCATATCTCTTATATTATTGATTCAATTGTTGTCATAGTATCATCTGCATAATATTTATTATTATTAAATCAATAATTGAGACGACAAAGTTATTTATATTATTATTTATAATATTGACAATGTCTATAAGTTCTGTCAAGGAGAGGTTTGGTCACCTAATTGCGTGCAAATAAGGAGAAATCCTTATCGGAAAGCCCCCTCTTTCCTGGGAATGATCTGGTTGTTAAATATTTCTGAGTTATAATATTAATGATGAATAAGTTGTGTTGATTAAAGATAAAATTGATAGTTCCATTGTGTTGGGATTATTAGTGTTAGTGGAAATCGACATTTATTTCGATAATAATTGATGTCTGGAGGTTATATTGACCAATCAGGTAATTAATCGGATAAATGAGCAATTAATTGCTATTATTTCACATGCTTATAACTATTTATTCACATGTGTGTACTATTAATTCACATTCATGTACTATTAGGAGAGGTGGTCCAAGATTGATAATACTTGCATGACTAAATTAAAAATGGACGTATAGTTGAAGGTACTATACTGTAATTAGTTTTTTCACATGATTATACTATTGAGTCACATGAATGAACTATTAATTCACATTAATTACTATTAGGGGAGGTGGTGCAAGTTTGATAATACTTGCAAGACTAAATTAAAAATGAAAAAAAAGAGGAAGGTGTTATACTGTAATATTTCGAGCCCCAAAACGTGCAATTATCGAAACTATATTTTTCTATAAATAGAAGCTCATTCTTCCTTCATTTCTCACCAATTCACAAAAACTTTAGAGCAATTATTATAGATAGAAATTATAGAGAGAAAGAAGAAGAGAAGTCTGCTACCTCACTATTCCAGTATCCTGTTTTTCTAAGGTAATGGGTATTATTCTTTTGTATTCATGAAGAGAGTTACTTTCTTTCAATACTCGTAAGGGTTGTTATTCCATTCTTTATTATTATTTTGGAATAACCTGTCTATGCAAAGTACCGCATACATGGTGAAATTCTTCTGTTATTCCATTCTTTATTATTCTGTTGGAATAACCTGTCTGTGCGATCTATCGAATGCCTGGTGAATTCTGTTGTTATTCCATTCTTTATTATTCTGTTGGAACATCCACATATATGCGGATTTACATATGACCTGGTTCCATTCTTTATTATTCATTGAAACATCCATGTCTGCATGCGGATGACACGCATGACCTGGTTCCATTCTTTATTATTCTGTTGGAATATCCTGTCTGTGTGGATTACGCATGACCTGGTTCCATTCTTTATTATTCTGTTGGAATAACATGTTTGTGCGGATTACGCACGCCTGGTGAATTCTTCTGTTATTCCATTCTTTATTATTCTGTTAGAATAATCTGTCTACATGGATTACCGAATGGCGGCAAAAATCCATTTGCGGTTTCTTATATTCTATTATACTTAGTTGATTAAAGTTTTGGCTTCTATACTCCATGAAATTAGTGGAGTATCCTTGATATTTGTGCTTCATCCAGTATCTTTTCATGAAAATATTCTTCTGAGCATTCTTGAATTTTACTCCACAAAGCAGTATCATGTTGACAATTTGGACGTTATTGATTTCTGGATAAATTAAATTTTAAATCTTTACAAATTTATCCTTGAACTTGTTTTATTGAATTCTTATATCATTATCATCATCCTCATGTTTATAATATGTTGAAAGTCATCTGTGGCCTGTAGTGCATAGATGGACTTGGTATGATTATGACCAGGGATTATTCGGTATAATCATGACCATAATGTTACAAATGATGTGGTAAAAGTCCTCATTGGCCGTAGTGCATTGATGGACAGTTGTTGCCATAATCATGACCATTGATGAATACATGAATATCCTTGGCCCGTAGTGCATGGATAATTTGTGGTCGCGATACTAATGAATATCTTTGGCCGTAGTGCAGGGATGATGTGGTTTATTTATTAAGCTAAGTCTCAGCGATAAAAGTGATGAAAACCCTTTTAAATCATAGAAGATAGTAGATTTTATACTCTACTTAGTTCTTCTAATGGATTGCTTGTTCCGCTGCAGTTAAACTTAATGTTTATTATATTTTATCAGTTTAACACTGTTGAAGGCTAATGATAATTTATTCTGCATTATCTTAGTCATAATATTTCTTACTAGGCTAGTTGAGTTCACCCTTTCTTTCACTGTTCTCTTCAGGAAATGATAACGTAGCCGGGACTAATCTGGGAACGGAGTGACGGTCCAGATGATAACATTAGTAGTCCTCACTATTCTGTTAAATAGTGTGACAATAAATGTAATGAGGACTCCATTGAGTGTGGATATTGTTTAGATGACAATATTCTTATTAAAACTCTTTGATTATGTTTTGTCGTATTTTACACGACTGTTGTATAATTAAGTTGTATTTGAATTTTGTACCATGTATTTGGCGACTCAAGATGGGTGATGTATACCTATTTTAGGGCGTCACAGTTGGTATCAAAGCTTAGGGATATGATCCCTGGCTGAGATGTGAGACAAGAACTAGGAGGGGAGAGACGAAGAATTCCTTCACTAGTATGACCTACCTAAGTTTATTTAGTATTATTTGGTCGGTCAGAGTAAAGGGATAATATGTGACATGTCAATTAACCCTTGTTTTGTGGCAGTATTTGAAAATGACATCCGAGAATGTTGAGAATAGCAATGGAGCACAGGAGACCGTTGAGTATCCACAGATCAATAATCAGGATAATGTGCATCAAGAAGGTGACAATCCTCATGCAAACAACAACACTGACCAAATGATGAACGATGGAATGTTCAGAGGCTTTATGCAATTCATGCAACATCAGGCGAGAGCGGCTCCTGTCCAAAATATAGGTGGAAACACTGGAAACTCTCGGACGGTCACCGCTAAACAGTTCAAGGAGTTGGGATCACCGGAGTTTATTAGAGAGCCAAAACCACTTAAGGCGGAAGCGTGGATAAAGCAGATCACCAAGATATTTGATGTTTTGGGATGCTCCGAGGAGCAAAAGGTTCCATTTGCCACCTTTATGTTGCGAGGAGAGGCAGATTACTGGTGGGAATCGGTAAAGTGTACTCAACCTGCCGCACTAAAGATGTCTTGGGAGAAGTTCCAAGAACTATTTAACGACAAGTACTTTCCCGAAAGTAGTCATCACTTGAAAGAGGTAAAGTTCATCAAGTTGGAGCAGAACAATATGACCGTGTTACAGTACGAAGCTAAGTTTGCCGAGTTATCCCGGTTTGCATCTCACTTGGTTGATAATGAGGAGAGAATGACTCGGATGTTTCTTAGAGGTTTGAAACCCGAGATACGTCAATACTTAATTTCTCACAAACTGTATTTGTATTCAGATGTTGTTAATAGGGCTCAGTTATTGGAGCGCGATAACGAGTCAACTCAACTAAGAGAAAGCAGCCGGTAAATTAATAATACTAGTGGTAACAGTCATCGAAGTGGTGACAACAAACGTGGAGGGAATCAACATGCCAGAAATGGTAACCATTTCGGTGGTAATCATGGCCAAGATAGTAAAAATGGACATTTCAAGAAAAAGAGATTCAACAATGATGAAAAGACGTCAGCACCAGCACCCGTTGTTAAGGAAGGAGAACGACCACCTATCATATGCTTCAAATGCGAAGGGGAGAGACACATCAGTCCAAACTGTGCGATGTAGTCCAAAGCGTGTTATAATTGTGGAAGAGAAGGTCACCAAGCCTGATTTTGTCATGCACCAAAGATAAGTCCAGCTGGGATGGAGGCACCAAAGGCCGTCCCAGAAAAGTCAAAGCCGGTAGTTCAAGGGAGAGCGTTTATCGTAACCTCCCAGAAAGTAAGGAACCCGAACGAGGTCATCACGGGTAAGCTTATCATAAACTCTAACGAAGTCTATACCTTATTTGATACCGGTTCTACCCATTCTTTTATTTCTCCTACTTGCGCTCAACGTTTAAATTTGACTCCGGAGAAATTAGACTTTGACTTATCGGTTGAAACTCCGTTGGGAGAAACCTTCATTACATCCACTGTTTATAAGTCTTATTTGATTCAAATCGGTAACCGCATGTTACATGTCTATCTTATTTCTTTAAAAATACTTGCATTTGACGTGATTTTAGGGATTGATTGGTTAACTACTCATCATGTTAAAATTGATTATTTTCGTAAGGTTGTTAGCTTTCATATTTCTAATCAACCTATTATGCGAATTCAAGCGACCAAACCATTAAAATCAATCACGGTCATCTCAAGCCATAAAGCTATTCGTTTATTGAAAAACGGATGTCAAGCTTTCTTAGCTCATGTCACAGATTTAAACAAAAATACGTCAGATTTAAAAGATATTTCTATTGTTAATAAATTTCCTAACGTATTCCTTGAAGAACTTCATGGCCTACCCCCAGAGCATGAAATTAATTTTTTTATCGAATTTGAACCCAGTACAAAACCCATTTCCAAAGCCCCATATCGAATGGCTCCTATTGAACTTCAGAAGTTAAAGACCCAATTGCAGGAATTGTTAGACATCGATTTCATTCGTCCTAGTACATCTCCTTGGGGTGCTCCTGTTCTATTCGTGAAGAAGAAAGATGGAAGTATGCGACTTTGTATTGATTATCGTGAGTTGAATCATGTCACCATCAAAAATAGGTACCCGTTGCCTCGCATTGATGACCTGTTTGACCAGTTGCAAGGCGCCAAATTTTTTTCAAAGATTGATCTTCATTTCGGATATCATCAGTTGAAGATTAAAACTGATGACATTCCAAAGGCGCTTCGAGAACTCGATGCAGACGGAATTATGAATTCTTAGTCATGTCTTTTGGATTGACTAATGCTCCTGCTGCCTTCATGGATATGATGAACCGAGTATTCAAGAAATATTTGGATCACTTTGTGGTCGTCTTTATTGATGACATCCTCATATACTCCAAAACCCGTGAAGACCATGAGCAACATTTGAGGCTGATACTCCAAAAGCATCGTGAAAACAAGCTATATGCCAAGTTGAAGAAATGCGAGTTCTGGCTTGAGGAATTTGCATTCCTTGGGCACGTGATATCAAATCATGGGATATCTGTTGACTCGGCAAAGATTGAAGCAATTCAAAGCTGGGAGCAACCTAAATCAGTGCCTGAAATACGTAGCTTTCTTTGCTTAGCTGGTTATTATTAGAGATTCGTTGAAGGGTTTTCTCGAATCGCTACTCCATTAACTTAGCTGACTCGAAAATATACACAATTCTGTTGGAGCGAGGAATGTGAGAAGAGTTTTCAAGAACTCAAGAGGAGACTCATTTCAGCACCTGTTCTGACAATACCATCTGGCTCGGAGGGATTTGTCATCTACAATGATGCTTCAGGCAAAATTTTAGGATGTGTTCTCATGCAACATGGGAAAGTCATAGCCTATGCCTCACAACAACTCAAAGAATATGAGAGGAATTATCCTACTCATGATCTAGAGTTGGCAGCAGTCATTTTTGAGCTTAAGATTTGGAGGCATTACCTGTATGGAGAGAAGGTGGAGATCTATACGGATCATAAAAGTCTCAAATATTTCTTCACTCAAAAGGAACTCAACATGCAGCAACGACGATGGTTTGAGTTATTAAAAGATTATGATCATACCATTCAATACCATCCTGGAAAAGCGAACGTAGTAGCTGATGCATTGAGTAGAAGATCATATGGGGGTACGAGTGCATTATTGTCAACGCAAAGACCCATTTTATATGACTTACAAAGGATGGAGATAGAGTTAAAGACTCTAGGGACCCATGTGATGATGGCAAATATACGAGTAGAACCGACTTTAATCGATAAAGTTAAAAGTCGCTCAAGCTCTGGACTGGAGGCGATGCGCGTATGAGGAAGAAAGTGCAAGAAGGTGTTATGCCGAAAGCAAGAATCGATGAAGAAGGAATAGTTCGAGTCAACTCCAGACTTTGTGTTCCTAACAACCCTGATTTAAAGTATAAAATCATGATGGAGGCGCACAACACACCGTTTTCAATCCATCCTGGGAGTACAAAAATGTATCGTGATCTTCGACACACATTTTGGTGGAGCAATATAAAGAGAGAGATAACGCTGTTTATCTCAAGGTGTCTAACTTGTCAATGAGTCAAGGCGGAGCATCAAGTACCAAAATGTCCATTACAACCACTTGAAATTCCAGAATGGAAGTGGGAGCACATTACCATGGATTTCGTTACTGGTCTTCCCAAGGTTTCTCAAGGCATAGATGCAATTTGGGTCATTGTTGATAGATTGACCAAGTCCGCTCATTTCCTACCTATACGAAAAACTTATACACTTGAACATCTTGTTCGTATGTACATAAATGAGATTGTAACACTGCATGGTATGCTGGTATCCATAGTTTCTGATCGAGACCCAAGATTCACTTCAAGATTTTGGGTTAGTTTGCAAAAAGCTATGGGCACGGATTTACGATTTAGCTCAGCATATCATCCTCAGACGGACGGGCAGTCGGAGAGGTCTATTCAAAATCTTGAAGATTTATTAAGACTCTGTGTCCTTGACTTCAAAGGAAGTTGGGACAAGTTCTTACCATTGGTGGAGTTTTCCTACAACAACAGTTATCAAGCAAGTATTGGCATGGGTCCATTTTAGGCGTTGTATGGAAGAAAGTGTCGTTCTCCAGTATGCTGGGATGAGGTGGGTGAAGCAACATTGTTGGGACCGGAGTTGGTACATATGACTACGGAAAAGATTCAAACGATCCGACAACGTATAAAAACCTCACAAGATCGACAAAAAGAGTTATGCTGATCTTCATCGAAAGGACGTGGAATTCGATATTGGAGATCATGTGTTATTACGTGTTACTGCATGGAAGGGAGTTACGAGATTTTGAAAGATAGGAAAGCTCAACCCTCGATTCATTGACCCATTTTTAATCCTCGATCGAGTAGGAACTGTGGCCTATAGACTCGCCTTAGCGCCAAGTATGTCTCGTGTTCATAACCTTTTTCACATATCTATGTTACGTAAATATGTGAAAGACCCGAACCACATTATTGAATTAGAACCAGATGAGATAGAGGAAGATTTAACGTATGAAGAGTTACCTGTTAAAATCTTGGATAAGAAGGATCATATTCTACGCTCTAAAGTTATACCTTAAGTCAAAGTTTTGTGGAGAAACCACAATGTTGAGGAAATGACCTGGGAGTTAGAATCTGAAATGAAATCAAGGTATCCTCACCTCTTCTATATACCAAGTATTTACCCTAATTTCGAGGACGAAATTTCATAAAAGCGGAGGTTGTAAGACCCCAACTATTATGAATAAAGAATAATTTTCTCGAAATATTTTTTTGAATATTATGGTGTGGATTTGATATAATGTTATAGTTGTGGGTAATATTTACAAATTTTGCAAAGTAAACAAGTGGTTATGTAATATTCGATTGGTCGGGGAATATTCATTTTAACAGGGAATATTCATACGACGACACAATCATTGGTGGACCCCACAACGGAAGTATTGTCGTATTTAGAAAATGACAGAATTATCTTTTTATAAAAATAACGGCGAAAGTGTTACCGTTAAAACTGTTGAACTACCCGGTAGTAAAAGTACGAAGAATTGGTGGTGGTTGCGTAGTAGCACACGGTATTGATTATTGATGCTTACGTGAGAAGTCACTCGGTTATACTCAATTATTGCTACAAAGAATTGATGCATCATATCTCTCATATTATTGATTCAATTATTGTCACGAAGATCATCCGCATAATATTTATTATTATTAAATCAATAATTGAGATGACAAAGTTATTCATATTATTATTTGCAATATTGACAATGTCTATAAGTTACATCGAGGAGAGGTTTGGTCACCTAATTGCGCGCAATAAGGAGAAATCCTTATCGAAAGCCCCTCTTTCACGGGAGCGACACGGTTGTTAAATATTGTGAGTTATAATATTAATGATGAATAAGTTGTGTTGATTAAAGATGAAATTGATAGTTCCATTGTGTTGGGATTATTAGTGTTAGTGGAAATCGACATTTATTTCGATAATAATTGATGTCTGGAGGTTATATTGACCAATCGGGTAATTAATCGGATAAATGAGCAATTAATTGCTATTATTTCACATGCTTATAACTATTTGTTCACATGTGTGTACTATTGATTCACATTCATGTACATTGCAAGATTGATAATACTTGAATTACTAAATTAAAATGGAGGTATAGGAGGTAATTAGTTTTTTCACATGATTATACTATTGAGTCACATGAATGAACTATTAATTCACATTATTTACTATTAGGGGAGGTGGTGCAAGATTGATAATACTTGAATTACTAAATTAAAAATGGAGGTATAGTTGAAGGTACTATACTGTAATTAGTTTTTTCACATGATTATACTATTGAGTCACATGAATGAACTATTAATTCACATTATTTACTATTAGGGGAGGTGGTGCAAGTTTGATAATACTTCCAGGACTAAATTAAAAATGAAGAAAAAGCGGAAGGTATTATCTGTAATATTTCAAGCCCCAAAACGTGCAATTATCGAAACTATATTTTCCTATAAATAGAAGCTCATTCTTCCTTCATTTCTCACCAATTCACCAAAGCTTTAGAGCAATTATTATAGAGAGAAATTATAGAGAGAAAAAAGAAGAGAAGTCTGCTACCTCATTATTCCAATATCCAATTTTTCTAAGGTAAGGGGTATTATTCTTTCGTATTCATGAAGAGAGTTACTTTTTTTCAATACTCTTAAGGGTTGTTATTCCATTCTTTATTATTATGTTGGAATAACTTGTCCATACGAAGTACCGCAAACATGGTGAAATTCTTCTGTTATTCCATTCTTTATTATTCTGTTGGTATAACCTATCTGTGCGGTCTATCGCATGCCTAGTGAATTTTGTTGTTATTTCATTCTTTATTATTCTGTTGTAACATCCTGTCTGTGCGGATTACGCATGACCTGGTTCTATTCTTTATTATTCTGTTGGAACATCCTGTCTGTGCGGATTACGCATGACATGGTTCCATTCTTTATTATTTACATTGGAATATACATGTCTATGCGGATTACGCGCGATGACTGGTTCCATTCTTTATTATTCTGTTGGAATAACACATGCATGCGGATTACACGCACGCACTGGTGAATTCTTTCGTTATTCAATTCTTTATTATTCGTGGGAATAATCTGTCTACGTGGATTATCGAATGGCGACAAAAATCTATTTACGGTTTCATATATTCTATTATACTCAGTTGATTAAAGTTTTGGCTTCTATACTCCATGAAATTAGTGGAATATCCTTGATATTTGCGCTTCATCCAGTATCTTTTCATGGAAATATTCTTGTGAGCATTCTTGAATTTTACTCCACAAAGCAGTATCATGTTGACAATTTGGACGTTATTGATTTCTGGATAAATTAAATTATAAATCTTTACAAATTTATCCTTGAACTTGTTTTATTGAATTCTTATATCATTGTCATCATCCTCATGTTTATAATATGTTGAAAGTCATCTGTGGCTTGTAGTGCATAGATGGACTTGGTATGATTATGACCAGGAATTATTCGATATAATCATGACCGTAATGTTACAAATGATGTGGTAAAATTCCTCATTGGCCGTAGTGCATTGATAGATAGTTGTTGGCATGATCATGACCATTGATGAATACATGAATATCCTTGGCCCGTAGTGCATGGATAATTTGTGGTCGTGATACTAATGAATATCCTTGGTCGTAGTGTAAGGATGATGTGGTTTATTTATTAAGCTGAGTCTCAGCGATAAAAGTGATGGAAAAACTTTTAAATCATAGAAGATAGTAGATTTTATTCTCTACTTGACTCTTCTAATGGATTGCTTGTTCCGCTACAGTTAAACTTGATGTTTATTATATTTTATCAGTTTAACACTATTGAAGGCTAATGATAATTTATTCTGCATTATCTTAGTCATAATATTTCTTACTGGGCTAGTTGAGCTCACCCTTTCTTTCACTGTTCTCTTCAGAAAATGAGAACGTAGCCGGGACTAGTCGGGGAACGGAGTGACGGTCCAGATGATAGCATTAGTAGTCCTCACTATTCTATTAAATAGTGTGACAATAAATTTAATGAGGACTCCATTGAGTGTGGATATTGTTTAGATGACAATATTCTTATTAAAACTCTTAGATTATGTTTTGTCATATTTTACACGACTGTTGTATAATTAAGTTGTATTTGAATTTTGTACCATGTATTTGGCGACTCAAGATGGGTGATGTATACCTATTTTGGGGGCGTCACAAAGAATTTTCTGAATTTCTGGTGTGATTTTCAATTCTAACTAAGCATTCTATTTATAGAAGAATGGAAAGGATATTATGTTGCACTATGCAATAAAATATAATATATTCTATTTATAATCAAATAAAACAAAACTTTATAAAAAGTATTATGTTTTATATAAAAAGTTTTTACTATGCAGGCACTATGCAAACACTATGCATAATAAAATATAATAAATTTATTTAAAATCTAATAAAACAAATAACTTTATAAAAGAATTATGTTTTATATAAAAAGATTTTACTATGCAAATACTATACGCAGCACTATGCAAATACTATGCATAATAAAATATAATATATTCTATTTAAAATCTAATAAAACAAATAACTTTATAAAAGTATTTTGTTTTATATAAAAGTTTTTTCATTTTATTACATTTATAATAATAATAAAACAAACTTTATCATCATTATTATAATTCACAATATTAATCGACTGTGTCGCTCCTAGGAAAGAGGGGCTTTCAATAAGGATTTCTCTCTATTAGTAGCCGCAATTAGGTGACCAAACATCTCCTTGATGTAACTTCTAGACATCGTTAATATTGAAAATAATAATATTAATAACTTTGTCATCTCAATTATTGATTTAATAATATATAAAATATTGACAATAATTGAATCAAATAACATGAGATATTATGTAGCAATTACTGTAGCAATAATTGAACAAAGCTGAGTGACTTCTCACGTAAGCATCAATAATCAATACCGTGTGCTACTATGCAACCAACGCCAGACATCTTATTTTTTAACATCGGGTGTTTCAACAGTTAACGGTAAAACTTCCGCCGTTATTTTTATAAAGTATTTTTGTCGTTTTCTCAATCAAACAATAATTTCGTTATATGGGGTCCACCAATGATTGTCTTGGTTATGCTGAATATTCTCGTTAAAACGAATATTCCCCGACCAATCGAATATTATATAATAACTTGCGTATTTTGCAAAATTAATAAATATTACCCACAACTATAACATTATATTAAATTCATTCCATAATATTCAAAATGATATTTATAGAAAATTCATCTTTATTTATAAAAATTGGGGTCTTACAATATATATATATATATATATATATATATATATATATATATATCATCCGTAGTTCATTTTCACAACATCTCTAGGCTCCATCTCAACAGTATTCTATAATAATCATGTTCAGAACTTGGGGGTATAAAAGTGAGAGCTTCACACATTTTGTCATATGGTTTGCAATTTTATCTAAATAAAAATTAAAAATGAACTTATTTCTTCTTTGCGGAATTTCATCACATAGTATGAATCTAAACTTGCTAACCTATAATTAATGAATAATATTTCTGCACCAAGTGTTTGATTGTGACATTATTATATGCCATCCAACGACCTTTTACAATGTAACCATACTAATATCAAATAGTTCAGCAATTAGACGATAAAGAAGCCAAATCATATATAGAAAAATTAAGAGTTTAAATATTCTTCCAATAACTAATATTTTCAACTGAGAAAACTGTTATTTCACTGCATAAAACAACTTTGGACTGACAGTAACAAAACGATAATAGAACCTTGCGAATATCAAATATTTTTTCTCTTTCGCATTTCGTCAAACAGGTAACTAGCATATGTCAGAGACATCAGTAAAATTAAAACAATCAAATTTTTAAATGCAAAAGTAAATATAGATTTAGAGGGAGAAATATAGTGAATCCATAACTACATAAAACCCATAAGCTGGGATGCAACTTAATCAATCCCTATATATAAAAATAATTGCAAAATTTACAAATCATTAATGAGAGACTTACTGTTCTGTTTAACAGAGGAACTCTAACACCCCCAAAGCCATGATGATGCCCATCCATTATTTGTTTTTCCAAATTCCCAATGAATTGGGAATATGTAGTTCAAAAACAGTGCCGAAATCAGCCATGGACTCGCCAAAGTAACAAAAATAACACATCGAAGTATTGGCCATGGGGTCTCGCCGAAGTAACACAAATAACGTGCCAAAGTGGTGAAATTAATTTGGGATTCTATTATTACTTCAATTGAAACACCACTTTTTCTCTCTGTTCACTTTATGGAGTTTTTCTCTTCTTCATTTCAAAGACTGTTTCGGCTGTTAACCCTATTCAAAGAAGAGGACGGATTGTGAAATTCAGATAAGGCACACTTAGAAGGGGGGTTGAATAAGTGTGGGAGAAAACTATGACCAATTTTTAAACTTTGAATTCAAACTATTGAATATAGCCTACTGTATTGAAGAATGCAGCTTGTTGAATGAATGTAGTCTACCGAATTGAATTTTTGTTTAAGAAAATATCTTGGTGAATTTATAAGTCAAATAGAATACTTGGTGTTAACACAATATCTCAAGACGAAGCAAATGATTATATTTTAATTATGAAGAAAATTAACTATCTTGAGAAATATTAAAGTAAAACAAGCAATAAAATACCACCAAGATTTTTATGTGGTTCAGCTATTACCCTCTATAATAATAGCCTAGTTCACATCCAATATCAACTAGTATTGGAGACTCACTTTTATTTCTTTAAATAACCCTTGTTACAAAACAGATTCTATTAAATTGAATTACAATAATTCACTTGAGCACACTTGCTCCTTGTGCACCAATGCACCCCTTAAGCACCTAAGCTTCCTTGAACCTGTTTATAAATAACCCTTAATCCACCTGGATTAAAATCCTTTAGACAACACTTAGTCTAAAAATATTAGATTACAATTATAGAGGTCTAATGATCAAAGCAAATAAGCAATTTAACAATGCAAGGCTCAACTAATGAATGCAATGATCAAATAGTAAAAGAGAGAGATATCACCAATATGAAGCTCACAAAAATAGCTGAGAATAATATGAATGTGAATAGCATAGCAACTCAGAATTTTGCACCATGAATAATTTCATAGCTCTTCAAGTATATAAGTGCAAAATATTAATTCAAGTGTGTTGTCATTTTGTCACTGATATCAATTCTTTTTATAGCCCAAATTATATTACCATTTACTTTATAAAAAAAATTCGTTGTATATAATCTAAATTATATACGTTGTTAATTTTGTTCTGTTACCGAACTTTGTTACCGTTGGAAAAATTCAAGTAAATCTTCAGATAACAGATAAGAAGACTATTTCAAAGATGATCCACTAAGTTTAAAAGTTATGTGTAAATCACATAATCTATATCAACTGCCGCCTCATGATAAAGAGATATCACACTGCCTCTTTTTAAACTTAAGGAAAATAGAGTGTTAGTTATGTAAATAATAGCAACATATATCTTCCAGAATAATCATTAGTTTATAGTTCCAAGATATTTGCATCTTTTAAACTTCTAATCATGATCCAATATCGCCACCTATATCAATTTTCGAAATATAAAATATCATGGCATTAATATAGGAGTGTAATATGAACCAACTATTCAAGATAATGATTATCTTATATTTTCAAGATATATACATGTAACCCACTTTTTGAAACTAATCATATCTCTGCTGTGACGTCCCCAAAATAGGTATACATCACCTATTCTGAGTCGCCAAATACATGGTATAGAAACAGATACAACTTCAGTAATACAATTGTCGTGGAAAATACGACAACACATATACTGTGAGTTTGAATACAACTATTGTCTAATAGAGAGTATACAAACTCAAAAGGAGTCCTCATTATAATTATTGATACACTATTTTACAAAATAGTGAGGACTACTAAAACAACTATCTTGAATAGTCACTCCATACCCCGGCTAGTTCCTGCTAAATTCTCTCCTCCTGAGAAGAACAATGGAACAAAAAGGAAAAGGGTGAGCTCAACTAGCCCAGTAAAGAATATTATGACTAAGATAATATACAACAAATTATCATTAGTCTTCAACAGGGAATAATCGATAAAATATAATAGACAACAAGTTTTAGATCAACAATTGCAGTAATGAAACAAAGAATCCATTAGAAGAGTCAGTAGAGAAAGAATTCTACTATCTTCTAAGATTTAAAAGTCCATCATCAATATTTTATCCCCGTAACATCAATCAATATATATCTTGAATCAAATATTCATCTTTGCACCACTGTGCCAAAGATATTCATTTGTATCACCAAATTAGTCATGTTCATCTCAACACATGTTCATCTTTGCACTACGGGCCAAAGATATTCATTAGGTAATCATTCATCTTTGCACTACAAGCCAAAGATATTCAGTTATATCATCATTTAAGACTGAGGATGATGAAAAATATCTTAAAGAAAATGAATCCAGTTAGATAAAAGAACAAATATTAGGGATTCGTATTACAGTTTTATCCAAGTTCAATAATTCTCCATAATAACCGATTTTGAAGCAGAATTAAAAAATAAAGATCAAAACATGGATACAATCAAAGATAGTAACCATAATTGACATCTTGGACAAAAAAAGAAAATTTCATTTTTCGGTGAATAGTATTGTATACGTGAATAGTAACTCGACACAAAAAGTTCCAAATTTGATAAAAAGTTCAGACCAATATTTTGACATAATGATATTGAAAAAAATAATATCATTTACGAAGAAAATAACATCCCTTACCTTAAAATGATAGTACTTCTGTTCGAAATATCGGATATAAAGCCGAAGGAAACTTGCATTGAATAACAACTCTCAAAGTATCAAAATACTCACTAAAATACGCTCGACAATATAGAGAGAAAGAAAACTTGTTTCTGGTGTGATTTTCAATTCTAACCTAAGCGCTTATTTATAGGAAAATGCTAGAACGTCAAAGGAGACTAAAATAATAAAATAATATTATTTCTTTTCTTCCATTCTACACACACCTCATTCAAAGCCAGCCATCTTTGAAGAAAAATAGTAGCCCACATGTATTCAACACCAACCAAAAGTGGGTCTCACCCATAATTTAATAAAAATTATTTTATTTTCTGAAACTTCAGTAATTCATAGAAAATAGCCCGCTTATAAGAAAAATATGAATTTTATGTCCATTCCTTATGAAATCGAATTCTCTACAACTTTGTATCTTTGAGTTTTTCTAAATTCCAAAAAGAAAATATCCGAAATCCACAAACGGATGATTTTTAATACCTCCATTCCGACAAAATATTGATAAAACACCTCAGCATTAATTCCTTCATTTATAACCACATAAAATAAACAAATCCATCATTTATATCCACATCAAATAAATATTTCCTTATCATATAAATCAATAATTAATTATTCACAAATAATATTATTGAATCATAATTATGACAACCAGGCCGTTCCTAGGAAAGAGGGGGCTTTCCGATGAGGGGGCTTTCCGATAAGGATTTCTCCTTACTGGCGCACAATTAGGTGACCAAACCTCTCCTTGAAAGAACTTTCTAGACATTGCCAATAATGCTATCTAATAATATTATTCAAATAGTATGAATTATTGATCTGATAATGGGAAATACTGTGCAGTGATAATTATTGAAACAACAATAATATAAAATATCAATGTAGCAATTATTGAATCAATAAAATAAAATATTGAACAGTAATTACTGTAACAATTATTGAGTAGTGCGTTCTTACGTAAGAATCAATAATTCAAAACTATTGTGCAAAATCGTGTGCTACTGTGCAACCACGCGTATTACTATATTTTAACCACCGGGTATTCCAATAGTGTTAACGGTAACCATTACGTCATTATTTATAAAAACTCTTACTTGTCGTTTTCTTCATCCAACCGTTTTCTGTTATGGGGCCCACAAATGGTTACGTCGTCGTACGAATATTCCCCGACAGCAAGAATATTCCATGACCAAACGAATATTCCCCGACAACAATGAATATTTTATAACCACTTGCTTATTTTGAAAATTTTGCACATTTCACCCATAACCAAATCATTATATCAAATTAACACCTTATTATTCACAATAATAATTAGAGGAAATTCGATTTTATTAATAATAAGTTGGGGTCTTACAACCTCCCCTCTTTATGAAATTTTGTCCTCGAAATTGACGTACGTACCTGGTGTTTCGAAAAGGTGAGGGTACCTCGCTTTCATTTCTGATTCCAACCCCCATGTCATTTCCTCAATTACATGGTTTCTCCACAAAACCTTAACTTGTGGTATAACCTTCGTGCGTAAGACATGCTCTTTCATATCCAAGATCTTAACAGGTACCTCCTCGTACGTTAAATCTTCGGCTATCTTGTCTGGTTCTAACTCAATAATGTGGTTCGGGTCTTTCACATATTTACTAAGCATAGATATATGAAAAACATTATGAAAATGAGACATGCTTGGAGGTAATGCGAGTCTATAGGCCACATTTCCTATTCGGTCAAAAATCTCAAATGGACCAAAAAATCGCGGATTGAGCTTTCCTCTCTTCCCAAATCTTGTAACTCCCTTCCATGGTGCAACACGTAACAATACATGATCCCCAATATTAAATTCCACGTCCTTTCGATGAAGATCTGCATAACTCTTTTGTCGATTCTGTGCCGTTTGTATACGTTGTCGGATCATTTGGATCTTCTCTGTAGTTATGCACACCAATTCTAGTCCCAACAACGTTGCTTCACCCACCTCGTCCCAGCATATTGGAAAGCGACACTTTCGTTCATACAATACTTCAAATGGAGCCACACCTATACTTGCCTGATAACTGTTGTTGTAGGATAATTCCACCAATGGTAGGTACTTATCCAAACTCCCTTTGAAATCTAGGACACAGAGTCTTACTTGATCTTCAAGAGTTTGAATAGTCCTCTCTGATTGCCCGTCCGTTTGAGGATGGTATGCCGAACTGAATCGTAAATCCGTGCCCATAGCTTTCTGCAAGCTAACCCAAAATCGTGAAGTGAATCTTTGGTCACGATCCAAAACTATGGATACTGGCATGCCCTGCAATCTTACAATCTCATTCACGTACATAATAGCAAGACGTTCAAGGGAATAAGTCTCCCATATAGGCAAGAAATGAGCAGATTTAGTTAATCTATCTACAATAACACAAATCGCTATGCCTTGAGAAACCTTGGGAAGACCCGTAACGAAATCCATAGCAATGTGTTCCCACTTCCATTTCGGAATCTCAAGTTGTTGCAATGGACCCTTTGGCACTTGATGCTCTGCCTTTACACGTTGACAAGTTAAACACCTCGAGATAAACTCCGCGATCTCTCTCTTCATATTGTTCCACCAAAATGTATGTCGAAGATCATGATTCTATGCTTCAAGTCAGAATCGTTAGGAACACAAAGTCTGGAGTTGACTCGAAGTATTCCTTCTTCATCAATTCTTGCTTCTAGAATTGCACCTTCTTTCACTTTCTTCTTCATACGCATCAGCTCCATGTCCGTAGCTTGAGCAGCTTTAACTTTATCGATTAAAGTCGGTTCTACTCGTATGTTTGATATCACCACGTGGGTACTTGGAGCCTTTACCCCTATCTCCATCCTTTGCAAGTCATACAAAATGGACCTTTGTGTTAATAACATTGCACTCGTACCCGCATATGATCTTCTACTCAATGCGTCAGCTACTACGTTTGCTTTTCCAAGATGATATTGGATGGTATGGTCATAATCTTTCAACAACTCGAGCCAACGTCATTGTCGCATGTTGAGTTCCTTTTGGGTGAAGAAATATTTAAGGCTTTTATGATCTGTATAGATCTCCACTTTCTCCCCATATAGGTAGTGTCTCCAGATCTTTAACGCGAAAACGACTGCTGCCAACTCCAAATCATGAGTAGGATAATTCCTCTCATATTCTTTAAGTTTTCGCGAGGCATAGGCTATGACTTTCTCATGTTGCATGAGAACACATCCTAACCCTTTGCATGAAGCATCGCTGTAGATAACAAATCCATCCGAACCAGATGGTATTGTCAGAACAGGTGCCGAATTGAGTCTCCTCTTGAGTTCTTGAAAACTCTTCTCATAATCCTCGCTCCAACCAAATTTTGTATCTTTACGAGTTAACTGAGTTAATGGTGTAGCGATTCGAGAAAATCCTTCCATGAATCTCCGATAATAACCAATTTAAGCCCGTAAAGCTACGACTTGATACCACCGACTTCGGTTGCTCCCAACTTTGTATTGCTTCAATCTTCGCTGGGTCGACAGATACTCCATCTCTTGACACCACGTGCCCAAGGAATGCTATTTCCTCAAGCCAGAACTCACATTTCTTCATCTTGGCATATAGCTTGTTATTACGAAGCCTTTATAGTACCAGCTTCAAATGGCGCTCATGACCTTCACGGCTTTTGGAATAGATGAGGATGTCATCAATAAAGACAAAAATGAACTGATCCAAATATTCTTTGAACACACGGTTCATCATATCCATGAAAGCAGTAGGAGCATTAGTCAATCCAAAAGACATGACTAAGAATTCATAATGCCCATACCGAGTTCTGAAAGCAGTCTTCGGAATATCCTCGGTTTTAATCTTCAGCTGATGATATCCAGAATGAAGATCGATCTTTGAAAGGAATTGTGATCCTTGCAACTGGTCAAACAGGTCATCAATGCGAGGTAGCGGATACCTATTCTTGATGGTTTCATGGTTCAATTCTCGATAGTCAATACAAAGTCGCATACTCCCGTCTTTCTTCTTTACGAATAAAATAAGAGCACCCCAAGGAGATGTACTAGGACGAATAAAACCGATGTCCAACAACTCCTGTAGTTGGACCTTTAACTCCTGAAGTTCAATAGGAGCCATTCAATATGGGATTTTAGAAATGGGCTTTGTACTAGGTTCAAGGTCAATAAAGAATTCAACTTCACGTTCTGGGGGTAGACCGGGAAGTTCTTCAGGAAATACGTCAGGAAATTCACTAACAACAAAAATATTATTCAAATCTGACGTATTTTTGTTCAAGTCTGTGACATGGGCTAAGTAAGCTTGACATCTGTTTTTCAATAAACGAATAGCTTTATGGCTTGATATGACAGTGATTGACTTTAATGGTTTGGTTGTTTGAATTTGCATAATAGGTTGGTTAGGAATATGAAAACTATCAACCTTACGAAAACAATCAATTTTAGCATGATGTGTGGTTAACCAATCAATCCCTAAAATCACATCAAATGCAAGAATTTTCAACGAAATAAGATCGGCAGGTAATGTTATGGTTTCAACTTGAATCAAGCAAGATTTATATACAGTAGATGTAATGAAAGTTTCTCCTAACGGAGTCTCAATAGATAAGTCAAGGTCTAATTTCTCCGGAGTCAAGTTTAAACATTGAGCACAAGCAGGAGAGATAAAAAAATGGGTAGAACTGGTATCTAATAAGGTATAAACTTTACAAGAGTTTATGATTAGCTTACTCGTGATCACCACATTTGGGTTCCTCGTATTTTGGGCAGTCACGACAAACGCCCTTCCCGGAACCACCGACTTTGACTTGTCTGGGATAGCCTTTGGAGTCACCATCCCCGTTGAACTTGGTTTCGGAACTAGACAATCTCTAGCTATATGACCTTCCTTTCCATAGTTATAACACAACTTGGATTGTTGTGGGCAGTTTGAGCTGATGTATCCCTCTTTCCCGCATTTGTAACAAACGACCGGTGCTCGTTCTCCTCCCCTAAAAACAGTTGATGTTTGTGCTGACGTCTTCACGTTATCATTGTTGTACCTTCTCTTTTTGAAATTGCCTCCCGACTCACTCCTTCTATTTTTACGGCCACGATTACCACCAGAGTGGTTACCGCTTTTGTCTGAATGTTTTCCTTCGGGCTGGTTTTCATTGCTCCGATGACCGCTGCCACCGATATGATCCTGGTTGTGTTCCCTCAGTTGAACATACTCATTATCTCGCTCTAATAATTGAGCCATGTTTACAACATCAGAATATAAAGAAAATTTATGAGAGATAAGATATTACCGAATCTCGGGTTTTAGACCTCTCGGAAACATCCTTGTCATTCGTTCCTCATTCTCTACCAAATGAGGTGCAAACTTCGCCTCGTACTGGGACACCATCATGTTGTTTTGTTCCAGTCTAATAAATTCTACCTCCTTCATATGACGAATACTTTCAGGAAAGTACTTGTCATTGAATAGTTTCTAAAATGTTTCCCAAGACATGTTGAAAAGGCAGTGAGTACGCTTCTGAGACTCCCACCGTAGAGTACGCTCTCACCGCAGTAACATAAAGGTGGCGAATGGAACCTTCGTTCCTCCGTGCATCCCAAGACATCGAATATCTTGGTAATTTGCTTGACCCACGTTTCTGCCTTGATCGAATCCGGCTTTCCAATAAATTCGGTGGTCCCAACTCTTTGAACTACTTGGCTGTGACAAGCCGTGCATTTCTATAACTTCCACCTGTATTTTGTGCACGAGTCTCCCTTGTCTGATTTTGCATAAACTGCAAAAAGCTCCTAAACATCCCATCATTCATCATTTGTTCGGTAGTGTTGTTTACAGGAGGAATATTGCCTTCATGTTGTACGTTCCCCTGGGTGGTGATTAAAGGCGTCTCCACGGTCTGATTCACTTCATTGTTAATATTTGCAGCTGCCATTCTCAAATACTGCCACAAAACAAGGGTTAATTAACATGTCACTTATTATCCCTATACTCTGACCGACCAAATAAATACCAAACAAACTTAGTCGGGTCATACTAGCGAAGGAAATCCCTGTCTCTCCCCTCCTAGTTCTTGTCTCACATCTCAGCCATGGATCATATCCCTAAGCTTTGATACCAACTGTGACGCCCCCAAAATAGGTATACATAACCTATTCTGAGTCTCCAAATACACGGTTTAGAAACAGATACAACTTCAGTAATACAATTGTCGTGCAAAATACGACAACACATATACTGTGAGTTTGAATACAACTATTTTCTAATAGAGAGTATATAAACTCAAAAGGAGTCCTCATTACAATTATTGATAAACTATTTTACAAAATAGTGAGAACTACTAAAACAACTATCTTGAATCATCACTCCATACCCCGGCTAGTTCCTACTAAATTCTCTCCTCCTGAGAAGAACAATGGAATAAAAAGGAAAAGGGTGAGCTCCACTAGCCCAGTAAAGAATATTATGACTAAGATAATCATTAGTCTTCAACAAGGAATAATCTGATAAAATATAATAGACAACAAGTTTTAGATCAACAACTACAGCGAAACAACAATCCATTAGAAGAGTTAAGTAGAGAAAGAATTCTACTATCTTCTAAGATTTAAAAGTCCATCATCAATATTTTATCCCTGTAACATCAATCAATATATATCTTGAATCAAATATTCATCTTTGCACTACAGGCCAAATATATTCATTTGTATCACCAGTTGGTCATGTTCATCTCAACACCTGTTCATCTTTGCACTACGGGCCTAAGATATTCATTAGGTAATCATTCATCTTTGCATTACAGGCCAAAGATATTCAGTTATACCATCATTTAGAACCGAGGATGATGAAAAATATCTTAAAGAAAACCAATCCAGTGAGATAAAAGAACAAATATTAGGGATTCGTATTACAGTTTTATCCAAGTTCAATAATACTCCATAATAACTAATTTTGAAGCAGAATTCAAAAATAAAGATCAAAATATGGATACAATAAAAGATAGTAATCATAATTGACATCTTGGACAAAAAGAAGAAAATTTCATTTTTCGGTTAATAGTGTCGTATTCGTGAATAGTGTTGTATACGTGAATAGTGCCGTATACGTGAATAGTAACCCCGACACAAAAAGTTCCAAATTTGATAAAAAGTTCAGACCAATATTTCGGCATAATGATATTGAAAAAAATAATATCATTTACGAAGAAAATAACATCCCTTACCTCAAAATGATAGTACTTCTGTTCGGAATATCGGATATAAAGCCGAAGGAAACTTGCACTGAATAACAACTCTCAAAGTATCAAAATACTCACTAAAATACGCTCGACAATATATAGAGAAAGAAAACTTGTTTCTGATGTGATTTTCCATTCTAACCTAAGCGCCTATTTATAGGAAAATGCTAGAACGCCAAAGGAGACTAAAATAATAAAATAATATTATTTCTTTTCTTCCATTCTACGCACACCTCATTTAAAGCCAGCTATCTTTGAAGAAAAATAGCAGCCCACATGTATTCAACACCAACCAAAAGTGAGTCTCACCCATAATTTAATAAAAATTATTTTATTTTTCGAAACTTCAGTAATTCATAGAAAATAGCCCGCTTATCAGAAAAATACAAATTTGATGTCCATTCCACACGAAATCGAATTCTCTACAACTTTGTAGCTTTTAGTTTCTCCAAATTCCAAACACACTCACATTTGCATGCACACATATTTTATATATGGCTATATGTATATACACAACTGTGTATTACACAATAGGGCTATGGCGAAATCGTTGTTATTGCCCAGAAAACCGTCGTCATAGTCGACTGTGTAATGCACAGTTGTGTACATACATTTTCCCCATATATATATATATAATTGTTGGAATTATCTTTTTGCCCATAAAAGATTATTAAAATCATTTTGAAAAAGAAATAGGAATCTCCTTGCCTTAGGAAATGTTACTTTATGAATCAATTTATTTAACACTTGATATTAGATTTGTGACGCCTCCAAAATAGGTCTACACAACCTATTCTGAGTCGCCAAATACATGGTACATAATTTAAATACAAACTTCATTTGTACAACTATTGAACTGTCGTGTAAAATACGACAAAACAAAAATAGTGAATTTTAATACAAATATTATCTCTTAGACAATATCCAAACTCAAAATAAGTTCTCATTTCAATTATTATCACACTATTTTATTGAATAGTGAGGACTACTATAGCCACCATCTTGGACCATCACTCTATTCTCCGACTAGTCCCAGCTATATTCTCATTTCCTGAAGAGAACAATGAAAGAAAATGGTGAGCTCAACTAGCCCAGTAAAGAATATTATGACTAAGATAATGTAGAATAAATTATTCTTAGTCTTCAACAGTGTAAAATCTGATAGAATACAATAAACAACAATTTTAGATCAACAACTGCAGCAGAATAAACAATCCATTAGAAGAGTCAAGTAGAGCATAATATCTATTATCTTCTATGATTTAAAAGTTCGTCATCAATATTTTATCTCTGTAACACAACTCAATAAATATTTCACGTCATCGAGTTGGGTTTATATATGGCTATATGTATATACACAACCGTGTATTACACAATAGGGTTATGGCGAAATCGTTGCTATAGCCCAAAAAACCGTTGTCATAGTCGACTGTGTAATACACAGTTGTGTACATACATTTTTCCCATATATATATATATATATAATTGTTGGAATTATCTTTTTGCCCATAAAAGATTATTAAAATCATTTTGAAAAAGAAATAGGAATCTCCTTGCCTTAGGAAATGTTACTTTATGAATCAATTTATTTAACACTTGATATTAGATTTGTGACGCCTCCAAAATAGGTCTACACAACTTATTCTGAGTCGCCAAATACATGGTACATAATTTAAATACAAACTTCATTTATACAACTATTGAACTTTCGTGCAAAATACGACAAAACAAAAATAGTGAATTTTAATACAAATATTATCTCTTAGACAATATCCAAACTCAAAATAAGTTCTCATTACAATTATTATCACACTATTTTATAGAATAGTGAGGACTACTATAACCACCATCTTGGACCATCACTCTATTCTCCGACTAGTCCCAGCTATATTCTCATTTCCTGAAGAGAACAATGAAAGAAAATGGTGAGCTAAACTAGTCCAGTAAAAAATATTATGACTAAGATAATGTAGAATAAATTATTCTTAGTCTTCAACAGTGTAAAATCTGATAGAATACAATAGACAACAAGTTTAGATCAATAACTGCAGCGGAATAAACAATCCATTAGAAGAGTCAAGTAGAGCATAATATCTACTATCTTCTATGATTTAAAAGTTCATCATCAATATTTTATCTCTGTAACACAACTCAATAAATATTTCACGTCATCGAATTATCCATGCACTACGAGCCAAGGATATTCGTTAGTATCACCAGTAGTCATGATCATGTCAAACAACTGTCCATCTATGCACTACGGACCAAAGAGGACTTTCGCCATATCATTTGTCTATAACAGTACAGGTCATGATTATAGCAATATACAATTCATGATCATAATCATACCAATCAACAGTCCATCTATGCACTACGAGCTAAAGATGACTTTCACCACAATATAAGCATGAGGATGATTACAATTGTGACGTCCCCAAAATAGGTATATATCACTCATTCTGAGTCACCAAATACATGGTACATAAATCAAATACAGACTTCTTTTATACAATATGACAACAGCGTAGCTGAGAGTTTTAACATGAATATTGTCTCATAGACAGTATCCACATTCAAATGAAGTCCTCATTACATTTATTATCACATTATTTCATAGAATAGTGAGAACTACTATAGCCACTTATCCTGGACCATCACTCCATTCCCCGACTCGTCCCAGTTACGTTCTCATTTCCTGAAGAGAATAATGAAAGCAAAAGGGTGAGCTCAACTACCCCAGTAAGAAATATTATGACTAAGATAATGCATAATAAATTATCATTAGCCTTCAACAGTGTTAAACTGATAAAATACAATAAACATCAAGTTTAACTGCAGCAAAATAAGCAATCCATTAGAAGAGTCAAGTAAAGCATGATATCTACTATCTTCTATGATTTAAAAAGTTTTTCATCAACTTTATTGTTGAGACTCAGCTTAATAAATAAACCACATCAACGAATCATCCCTGCACTACGGGCCAAGGATATTCATGTAATCATCAATGGTTATGATTATACCGAATAATCCCTGGTCATAATCATACCAACAATTGTCCATTAATGCACTACGGGCCAATGAGGACTTTTACGACATCATTTGTAACATTACGGTCATGATTATACTGAATAATCCCTGGTGATAATCATACCAATCAATAGTCCATCTATGCACGTAAACCACAGATGACTTTCATCACAATATAAGCATGAGGATGATGACAATGATATAAGAATTCAACTGAAAGAAAGCAAAGGATAATTTTTTAAATATTTATACTTTAATTTATCCAGGATTCAATAATGTCCAAATTGTTAACATGATACTGCTTTGTGGAGTAAGATTCAAGAATAATATTGTATCAAAAATGATTTGGACAAAAAAAATCAATTTTTGTCATGAATAGTACTCCAGGTGAATAGTAACCTGTAAATAGTAACTCGTGAATAGTAACTCGGTATGAAAAGTACCCCGAATCCTCGGGTGAAAAATATTCTAGTGAATAGTAACCCGTGAATCGTACCCCGGGTGAAAATATTGATATTTAATATGGAAGTTCATATCAATATTCCAATGAAACGATACTGGATGAAGCACAAAACTCAAGGATATTCCACTAATTTCAGGAATTTAGAAGCAATACTTACCATAATAAGTTTAGATTTAAGAATATGAAAAGAAATAATATACGAAACTACAAATGGATTTTCACCCGTCATGTGGTAGTCCGCGTAGACAGATCATTTCCATAATTTAATAACAATTGAATTCAAAGGGTTATTCACCAGACATGCGGTAGTCTGCGTAAATAGGTTATTCCCACAGAATAATAAAGAATGGAATAACAAAAGATTTCATCATGCATGCAGTAGTCCGCATAGACAGGTTATTCCCACATAATAATAAATGCATGCGGTAGTCCGCGTAGACAGGTTACTCCCACAGAATAATAAAGAATGGAATAATAAAAGATTTCACCATGCATGCAGTAGTCCGCGTGATAAGTGGGTTTTACACCTACTTATTGGATATTAATTCGCGCGAACTAGGCCCATCTCAAGTATATTTTAGTGTGTTTTTAGTTGCATTTCATGTTATTTTGCATTGCATTTACTTAAAACTCCTTTGGTGTAAAAGTGCAGGATATAGCATGATTTGGTGATGTAAATGGCATTAGGCTATGGGATGCATGTCATGAGGATCAATTGGAGCAGAAGGCTAAGCATGGATGGACAAAAGAATGAGCAATGAATGCAGTCGGTCAAAGAATGAACCGTAATTCAAGTTTTGACGGTTTTTTGGATGTATACATCAGACATCGCAAGTCAGGTTCTGCAATGAGGATTGCAAAGGAGGGGGGCTTGTGACCCGCCTTGACGTTGATCTATTGACTATTGTCTTTATTTTAAATTAGAAATTGGAAGCGTAACTGAGGGGAGAGTTCGATTAGGTCTTATATATTAGACTTATTATCAGCAATAAAGGGACATACCACCCCTTGGGGGATCAAGAAGCTATCATTATTTATTTTTTCTCTTTCTTTTTGGATTAGATTAGAACCTTGGATTAGATTAAAGTTGAAGACTTGAAGGAATCGGAAAGCATCAGAGATTCAATATTGAAGTGGGAGAACAGATTTGCACTTCAATTCTCTACTTTTAACCTCTCTTTGATTCCTATTTGTAATCTTATGATGTTTATTCAATATGTGGATGGTAGAATTGAATCAATTATGATTTAACTTCTACTCTGAGATTGCAATGGATTCTATGGATTAGTTATTTCTGATATGTTTCATTGTTAGCCTTATTGATTTCTATGGGATTGTCTATTAAGATTCATGCTTACTTGCTTAGTTGATTGGCCATCAATTACTGTGATAACCCATATCAACTTGAAAGACGAAGTATGGGTTTAGATTTGATCTTGATAGCTTGTGTTTGTATGTTTTACATGGTGATGGAATGTATGATTTGTGCTTAGGATAGACATTTACTGAGGCACCATTCGTAGTTAATTGAGAAATTAGAATTAAACCCTAATTATTTGTAAATCACATAGACATATAGTGATTTAGATAATGTGGGTGTTCATGTGTATTCTATAAACTGTGGATTATATGTGATATGGGTATGGTACATTGAAAGATGGCTTTACTTTTCTTTAGTGTTCTCGACTAACAAACCGGTACAATTAATTTGGCTTAACATGAAATGTGTGGATTTGAATGAGTCAATAGATGAAATTGTGATCTCAGGTCTTCATTATCTAGTCTCACTCTAGGAATAGTTAGGTTTATTTAATTTAATAGTTTAAATATAAAATATAATATCATTCGTTTAAATAAGACTGAGATGGTTATGGGTTAATGTTTGGTGAACTTTATTAGTTAATTCTCCGTGGGAACGATACTTTACTTACTCTCTATTACTTGTTGACCATGTATACTTGCACGCATATATTGATTGGTAAAATGACCAACACCGCGTAGACAGGTTATTCTAGCAGAATAAAAAAGAATGGAATAACAACACTTACGAGTATTGAAATAAAATAGCTCTCTTTATGAATACGAAAGAAATAATACCCCTTACGACTGTTGAAGGAAAATAATATTTCTACGAATATTGAATGAAGATGATATTCCTTACGAATATTGAACGAAAATAATATTCATACGAATACGAAAAATAATATCTCCTCATAATATGAAATAAATAATACCCCTTACGACTGTTGAACGAAAATAATATTCCTACGAATATTGAACGAAGATGATATTCCTTACGAATATTGAACGAAAATAATATTCATACGAATACGAAAAATAATATCTCTTCAGAATATGAAATAAATAATACCCCTTACCTCCAAATAAGACTGGATACTAGAATAGTGAAGTAGCAGACTTCTCTTCTTCTTTCTCTATATAGCTTCTCTCTCTATAATTGATCTTGTGAGTCTTAGTGAATTGGTGAGAATGAAAGAAGAATGAGCTTCTATTTATAGGAAAACATAGTTTTGATAATTGCACGTTTTGGGGCTCGAAATATTACAGTATAATACCTTCATCTTTTCCATCATTTTTAATTTAGTCCTGCAAGTATTATCAAACTTGCACCACCTCTCCTAATAGTATATCATGTGAATCAATAGTACAATCATGTGAATCAATAGTTCTATACATGTGAAAAAAATAATTACAGTATAGTACCTTCATTTATACCTCTATTTTTAATTTAGTCATGCAAGTATTATCAATCTTGCACCACCTCCCCTAATAGTACATGCAGGTGAATCAATAGTATACACATATGAACAAATAGTTATAAACATGTGAATTAATAGCAATTAATTGCTCATTTATCCGATTAATTACCCGATTGGTCAATATAACCTCCAGACATCAATTATTATCAGAATAGATGTCGATCTCCACTAACACTAATAATCTCAACACAATGGAAATATCAATTTCATCTTTAATCAACACAAACTTATTCATCATTAATATTATAACTCACAATATTTAACAACCAAGGTCATTCCTGGAAAGAGGGGATTTACGATAAGGATTTCTCCCTATGGCGCCGCATAATTAGGTGACCAAACCTCTCCTCGTGAGAACTTTCTAAACATCGCCAATATTGCAAATAATAATATGAATAACTTTGTCGTCTCAATTATTGATTTAATAATATAAAATATTATGCAGATGATACTGTGACAATAATTGAATCAATAATATGAGAGATATTATGCAGAAATTACGGTAGAAATAATTGAGTATAACTGAGTGACTTCTCACGTAAGTATCAATAATCAATATTGTGTGCTACTAAGCAACCACGCCAGACATCGTACTTTTTTACTTTGGGTAGTTCAATAGTTTAACGGTAAAACTTTCGCCGTTATTTTTATAAAAAGATAATTTTGTCGTTTTCTAACTACGATAATACTTCCATTGTGGGGTCCACCAATGATTATGCCGTCGTACGAATATTCTCTGTTAAAACAAATATTTCCCGACCAATCGAATATTATATAACCACTTGCTTACTTTGAAAAATTTATAAATAATACCCACAACTATAACATTATATCAAATCCACACCTTAATATTCAAAAATATATTTCGAGAAAAATTAATCTTTATTCATAAAAGTTGGGGTCTTACAGCAATGATATAAGAAATCAATCAAGTGAGATCAAGGATAAATATTACAAATTTATAATTCAATTTATCCAGAGTTTAATAATGTTCAAATTGTCAACATGATAATTAATTGTGGAGTAAAATTCAAAAATAATATTCATGTATCAAAAATAATTTGGACAGAAAACGAACCAATTTTATCATGAATAGTATCCCGTGAATAGTACCTCGGGTGAATAGTACCCGAGTGAATAGTACCCCGTGAATAGTACCCCGGCATGAAAAGATTAAAATTTAATAAGAAAGTTCAGAAAAATATTTCAGTAAAACGATACTAGATGAAGCGCAAAATTCAAGGATATTCTACTAATTTCAGGGAGTATAGAAGCAATACTTATCAAAATAAGTGTAGATTTAGGAATATGAAACGAAATAATATTCTACATACTATAGAGTATGGAAGAAAATAATATTTCTTACGAATATTGAACAAAAATAATATCCTTTACCTAAGTAGGAGAGTAATTCCGACTGGTATAGCAGAGATATTCTTGAAGAAAACTTGCACTATTTGCTACACTCAAAGTATCCTTACGCTCAAAAGAAATACGCATAATGTTATAGAAGAAGAATTCTCTGATTCTGGTGTGCTTTTTATTTCTTAACTAAGCATCCTATTTATAGGAGAATGGCATGGCACTATTTGAATATAATCACGGTGGCACATAAAAACAAAATTCACGGGCGAATGTTCACGGACGAATTCGGCGAAAATTTAATTTTACTATTCATTATTGTGCAATAAAATATTCTAATAAAATACAAACTTTATATAAAATATAATATATTCTATTTATAATCTAATAAAACGAATAACTTTATATATAATAAAATATTCTATTTTATATAAAAAGTTTTCTGTTTTATTACTATTATAATAATAATAAAATAAAACTGAGATAACTTTCTACTGGCGATTTTGAAAAATGAGTAAGTGGGGGTCCATGTAATAAGCCAAACTTACAACAAATACTTCATGACAAACCCCTCTATTTATATCAAAAAATGAATAAATATTTATCACAAATTACTTATCTTCAATAAACATATTTTTAATCTTTCAACAATTATTCATCATTAATATTATAACTCACAATATTGTCAACCAGATCATTCTCAGGAAAGAGGGGGCTTTCTGATAAGGACTTCTCCTTATTGGCGCGCATTTAAATAACCTAACACATTTCCTTGATAGAACTTTCTAGACATTGTCAATAATGCAAATAACAATATGTAATTGTTTCGTCTCAATTATTGATTTAATAATATAAAATATTGTGCAGATGATACTGTGACAATAATTGAATCAATAATATGAGATACTATGCAGCAACTACTGTGGCAATTATTAAATGAACTGAGTGACTTCTTACGTAAGAATCAATAATCAAAGATACTGTACAATACAGTGTGCTACTGTGCAACCACACATATTACTGTACTTTTATCACCGGGTATTTTAACAGTCAACAGTAAAAGTTTTGTCGTTTTTAAAAAAAAAAGTAATTTATGTCGCTTTCTATATCCGATAGTTATTCTATTGTGGGGACCACCAATGATTGTGCCGTTGTACGGATATTCCCTGACAAAAAGAATATTTCCCGACCAAACGAATATTTTATGACAACTTGCTTACTTGCAAATTTTGCACATATCACTCATAACTATAGCATTATACCAAATCCACACTTTATTATTCAAAATAACATTTAGAGAAAATTAAATCTTTATTCATAAAAAAGTTAAGGTTTTACAAGATTTATCAAGGTCAATAAAATAAATTCAATAGGAGTTAGAAAAATATTTTGGTTAAGATAAATAAGATAATTAAAACCATTTTAATATTTCAATCCTATGGAGAGGTGTGACGCCCCCAAAATAGGTCTACCCAACCCAATTTGATTCGCCAAAAACAACACTACTGACGTGAACATTCCTATTACAACTATTGAACTTTCGTGCAAAATACGATGACACATAAACTATGAGTTTCAATACAAATATTGTAACGCATATAATACGACAATATTTATACTCAAATTATTACAATGTCATATAAAATACAACAACAAATATTTCAAGTCCTCGAAGGAACACGAGAAGATTTCTGTCCTCCTCATTTTAAAGGGATGCATTTTTTTACGCTTTGAAATTCGGGTTCACATCATCCTATTTGGTTCACCAAAATCAACTATTAAATGACGTATAAAATACGACACACTCATTTTAAGTTCTCGGTATAATTATTATTCCACACTGTTCTATAATTTGATGAGGATTGCGACTAATTTGAAATACCACTTTATACCCATGTTCTCTCTCCTAGTCCCAGCTACACTTTTATTTCCTGAAAAGAATTGTAAAGAAAAAGGGTGAGCACAAATAGCTCAATAAAGAATATCATGACTAAGATAATTAAATTATCAATAATTTTCATTAGTAATAAATTAGATATTTAGAACATATGGTAGATGATAAAAGTTTTTAACCATAATTGCAACGGAATCAACAATCAATTAGAAAAGTCAAGTTGAACATAATGTCTCCTATCTTCTCCAAATTAAAAATTCATCATCAATATTTTATTCATGTAACACTAATCCACAGTTCTTCGTTGTACCCAAGACAAATAGAACTTTCACCACCTGTCTTTACCTGAAACACCAAAGATCATGGTTATACCAATTCACAGTTCATGTTTATAATTACGACATTAAATTTATCTTTGCACTCCGGGCCAAAGATATTCAATTGTAACACCAATAGTCATGCCAATTAACAATCCACCTTTGCACTACGGGCCAAAGACATACAACTGTAAAACCAATAATCAACAGTCCATCTTTGCACTACAGGTCAAATACATCCAACTGTAAAACCAATAATCAACAGTACATCTTTGCACTACGGGCCAAAGATATAAAATTGTAAAACCAATAATCAACAATCCATCTTTGCACTACAGGCCAAAGACATACAAACTGTAACACCAATGGTCAAGATTATACCAATACACAATTCCTAGTCATAATCATACCAATCAACAGTTCATCTTTGCATTACAGGTCAAATATAATTTTGTTCGAGGATGATGACAATGATATATATAATGAATGGACATAAATAACCAGAATAATAAGATAAAATATATCTTCGTGATTTTCAACTTAATTATCCAGAGTCCAAATTGTGAACATGATATCCAGAAAATCAATTAGAATTCTTGATAGAATATAAAGTTCAAGTAATGTAAAGTTCCAAACTCAAAAATAATAACTTAAAACTAAATAGAAAGATTCAGGTCAAGATATTAGATAAACTGTAAGACCCCGAATTATATGAAATGAAAGTATCCAATTTTCTTATAATTATTATTCTATTTAATAAATGGTTAAATTGATAAAAGGTTAAAGTTAAGGGTGATATTTGAAAATTTTGCAAAGTAAACAAGTTGATATAAAATATTCATTGTGTCAGGGAATATTCGATTGGTCGGGGAATATTCGTTTTAGCAGGTAATATTCGTACGACGACACAATCATTGGTGGACCCCACAATGGAAGTATTGTCGTAGTTAGAAAACAACATAAATATCTTTTTATAAATATAATGACGAAAGTCTTACCGTTAAACTATTGAGATACCCAGTGGTAAAAATACAATAATGGGCGTGGTTGCATAGTAGCACACGGTATTGATTATTGATGCTTACGTAAGAAGCCACTCAGTTTTCTCAATTATTGCTACAGTAATTGTTGCTTAGTATCTCATGTTATTTGATTCAATTATTGTCACAGTATCATCTGTATAATATTTTATATTATTAAATCAATAATTGAGACAACAAAGTTATTCATATTATTATTTGCAATATTGACAATGTCTAAAAAGTTCTGTCGAGGAGAGGTTTGGTCACCTAATTGCGCGCCAATAGGGAGAAATTCTTATCGGAAAGCCCCCTCTTTCCTGGGAATGATCTGGTTGTTAAATATTGTGAGTTATAATATTAATGATGAATAAATGTTGAAGTATTAAGAATGTGTTTATTGAAGATATGTGCATTACAAAAGTTGGATAATACAAATGATCTGGTTGTTAAATATTGTGAGTTATAATATTAATGATGAATAAATGTTGAAGTATTAAGAATGTGTTTATTGAAGATATGTGCATTACAAATGTTGAAGTATTAAGAATGTGTTTATTGAATAATACAAACTTGGAAAACTTTAGGTGTACTAAAGTGTAATAAAGTAAATTAATCTGGACCGCCGGTGGTGGTTTTAAAAGTAAATCAATCTGGACCGTCGGTTGTAGTTTTAATAGTAATCAATCTGGACCATCCGTTATAGTAAATTAATATGGACCGTTCGTTAATTAGTTACTATTTAGTCATTTCTCCTATAAATAGAAGCTTAATTCTTCTTTCATTCTCACGATTTCACTGAGACTCATAAGAGAAACTATAGAGGGCTAGAAGAAGAGTATTATGCTACTTCACTATTGTAGTATCCAGTCTTCTACTATGGTAAGGGATATTATTTGTTGTATTCGTAAGGAGTATTATTTCTTTCGTATTCATAATGAATACTATTTTTTGTTTTCATCCTTTAATATGTCGGAATAACCTGTCTACGCGGATTACGTACCGTATGACATGTGAAAATCCATTTGCAGTTTCATATGTTATTTCTTTTCATATTCTTAAATCTAAACTTACTATGGGAAGTATTGCTTCTGTAATCCTTGAAATTAGTGGAATATCTTTGAGTTTTGCGCTTCAGCCAGTATCATTTCATTGGAATATTGATATAAACTCTCTTATTATATATCAATATTTTCACCAAGATAGTATTCACGGGTTACTATTCACTCGGTTACTATTCACTAAAATATTATTCACTCGGGTATTCGAGTCACTTTTCATGCTGGGGTACTATTCACGGGTTACTATTTACCCAGTTACTATTCACTAAAATATTATTCACTCGGGTATTCGGGACACTTTTAATGCATGGGTTACTATTCACAAGGTACTATTCCCAAAATACTATTCACAAGATACTATTTACGGGGTACTATTCACCGAAAAAAGTTATTTCTTTACTGTCCAAATTATTTTTGATACATGGATATTATTATTGAATTTTACTCCACAAAGCAGTATCATGTTGACAATTTGGACATTATTGAATTATGAATAAATTAAATTATAAATCTTTAAAATTTATCATGTGCTTTATTTTAATTGAATTCTTATATCATTGTCATCATCCTCATACTTATATTGTGATGAAAGTCATCTTTGGTTTACGTGCATAGATGGACTGTTGATTGGTATGATTATGACCAGGGATCATTCGGTATAATCATGACCCGTAATGTTACAAATGATGTGATAAAAATTCTCATTGGCCTGTAGTGCATTGATGGGCAGTTGTTGGTATGATTATGACCAGGGATTATTCGGTATAATCATGACCATTGATGATTACATGAATATCCTTGGCCCATAGTGCAGGGAAAATTCGATGATGTAGTTTATTTATTAAGCTGAGTCTCAGCGATAAGTTGATGAAAACCTTTCTAAATCATAGAAGATAGTAGATATCATGCTCTACTTGACTCTTCTATTGGATTGCTTATTCCGCTGCAGTTAAACTTGTTGTCTATTATATTCTATCAGTTTAACATTGTTGAAGGCTAACGATAACTTATTCTGCATTATCTTAGTCATAATATTTCTTACTAGGCTAGTTGAGCTCACCCTTTTGCTTTCATTATTCTATTTAGGAAATGAGAACATAGCTGGGACTAGTCGGGGAACGGAATGATGGTCCGAGATGGTTGTTTTAGTAATCCTCACTATTTAGTGTGATAGTAAATGTAATGAGGATTGAATTTGAGTTTGGATATTGTCTATAAGACAATATTCGTGTAAAAACTCTCAGCTCTTGTTGTATAATTAAGTTTGTATTTGTATTCAGTACCATGTATTTGGCGACCCAAGATGAGTGATGTATACCTATTTTGGGGGCGTCACATAAACCACAAACTATTAAGGATATTCTAATTATTTCATGACTTTTCACCATTTAATGATAAGCTGAAGAAATGAATAATAATATCTTACCATAATATGGAGTATGAAAAAAAATGATATCCCTTTACCATAAAAAAAATGATACCCCTTACCTTGACATGTGACTTGATTCTGCTTTCTATGAAATTGATCAACTTAAACAATGTTTACATTCCTTATCTATACTTGGAGTAACCTTACACTCAACAAAAATACTGACAATACTATATGTTAGTTCCCAGTAGGCACACAATATGTGACACCCCCAAATCCTGGTACTTCATTTCCTCGAGATTTGGTGTTCACTTAATCAAAACATTCATTTGTAACTACCCAATTATAATAAAATTGAATAATAAAAACCTGCCCATATAGGATTAAACTTAAATAAAAATCTCCCAAGTTATCTAACCTTAATCATTATTCAAATGCGGAAAACATTACATAACTTCTTTAAAAATAAAATCTAAGATCAACATAATAAAAGTCTAACATCTTAATCAAAGTAAAAATTACAAGTCTTCATCACTTGTACATTTTTCCATTTCCTTTGCTAGACAAAGGTTTACCTACCTTCTCTTCTTTAGCTGCAATGAGTTTATAAATATACAAGAGTGAGCAAAACAATTGCTCACTGGATATAATATGGAATCAACAGGAGTATAACAATAATAACTGTCGAAATAAGCTCATCAAAAGTGAATAGTACTCTATCAATAATAAACAGAAACTGAAATCCCAAAATATGGAAAATATACATCACTGAGGATCGTAAGACCATGAACTACGTCCACAGTTACAAGTAATCTTTCAACTCCAACTTTAACAGTCATAAGACTATAAGGACCTCGTACGTTAGGGGATCAAACCCTTCGTATAAATGTATTATGCATTAAACATTTTAACGCTTATCGTAAGTTAACCCCTAATCATAACAATAGGGTTGTTCATCTCAAGATTTAGAGTACAAGTCCGCACCAAAGGAAGTTTGGTTTGGATAAGCTTTCAAGGTAATTTGGAATTCAACGAACATCAACTAAGGAGTAGTTGAATAAAACCAATAACACTATACTATAGAATAATCGTGATTAAATCAATCATAGTAAACCAAAGTCATGCTTTAGGAATAATCTAATAGCATACAATTTGAATAACTATAGCATACCTTGCTTGAACAATGCTAAGCCAAGGTTAATTAGAATTGAATTCTATGCATGCATAGCAATTTGAACGATAGAAATGTTTGACATTAGTATATATAGTTGTGCATGCTAAACAACAAGTTAAATACAAGAATAACTTGCTCCAGAATAACTTACATCATTATATTGTAATCGAATTGAAAACAATAATTGAATTAGCAAGATAATAAATTAGAAAATTTGCCTTGTTCGTAGATTAAACCGAACAATTCGAATCACAATACCCTATATACATATATCATCATGACATAGTTAGTCACTACCACTTTACAAACTTAACTAACTACATTCATCATGTATATTTGATTATTTAATCACATAATCAAGTTATAACACAAGTTAATCTTTAATAACATAATTATTCATAGTATAGAAATACTAAAATCAATATTTAACAGTCCTACTATCATCACATAATATTTCTTAATATTTTGTGTACAAAAAGTACACTGTTAGACCATTCTGCTGACTCGCGCCGCGGCGCCACAATTTACAATGTGGGTCACGTTGCGGCATGGGGATGGCGCTGCGATGTGGTAAATAAACTACTGGAGTTACCATATGGTAGTATGATGGTGTCGATAGTCTTTACTAACGCATCACTAACGTCTTCTTTGAGCCACATAAATCATAGCTTAATCGACAAACTTGACTTGACAATAATGACAGAAAAAGCCATTTTTGGCCTACAAGCTCGTTTCTAACAGACTAATTCACATGCAATTCATACAAAAACTTCATGTAAACATAATTCAAGAACTCCTAACATGTTTCTACTATGCATGCAACAACATAAACAACGAATTTAAACCCTCCAATTTCACTATTTTTGATAAAAACTCAGTTTTTGATATTTCAATGAAAATCAACACTGTAAATTTTGTTTCTCAACCAAAACAATTAATTCTAGGTATCTTTATCAATAATTATACATACTCCATCAAATTAAATGGCCAATTTATCAACTAAACAAATAATTAACCCTCAATTTCTACTTTAAATTAACCCATACTCATTCACAAAAACTCTCTGTAAAAAGGTTTTCTTCACAAACTACATACATAACAACAATACATTGACTATAACTTATGAAAATTGTTTTAACATCACTAGTATGTCATATATAGCCACATAACAACAAAAATTCATGCTTACACAAGGATTCTACAGAGAATTTGGGAAGAGAAAAACTAAACTTTTAAAACTAAAAAGAATAGAACAATACCTTGAAGATGATGATGATGGCTATTCCTTTTTTATTCTCAAGCTTCTTCTTCTCCAATCTCTAGCCTTTCTTCCTCTCTTCTTTTCTTCTTCTCTTCTTCTTCTTTTCTTCTTCCTCTGAGTTTTTCTTTTCTTTTCTCTAACCTCTCTCCTCTATTCTTACGTCTTAGAAATATAACGTATAAGATATAATATATATTAAATATATAATATAACTCTAACTTAACTGACATCAGTTATTTTTTTATTTGAAATCAAAAGCCATAAGGCTTGTTTGGCTAACCACTAAAAAGATAATCAATTAACCCTTATGCCTTGTTTGGTAAAACACAATTAGATTAAAGACTTTAATAGGCATTAAGCCTTGTTTGGCAAAACTGAATTAACTCCTTTATAGTAAGGTTATTTGTCACACTTTAATTTAATTAAATTAATTCTAAAAATAACTTATTAAATCACTTTAACACATAAATCAATACCACAAAATTATAATTTTCTTTTTAATCATAACTTTCTTTAACCCAATAACACATCCTTTTAATTTACAATTCAATTTAAAATATAATAATTTATTTAATCAAACTTCTAACTTAATAGTTAAATTAATTAGCAAAAATAATTAATTTCCTTAATTATTTATTTAACAAATAGTTAACCAAATTGAATCAAATTTGAACAATTATTTATTTAACAATCAACACATCCATTAAATACTTAAATAATTCAATAAATATTTAATATAACAATTAAAAATTCTGGAATGTTACACAATAGATCTAGAAGGGGGGTTGAATAGATCCTTTTTAATTTCAAATACTTTTCTCGTTTATTTTGTATTGCTAATGACTTAGCATTTGACAAACATAAGAATCTTTTCAAGCATAGCGGAATAAGCAAAAGATCCCCTTCATTGATATAATAATGAACATACATACATTGTTCATAGAGTTAGTTTAGTTGTAAGCAGTTAATACATACATAGCATTTATAGCAGCTAGGTACATAATGTAAATGACTAAATGTAAAAGACACGAGGGATTTTAAGTGGTTCAGAGACTCAAGCTCTTAATCCACACTTCTGCTTTAACTAGCATGATTTCCACTAAGGAAGGGCAGCACCCTGAATCACTAAGATTCCTTCAACGCCAGCAGCCTTGGAACTTCAGTTCACTAAGAACTCTTCAAGCCCAGTAGGCTTGGAACTCCTTTAGTTCCCTAGGAACTCTTCAAGCTCAGCAGGCTTAGAACTTTATTTAGTCCCTCCGGACAAGGACCCCTCAGGCCCTGGCTACTTGTTGTTGGTGGTGTTGTTGTTGTTGGTGCCTTGCTGCTAAGATGTCTTTAAGCTTGAACATCTTCTGTACTTAGCAGTTTGGCGTGGTCGTCTTTGCATTCTACATAGAGTCTAGACCACCTCTTCTCTGGTGCAGCTGATCTTCATCCGATGTCAGCTGTGCATCGTCACCATTTGGGTTTGCTAAGTGTTTGAGCTTTTGGTAGACTTTGTCTGACACTTAGCATTCCCTGGACCCTTCTTGAATGGTTTACAGACATGGTTCTACATCTATTCTATTTTAGCTTTTGGTTCATGGTGATTCGTAGAGTGGCTCTCTGGATCTTCTTTGTGCTCTGTCACTTTTCTGAATGTTATCTCCTTGGCCTTCTCCGCTCTCAGCTTAGATGCCATCTTCAGTGGCATTCTCATCCTTATTGAGTGAAGCTTTAGTCTGTTCAAGTCATTCTTTAAAGCTGATTCACTTCCACCTTTGTAGTCTCACTGTCACTAAGACTTGTTCTGTTTAGCTCTGGTGGAACTTGTAGAGTCAACACTATAACATTCCAATAACTCTACGATCCTTCAACTCAGTAACATCAACAACTCTTGATCTTTGAAGCACTGGCTGATAAATACTCCTTCCCAATCTTCCCGTTGGGATATAGCCATTGAAAGCTATTTAAATTGCTTCGCAGATCTTGAGTTATTTAATGTAGACTGCATATGTGACATGACATCCCCTTTTCATCTTTCTGACACTGCAATCTACTGTTTCACCTACCCCATCAGAGATGTCACTTTGATGTCACGGGCAGATAGTCAACTTTATTTCTCCTTTCTGAATCCTCGATTAGAGCATCAGGAGTTGTCCTTTTGCATCGATGCCCTCAATTAGCAATGTTCGAATAACGATCTTTAGATTAAACCGTTGTCATTGCTTCAATATTCAGATGACCGAACTCTACGATTATGATGCATAAGTTCTTGGACCTGATCGTAGTGTATCTTGTTGAATGTTGCTCATTGACAGGTTTGAGACAACACTACGATCCTAAAGAGTGTTGTGACACCCCCAAATCCCGGTACTTCATTACCTCAAGATTTAGTGTTCACTTAATCAAAACATTCATATCTAACTACCCAATCATAATAAAATTGAATAATAAAACCTGCCCATACAAGATTACATTAATAAAATTATCTCCCAGGTTATCAAACCTTTAATTACAATCATTCAAATGCGGAAATTAAATTATTACATCACATCATTATTAAAAGTCTATCATCATAACGATAAAATAAAATTACAAGTCTTCATTACTTGTACATTTTTCCCTTTGCTTTGCTAGTTGTAGGTTCATTTACCTTCTCAACCATAGCTGCAATAAGTGTATAAATATGCAAGAGTGAGCAAACAAAGCTCACTTGAAATAAGAATAAATAACTTTACAACATTTGCCAAATAATAGGCTTAATAGAACTGAATGATATGTTCTATTAATATTACAACATTTGCCAAATAATAGGCTCAATAGAACTGAATGATATGTTCTATTAACATTCTTAAATATACTACTGAGGGTCTAATGACCCCGAACCATGTCCACAGTTATAAGTAATCTTTCAACTTTAACTTTAACAATCATATGACTATAAGGACTCCACGTACTTAGGGGGATCAATCCTTCATACAATGTATTGTGCACAACCATTTCAACCCCTAATAATAGGGTTGTTCATCTCAGTATTTAGATTACAAGTCCGCACCAAAGTAAATTTGGTTTGGATACATTTCAGGGTAATTTGGAATTCAACGAACATCAACTAAGGATTAGTTGAATAAAAGGTAACAATACTAAGTTATGGAATAATCATAACTGAATAAACATTGCATTATAAGTTAATGCTTTAGGAATAATCTAATAGCATAAGTATTGAATAATTTACATACCTTGCTTTGAACAACACTAAGCTAAGGTTAAAATTTTAGAATTGGTTACTAGCATGCATAACGAATAGCAATTTGAATAATAACAACTATTCAACAACCGTATATTGGATTAAATAAACTTGCATGCTATTTGACAAGTTAAGTACAAGAATAACTTGCATAACATAAAACCAAGGTTTAGAGAACTTGCATCATCATGAATAAACTAGATTCAAGAACTTGTGAAATTACAGTTGGAAGTAAACTTGCATGACAATAATTAAACTAGCTCCACGAAAGTGTAGAGTTAGAAAGCTTGTTCAATTGTAAAAATAGAATTAGAAAACTTGCACAATTGAAAAAGAGAAGTTTAGAAACTTGCTCAATGTAAAAAGATAAGTTTAGAAAACTTGCCTCGAGCGTAAGCTATAATATCAAACTCACGTTCACCTACACATAGGTTTAGAACCACAATACCTATTAAATATGCTAATATACCATAACATGTACATTTCTAACTAAACTTATCATTTTAGCACAAGTCTTATGCTACTATACCAACATCAGAAATTTCAAGTGTGTTAACCCTCACAACACCTGTTTACTATTCATTACGCTTAATAATACACAACATGTCATTTTCATAGTTTACTATTCATTTAAAACTTTGAATTTACTAACCACATAATACAACTATGTTTTAACCTTGTTGTAACGTGTTTGACATGCTAACACATCATTAGTCCATGTATAGTGGTAAAACAGAATCTGCAGAAGAAGATTTCAAAGATCTCAAACCAGGGTATTAATAAAATGCACCATACAAAAGGCTTGAGACGGCTGGCAATTGCTGCTGTTTTTTGCTTTTTGCACCAAGTAGAATTTCGGTGTTCGATTGCACGCAGAGAAGGTTAATGAACAGTAGCCGACTTTATTCCAACAAACACAAATTTTACCCAATATACAGTAATATCAACATGTATAATTGATACAAAACCATTGTAAACATGTTTGTTAACATTTTCAATCAATTAAAACAATTTTTCATCAACTAAAACTAGTTTAATTTCTCAAATTTCATGTTTTCATGAAAAACTCAATTTCCTTGACATCCTTTACCAAATTCATCACCGTAATCTCTATACTTGGCCAAATTACTTCATTCGAATTACATTACGCTCGTTTCTTAATGAACTATCATATACAAGCGTTAATTTACAGTTTAACATACTAATTTGCCACTACAATTGATACTTTTCATGAACCATATGAAAATACATACACTAACATACACTGTCAAAAAATTTCTTCTATTGTAAACTGAAATTAGCATGCAATTGTTGTTTAAACATAATCTCTAAGCATCATAAACATATACAATTGCTATTACTAACTATATAACTCCACAATTCAACAATTGATTTTACAGAACATGAGAAAATTCTTGTCGTGATACTCATAAGCACATATAATATAAAAGTTATAGAACATACCTTCAATTACTAATACAATCGCTACTAATCACTGGAATTGCTGTGAAAATTCACAAGTTTTCCTCTCAATTCTCTCAAGCTCTCTATCACTTCTCTCTGAACTCAGACTAAGCCAATAACCAACTGACCAACTATTATGCGTAATAATACAATAAAAACTGATATAGTCTTAATACTCATAATAGCTATCATCAGTTATCAAAATAACGTATATATTATATTTATTATTTTATTTATTTTATTTAAATTCAAAAATTAGAAATCCAAAAGCCATAAGGCTTGTTTGGAAAAACCATTTAAATTTAAAGAATTAATATACTTGAACCTTGTTTAGATAAAACTAAATTAAAACTACTTTAATTTATTTTAATAACTCCTTATAATATAGTTATTTGTCACACTTTATTTAGTCAAGCTTTCATATTTAATTTAACTAATTCACATAACAACTAATTAAATTAATCATTTAATCACATAACTCAATACAAATAATTAACCATTAAATTGAAATATCAATATAATAATTTCCTTAATTCATCAATTATTTATTTAACAAATAATTACCCAAATAAAAATTAAATCAATTAAACAAATATTTATTCCATGTTAAACACATCCATTAAATATTTATATAATTCAATAAAAATTTAATATTACAATTAAAATTCTGGAATGTTACAAGTGTTCATTGGATCTTCAATGTAGAACACTTCTTCCTTCTTTTGTGCAGTGCTTCATCACTTCTGTCTGCCTTGACTGATCTCAGGAACTAATAGCTTGACTCCTTGTTCTGGTCTCTTCTAAATAGCAAGACAAATATGATTTGTGGCATGCCCAGCTCACTTTCTCCTTTTGATCTCTCGTTCACTTATCATCAATTGACTGACCCATGCTTAATCATTTTAGCCCTCCCAAGATCGTTGTCTTATGTTCTCTTGATAGCAACTGCACTTGCTGACTTTCCTTAGTCAATCACTTTTACTGAAGTCTTCTTTTAATTAACTTGTGGAAGACTTCATCTTGAATGGCTTCATAACTCAATCTGGATGTTGATTGGGTTGGTGCTTAGATCTTCTGTTAGCTTGTAAGTCATTCGTTGAGTGCTATCTGGTTTCCTTCAGGTGGAATGTATCTTTGCAGCTCACACCAGAGGCTTTATACTTTGGATATTCTAGGAGTGCTCATTTGTTGAGAATCATGTTTACTCTACGATTCTGCCTTGGCGTTGTGAGCACCTCTGTTGAGGCCTTAGTTCTGCACTCTACGATTTAGCTTTGGTTTTGCAGACACTATGACTCCGAGATCAGACCTTGATACTCTACAATTTCTGTCTTTAAGCTTGTTGTCTTCGTCTGATTTGGCTCGACTATGATCTTTGCCTCTGATATGATCAGTAGACTCTACGACTCCAAGTTTGGTCTACGATTCTTGACTTGGCTTCGGCAGATGCTTGGTCGGCTCTTAGACAGGCTATTTCTACGATTCTGAACATGACCTCCTCAACACACTATGGCTCTGAGGAAGTTCTTCTCGACACACTACGATCTTTCCTCGTCTCTCATGGCAGTCTATGAACTCCGAGATCTACTATCTTGCAGATCAACTATGATTTTGTCTTGATAGTTCTCGAGTTTTCCTTGACTCTCATGGTAGACTATGATTCTGGTGCAGTGCTCTACGATCAGACAAGCCTATCTATTACATTATAAGATCAACCTAACAAACTTGATCTTTCTATGTTTATAGTCCTTGTACATCATTTCTTTTTAAGGACTTTACAAAGTTGTTTTGCTTATGTAGGATTAACCTAACATATTTGATCAATTCATTCTAAGTCCTTGTACATATGTTCCTATTATCTATCAAAGGACTTTACAGATTTTCTTAATGTAAGAAAACTTGCATATTCATTCATTTATATCATAATCAAATCATATATAAATAGGAATATCATTCAAATACGTATTCCTAACAATCTCCCCCTATTTGATTATGACAAAAATAATTAGTGCATATGCATGAGATGAATGAATCTTATATACAGTGAGCAATTGTATTTCTAAAACAGATAAGCATGAATTTCATTGATGATAATATGAACTTGCATATACTATGAGATTTTACATCCTAGATCCAGAACATACCTAACTAGATAGAGATATATCTTTTTGGCTCCATGTGTGTCTCTGGGATGTTTGTTAATCAGCTACTCAACTACTTATCTTTTTCTTGTTTTCTCTGCTCCCCCTCAGATTCATACTCTATTGTTCCATCTTGTTCTGGGGTTGGTGCTGGTGCAGTTGAAGGGTTTTGGCACATAAAACGCAGCGGAAATAAACCAATTTAAAGGCAATTCTGAAACTCTAAAATAGGATCCATGCGAAAAACATATTAACTCAATGGTTAGAAATTAAACCGATTATGAAAATAGAATTGATACGCTCGAATCTCCAACACAATCCAAACGAATCACGCCTCTACGGTATCCACACGAACGCCTCGCGAATCGTCGTACGATCTGCAGTAAAAGGAACTGCGGTACTAGCCATAAGGATGAGGATTTTTCCTTTTTGAAACTGTTTCTCTCTAGTCTCTCTCTAAGAGCGGCTAGGATTTTGGTTATGATGATTATTCTAATATGGCTGCTACATATCATATATATATAGCGGTTAAAAGGAATTAATCAAAAACCCTAAAATAAAATCCGAATTTATATATATATATATATATATCTTAATTAAGTCTTACTTAATTAATATACCTATATATAAATTATCCTATTAATTTAAATTCGTAATTTTAATACTATTAATCATATTGACATATTTAAATCTTTACAATTTAAATTAATTCCCTTTTAATTACGTTCTATGTTTGTGACCCTATAGGTTATTATTACGTTGGCAATAATTTTAAAATCATATTATAAAATTATAAAAAGTGAGCGGCGTCTAGTAATGCATCACTGTTACCTAAGTAATAATAAGATCAATGATTCGATGCAACCTTTTCGTGACCAATGTCTCAATGTAATTTAATCCTTTTAACCTTAATATCCTAGATTAAACTCGAGTCATGGAATGTGTCATACTCTTCATAATTTAATCTGTGTTTTCTTGATCAATGAGTTGACTATATGAAACAAACCACTATTTGAGCATGGCCATGCATTTCATAGTCCTACTCAATCAAGAGGCCTATGGATATCACCCCTAATACATAGGAGGGTTAAATTCCATCTAGATCACTCATATTCTTCACACGATTCATGATGTACCCAATAATCACCTTTATAGTCCACCCTATTAAAGGTGAGCTTTGATGATATCAAAGTACATAAATTCTTGTGTAGTAATATAGTGATTTCAGGTCGGAGGATCATTACATCATTGTCACTATGAGAATCGCTAATGACACTTCGCATAATGCTCTACATAGAATTCTCATGGTGGGTATGTCCAGTACATCATTCTCCAACACGTACCTATGCATTGAATTAATATCTCATATATTTATGACCAAAGAGATTCGGTCATTAGTCAATCCATATACTAGTCTCAATGCATCATTGTTGTCCCATCAACAGTTATACTCGACTAGGGACATTTAAGAACAATGATACTAATTGTAATTATATAATCTCATGTTCAAGTCACATACTTGGAACTATATAATTTGTATCACTATTCTAAGGAATTTTATTATGTTAACATTTATATGACGCAGTAAATAAAACCATAATAAAATATTCATTTATTCAATCAAATATAATATCAAAATGTTAAGCAATTATATCAAATAATTGGCCTCTAGGGCATAAACTCTGGCAGTCTCCCACTTGCATTAGAGCCAATCATTCATGTATCTAATACCCATGGAACTAGTGTGAACTTCGTGCTTCTGCTGCGATAAAGCCTTGGTCAGTGGATCTGCAATATATCATCTGTTGGCACTCTTCCTATATGTACATCTCCTCTGTCAATGATTTCACGGATGAGATGGTATCGCCTAAGTATATGCTTGGATCGTTGGTGAGATATGGGTTCCTTAGCCTGTGCAATGGCTCCATTATTATCACAGTATAGAGCAACTGAATCAATAATGGTTGGAACAACACCAAGTTTAGTGATGAACTTTTAATCCATCTGACCTCCTTGGCCGCATTTAGAAGCGACAATATACTCAAAGATCTATTGTAGAATCGGCTACTGTCTCTTACTTTGAACTCTTCCAGCTAACAGCACCACCATTAAGGAAAAATACAAAACTTGACTGAGACTTATAGTCATCATTGTCAGTTTGGAAACTAGCATCTATGTAACCCTTTACTGCCAGTTCGTCTTCACCTCCATATACCAAGAATGAATCCTTAGTCCTTTTTAGGTACTTGAGGATATTCTTGACTGCTATCCAGTGACCTTCACCTGGATTCGACTGGTATCTGCTCGTCATGCTCAAAGCATACGAGACATCTGGACTAGTACATATCATTGTATACATGATAGATCCAATTGCCGAAGCATAAGGGATCTTTCTCATATGCTCCTCATCATCTTGTGATTTAGGACATTGGGCCTTAGAGATCTTTACATTATGAGTCATGGGTAAGTGTCCTTTTTTTACCTCTTGCATACTGAACCATTTCAGCACTTTATCATTATATGTACTCTGACTTAGGTCGAGCATTTTTCTTGATCTATCTCAAGATAGATCTTGATACCTAAAATGTAGGCTGCATTGCCTAAATCTTTCATGGAGAAACATTTTCCTAACCATGATTTTACAGCCTGTAATGAAAGAATGTCATTCCCAATAATTAATATGTCGTCAACATATAATACTAGGAATACAATGTGACTCCCACTAACCTTCTTATCTACACAAGGTTCATCTTCATTTTTAATAAAGCCAAACTTTTTAACTGCTTCATCAAATCGAAAATTCCAACTCCGAGATGCTTGCTTCAATCCATAAATGGATCGTTGTAGCTTACATACCTTTCCAACATCCTTTGGATTGACAAAACCCTCAGGTTGTGTCATGTACACTTCCTCAAGGAGATTTCCGTTAAGGAAAGCCGTTTTGACATCCATCTACCAGATTTTGTAATAATAAAAAGCTGCAATAGCAAGTAAGATCCTGATGGATTTAACCATTGCCACTGGAGAGAAGGTTTCATCATAGTCAACACCTTGAATTTGTCTGAAACCTTTTGCTACCAGTCGGTATTTCTAGGTTTGTACATTACCATCCATGTCAGTTTTCTTCTTGAAAACCCACTTGCACCCGATTAGTTTTACCCCTTCGGGTGGATCAACCAAAGTCTATACTTGGTTAGTATACATGGATTCCATTTTAGATCTCAAGGCTTCAAGCCATCTCTCAGAATCTGGTCCATTCATAGCTTCTTGGTAGGAAGCAGGCTCATCCTGATCTATGAGCATCACATCGCCATTTTGAGTCACAAGATATCCATAATATCTCTCGGGCACTTGGCGTGTCCTACCAGATCTACGAATTCCTTGTGTAATTTGAGCAAGTTCACTTTCCACAATATCTTGTGGTTCCTGCTCACGTTCCAACTCAGGTTCAATGATATTTTGTGGTTCTCAAATTTCTTCGAGTTCTACTTTCCTCCCATTGTTTTCTTTAGAGTCAAATTCTCTTTCTAGAAAAATACCAGTTCGAGCAATAAACACTTTATTCTCAGAAGGTTTGTAAAAATAATACCCTTTTGTTTCTTTTGGGTATCCCACAAAATTACATTTTTTAGATTTGGGTCCGAGCTTGTCAGAATCCAGACATTTTACAAACGCCTCGCAACCCTAAATCTTCATGAACAACATACTAAGACGTTTCCCAGTCCACATTGTTAGTTCCCAGTAGGCACAATAGATCTAGAAGGGGGGGGGGGGGGGTTGAATAGATCCTTTTAAATTTCAAATACTTTTCACTTTTATTTTGTATTGCTATTACGTTAGAATATGACAAACATAAGAATCTTTTCAAGCACATCAGAATAAGTAAAAGATCCCCTTCATTGATATATTCATACTCATACATACATTGTTCGTAAAGTTAGTTTTGTTGTAAGCAGTTAAAACATACATAGCAGTTATAGTAGTTAATAGACATAATGTAAATGACATAAGGTAAAAGACACAAGGGGTTTTAAGTGGTTCAGAGACTCAAGCTCCTAATCCACTCTTCTGCTTTCAACTAGCAGGATTACCACTAAGGAAGGGCAACACCATGAATCACTAAGATTCCTTCAAGGCCAGCAGCCTTGGGACTTCAGTTCACTAAGAACTCTTCAAGGCCACTAGCCTTGGAACTCCTCTAGTTCCCTAAGAACTCTTCAAGCCCATCAGGCTTAGAACTTCATTTAGTCCCTCCGGACAAGGACCCCTCAAGCCCCGGCTTCTTGTTGAGTTGTTTGTTTGTTTGTTGGAGTTGGTGCTAAGCTGCTAAGATGTCTTCATGCTCTGAACATCTTCTGTACTTATTAGCTTTGCGTGATCACCCTTGAAGTGCAGTTGAGTGTTGCATGATGCTCAGCTTCTTCAGTTACTCAACCTCTTCGGATGATCCCTTGATGACTACCTTGAAGATCATTCCTCTTGATACATGATGGCTACACATGATGGGTTTCTAAGACGACTTTAAGCTCTTCTGCTAGGTACTTAGAAACTTTCTCATGCTTGCCACCATGATGACGTTTGTGATCTCCCTTCTTGATACTTGATGTCTTCTCATGATGGACTTACTAAGATGACTGTGAGCTCTTCTCTATGGTACTTAGAGTCTTCCCATGATGGACACCAAGATGACATGATGCTCTTCTTTCTCTCGGCAGTTCAGAACACTCTTCAAGTAGTAGAACTCTCACTTCTACATTGTAGAACTCTCACTTTTACTTCTTTCTTTGTCTGACTCTAAGTGTTCTTGGTGGATCGTAGAGTGAGCCTTCGGACTCACTATCTTACATGGTTTAGAACAGTCCACCGTTACTTCAAACTCGGCAACTCCAGCTTTTTTTTGATCTTTGAAGCTATAGCAGATTTATACTCCTTCCCAATCCTTCCGTTGGAAAGTAGCCGTTGAAAGCTATTCAAATGTCTTCACAGATCTCGAGTTGACAGAGGTAGACTGCTGATATGACAAGTCATACTTTCTCTGACATTGCAGTCTACTATTTCACCTACCCATCAGAGATGTCACTTTAATGTCTTGGGCAGGTTGAAGACTTTATTTCCTCCTTCTGATTTCTCGATCAGAGGTTGTCCTTTTGCATCGATGCTCTCAATAAGCTCTTGTCGGAATATTACCCTTCAGATTGAACCGTTGCCAATGCTTCAGTCTTCAGCTATTCAAACTCTACTATTCTAATGCATGTCTTCAAGGACCTGATCGTAGTGTCATGTTGACTGGTAGAGATAATACTACGATCATGGAGAGTGTTGATTGAATCTTTAATATAGAACACCTGTGACGCCCCCAAATCCAGGTTCCTTCAAACCTCGGATCCGGTCCGCCATGATACTACTATCGTCAAACTATTTATATTCTTATTCATAACTTAATGAATAAAACTTTACTTATTACAATTTAGAGTATAAATTCATTCCATTTCCAGGATCTGCACAATGACCCCAAACTTTTATAAGTGTCTAATCATGGTCATTTACTATTCCTGTATTACATCACCTTTGATATTATAAAAATGCGAATAATTTAAACTTTCTCAATCTCTTGAATAAAATCTTTTATTAATTCATAACTTTGAACCAATTACAATTCTTGAATCATCTATATAATATGGTTCAGTCTATTGGAATTACTGTATAAGATTTCACATCTTGATTCGATATCCTCTATGTATTAACTAATACATCTTTACAATACAACAAGTATTAAACATCGTAAGTATATATCAAGTACACTCCTAGAACCTAAACATGGTTCAAGTAATAATCTAAATAGTATCCTTCGTCGTGAAACTATCTACTTTGTAACCAAGAAGCACGAAATCTTTCTCATGAGTCTTTAACTCCGCAAAAGTGGTTATTTGTAAGGGTGAGCTCGATTGACCAATAGATTCTAACAGTTTGCATGCAGCACATAGCATATAATAGCATATTCAGTTCATGCATTCATAATCAATTAATATTAACTACGCACGTTACTTCACACATAACATGCATAGAAATTTACTTCACAAGCATATCATCAAAGATCAACTTTCAACTTTCATACATATCTCATATGCATTTTATATATATACATCAACATTATCATAGCAAAATATAGCTCAACTAACAGTTATCGAATTCATATATCAAATAAGAACTGAAAGACTTGCCTGATTCGTAGTTTATGAACTACGACTTAACTGCTTAACGTTTAACTGCACTTCTTGTATTCCTACACAGTTATATAATCATGGATTCATATCCATTAGTCACATATTTCATACATTCTTAAAATAATAATGTTACATTGTTCTCTAACTAAGTTCGTAACACCTACATTTCTCTTTCTCATCATACTCTTAGAATAGCTAGGTATGTATATGTATACCTAACCATCCGTACTTGACATCAACATTTATATACATTTATCACGCACTTGACTCGGTATATGTTTGGCACATATTTAAATTTTATAGATACGTGATCTATGTCGTTCATATTCAAACTACTTAGTTTCATAATGATTTATTTCAATCAATAAAGCTTAACAACTTTCTTTAACAAGATTCGATGATATAAGATTTTAAACCATATATTGGTACTAATAAGTCTCTAATAGCATGCTTCACATGTACATAACATAGTTTATTTGAAAACGTATTTTAAACCACACTTAAAACGTCCAATTCATGCTTAGCTAAAAGATGAACATATTCGTCATGTCTAGAGGCATAAGGCGTTCAAGTTCACTTTTAAAAGTTATTCTAGGCCAAGGTGAAGCAACTAGGTGAACCTTTTAATCTCATTTCATAGCTAACTAATCCATGAATATATGTTATCATGTTTAGAACTTTAAGTACACAAATTACTTTAAGTTCGTTCTTAAAGTTTCAAGTTTTCTTTAGAAATCATTTTCAACTAAGCTATTGTAAGTTGATAATAAGTAAAGTAACTTTTAATCACTTCTCATTCTTAATTATACTCATATATCAACAAGATGTATGTGTTAAAATATCATAACTTCAAAGACTCAAGGTTCGTCAATATTCGTTTCTCAAAACTCCAAGTTTCTTTTCAAAACACATACTAGGCTATGCTAAAGCATTCTATAATGAGTAAGGTAATCTTATATGTCATGTCTATTATCATGAATGTTTATGTTACATCACCTATAATAAAATATTCCATCGTCGGGAGCACTATATTTGCGTATGTGCTCGCTCGACGCCCTCCGATGGCCTTTAATTACGTAATAGTCACAAAGATGACTATTTTTACCCTTCCTAATGACCTCAAACTGAAAATTTAAAGCACAAAAGTTGTAGGTCTATTCGTTCTCGTTCCGGATCATCTTGAATCTCCTCAATCGGAGTTCGTATGAAAAAGTTATGGTCGTTTTACCAAAACATGTTCTGTCAGATTTTTCTCAACATCTGTAACTGACCATCCCTTGCCGGGACGGGGGTCTTGCCTTAAAAATAGCCCGCCGGGGCGGGCATAGCTACTGTAAGTGTGAAATTTCATGCCCTGTTACGAGCTAACAAGCCAAACTTCCCTTCTAACCTTCATAATTTGAGTTATACATGTCCAAATTAGTTCGTTTTCAATTCTATGGATTCATAATTCATAGAACTACAACATACTAGATACCCATCAACTAACATAAATATTAATTAACCCAAATATGAATCTATAACTCATGTTCATACTAATTGTTCATGTTTTGACAAATTAGCGAATTCGTTCACTACGAATTCGTTTCTAAACCAAATTGGTTCGTTTAACTTCCGTTGATTTCGTATTTGATTATATTAACAATATCTAACAACAATTCATGGATTATAACAACCCTTAGCCATCAATTTTGTGACTCAAAAGCTAATTTTTCAGGATATTTCTAAGGAATTGCAAACTTAGGAAATCAAGAACATTTAAGTTAATGTTATTACCTCTTGAATGCTTTAATATGCTAAGCATAGCCTTCCTAACTTCTGATTGCTCTCCAATTTTATTAACTCTTCATAGCCACTTCTCACACATCTCAACAAAAGAGAAATAAGATGAAGGAGTCTCTATTTATAGAGTAAGGATTATCCAAATCATAGCTTTGCACATTGAACTAATCCAAGGGGAAGAAGAAGAAGCCATTGGATGTTGGAGAGTTGGTTACCAACTCCACTTCCCCCATCCTTCTAGCCATTATTAGACTACAATGTAATGAAGAAGAAATGAGATAGGCCATAGCCTTTTTGCCAAACACGTGAATGAGAAATAGGGAGCAATTGGGACACTAGTTTTGGGACAAGCCAATTATCTAAGCATTGCAAAACTACTACTAGCATACTTAGGTTTATTTGATATTTTCCCCAAATGTGCATACATATACACCCACTCACATAGAATTATATAATCCATGTACATTGGTTTATTCCAATTAATATTTTAATTGGGCTAATTATAAAATACTTGGATATTCTCAATCCATCATTTTCCATAAAAGTTTTCATCTCAAATACACTTAATTATTATAATGATAAATAATATCAATTATTTATTAACTCCTCATTTATTTTCTCTTAATACTCCCATTAAATCTCCCTTTAATTTAACTTCACTAGTTATGCCACACAAGACATAATTATATGAACTTAGTAATTAATAGTCCACAAGCTTATAATAATATAATCTCACAAAATAATATTATTCTCAATATTACATCTTATAACATGGTCATGGAAGTGATCTATTGCACCATGTTACATTTTATTATCTCACTTGTACATAATGCTAACATACAAGCCTTTATACCTATATATTCAAATACTACCTATATTATATAGTTACCATTGAAGTGTCACACTTTAATTCATATCATATAGATGTAGCTACTATATAATATAAAATCATTGCACATACAAATTCATTCCATCAATTATTCATTCATTAAATTATTTAATGAATGCTTATTACATCACTTTGACACACTAAGCATATCACACAAGCTTACATTAAGCTTATTACTTATTCTCATTACTTATTCATTTCCCACCACATTACTATAATCAAAATTATGTACTTCTCCATAACATAAGATGTTTTTATCATGTTTTCTCTAAATATAAAAACTAATCATAATAAACACGATTTACTCATTTTCGCAAGATATTATTCTTAATATAATAGCTTTTGTATTATTAAAATATTTACATGCATCTATACACGTATTATTACACTATATATAGAAAATAAGTTTATTTCATATTATGATAAATTATTTCCATCAACTTATATAGCAAATAAGTTTTAATATATTTACCACATTACTTAATCACACACATTTCCTCGTACAAAGCTATATAAGGTAATATCAAAATAATATTCCCCATTTTATTAAAATAATCAAATGCTAGAATTTATTTTAATATCCTTTAGTAGAAATATACTATAATTATTTCTCTTCCACCAAATCACATAATTCAAGGTATATATATATAACACAAATACATTCCTTTAATCTTCCCTTCTCGCCGTGTATCAAATTACTCAATAATTCTCTAACCACTTTAATGGTATATCAATTTTCTTCTCTCGTCAACAACGTATATATATACAAGTCTAAACCTAGCATTCATCGAGTCTTTAATAGTATTCAATATAGTACACTGAGTGGTTTCCAACAAACAACCAACAAATTAGTTTTCGTCTCGTCTACACTGTTTTCACAGTGAGTTAGATCAGTCACTAATTCGTATATACCTCCACTCTCGGAAGGAATCGTTTAGCCCAGCTCCTATACATCCACCATTAAAGAGTAAGGTTGCACTGCCTTAGACTTGATACTTACTCGTACCAATACTCAAGAAATTGGTGATTATCACAGATATTTTAATGTCACCAACTTATTATTATAAAATAATTTCAAATAAATTATTTAATATCAATAGATAATTTTTATCCATCTTCTTACTAATTTATCTTTACAATTCATAATAAATATATAATAATGATAAATTTATTAAACACATAAATCACTTATTGCATAGCTCATATTACCCTATGTAACACAATACCACATACCTCATATCACATAAGTATATATATATTCTTATTCGAACCCATCTCATACTTTAAGAATTTTATTTACTAAATTCTTATTTTAATATTTTCTAAAAATTCGGGTTCTTACAATACATTTTCCTTCTCTTGTGCAGTACTTCAACACTTCTGTTTGCCTCAACAGTTCTCAGATACTGATGACTTGACTTTTTTGTTCTGGCCCCTTCTGAATAGCAAGACACTTCAGATTTGTGGCGTGTCCAACTCGCTTTCTCCTTGTGATCTCTCGTTCACTTATCATCAATAGACTAACCCAATGCTTAATCATTTTAGCCTTGTTCTTCAGAAGCTGTCCAGTATCTCTGTATGCACTTCATCAGTTCTTTCTTTGTTTGGCAAACACTACGATCCTGGTAGCTTCCAAGATCGTTGTCCTCTGTCTACTTGATGACTCATCGTGACTTCTTCGACTTTCTTGATCGACCATCGATGTCTTCTTCTAATCAACTTGTGGAAGACTTTATCTTGAATGGCTTCTTCAACTCAATCTTGTTGCTGATTGGGTTGATGATTAGATCTTATGTTAGCATACATGCCATTCGTTGAGTGCTCTCTGGTTCCCTTCAGGTGGGATGTATCTTTGCAGTGCCAACCAGAGGCTTTGTTCCATTGGATATCCCGGGAGTGCTCATTTGTTGAGAATCGTATTTTCTCTATGATTCTGCCTTGGCATTGTGAAACTATCGGTTGAGGTCGTGAGTTCGCACTCTACGATTGACTTGGTACCGCAAGAACACTACGACTTCTAGATCAGATCTTGACACTTTACGATTTCTGCCTTGTGCTTGTTGTCTTCATCTGATCTTGCTCAACTACAATCTCTGCATGTAATCAATAGACTCTACGACTCAGAGTGTAGTCTATGATCCTTGACTTGGCTTCAGCATTAGTAGACTCTACGACTCCGAGTGTATTCTACGTTTTTGACTTGGCTTCGGCAGATGTTCGGTCGACTCGTAGGCAGACTGTCTCAACGATTCTGAACATGACTTCCTCAGCAGACTTTGATCCTGAGGAAGTTCTACTCGACACATTACGATCCTTCATCGTTTCTCCTGGCATCTACGAACTCCGAGATCTACTATCTTGCAGACTACGATTCTGCCTCGATAGCTCTCGAGTTTTTCTTGACTCTCTGGCGGAGACTCGATTTGCAGTGCGATTGCTCGGCGATCGATCGACAAGCCTATTTGTTACATCATAAGATCAACCTAACATGCTTAATCTTTCTACTTTTATAGTCCTTGTACATCATTTCTTTTTAAGGACTTTACAAAGATGTTTTGCTTATGTAGGATCAACCTAACATACTTGATCAATTCATTCTAAGTCCTTGTACACATGTTTCTATTATCTATCAAAGGATTTTACAACTTTTCTTAATGTAAGCATACTTTCATATTCATTCATATATATATCATAATCAAATCATATATTAGGAATAACATTCACATGCTTATTCCTGACATTCTCCCCCTATTTGATTATGACAAAAATAATAAGTGCATATGCGTGTTATAAATGAATCTTATATACAGTGAGCAGCTGTATTTCTAAAACAGATAATTATGAATGTCATTTATAATGATGTGGAATTTGATACACTGACATTTTACATCCAGGATCCAGAACATACCTAACTGGTTAGAGATGTACCTCTTTGGCTCCATGTATGTTTCCAGGATGTCTGTTGATCAGTTATTCATCTGTTTGTTCTTCTTGCTCTTGCTCCCCCTTGGATGATGATCTTCTGTCTTTGCTTTGCTCCCTTTCAGCTCCTTTCTGAACATGCTCCCTGTTAGACTCTGCGATCATGTTATCATCATCTTCTGGCTCCCCCTCAGATGATGATTCTTTTTCTGCAGCTGCTGTCTTCTTCTTTGACTTCTTCTCTCCTTTCCTTCTGCTCTTCTTTGAGTACCTCTTGCTCTTCCTCTTTCTATGCCTCTTTTTCTCCCCCTTTTTGTCATTAATCATTTGGGAGAGCTGCTCCATGTTGGACATAAGCTGCTCCATCAGGTAGGAGGAATTAACAACTTCAAACTTGAGTTCCTGTTGGCCTAGCTCAAGTTGCACTGAGAAAGACTGCTTCATGTCATCAATCTTGTCAGAGAGAGCTTGAATCTGCTCTTCATTAGTCTTCTGTGCTCGTAGAGCATCTGCCTTCTGATCATTCATGACTTTCAGATAGATGTCAACCATCTCTTTGAGTTTGAGAGATACATCAAGCATAGTAGCTTGAAGCTTGTTCTGGAGTAAAATATCTCTTGATGTTGTCAGCTTCTGTGACTCTTCAGTGAATAGAGATATTTTCTCACTCAGTTCATCAGAGTTTTTCATCAGCCCCTTCTCCACAGATATTTGATTATCTGGTTGAGCAGCCTCTTGTCGAGCATTAGATTGAACTCTACGATCTGCATTCTTGGATAGATTTTCAAAGGTGTTGAGAATCTGAAGAATCGTTGAGTTCCAATCGTTGGTTGAGGATTAAGGAATGTCTGTTAGTAGTGCTTGAGCAGATGGAGACTTCTAGTTTTGAACTTGAACACCATCACTAGTAGAGTGAACAGACTCTACGATCATCTCCTTGATCATGATCCTTCTTCCTTCAGAGTCCACTCTACGATCGTAGGGGATATAGTGATTCCCAGCATGACGATAAACTTTGAAGTGGGGCTGGTTTGTGATCATCTTTTTAGCAAAACTCTTTATCCTTGGGAAGTTTTATGCCACCGGCTCCATGCTTGGAAAGTGAGAGTAGTACCAGCTGAAGTAGCTTCCATCTCTTTCAATATGGGCCTTTAGCCATGGCATCCATTGGAAGAACCATCCCATCAGCAAATCATCAGGATTATAGAGAATGGTTGTGCAATCTAGCTCCATGTTATTCCAGTTTTTAGCTATATCAAAGGTAATCATTCTTACCACCTTAAGCTGCTCATCTCTATGATTCACCCATCTTTTTGGAGGTGTTTCTAGTGGTTCATACGAGACTTCTACCACTATTCTCCTGGTGAATTTTGCTGGAGAGAGGACATGATAGAGTTCTGGCTCCTCTGATTCCTGATTTTCAGAATTGGAATCATTCTCCATTTCTTCTTTTTCCGAGCCTGAACCATCTTGATCATATCCAACAGTGAATCCTTCTTGATGTATTTCATTTTCAGAACCTTCTTCAGCAAGATCTTCCTCTGATTCATCTTCTTCACCACTAGTTCCATTTTCAGCACTTTCATCATTTGATACAAACTCATCATCACTCAGTTCAATGACAGCATTGGAGTGATCACTTTTCTTCTTGGAAGCAAATTGAACAAGTAGTCTATATCTCTTCCTTCTCCTTGAGGTTCAGCTATGGGAGAGTCAGACTCTTCTTCCTCTTCAGACTCTGACTCCTCTGGTTCAACAAACAAACTTCCTTGGAGTTCAGCACTGGCAGGGGCATGTTCTTCTTCTCTAGACACAACATCATTTGACCGATCATCTGGGCTTGTTGGAATATTTTCATTTGGGGATGCACCTGAGTCTGCTTGTAGCTTTTCTTCATCATCATCAGAGTGAATGCTCTGAAAGGTAGCTACAGGAGTTAAGCATTCTTCTTTATCAGCAGAAGCTGCATTTTCATTCATTAATCTAGCTTCACCTTCATTGCTGGATTTGGTCAGTGAAGATTCAATCTTGAGATCGTCAGTTCCCTTTGTTTCTTTTGACTATGTGTTCTCCTCATCATCAGATGTGTTATCTTTAGAAACTGAGGCTGGTTTGTTTACCACCTTAGCTTTCTTTTGTGATGGCCCTTGAAGAAGTCTGTTGCTTATCCTTTTGGTGGTTTCTGCAGACATGACCTTTTCGTCTTCATCCTTGTCTTTGGTGGATAGACTTCTTGATGGGGCTTTGGTTTTCTTCACACCCCTGGATTTCTTTCTGGCTGGTGTGATTTCTGCTGGTACAAAGTCATCAGACTCAGAGCTTTCTACCTCTTCTGCCTTCCTCTTCTTTGTAGAGGTCTTGCTACTATTTCCAGTTCTTAGCCTTCCGTTCTCCTTGGGGTTCTTCATCTAGTTCACAAACAGTTGTGGAGACATTACTTTGTGAACATTCAGAGGTTCTCCCTCATCATCCTTGATTCTTCCTCCTAGCTTCTTCTTCATTACAATGCTCAGTAGCCTTCCATGAAAAACCTTAGTCATGGGTTTATCTGTAGATTTCTTCATCTCAACCTTTTCCAGCCATTTGGAAATTTGATCTAGCAAGATAACTCCAAAGTTGGTTTGTCTTCTTTGAACAATTATAGACATAATCTTTAGTTGTTGATCAAGCACCGTGTCGTGTGCAGTGTCCTTGCATAGTATGCATTTCCCTACTATTTCAGCAAGGAATTCGTACTCTTCTGGAAACTCCTTCTTCTTTATGTCTTTTAGACTAGGGTTTCTTTGGTACCCCATGATCTCCTTTGCTTGTTCTGTATCGACATCATCAAAGCTCTTCAATCCTTGGTTAGGAAAACCTAAGCATTGATTGAGGTCAAAAGATTTCAGTTTTAGAGACTGAACTTTAACCTTGGTAGAAAGGGTTCCAGAGTTTATGGAGGCATTTGAGTAGAACTCTTTAACCAGGTCAACATATACTCGAGTGCTAGCCTCAAGCCATTCTGAGAATCCAGCTTTTTTTACAAGTTTGAGAATGTCTCTGAACTTCTTTTTGAATTTCTCAAATGACTTGGTTCCGAGTTGAATGTCAGTGATTACTCGCTAGTTTTCTATTTGAGTAGTTCGAAGAATGAGGGTATTTGATTCAGAGAGGTTTATGAGAGATGGCTAATTTTGATTTGGTAAGGCTCTGGAGTGTTATCCTATTTTGGCTCTTGAGAGGATTTTAGTGTTTGAAAATGGGAGGGAGAAAGGTTCGATAGCTTCTGATAACTATTTGCAGATTTGAATTTGTCTTTATGGCAGTTCCTTCTAACTCTGCATAACCAGTGATGTGTCAACCGGCCATTGGTTGCACGATGCCCATTAATGAGCTGTAACTCCCTATATCTTTTCAGTTAGATATTTCCTTTTAGAAGAGTAGACGTTTAATCGACGTGGCTTTGATCGTTGACCTTTTGATTCGTAGAGTAGCATGGTAAGGCAACTATAGACTCTATGTTTTCCTTTGTTGACTCAACGATCAACTTTTGAGAGATGCTGCAGTGGATGGCTTTGACTTTTATCCTTATTTTGATGCAGCATAGCTTGATCACTGATATATTCGAGCTTATCTCCTCATTTTGAATGGTTGAGCAATTATCCCATTTTCCAAGCTCCTTGTGAACTGGAGTACCCTTTGGTAGGACTACGATCGTCAAGTTGACTTCTACGTTCGCTGAGGTTGGACTGTGATCGTAGAGTTCTCTTCAACCTCGACTCTACGATCGTTGACTGACTTGGTCCTTGAGATGAACTTTACTAAGTATTCCTTTTGGGTTAAGGTAGCTCAGGAAAGGCGAACCTCTTAGAGTGGGCTAAGGGTCAGGTTTGTCCCTGAGGCGCTTTCTAGATGAAATACTTTAAAAGTGATTTGCAATGATATCTTATTTGACCTTTTCTGGTGGGGAGGTCCTCTATCAATTTTGGACAATTGCATTTGCTGTAATCGTGGTGTCCTCCTGCTTCTACACTGCGATCAGATGTTTGATAATAGGCACTCCACGATTTTGAGTTGGGTGGTTGATAGGTTATCAGTAGTACGTTTTGAGACGTTCCTATTGACTATGGATCTTCATTTGGTTCATCAGTCACAAAGTTTTGGGACTCTGTAACTAGTACATTACTTCATAGTATAACTCAGTGATGTTGTTTCTCAACAGATCACTGCTCCCCATGGTTGATGTTGTCTTTCCAGATAGATGTGATTCCCTTTACTTTAGGTTCATTTGAAGGCAACTTCGCATATCTCCTTCTGACTGGAATCACAATTATCACTTAGATCTCCTTGTATTGTAGGCATGGATATTTTCAAGACTGATCACTCTACGATCTTTTGACAGCACTACGAACGTAGTCTTCTTTGACAGTCTTGTGTTTGTGAAGTTTTGCTTCCGTAATGAATTCCTCTTAACTGATGCTCGATGATCCTCTGTTGTGAGCTCCCTTGAGGATTCTTCTTTTATAGTATGCCTTGCTTGATTTGAGCATATAGGACCCTTTTCATCTTTGGTTGCATGCCCTGCTTCCATATACAGATTTGTAGCCATGTGAGCTTTACTTAGGTTAGCGCAGCGGGTCTTCAAGGACAGGCTTGGATATATAGGAATTTTATCAGAATCATTCCTGAATAGTCCTTAGCCTTCTGCTGGTTGAGTCTTCTTGACTGAAGTCTTGTGCTTCAGCATTCCTTAGTGTGGTCGACGATGCACCAAGTACTGCGCAGTTAAACACATTTCTATTTTTGGTACCCACAATTAAATGGGTCATGCTAGGTTAGTTTTCTAAATCCATATTCCTCATATTTGGATAATCATCACATTTGTCACCAACAATCATATTCATGCATGCAACTTGTTTTAGATAGTATATTTTGAGATGCATGAAGGTGAGTGTGTGTAAGATTCATCATTTTAATAACACATTCTTTCTCTTTGATGGTTTCATCATTTGCAGGGCTATGTTCACAAGGTTTAAGTGTTCACGGAGTGAAAATCAACTCTACGATTTAAGAGTATCTAGTTGATTCATGGAGGTGATCAGTTTCTACACATCAACAAGATACTCTTGTAGAACTGATCATACTCGGTGTGTTATCAAACACTTAGAACAAGGATTTGTACATACACACTAACCCACCAACAAAGACTACTTCGCATAGAATTATTTTGACCTGTGATGCTCTTATGACCCATTTCAGATTTCCTTCAAGATGTCATCTTTAACCTAAAACTTGGATGGAGAGAAAGTTTATAGACATTTGAGTTTCCATCCTCAGAGTACTTTCTCTCTTTACCTTTTTAGGTAGATTATGATTTCTTGACAGAAATCTGTTATGGTTTATAAGAGGGTGCTTTTATGATGAACACATGTAATAGTGAGGAACCGTACCTTTTTACTGTCAGTTCCTCAATAGTCATTTACCTTTAACATACTGAGTTTAGGCATTGATGTGCATAGTTTCACATTTACTCCTGACAACTTATTGCTCTTGTTGGCCTTTAATCAATCAGTCGTAGTCTTGAAGATACATCCTGAGAATCTCAGCATCTTCAGTTCTTTGACATCCTTCAGTTTACCAAGTTTTCAAGCAACTGCTGATTGCCCAGACATATGTCTGAGAAGAATTTCTTTCTTCTCTGGATAAGCATTTCTTAGCATGCATGGCCTTTTCATCTTTCAGGCTGGTGGATGTTTGACTCTGTGTTGTTGATGTCTCTTGGGCTATCTCGTCTGGTCTTCAGACTACAAGATTGACTGCAGGATAGGATTGGTCTTGTTGATATAATATTTGAGAATATGGACCAATCTGAGCAGCTTCAGGTGTATATACACATTTACCTATACACAATATTTCCAACGTGTGAACTCATCTGCATATAACAAGTTACTTACTACTAAACTAAGTTTAGAACAATGTTTGTGCCTGAGATCAGACTCAAAGCGATTAGCTTTTGAATATAGCATGAGAACCTGCTCTGATACCAATTGTTAGTTCCCAGTAGGCACAATAGATCTAGAAGGGTGGGGGTTGAATAGAGCCTTTTTAATTTCAAATACTTTTCTCTTTTATTTTGTATTGCTATTATGTTAGCATATGACAAACATAAGAATCTTTTCAAGCACAGCGGAATAAGTAAAAGATCCCCTTCATTGATATATTCATACTCATACATACATTGTTCGTAGAGTTAGTTTGGTTGTAAGCAGTTAAAACATACATAGTAGTTATAGTAGTTAATAGACATAATGTAAATGACATAAGGTAAAAGAAACAAGGGGTTTTAAGTGGTTCAGAGACTCAAGCTCCTAATCCACTCATCTGCTTTCAACTAGCATGATTTCCACTAAGGGAGGGCAGCACCATAAATCACTAAGATTCCTTCAAGGCCAACAACCTTGGGACTTCAGTTCACTAAGAACTCTTCAAGACCAGTAGCCTTGGAACTCCTCTAGTTCCCTAGGAACTCTTCAAGCCCAGCAGGCTTGAAACTTCATTTAGTCCCTTCGGACAAGGACCCCTCAGGCCCTGGCTTCTTGTTGAGTTGTTTGTTTATTTGTTGGAGTTGGTCTTTGAAAATGCTAAGATGTCTTCATGCTCGAACATCTTCATCAGATTTAGCGACTTTGCGTGATCACCCTTGAAGTGCAGTTGAGTGTTGCATGATGCTCAGCTTCTTCAGTTACTCAACCACTTCAAATGATCCCTTGATGACTGCCTTGAAGATTATACCTCCTTATACATGATGGCTACACATGATGGGTTTCTAAGATGACTGTAAGCTCTTCTGCTAGGTACTTAGAAACTTTCTCATGCTTGCCACCATGATGACATTTGTGATCTCCCTTCTTGATACTTGATGTCTTCTCATGATGAACTTGCTAAGATGACTGTGAGCTCTTCTCTATGGTACATAGAGTCTTCCCATGATGGACACCAAGATGACATGATGGTCTTCTTTCTCTCGGTAGTTCAGAACACTCTTCAAGTAGTAGAACTGTCACTTCTACATTGTAGAACTCTCACTTCTACTTCTTTCTTTGTCTGACTCTAAGGGTTCTCGGTGGATCATAGAGTGAGCCTTCGGACTCACTATCTTACATGGTTTAGATCAGTCCACCGTTACTCCAAACTCGGTAACTCAAGCTTTTTTTCGATCTTTGAAGCTCTAGCAGATTTATACTCCTTCCCAATCCTTCCATTGGAAAGTAGTCGTTGAAAGCTATTCAAATGTCTTCACAGATCTCGAGTTGACAGAGGTAGACTGCTGATATGACAAGTCATACTTTCTCTGACATTGCAGTCTATTATTTCACCTACCCATCAGAGATGTCACTTTAATGTCTTGGGCAGGTCGAAGACTTTATTTCCTCCTTCAGATTTCTCGATCAGAGGTTGTCCTTTTGCATCGATGCTCTCAATAAGCTCTTGTCCGAATATTACCCTTCAGATTGTACCGTTGCCAATCAAACTCTACGATTCTGATGCATGTCTTCAAGGACCTAATCGTAGTGTCATGTTGACTGGTAGAGACAACACTACAGTCATGGAGAGTGTTGATTGGATCTTCAATATAGAACACCTCTTCCTTCTCTTGTACAGTACTTCAACACTTCTGTTTGCCTCAACAGCTCTCAGATATTGATGACTTGACTTCTTTGTTCTGGCCCCTTCTGAATAGCAAGACACTTCAGATTTGTGGCTTCTCCAGCTCGCTTTCTCCCTGTGATCTCCCGTTCACTTATCATCAATGGACTGACCCAATGCTTAATCACTTTAGCCTTGTTCTTCAGAAGCTATCCAGTATCTATGTATGCACCTCATCAGTTCTTTCTTTGTTTGGCAAACACTATAATCCTGTTAGCTTCCAAGATCGTTGTCCTTTGTCTACTTTACAGCTACTGCACTTGTTGACTTTCTTCAGTCAGTTACTGATGTCTTCTTCTGATCAACTTGTGGAAGACTTTATCTTGAATGGCTTCTTCAACTCAATCTTGATGCTGATTGAGTTGATAATTAGATCTTCTGTTAGTATACATGCCATTCATTGAGTGCTCTCTGTTTCCCTTCAGGTGGGATGTATCTTTGCAGTGCCAACTAGAGGCTTTGTTCCTTTGGATATTCTGGGAGTGCTCATTTGTTGAGAATCGATATTCGTTTCTACGATTACGCCTTGGCATTAATGAGCCACAACTACCGAGGTCGTAGTTCGAACTCTCACGATTGACTTTCTACCGTGAAGACACTCACGACTTCTAGATCGAGATCTTGACACTCTACGATTCCGCCTTGTGCTTGTTGTCTTCATCCGATCTTGCTCATTCACGATCTCTCGCATGTAATCAATAGACTCTACGACTAAGAGTGTAGTCTACGATCCTTGACTTGGCTTCAAGATCGATGAGACTCTCTACAACCACGAGTATAGTCTACGTTTCTGACTTGACTTCGGCAGATGTTCGGTCGGCTCGTAGGCAGGCTGTCTCTACGATTCTGAACATGACTTCCTCAGCAGACTTCGATCCTAAGGAAGTTATACTCAACACACTACGATCCTTCATCGTTTCTCCTGGAAGTCTACGAAGTCCGAGATCTACTATCTTACAGACTACGTGTGACGCCCCAAAATAGGTATACATCACCTATTCTAAGTCGCCAAATACATGGTACACAATTCAAATACAACTTAATTATACAACAGTCGTGTAAAATACGACTAAACATATGCTGTGAGTTTTAATACAAATATTGTCATCTAGATAATATACAAACTCAATGGGGTCCTCATTACATTTATTATCACACTATTTCATAGAATAGTGAGGACTACTAATGTTATTATCTGGACCATCACTCTATTTCCCGACTAGTCCCTGCTACGTTCTCATTTCCTGAAGAGAAAAATGAAGGAATGAGTTTCTATTTATAGAAAAATGGACTACATAGTAACTAATTCATGAACGGTCCAGATTGATTTACTTTAAACGGACGGTCCAGATTGGTTTACAATAAAATATAATATATTCTATTTATAATCTAATAAAACGAATAACTTTATAAAAGATTTTACTATCGCAAAAACACTGTCGCAGCACTATATCAAACACTATGCATAATAAAATATAATATATTCAAATTATTGTCTAATAAAATAAATAACTTAATAAAAGTTTTACATTTTTATATAAAAGATTTTATTATTAGTCTAATAAAACGAATAACTTTATAAAAGTATCTTGTTTTTATATAAAAAGCTTTTCTATTTTATTATATTAATAATACTAATAAAACAAAACTCATCATCATTATTATAATTCACAATATTAATCGACTAGGTCATTCACAGAAAGAGGGGCTTTCAATAAGGATTTCTCCCCATTGGCGGCATAATTAGGTGACCAAACCTCTCCTCGATGTAACTTCTGAGACATCGTTAATATTGCAAATAATAATATTAATAACTTTGTCATCTTAATTATTGATTATAAAATATTGACAATAATTGAATCAAATAACGTGAGATACTATGCAGCAATTACTGTAACAATAATTGAACAAAACTGAGTGACTTCTCACGTAAGCATCAATAATCAATACCGTGTGCTCTCTTGTGCAACCACGCAGACATTCTTTGTACTTTTAACGCCGGGTGTTTCAACAGTTAACGGTAAAACTTCCGCCGTTATTTCCATAAAGTATTTTTATCGTTTTCTCAATTCGACAATTATTCTGTTGTGGGGTCCACCAATGATTGTGTCATTGTACGAATATTCCCTGTTAAAACGAATATTTCCCGACCAATTGAATATTATATAACAACTTGTGTACTTTGCAAAATTTATAAAAATTACCCACAACTATAACATTATATCAAATTCATTCCATAATATTCAAAAATGATATTTATAGAAAATTCATCTTTATTCATAAAAGTTGGGGTCTTACAACCTCCCTTCTTATGAAATTTAAGCCCTCGAAATTAGGGTACGTACCTGGTATCTCGAAGAGGTAAGGATACCTTGATTTTATTTCAGATTCTAACTCCTAAGTCATTTCCTCAACATCGTGGTTTCTCCACAAAACTTTGACTTGAGGTATAACCTTGGAGCGTAGAATATGTTCATTCTTATCCAAGATTTGAACAGGAACCTCTTCATACGTCAAATCTTCCGCTATTTCGTCCGGTTCTAACTCAATAATGTGGGCCGATGAATCGAGGATTGAGCTTTCCTCTCTTGCCAAATCACTTAACTCCTTTCCGTGGAGCAACACGTAACAACGCATGATCTCCTATATCGAATTTCACGTCCTTTCGATGAAGATCAACATAACTCTTTTGTCGATCTTGTGAGGTTTTTATACGTTGTCAGATCATTTGAATCTTTTCCGTAGTCATATGTACCAACTCCGGTCCCAACAACGTTGCTTCACCCACCTCACCCCAGCATACTGGAGAACGACACTTTCTTCCATACAACGCCTCAAATGGAGCCATTCCAATACTTGCTTGAAACTGTTGTTGTAGGAAAACTCCACCAATGGTAAGAACTTATCCCAACTTCCCTTGAAATTAAGGACACAGAGTCTTAATAAATCTTCAAGAGTTTGAATAGTCCTCTCATCGCCCGTCCGATGCGAGGAAGATATCTTGAGCTAAATCGTAAATCTGTGCCCATATCATTCTGTAAACTAACCCAAAATCGTGAAGTGAATCTTGGGTCTCGATCAAAAACTATGGATACTAGCATACCATGCAGTCTTACAATCTCATTTATGTACATACTGAGAAAAGGCGTTCAAGTGTATAAGTTTCTCGTGTCGGTAAGAAATGAGTCGACTTGGTCAATCTATCAACAATGACCCAAATCGCATCTATACCTTGAGAAACCTTAGGAAGGCCAGAACGCTTGAAATCCATGGTAATGTGCTCCCATTTCCATTACGGAATTTCAAGTGGTTGCAATGGACCTTTTGGTACTTGATGCTCCGCTTTAACTCATTGACAAGTTAGACACCTTGAGAGAAAGCAGCGTTATCTCTCTCTTCATAGTGCTCCACCAAAATGTATGACGAATATCATGAAACATTTTGGTACTCCCAGGATGGATTGCAAACGGTGTGTTGTGCGCCTCCATCGTGATTTTATAATTTAAATCAGGGTCGTTAGGAACACAGAGTCTGGAGTTAACTTGAAGTATTCCTTCTTCATCGATTCTTGCTTCCGACATAGCACCTTCTTGCACTTTCTTCCTCATACGCATCAGCTCCAGGTCTGTAGCTTGAACAGCTTTAACTTTATCAATTAAAGTCGATTCTACTCGTATATTCGCCATCATCACATGGGACCCTGGAGTCTTTAACTCTATCTCCATCCTTTGCAAGTCACACAAAATGGGCTTTTGTGTTGACAATATCGCACTTCGTACTTGCATATGATCTTCTACTCAATAAATTACTACCACGCTCGCTTTTCCGGGATGGTATTGGATGGTATGATCATAATCTTTCAGCAGTTCAAGCCAACGTCGTTGTCGCATGTTGAGTTCCTTTTGAGTGAAGAAATATTTGAGGCTTTTATGATCAGTAAAGATCTCCACCTTCTCCCCCATAATCTCGCCTCCAAATTTTAAGTGTGAAGACAACAATTTGCTAACTCAGGGTGTGAGTAGGATAATTCCTCTCATATTCTTTGAGTTTTCTTGAGGCATAGGCTATGACTTTCCCATGTTGCATGAGAACACATCCCAACCCTTTGCCGAGAAGCATCATCTTTGTAGATGACAAATCCCTCCGAGCAGGATGGTATTGTCGGGACGGTCTTTGAAATGAGTCTCCTCTTGAGTTCTTGAAAACTCTTCTCACATTCTTCGCTCCAAATAGAACTTTGTATTTTTCCGAGTCATTTGAGTTAATGGAGTAGCTATTCGAGAAAATCCTTCCACGAATCTCCGATAATAACCCATTAAGTTCAAGAAAAAGCTACGTGACGGCCATCGATTTAGGTTGCTCCCACTTTGAATTGCTTCAATCTTTGTCGGGTCAAGCGAGATATTCCATGACTTGATCTACGTGCCCCAAGGAATGCTACTTCCTCAAGCCAGAACTCACATTTCTTCAACTTGGCATAAAGCTTGTATTCGGGAAGCTTTTGGAGTGTCGACCTCAAGTGTTTCTCATGATCTTCACGGCTTTTGGAATAAATAAGGATGTCATCAATAAAGACGACCACAAAGTGATCCAAATATTCCTTGAATACTCGGTTCATCATATCCATGAAGGCAGCAGGAGCATTAGTCAATCCAAAGGACATGACTAGGAATTCATAATGCCCGTACCGAGTTCTGAAAGTCGTCTTTGGAATGTCATCGGTTCTAATCTTCAATTGGTGATATCCGGAATGAAGATCAATCTTTGAAAAGAATTTGGCTCCTTGCAACTGGTCAAACAGGTCATCAATACGTGGCAATGGGTACCTATTTTTTATGGTGACATGATTCAACTCCCGATAATCAATACAAAGTCGCATACTCCCATCTTTCTTCTTCACGAATAGAACAACAGCACCCCAAGGAGACGAACTAGGACGAATGAAGCCAATGTCTAAAAATTCTTGCAATTGGGTCTTTAACTCCTGAAGTTCAATAGGAGCCATTCGATATGGGGCTTTGGAAATGGGTTTTGTACTGGGTTCAAGGACGATACAAAATTCAATTTCACGCTCTGGGGGTAGGCCAGGAAGTTCTTCAGGGAATACGTCAGGGAATTTATTAACAATAGAAATATCATTCAAAACTGACGTATTTTTGTTTAGATCCATGACATGAGCTAAGAAAGCTTGACATCCATGACATGAGCTATGAAAGCTTTATGGCTTGAGATGACCGTGATTGATTTTAATGGTTTGGTCGCTTGAATTCGCATAATAGGTTGATTAGAAATATGAAAGCTAACAACCTTACGAAAACAATCAATTTTAGCATGATGAGTAGTTAACCAATCAATCCCTAGAATCACATCAAATGCAAGTATTTTCAATGAAATAAGATCGACAGGTAATGTGAGGGTACGAATTTGAACCAAACAAGACTTATAAACAGTGGATGTAATGAAAGCTTCTCCCAACGGAGTTTCTATAGATAAGTCAAAGTCTAATTTCTCCGTAGTCAAATTTAATCGTTGAGCGCAAGTAGGAGAAATAAAAGAATGGGTAGAACCGGTATCAAATAAAGTATAGACTTCATGAATTATAGTGTATCACGACAAACCCTAGTAATGCTGTCATAAACTATAATTGGGAACTCAAAACTGGAAATTTAGATCGGTCAATAATTGGGTTATATGAATTTTACTGTGTATTTTATAATTTCTGTAATTAGGAGAAACCCTAATTAATATTTGGAAAGCCCTAATTTAAAATTAGGAACCATAATTGCAAATTTTAGAAACCCTAATTATTATTTTTTGAATTATAATGATAATTAGGAAACCCTAATTGTTAATTTGGGAACCCTAATATAGTATTAAGGAACCCTAATTTAAAAACCATAATTTCTATTAAAAACCCTAATTTAATTAGTATGTTTTAAATTAAAATTTTATTACACTTTAATTTTTAATTGTCCAAATCCTAAAAATTATTTGGGAAACTTTAAGATGTAAAATCTAGTGATTAAACCCTAGATTCAATAACATTGGACAAGAATACCCTTGAAATTTAAAATAATTACCAAAATACCCTTTTGTCCCATTAGTTGAATTATTGCTAGCAAATCTTATCCAATCTTGTAGCAACCCTACCCTAGACCTACCTATGAGCCTACAAGCTATGGCACATCACATGATCATCCATACCATACATAGCATACATGTATTATATAGAATTCAAGAGAGAGAAAGTGCACAATTATTCACAACTTCATCCTAGAACTCCTCTCTCTAAAACCCACGAAATTTACTTGCTAGATCAGTCCCCAATCAAGCCCCACGATCACACTTAACAAATCAGAAGCATAGAAATCAGATTTTGTACACAAAGAGGTAAGAAACCTAGAAGAAATCTGACCTTGATCAAAGTGTTAGATGTTAGTTTTTTTTGTTAAACATGTAGTATGTAGTATATAATGATGATCTGGGTTGCTAGATGTTAGATCCATAACATCTAGAGACTCGGATTTGAAGTTTTAAAAAATCTGGAAAACATTTTTTTTTGATGTCTGATAGTGAATGTCAGGCCTTGTATATCTCTGTAGGTGTTTGAGTTTTGTGTTTTAAGTGTTGGATCTTGTAGTATGATGTAAGATCTTGAATCTGGAACTTGAATCAGGTTCATATCTGTTGTAGATTAAAATTTATTTAAGGTTAAAGTGGGTTGATCGGAATTGACTGGCTGTTCTTGAAGCCCAAAAGCAGCCCAGAAACCTCTGACAGTGTTTTTGCAGGGCTTGGATCTTGCTATGTTTAAGTTTGTTTTGCCATGTTGTTGTTTTTTGTTGTAGAATGACATGAATACTAAATGTTAAAGCTTTTATATCACCTAGACACTTAACAGAATCAATCTGAATGATGGTCAAACGTAGCTAAATAAATCGCTTCAAGAACATTTCAGGAATCCCGAAATGATCAAGCTGATTCAGGAGGGTACTTTGACCGGCCCATATATCTTGTTTGTGTTGATGTTATGATGATTTGAGGATATGTTATTGTTCCTTGTAGTGTATACTAAAGATTTGACCCATTAAACGATATAAACCATGACCAAAACATAAAGTAATTCGAACATGAAAGTGATAGGTCGAACTGTTGAGTTTCTGGGAAAAACCTAGAAACACTCTGACAGCATGTTTGCTAGCTTAGCTCGGTTTGTTTAATGGTGTTTAGACTTGATCATGTATTGAAACATGTTCTCTGATAGTTTGTCTACATAGCCCGACGAGCATAAAATATTTACCTTGAACAGATTTCATGATATAAGGCCACAAAGGGCGTTGATCGGCCATGACCAGAAATTCTGGGCAGCTCAGAATATGATGAACACGTTCTAACAACATGTTCTGATGCTTAGATATCCCTCATGTTGTATGATTTGGTCCCGAAATGGTTATGAACATGTACTCCTACATACATACTACAAGATTTAATCAATAGAATGTCCAGAAAGAGTGTAGATTAAAATGTAAAGAAGGTCAAAGTAGGTACCCTTGTGCACTGACTGTCAGTGTTCTTGAGCCTCAAGAACACCTATCACGACAGAAATTGTCGCTAAAGCCTTTAGCGATGGATTTAATTATTTTTGTTTTATAATTTCTGAAAAATACATTAAAAATTATTATAAGGATATGAAAAATAATATGACTGATATTTAAAATATCTAAACGAATATTGAGTTACACGATGGAGTTTTAGACTCGATATATACCTGATAAAGCCGTCAGTACACCGAAATATTTCAGAAATTGAGTTAGACTTATATAATTAGACACGATAAGTGTTTGTTTGTGAACCAATGACTGATAACATATGTGACAATGTGATTAGGTTATGTGCAGACTGCAATTAGCAGTACTATGTGATATGATATGAAATTCTAATCGAACGAATGATCTTATTAATGATAGGTCGCTGTATAAAAGATTAATCTAAGTTGTGTTATTGTAAGCAGTAGCTCAGGCAAGTATCTAAACGTTATGCACTACTTTTATTTCGTGCAAATAGGTATATCATGTTATGCAAGTTTCCTAAACTTACTCCAATTATTATTGTACCAGATTATTAACTCTATTATTATTGATTTTGTATCCAATCTTTGTATTCATACAAGTTCTTACATTATCCGATCATTGTATTATTGTATAATTCAGATATTTATTCTGTTCGTTAATTCGTATATAGGGTTAGACAAGTGTCTCCACTTGGATAACCATTGTATTTAATCATATGTTGATACATACTTATTGATTTCAAGTATGTATACATTGAGTTAAAAGCAGTCTAAGCTATTTGATTTGGCTAGAGATAAAATTTAAAATTATTGTTGAGCAAGATAGAACTTTATTGTATCCAACCAGATCGTTTTGGTTTGGATTCCCGACTAAGTATGAACATCCCGAATATGGGAAAACTTTTGTGCACCTAAGGTGGATAGAGTAAACGATAATATCGTTCTTGCATGTAGTATTGATCAATACAGGGCATAATGGGTTGATCACCCCCCGTGCCCGTAAGTTATGACGGTTTACAGATGAAGTTCTGTTTAACCTTTTCAAAAATAGAAAACAATGTTCATAGTATGTTTAATGATCTCCAGTGATGGTCAATATGTAGTTTCAAAAATTTCATATAGAAGTGATATGTTGTTATTATTGGTTCAGCTTACTTCACAACTGTTGATTCGTTGTAGAAGTGTCTTTCAAAGAAAACATTTAATTCTTTCAGCTAATATATATTGTTGTTATTACTTGTTGGGCAATAAAATGCTCATTCTTACTTTAAATTTAAATGTTTTCAGCTAAGTATGATCAACCAGAAGGTTCAGGCAAGAACAAGGGGAAAGGAAAGCTATTTGAATGAGATTTATAATATTCTGTGTAATAGTTATAGTTTATTAAGATAATGATACTTATTATCTATGATGTAATGAATGTTTAAGGGTCTCGTACCTAGATTTGGGGGTGTCACAGGTTGGTATCAAAGCTTTAGGGTTAGAAACCTTAGGTGGGATCGACCTTAGGCTATAACCTTAGAACAGAGGGAAACATTGAAAATACAGATAACTTATATAGAATTTAAAAGGAGATGAACTGAATAAATGCATCGTTAAACAAAATAAAAGATAACTCCTATAAAACTATTGTTTGCTGTGTGTATATACTATTTACTAATCAAGATAAGTTGTGTGTAGATGTCAGGTGGAAAAGAATTAGGTTACTCTCTTATCGTAAAGAAGGAGCCGATATCAAAGCCAAAAGCTGAAATAGAGGCCCATAGTGCAGACAACCTTGATGAGGTGGTGGTATTGGAAAACGTAGTACCAGATCCGAAAATGGTGGAACTGACAAATAGTGATTCAGACACTAAAGTTGGAGCTGATCAAGCATTAACGAAAGTACAAAATCTGAAGAAAAAGGTTTCTTCTCTAGAAAAGTTGTGGGAAATAGAAAAGCTACTAAATAACCAAATGCGAAAGGCGTTAATAGAAACTATGGAAGAACACGATAAGCTTAAAATCCAAATTGATCAAATGGGAGTCGGAAGCAACAAATCGTGTGCAGCTTCGAGCAAGAAAGGGAAAAGAAAGAGGAAAGACCATGACTTAGGAAATTAGTAGGATTAGTAGTTGATTATGTATGTTTGATAATGTACGGGTGTAATATAATATTCTCAAACTTTTGTATAAGTTATTACAGTAATTCCCGACTTTTGTGGTCACAAAGGGATAGCAGTATGTGCTACGTGATGTAAAGTACTTTGAATTGATGAATACGAATCAATGTTTCATTAATGGAATAAGTTTTGTATAAAACTTTGTGTTACATGATAAACTTATAAAATAAGGTTTAGAATGTAAGTTAAATTTATGATTTTATGTAATCAGATAATGTCGCCAAGACGTCAAACAAGAAATCAAAGGGCAGAAGAATCTGTCAACAACGCTGAGGGACAACCACAAGACCCAATGCAAAACTTTGCGAACATGGTAGCTCAGCTATACAACGAGGAATACGGTACCGAGGAACAAACAGCACAATTGCTTGGCAAACTTCAAAGACTTCAAGGCAGTAGGACCACCAGAATTCAGGGGAACAGCTGACCCTATAGAAGCCCAGACATGGGTTAACGAGATAGAAAAGGCGTTCGTAGTTGCTAGGGTAGATGAGGGACAAAAGACCTCTTTTGCCACCAATATGATGAAAGGGGAGGCGAACTTTTGGTGGGAAGCAAATCAAGCGAGGGCAGGAGAGGGAGTAGTTACTTGGGCTAGGTTTAAGACTTTGTTTTTTGAAAACTACCTCTCAGCTAGCATGCAGGCTAGGATGGAGGTAAAATTTCTGGAGTTGAAGTAGTTGAACATGACTGTTGCGGAGTATGCCGCAAAGTTTAATGAGTTGGCTAGATTTGCTCCGCATCAAGTTGATACGGAGGCTAGGAAAGCAAGAAGGTTCGAGCTGGGATTAAAACCCTGGCTCTACAACAAGGTGGCAGTGTTGCAAATCAATACTTTTGTAGCACTCATGGAAAAGGCTATCATAGCTGAGGAGGGGAGTGAGGCCATAAGCCTCTACAACAAGGAGAAGAGGAACAAAAACAAGGCTGTAGGAGTTGTGAAGGTGGAAACTAATAGTGGGAATAGGGGTGAGAAAAGAAAGGGGAATTATTTTGGGAATGTTCAGGTGAAACAGGAAGGTGTGAAGAAGCAGGTAGTTCAGTGTGGGAAGAGTCACTCTGGTGAGTGTCTGAAGGGTAAGTTTGTATGTTACAAGTGCGGGCAGGAGGGTCATATCTCTCCCAACTGCCCCAACCCAAGGATGAATAGTGGGTGTTTTCTGTGTGGGTCGATGGAACATAGGGTGAGAGATTGTCCAAAGAGGAAAATGGAGGCAGGGAGTGCAACCCCGGGAAAAGGAAGCGAGACCATGGCAATCACAGGACCGACTTCAACCAATAAACCAACCACACGAGTCTTCAATATGACGGTCCAGGATACTGTGGCAACTGGGAATGGAACTCCAGGTATTATTCGAATAACTTTTATTTTCGTGTATATATTTGATTTTCCTTTATATAGCAAATTATTTTATAAATAAATTTTGAGGGAGGAATTTGAGTTCTTTTAGAAATCAAGCTTCCGATTAATCAGAAAGACAAGCTTTATAGTGAATAGTTAAAGATCAGTTCGATCAAATATGATTGAGATCTATTGGCAATGATTGTGTATGTATGTACCCCTGTATGTACGTATGAGTTTTTAAAATGGTGATTCCGGGGACGGAATCCTTATAAGGGAGGGTGAATGTAATAACCCGATATTTCCTATGTAAATAAATAAGAAATTTTGCATATAAATTTTTTTATTTTAAAGATGGGAATATTTGACAAGTAATGTGTATGTATATATGTAATAAATAAAATTTCTTTATTACATGAATAATTTCAAATAATTTTATTTTAGAATTTATTGATCATTATAAAGTATATACTTATAATAATTAATTTTATGGTAGAAATGTCTTTATTATTTATTTTCTATGAAAATGTGATTTTTATATTATTTAGATAATATATGAAATGATTATTGGAATTATTATAATCCCTATCTTATTATATGAATTTTCGTTCAGATTATTAAGTTAATTATTTTAACTTAATTAATAATGTTAGATATTAAAAATAAACCAGATATGGAATCCAAACCCTAATTTTGGATTTTGAGTAATGAATGAGAATAATAATATAATATTAATTATATTTTAATTTTTCAGTGTTATAAATATATACTGTGTATGTGTAAACTGATATTGGTTAGTTAATTATAGTGCATCACGACAAACCCTAGTAATGTTGTCATAAACCATAATTGGGAACTCAAAACTGGAAATTTAGATCGGTCAATAATTGGGTTATATGAATTTTACTGTGTATTTTATTATTTCTGTAATTAGGAGAAACCCTAATTAATATTTGGAAAGCCCTAATTTAAAATTAGGAACCCTAATTGCAAATTTTAGAAACCCTAATTATTATTTTTTGAATTATAATGATAATTAGGAAACCCTAATTGTTAATTTGGGAACCCTAATAGTATTAAGGAACCCTAATTTAAAAACCCTAATTTAATTAGTATATTTTAAATTAAAATTTTATTACACTTTAATTTTTAATTGTCCAAATCCTAGAAATTATTTGGGAAACTTTAAGATGTAAAATCTAGTGATTAAACACTAGATTCAATAACATTGGACAAGAATACCCTTGAAATTTAAAATAATTACCAAAATACCCTTTTATCCCATTAGTTGAATTATTGCTAGCAAATCTTATCCAATCTTGTAGCCACCCTACCCTAGACCTACCTATGAGCCTACAAGCTATGGCACATCACATGATCATCCATGCCATACATAGCATACATGTATTATATAGAATTCAAGAGAGAGAAACTGCACAATTATTCAAAACTTCATTCTAGAACTCCTCTATCTAAAACCCACGAAATTTACTTGCTAGATTAGTCCCCAATCAAGCCGCACGATCACACTTAACAAATCAGAAGCATAGAAATCAGATTTTATTCACAAAGAGGTAAGAACCCTAGAAGAAATCTGACCTTGATCAAAGTGTTAGATGTTAGTTTTTTTTGTTAAACATGTAGTATGTAGTATATAATGATGATCTGAGTTGCTAGATGTTAGATCCATAACATCTAGAGGCTCGGATTTGAAGTTATAAAAAATCTGGAAAACATTTTTTTTTATGTCTGACAGTGAATGTCAGGCCTTGTATATCTCTGTAGGTGTTTGAGATTTGTGTTTTAAGTGTTGGATCTTGTAGTATGATGTAAGATCTTGAATTCGGAACATAAATCAGGTTCATATCTGTTGTAGATTAAAAGTTACTTAAGGTCAAAGTGGGTTGACCGGCATTGACTGGCTATTCTTGAAGCCCAAAAGTAGCCCAGAAACCTCTGACAGTGTTTTTGCAAGGCTTGGATCTTGCTATGTTTAAGTTTTTTTTGCCATGTTGTTGTTTTTTGTTGTAGAATGACATGAATACTAAATGTTAAAGCTTTTATATCACCTAGACACTTAACAGAATCAATCTGAATGATGGTCAAACTTAGCTAGCCGAAACTACTCAAGAACATTTCTGGGAAACCCAAAAATGTTCAAGAACAGTTCCGGGAGGGTACTTTGACCGGCCCATAAATCTTGTTTATGTTGATGTTATGATGATCTAAGGATATGTTATTGTTCCTTGTAGTGTATACTAAAGATTTGACCCATTAAACGATATAAACCATGACCAGAACATAAAGTAATTCGAACATGAAAGTGATAGGTCGAACTGTTGAGTTTCTGGGAAAAACCTAGAAACACTCTGACAGCATGTTTGCTAGCTTAGCTCGGTTTGTTTAATAGTGTTTAGACTTGATCATGTATTGAAACATGTTCTCTGATAGTTTGTCTACATAGCCCGACGAGTAGAAAATATTTACCTTGAACAGATTTCATGATATAAGGCCACAAATGGCGTTGACCGGCCATGAACAGAAATTCTGGGCAGCCCAGAATATGATGAACACGTTCTGACAACATGTTCTGATGCTTATATATCCCTCATGTTGTATGATTTGGTCCCGAAATGGTTATGAACATGTACTCCTACATACATACTACAAGATTTAATCAATAGAATGTCAAGAAAGAGTGTAGATTAAAAATTAAAGAAGGTCAAAGTAGGTACCCTTGTGCACTGACTGTCAGTGTTCTTGAGCCTCAAGAACACCTATCGCGACAGAAACTGTTGCTAAAGCCTTTAGCGACGGATTTAATTTTTTTTTTTTTATAATTTCCAAAAAATACATTAAAAATTATTATAAGGCTATGAAAAATAATATGACTGATATTTAAAATATCTAAACTAATATAAAGTTACACGATGGAGTTTTAGACTCGATATATACCCGATAAAGCCATCGGTACACCTAAATATTTCAGAAATTGAGTTAGACTTATATAATTAGACACGATAAGTGTTTGTTTGTGAACCAATGACTGATAACATATGTGACAATGTGATTAGGTTATGTGCAGACTGCAATTAACAGTACTATGTGATATGATATGAAATTCTAATCTAACGAATGATCTTATTACTGATAGGTCGTTGTATAAAAGATTAATCTAGGTTGCATTATTGTAAGCAACAACTCAGGCAAGTATCTAAACCTTATGCACTACTTTTATTTCGTGCAAATAGGTTTATCATGTTATGCAAGTTTCCTAAACTTACTCCAATTATTATTGTGCCAGATTATTAACTCTATTATTATTGATTTTGTATCCAATCTTTGTATTCATACAAGTTCTTACATTATCCGATCATTGTATTATTGTATAATTCAGATATTTATTTTGTTCATTAATTCGTATATAGGGTTAGACAAGTGTCCCCACTTGGATAACCATTGTATTTAATCATATGTTGATACATACTTATTGATTTCACGTATGTATACGTTGACTTAAAAGCAGTCTAAGCTACTTAATTTGGCTAGACATAAAATTTAAAAATATTGTTGAGCAAGATAGAACTTTATTGTATCCAACCAGATCGTTTTGGTTTGGATTTCCGACTATGTATGAACATCCCGAATATGGGAAAACTTTTGTGCACCTAAGGTGGATAGAGTAAACGATAATATCGTTCTTGCATGTAGTATTGATCAATACAGGGCATAATGGGTTGATCACCCCCCGTGCCCGTAAGTTTTGACGGTTTACAGATGAAGTTCTGTTTAACCTTTTCAAAAATAGAAAACAATGCTCATAATATGTTGAATGATCTCTAGTGATAGTTAATATGTAGTTTCAAAAATTTCATATAGAAGTGATATGTTGTTATTATTGGTTCAGCTTACTTCACAACTGTTGATTCGTTGTAGAAGTGTCTTTCAAAGAAAATATTTAATTCTTTCTGCTAATATATATTATTGTTATTACTTGCTGGGCAATCAAATGCTTTAAATTTAAATGTTTTTAGCTAAGTATGATCAGCCAGAAGGTTCAGGCAAGAACAAGGGGAAAGGAAAGCTGTTCGAATGAGATTTATAATATTCTGTGTAATAGTTATAGTTTATTAAGATAATGATACTTATTATCTATGATGTAATGAATGTTTAAGGGTCTCGTACCTGGATTTGGGGGCGTCACAACCTCATTCGGGTTCCTTGCTTTCTGAGAGGTCATAACAAATGCTCTCCCTTGCACTACCGGCTTTGACTTTTCTGGGACGGCCTTTGGTGCTTCCATCCTAGCTGAACTTGTCTTCGGTGAACGGCAAAATCGAGCTAAGTGACCTTCTCTTCCACAATTAAAACATGCTTTGGACGGCATTACGCAGTTTAGACTGATGTGTCCCTCCCCTCCGCATTTGAAGCATATGATAGGTGGTCATTCTCCTTCCTTAACAATGGGTGCTGGTGCTGACGTCTTTCCATCATTGTTGAATCTCCTCTTCTTGAAATGTCCATTCTTATTGTTTTGGCCTTGATTACCACCGAAGTGGTTACCACTTCTGGCCTGTTGATTCCATCCACTTTTGTTGTCACCGCTTGGATGACTGCTCTCACTGGTATTATCATTTTATCGGCTGCTCTCTTTTGGTTGCATTGACTCGTTATCGTGCTCTACTAACTGAGCCCTATTTACAACATCTGAATACAAACACAGTTTATGAGAAATAAGATGTTGACGTATCTCCGGCTTTAAACCTCTTAAAAACATCCGCGTCATTCTCTCTTCATTATCCACCAAGTAGAACGCAAACCGAGATAACTCGACAAACTTAGCTTCGTACTGCGACACGGTCATATTATTCTACTCTAACTTGATGAACTCTACCTATTTTATGTGACGAATACTTTTGGGAAAGTACTTGTCGTTGAATAGCTCATGGAACTTCTCCCAAGACATCTTCAATGCGGCAGGTTGAGTATGCTTTATTGATTCCCACCTATCTACCTCTCCTCGCAACATAAAGGTGGCAAAGGGAACCTTTTGCTCCTCGGAGCATCCCAAGACATCAAATATCTTGGTGATCTGCTTTATCCATGCTTCCGCCTTAAGTGGTTTTGGCTCTCCAATAAACTCCGGTGAGTTTCCAGCGCTTCCACCTACATTTTGGACAGGAGCCGATCTCGCCTGCTGTTGTATGAATTGCATAAAGCCTCTAAACATTCCATCATTCATTATTTGGTCAGTGTTGTTATTTGCATGAGGATTGTCGCCTTCCTGATGCACATTATCCTGATTATTGATATGTGGTGAATCAACGATCGCCTGTGCTCCATTGCTATTCTCAACTTTCTCGGATGTCATTTTCAGATACTGCCACAAAACAAAGGTTAATTGACATGTAACATATTATCCCTATATTCTGACCGACCAATTAAATACCAAATAAACTTAGGTAGGTCATACTAGCGAAGAAATTCCCCGTCTCTCCCTTCCTAGTTCTATTCTTATATCTTAGCCAAGGATCATATCCCTAAGCTTTGATACCAACTGTGATGCCCCCAAAATCGGTATACATCACCTATTCTGAGTCTCCAAATACATGGTACAAAATTTAAATACAACTTAATTATACAACAATCATGTAATATATGACTAAACACATGCTGTGAGTTTTAATACAAATATTGTCAGCTAGACAATATACAAACTCAATCGGGTCCTCATTACATTTATTATCACACTATTTCATAGAATAGTGAGGACTACTAATGCTATTATCTGGACCATCACTTTATTTCCCGACTAGTCCCTACTACGTTCTCATTTCCTGAAGAGAACAATGAAAGCAAAAGGGTGAGCTCAACTAGCCCAGTAAGAAATATTATGACTAAGATAATGCAGAATAAATTATCATAAGCCTTCAACAAAGTGTTAAACTGATAAAATATAACAAACATCAAGTTTAATCATAGCGGTGAACAAGCAATCCATTAGAAGAGTCAAGTAGAGAATAAAATCTACTATCTTCTATGATTTAAAAAGTTTTCATGACTTTTATCACCGAGACTCGACTTAATAAATAATTCACATCATCCCCGCACTACTACCAAGGATATTCATTAATATCACAACCACAAATTATCCATGCACCACGTACCGAGGATATTCATGTATTCATCAATGGTCATGATCATACCAACAACTCGTCCATCAATGCACTACGGGTCAATGAGGACTTTTCCACATCATTTTGTATATTACGGTCATGATTACAACCGAATAATCCTCGGTCATAATCATACCAAGTCCATCTATACACTACATGTGCCACGAGATGACTTTCAATATAATATAAACTTGAGGATGATGACAATGATATAAGAATTCAATAAAACAAATTCAAGAATTAATTTATCCAGAACTAATAATGTCCAAATTGTCAACATGATACTTCTTTGTAGAGTAACACTCAAGAATGCTCGGAAGAATATTTCCATGAAAAGATCTTGGATGAAGCGCAAATATCAAGGATATTCCACTAATTTCATGGAGTATAAGTAAAAACTTTAACCAACCGAGTATAATAAAGAATGGAATAACAAAAGAAATCACCGGGCATGTGATAGAATCAAGATGCAGACGGTTATTCTAACGAATAATAAATAATGGAATTCAGTCATGCCAGAACGCACCGACAAGATATTCCAATGAGTAATAATAAATAATGGAACGGTGATGCGTAAAGCGACCGACAAGATATTCTAATGAATAATAAATAATGGAAGGTGTCATGCGTAAGCGCACGAGCAGGATGTTCTAATGAGAATAATAAATAATGGAATAATGTAAGAATTTCACCAAGTATAGGGTATTCCACATTATACAAAAGTTATTCCAACAGAATAATAAAGAATGGAATAACAAAAGAATTTCACCAATAAGAAAGAAGGAATACCCCTAACTAGTACAACAAATAATATCCTCACTAGTAAAGAAGAGTATTTTGATTTGGTAGGCGAGGATATACTCAAAGAAAACTTGTACTACGCTCAAAGCTTTCTTAAACTATAAAGAAATACGCTCAAGATTATAGAAGAAGAACTCTCTCTATAGTTTCTCTCTCTAGAGTTTCAGTGAATTCGTAAGAAATAATGAAGGAATGAGCTTCTATTTATAGAAAAATAGACTGCATAGTAACTAATTCATGAACGGTCCAGATTGATTTACTTTAAACGGATGGTCCAGATTGGTTTACAATAAAAAATAATATATTCTATTTATAATCTAATAAAATGAATAACTTTATAAAAGATTTTACTATGCAAACACTATCTGCACTACTATACATAATAAAATATAATATATTCTAATTATTGTCTAATAAAATAGATAACTTTATAAAAGTATTACATTTTTATATAAAAGATTTTACTATTAGTCGAATAAAATGAATAACTTTATAAAAGTATTCATTTTTATAAAAAGCTTTTCAGTTTTATTACATTAATAATACTAATAAAACAAAACTCATCATCATTATTATAATTCACAATATTAATCGACTAGATCGTTTCCAGGAAAGAGGGGGCTTTCCAATAAGGATTTCTCCCCATTGGCGTGCAATTAGGTGACCAAACCTCTCCTTGACAGAACTTCTAGACATCGTTAATATTGCAAATAATAATATTAATAACTTTGTCATCTCAATTATTGATTATAAAATATTGACAATAATTGAATCAAATAACGTGAGATACTATGCAAAGCGAATTATCGTAATAATAATTGAACAAAAACCGAGTGACTTCTCACGTAAGCATCAATAATCAATACCGTAACTCTTTGTGTAACTACTGCGTACATTGTATTTTTTAACACCAGGTGTTTCAACAGTTAACGGTAAAACTTTTGCCGTTATTTTCATAAAGTATTTTTGTCATTTTCTCAATCCGACAATAATTTTATTGTGGGGTCCACCAATTATTGTGCCGTTGTACGAATATTCCCTGTTAAAACGAATATTACCCGACCAATCGAATATTATATAACAACTTGCGTACTTTGCAAAATTTATAAATATTACCCATAACTATAACCTTATATCAAATTCATTCCATAATATTCAAAAATGATATTTATAGAAAATTCATCTTTATTCATAAAAGTTGGGGTCTCACACTACGATTCTTCCTCGACAGCTCTCGAGTTTTCCTTGACTCTCCTGGCAGACCCCGATTTCTGGTGTAGTGCTTGATGATCAGACAAGCCTATTACATCATAAAATCAACCTAACATGCTTGATCTTTCTACTTTTATAGTCCTTGTACATCATTTCTTTTTAAGGACTTTACAAAGTTGTTTTGCTTATGTAGGATCAACCTAACATACTTGATCAATTTATGCTAAGTCCTTGTACACATGTTTCTATTATGTATCAAAGGACTTTACAGGTTTTCTTAATGCAAGAATACTTGCATATTCATTCATATATATATATATCATAATCAAATCATATATTAGGAATAACATTCACATGCTTATTCTTGACACACATCTTATATGGTGTCTTCTGAACCGTCTTTGTAGGAACACGATTAAGTGTGAATGCAGTTGTCTCTAGGGCATGACTCCAGAAGCTTATTGGAAGATCTGCATGACTCATCATTGATCGTACCATGTCCAACAAGGTGCGATTCCTCCTCTTAGATACACCATTCCATTGTGGTGTTCCAGGTGGAATGAGTTGTGATATAATACCACACTCCTTTAGAAGGTCATCAAAGTCTTGGATTAAGTATTCACCTTCTCGATCGGATTGAAGGGCTTTTATGCTTTTGCCAAATTGGTTTTGAACTTCATTCTTGAATTCCTTGAACTTTTTAAAGGATTCAGATTTGTGTCTCATAAGATATGCATATCCATATCTACTAAAGTCATCAGTAAATGTAATGAAGTAATAAAACCTACCTATTGCTAACGAACTCTTGGGTCCACATACATCACTATGTATAAGTCCCAATACATCACTAGCCTGTTCACTGTATCCAGTGAAAGGGGCTTTAGTCATCTTGCCTAATAAATAAAACTCGCATTTCTCATACGATTCAAAATCAAATGAATCCAAAAACCCATCTTTATGGAGTTTGGATATGCGTTTCTCATTTATATGGCCTAAACGACAGTGCCAGAGATATGTCGGATTTGAATCATTTGATTTAAATCATTTTGTATTTATGTTACAGATAGGCATTTCTAAATCAAGAATATAAAGATTGTTAAACAATTGTTAAACACCATAACATATATCATTTAAGTAAAATGAACAACGGTTGCTCTTTATTATAAATGAAAAACCTTTCTTGTCCAAACAAGAAATAGAAATAATGTTTTTGCTTATAGCAGGCACATAATAACAATCCTCTAATTCTAATACTAGCCTAGTGGGCAAAGATAAATGATAAGTTCTACGGCCAGTGCAGCAACTTTTACTCCATTTCCAACTCGTAGGTCAATCTCTCCTTTCGCCAAAGTCCTACTCCTTTGGAGTTCCTGTACATTAACACAAATGTGAGAACCATATCTAGTATCCAATACCCATGATGTAGAAGTAGACAAGTTGACTTCTATAACATATATACTTGAATCAGAAGTCGCACTTCCTTTCCTTTTCTTCACTTCTTCCAAATAAGCATGACAGTTCCTCTTCCAATGTCCAGGTTTTCCACAGAAGTGATAATCACCTTCTTTAGCCACCCCACCTTTAGGTTTTATGGCATGTTTGGTTATGGAATTGGATTTGGCAAAAGATTTAGATCTTATCTTCTTCTTGCCTTTCCAATTTCCCTTAGCATTCCCCTTTTGCACCATCATTATGGGAGTGGGTCCTGCCTTTTCATGTTATTCTCGGCAGTTCTTAACATGCTCAACAACTCGGTAAGGGGTTTCGCAATTTCATTCATGAGGTAATTCATAACAAATTGAGAGTAGCAGTTGCTAGTTCATATATACCTCCGCTCTATGAAGGAATCATTTAGCCTAGATACCATACATCAACTACGAAAGAGTACAATTGCACCACTTAGATATAACTCTCTATTCTTAACTTTTTTATCATTCTCTTTTTTATAGACATTGTCTATTTATTATCACCTTACAAAGTTATTCATATTATTATTTGTAATATTGACAATGTCACAGAAAGTTACGTCATGAGAGGTTTGGTCACCTAATTGCGGCATGATAGGAGAAATCCTTATTGGAAAGCCCCCTCTTTCCTAGGAATGATCTAGTTGTTAAATATTGTGAGTTATAATATTAGTGATGAATAATTGTTGAAGTATTAAGAATGTCTTTATTTAAGATAAGTGAATTACAAAAGTTAGGGGGGAATAATGGAAACTTGGAAAACTTTAGGGGTACCAAAGTGTAATAAGTTAATTAAATCAATCTGGACCATTGGTGGTGGTTTAAATACTAAATCAATCTGGACCATTGATGGTGGTTTTAATAGTAAATCAATCTGGACCGTTGGTGGTGGTTTTAATAGTAAATCAATCTGGACCGTCGGTGGTGGTCTTAATAGTAAATCAATCTAGACCATTGATGGTGGTTTTAAAAGTAATCAATCTGGACCGTCGATGGTGGTTTTAAAAGTAATCAATCTTGACCGTCGGTGGTGGTTTTAAAAGTAAAACAATCTGGACCATCGGTTGTGGTTTTAATAGTAATTAATATGGATTGTTCATTCTAATAGTAAATCAATCTGGACCGTTCGTGAATAAGTTACTATTTAGTCCATTCTCCTATAAATAGAATCTTAATTCTTCTTTCATTCTCACCAATTCATTGAGATTGTAACGACCCCAAAATTCATACAATTTAATTCTCAACTTTGGTCGTTAATAACACATCTACCTTCTGATTTTACATCATTATTCGATGCTAAACATTATAAAATACGGAATAATTTAAACTTTTATGTCTTCTTACTTTAATTCCATGAATCAAACCTTTATCATCTACATGTCTTTGAATCAATCTTATTTTATGATTCACTTTATCATTTTTACTATATAAAATTTTACATTTCAATCCAGATAACCTTTAAATATCGAGATAACTCTAACTTTAGCTTTTACAACTCAACATAAAATTATACATCATAAAACATTTAGTACATCTAATGAATCTTAATCATGGTATAAAGAAATAACAACTTTTGTTAAAATATTAATCTCGTGTATTATTTTTGATCCACGTCATTCAAGTAGCACATAGTGTTACCTTGATCCTTGACTTTGCGCAAAATGGTTATTTGCAAGGTTGAGCTCGAATGACAAACAAAAATCTAACGGTTTTCATGCATCACAAAGCACATAATAACATGCTCAACATATAAGAATAATCATAAAACAAACATAGCATACATGTTGTAGTTCACATAACAACTATAAAGATTGAGTTCCTTACTCAATCATTATTCATAATTTCAATCATCATAGTCATAGATTGACTTTCACATTTCATACTTTTGATATATACAATACATCATACACTAAAATTTTAAAGCGGTTCATCATCAAGTTCACATAGCAAAAGGAGGCGAAAGACTTGCCTTTCTTAGGCATTTTACCAACACGCTAATACTTGGCGTCCTTGCACAACCTACAATGTATGTGAGATTGATAATAAATAAAATTAATACTCAATCTCATGGTCAAATTTATTCTAAGACCTTACTTTATCTTATTATCCTTTATAGTGTCTTTATAGACGTCTAACTATTTTATATGCAACTCGGTTTTATTTTTCATTTTCATCACCACACATGCTAGACTATCACACTTGTAGTTTAATGTGCGTATATCACACCATTTTATTATACCACTTTGGTTTCAAAAATGCATATTCAACACATTGTTTACATGTTTAATTTTCCTTCATAAATCAAAAATTACCATTTTTGATTTCTTTCCATTATTTTTCTTGTATTATCATATTTTAATACTTAGATATCCAATATTAGCCATTAGTTAGACACTTTGTATACCAAAGTTTAGAAAACCCTATTACTCTTAGGCATTTTATCGAGCACGTTATGTGCACACATTAACTTATCTCAACTCTTGATCTTAAATGGTTAATTATGCATAGAATATGATAACACATATCTATACTCATTACATATGTCAAAACATATTTTTATTCATCAAAATATATCATCACCCAAAATCTTAATTCAAACAGAACTATAAAACTCATCTTCACAATTTCTTTAAACAAAACGTTGTTTTCGTTTTTAACGTCACTCATTCGTTACATGTCCGTTTTTGTTCCTTCTTATATAGAATTAACCCTTACTCAGTGTAATACAACCTCATCTAGGCCTAAAAGTCAGACCCTTATCCATCTAAACCAGATTCTGTAATTCATCAACTAGTCTAGAAAATTTCATTTTCTGGACATCCTTACTAAACAATTTATTTCGGACATGATCCGGTCCATAAAATGGCTCAATTACACGTGTCTAGCTAATAAACGTCCATATCTACAACTTTGCAGTTTTAAGTTTCTTCAGATTCAAAACACACGAATTTATATGAATTTTTCAAAGTCAGAAACCGTAACAATTTTGATTTTCTGGACATATTATTTTCCCTACGGACCAGCCTTACTAAAACAGACATTACAAGAAATCTATAAAGAGTTTTCATGTGATTCCACTTTCAGAATATAACTTACTTCCATATCTTGGATTTGATATAAGGCTCACTTTCTAACTCATTATACCCAAAGAGGTATGAATTTCACAAGATATGTCAATAATTACTAAAAACCTATGAATTTTGTTCTTCAAATTTTCTTTCCATTTTATTTTCTTTATTGAATCCTCTTGTTTGATTCTTGATAATCCAAGATTAAACCAATACAAACAGATTAAGCATGATCTACTACCCTAGAACATAAATCTACCCAAAAAAAATCAAGGATTAAATAAAAGTTTAGAAGTTACCTTCTTCTAGCTTCTTCTTTTTTCTTCTTCTTCTTCTTCTTCTTCTTCTTCTTCTAGCTCATCTCAATTCCTCTATTTCTCTCTATCTCTCTCAATTTCTCAATACAACTTCTACATAACAATTATCTACATTATGAAGAACATAAAAATATAATTAAAACAAGGAATTTAGATTATAACTTTATTAGTTTGAATTTAAGAGAGAGATGGAGATGATGATGATGGGGCTTGTTTTGTCTTCTCAAAGCTTTCACTTCTTCTCCTTTTTCTTCCTCTTCTTCTTCTCCTACAACTCTCTCTAACTCTCTTCTTCTTTCTTTGGTTTCTTTTCTAAAACTAACATACTAACTTGTAGTATATACATATAATATACAATACTAGTAATATATAATATATGTAACTCCTAGTAATTATTAGATATATTAATTACTAGTTAATACATAAGTTACACCAATTTGAACTTGAAAAGCCTAAGACCATGTTTGGCAAATACTCATTATTTTAATTAATCAATAGCTTAACATCAATCAATCTCATCAAATTGTCACATAATTATATTTACTTGTTAATTATAATTTTGTGTAACAATCATCACATAACTCATCTAATTTAATTATCTCAATTAAATTAGAACTATAACATATAAAATTATTATATTAATTAAATTAAATACTAAATATTCATTTAATTAATCTGCTACACTTAATTACATTACTCTATAATCAAAACAAAATTTATTTATTTAACTCAATAAATAATTCAATTAAATATTTATATATATATTAAAATTAACATATAGCATTCTCTTCACATCAATTCACATTTCTACAATATATGACATACACATACTCACACACAATATATCTCATAAATAATACTTTTATTTATAAAATTCTCATTTATAATTTCTAAAAATCTGGGATGTCACATACTTCCCTCCTTATAAGGATTCCGTCCTCGAAATCACCGAAACCCTACCTTACTTAGGTTTTTCTCAAATATATTCATTGAATAACTTCAACACATTACCTTAATATAGGTTTTATATTTTCTACTCTCACCAGTCTTGATAATAAATTCTTATAAGTTTTATTTCATAATATATACTTAGACTTAGACCTGAAAAAATATGGTTATGGGTTGGTTTTGGTTTTCAAAATATGGTTAACCAACCATTTAAGAACTAAAACCATATTAACCATTTTTAATATGAATAATGTGGGTTGGAACCATATGGTTATGGTTAAAAACTATATTAACCATATTAACCATTTTAATATGGTTATAGTTCCATGAAGGCGTGATTTGATTTTTTTTTTTTTGGGGGTTGGGGGGTGGGGGTGGGGGGTTGGGTGGGGGGTGGGGTAAGGGGTTTATCCATAATCACGTAATATTATTTTTGGGGGTGAGAGTAGGGTGGGGTGGGGTGGGGTGGGGTAAGAGGTGTATACATAATCACATAATATTATATTTTTTTTTTTGGGTGGGGTGGAGGTGAGGTGGGGTGGGGGTGGTGGTAAGGGGTGTAAACATAATCACAAAATATTATTTTTTTTTGGATGGGGGTGGTGGTAAGGGGTGTATACGTAATCATATAATATTATTTTTTGGGGGGGTGGGAGTGAGGGTGTGGTGTGGGGTGGGGTGGGGGGAAAGGGGTGTATACATAATCACATAATATTTTTTTTAGTGGGGTGGGGTGCGTGGCGTGGCGTGGCGTGGCGTGGCTTGGCGTGGCTTGGGGTGGGGTGGGGTGGGGTGGGTGGTTGAGCTTCTTGAATATGTAAATATGGATGGAAAGAACTTTTAATTTGGATTTGGAATAAAATATGGGTCAAAAAATGGTTAATCGGGTTGGAACTATATTTCTTTTTAAAAAGTTGGTTCCAAACTTTAACCAACCCAAATAAATAAAAATAGTTAACCAACCCATTTGGTTCCAGTTAATATGGGTTGACCCGACAGTTAACCAACTATATTGCCAAGTCTACTTAGACTCAATTATATTTGAGTATTACATATTCTTTGACCCATTCATTATCTTTCTCTAAGGATCATTATCATATATTATATGATCAAACTCTCGGGACATTACATTCACCCCTTCTTCTAAGAATTTCGTCCTCGAATTTTGTTTATTTTTTTAATTAATCTTTATTCATTCAATCAATCAAAGTAGACTTTTACGTTACTACTTCATTTATTCATTGGTTTCTATAACCACTTTCTTTCCACAAAACATCATTCTACAATTATTAAACTTTTCTATTAAAAGTTTCACATTATTCTTTGATAACTCACATCCTTCTCACTTCAAAATTTCTTTTCTCACTTATTCAACATATCCATCATTCAGTGTCGCATTTTACGACTTACTTCTTTCTAAGGAATACTTTCCTTTTTCACTTCCATCTTGTAGAATAACAAGAATCCTCCACAATTGTTCAATAATTGGGAAGTAGTATTAATAACTCAGGAATTTAAAAGATTCCAAATCATGCTGAGGGTCACAAGACCATAAACTCTATTCTCTAGGTTTAATAGTGCTTCACCCCCGGTTCTTCACACTTTAAACCCTCTTTGGCAAAATATTTATCAATCACAAAGACTGAAAACACCCTCCGCAAGTACTCTAGGTGATCAACCTATTGTACATGTATTGTATACAAACATTTCAGTGCAAAGTATAAAACTAAACGCAACCCCTAATAATAGGGTTGTTCATCTCAGCTTTTCAACATCTGAATCCGCATCAAAACAATTTGGTTTGGCATAACTTCTCAAGAAACTCTTGAATTTCATGAACATCTTTCAATATTTGTCTAGCTGAATCAAATAGCATAGACCTCTACAACAATTCGGACATCAACCAAAATATACATATACATACATACATATGTATTCTCATATCTCAAAGAAATCTCAAAAATCTTTTTATGACGCGACGATACCGCAGAGCCTTGTATTTACAAATCAGTTGAGGATTAAAATCATTTGGTGATTTTATCATACTACATCATACCATAGTGGGAAATTTGACGATCCTTAGATCACATCCAACACTAGTAAGTATCTTTGCATTGATGACTCCATCATTTTTATCATCTTTGCACCAAGTTACATGATGCATTAATGATATAAAATACATTTTGATATATTGCAAATCATTTTTGTCTAGCCGAAACAATTAGCATAGACATACGAATAACAGTATTATTGTTAAAACTCATTGGTTCCATCATTTGATCCAATGTTTTTCAAGAAAATAGAAGTGTAAACATCAGCACGAAGTCAATAAATTTCGAAAGTCTAGCATAGCTAGTAGATTTAGAATACCTATGCTTCCACCATCAACTCCACTTTCTGTAATAATCCATTGCTTAAAAGATCTATCTATTCCTATCATCCTCAATACTCCATTCATAACTTAATTATACCCCAGTTCATCAAACTTACTGCAAATTGGAAGTTCAGGACTTGGCACAATAATATGAGTTTAAGAACTTATCCTAGTCAGACCATAGGCGTCCATTCGCTGAGGGGTTCAAAACATAACATATTATTATGAGTCACGAACTTACCATATGCATTAGTTTTAAGAACGGCGCCTAATCCTAATAATATCTGTCTAATCTTAATAGTTTCTAACTATCAAACATACACATGAGAAAAGAATCACCTTTTCACCACATATACATAGATAACGCGACACCAACATTCCATTGATTATCAATATGATAAACTGAGTGCAAGCACAAAACCCTCGCCCATACAAAGATTTGTACAACTCAGTCATCACATCAGTCCTCAATTGAAATCCCACCTAACTCTATCTTACTCTTAACTTATTTCTTTGCTCGTCTTAATTCCTCGTATCACATTATCTATAACTCCTCATGAGTTATCTTGTACTTTTTCACAGTACACCATCTTCATAGCATTAAGCTATAATTATTCAAACATTATAGACCATCTTTCTTTTATAACTTAAACAGACCACGTCGTGATCTTATTCTATAATCATCTCCCTTAAAAAAAATTTCTTAACTCGTGATCGTTTTGTTTTACGATCCTCTTTCTTTCTCTTTTTCATCATTTACGACATTATTTGTTATCCTGGCTTTTGGAGTTAGGAAACTCCCATTTCTTATCTTTATATCTCTTCAAGATTCTTCTTTGAATCATCTTGTTTATATAACAATTCTTCCTTTAAGAATTTCTAACTTCATTTACATTGCTCAACATTTCATTCAAGTTCTACACTTTCATCATACATATCCACTTTCTATACTTGGTACACATCGAGTCTCTGACAGTTTCAATATGGTACGCTGAGTGGTTTCCCACAAACAACCAACAAACTAGGTTCCGAGTTGCTAGTTCGTATATACCTCCGCTCTATGAAGGAATCGTTTAGCCTAGATACCATACATCAACTACGAAAGAGTATAATTGCACCACTTAGATATAACTCTCTATTCTTAACTTCTTTATCATTCTCTTTTTTATAGACATTGTCTAATTATTATCACCTTACAAAGTTATTCATATTATTATTTGCAATATTGACAATGTCTAGAAAGTTCTGTCGAGGAAAGGTTTGGTCACCTAATTGCGCGCCAATAGGGAGAAATCCTTATTGGAAAGCCTCATCTTTCCTGGGAATGATCTAGTTGTTAAATATTGTGAGTTATAATATTAGTGATGAATAATTGTTGAAGTATTAAGAAAGTCTTTATTTAAGATAAGTGAATTATAAAAGTTAGGTGGGAATAATGGAAACTTGGAAAACTTTAGGGGTACCAAAGTGTAATAAGTTAATTAAATCAATCTGGACCATTGGTGGTGGTTTAAATACTAAATCAATCTGGACCATTGATGGAGGTTTTAATAGTAAATCAATCTGGACCATCGATGGTGATTTTAAAAGTAATCAATCTGGACCGTCGGTGGTGGTTTTAAAAGTAAATCAATCTGGATCGTCGGTTGTGGTTTTAATAGTAATCAATATGGATTGTTCATTCTAATAGTAAATCAATCTAGACCGTTCTTGAATAAGTTACTATTTAGTCCATTCTCCTATAAATAGAATCTTAATTCTTCTTTCATTCTCACCAATTCATTGAGATTGTAATGACCCCAAAATTCATACAATTTAATTCTCAACTTTGGTCGTTAATAACACATTAACCTTCTGATTTTACATCATTATTCGATGCTAAACATTATAAAATACGGAATAATTTAAACTTTTATATACTTCTTACTTTAATTCCATGAATCAAACCTTTATCATCTACATGTCTTTGAATCAATCTTATTTTATGATTCACTTTAACATTGTTACTATATAAAATTTTCAATTTCAATCCGATAACCTTTAAATATCAGATAACTCTAACTTTAGCTTTACAACTCAACATAAAATTATACATCATAAAACATTTAGTACATCTAATGAATCTTAATCATGGTATAAAGAAATAACAACTTTTGTTAAAATATTAATCTCCGTGTATTATTTCTGATCCACATCATTCAAGTAGCACATAGTGTTACCTTCAATCCTTGACCTGCAAAAAGGGTTATTTACAAGGTTGAGCTCGATAGCCCAGCAAAATCTAACAGTTTTCATGCATCACAAAAGCACATAATAACATGCTCAACATATAAAAATAATCATAAAACAAACATAGCATACATGTTGTAGTTCACATAACAACTATAAAGATTGAGTTCCTTACCCAATCATCATTCATAGCTCAATCATCATAGTCATAGATTGACTTTCACATTTCATACTTTTGATATATACAATACATCATACACTAAAATTTTAAAGCAGTTCATCATCAAGTTCACATAGCAAAAAAGAACTGAAAGACTTGCCTTTACCGGCATTTTACCAACACGCTAATACTTCGCGTCCTTGCACAACCTACACTGTATGTGAGATTGATAATAAATAAAATCAATACTCAATCTCATGGTTAAATTTATTCTAAGACCTTACTTTATCTTATTATCCTTTATAATGTCTTTATAGACATCTAACTATTTTATATACAACTCGGTTTTATTTTTCATTTTCATCACCACACATGCTAGACTATCACACTTGTAGTTTAATGTGCGTATATCACACCATTTTATTATACCACTTTGGTTTCAAAAATGCATATTCAACACATTGTTTACATGTTTAATTTTCTTTCATAAATCAAAAATTACCATTTTTGATTTCTTTCCATTATTATTCTTGTATTATCATCTTTTCATACTTAGATATTTAATATTAGCCATTAGTTAGACACTTTGTATACCAAAGTTTTGAAAACATTATTACTCTTAGGCATTTTATCGAGCACGTTATGTGCACACATTAACTTATCTCAACTCTTGATCTTAAATGGTTAATTATGCATAGAATATGATAACACATATCTATACTCATTACATATGTCAAAACATATTTTTATTCATAAAAATATATCATCACCCAAAATCTTAATTCAAACAGAACTATAAAACTCATCTTCACAATTTCTTTAACAAAACGTTGTTTTCATTTTTAACGTAACTCGTTCGTTACATGTTCCATTTTTGTTCCTTCTTATATAGAATTAACCCTTACTCAGTGTACTACAATCTCATCTAAACCTTAAAGTCAGACCCTTATCCATCTAAACTAGATTCTGTAATTCATCAACTAGTCTAGAAAATTTCATTTTCTGGACATCCTTACTAAACAATTTATTTCGGACATGATCCAGTCCATAAAATGGCTCAATCTTGCAATTTTAGCTAATAAACGTCCATATCTACAACTTTTTAGTTTTAAGTTTCTTCATATTCAAAACACACGAATTTATATGAATTTTTCAAAGTCAGAAACCGTAACAGTTTTGATTTTCTGGACATATTATTTTCCCTTCGGACCAGCCTTACTAAAACAGACATTGTAAGAAATCTATAAAGAGTTTTCATGTGATTCTACTTTCAGAATATAACTTACTTCCATATCTTCGATTTGATATAAGGCTCACTTTCTAACTCATTATACCCAAAGAGGTATGAATTTCACAAGATATGTCCACAATTACTAAAAACCTACGAATTTTGTTCTTCAAATTTTCTTTCCATTTCATTTTGTTTCTTGAATCCTCTTGTTTGATTCTTGATAATCCAAGATTAAACCAATACAAACAGATTAAGCATGATCTACTACCCTAGAACATAAATCTACCCAAAAAAAATCAAGGATTAAATAAGAGTTTAGAAGTTACCTTCTTCTAGCTTTTTCTTTTTTTCTTCTTCTTCTTCTTCTAGCTCATCTCAATTCCTCTATTTCTCTCTATCTCTCTCAATTTCTCAATACAACTTCTACATAATAATTATCTACATTATGAAGAACATAAAAATATAATTAAAACAAGGAATTTAGATTATAACTTTATTAGTATGAATTTAAGAGAGAGATGGAGATGATGATGATGATGATGATGATGATGATGATGATGATGATGGGGCTTGTTTTGTCTTCTCAAAGCTTTCACTTCTTCTTCTTTTTCTTCCTCTTCTTCTTCTCCTACAACTCTCTCTAACTCTCTTCTTCTTTCTTTGGTTTGTTTTCTAAAACTAACATACTAACTTGTAGTATATACATATAATATACAATACTAGTAATATATAATATATGTAACTCCTAGTAATTATTAGATATACTAATTACTAGTTAATACATAGGTTACACCAATTTGAACTTGAAAAGCCTAAGACCATGTTTGGCAAATACTCATTATTTTAATTAATCAATAGCTTAACATCAATCAATCTCATCAAATTGTCACATAATTATATTTACTTGTTAATTATAATTTTGTGTAACAATCATCACATAACTCATCTAATTTAATTATCTCAATTAAATTAGAACTATAACATAAAATTATTATATTAATTAAATTAAATACTAAATATTCATTTAATTAATCTGCTACACTTAATTACATTACTCTATAATCAAAACAAAATTTATTTATTTAACTCAATAAATAATTCAATTAAATATTTATATATATTAAAATTAATATATAGCATTCTCTTCACATCAATTCACATATTCTACAATATATGACATACTCATACTCACACACAATATATCTCATAAATAATACTTTTATTTATAAAATTCTCATTTATAATTTCTAAAAATCTGGGATGTCACATCCTTCCCTCCTTATAAGGATTCCGTCCTCGGAATCACCGAAACCCTACCTTACTCAGGTTTTCCTCAAATATATTCATTGAATAACTTCAACACATTACCTTAATATAGGTTTTATATTTTTTACTCTGACCAGTCTTGATAATAAATTCTTATAAGTTTTATTTCATAATATTTACTTAGACTTAGACTTGAAAAAATATGGTTATGGGTTGGTTTTGGTTTTCAAAATATGGTTAACCAACCATTTAAGAACTAAAACCATATTAACCATTTTTAATATGAATAATGTGGGTTGGAACCATATGGTTATGGTTAAAAACTATATTAACCATTTTAATATGGTTATAGTTCCATGAAGGCGTGATTTGATTTTTTTTTTTGGGGGTTGGGGGTGGGGGTGGGGGGTGGGGTGTATACATAATCACATAATATTATTTTTTTGAGGGGTGGGAGTGGAGTGAGGTGGGGTGGGGGTAAGGGGTGTATACATAATCACATAATATATTTTTTTGGTGGGGTAGGGATGGGGGTGGGGTGGGGAATGGGGGGTAAGGGGTGGGTGGGGTGGGGTGGGGTGGGGGTAAGGGGTGTATACATAATCACATAATATTATTTTTTGGGGGTGGGGTGAGGGGTAAGATGTGTATACATAATCACATAATATTATTTTTTTGGGTGGGAGTGTGGGTGGGGGTGGGGTGCGGGGTGGTGGAAAGGGTGTATACATAATCACATAATATTTTTTTTGTGGGGTAGGGATGGGGGTGGGGTGGGGGAGTGGGGGTAAGGGGTGGGGGTAAGGATGGGGTGGAGGGTGCAGGTGGGGGTTGGGTGGGGGGTGGGGGTAAGGGGTTTATCTATAATCACATAATATTATTTTTGGGGGTGAGAGTAGGGGTGGGGGTAAGAGGTGTATACATAATCACATAATATTATTTTTTTTTTGGGTGGGGTGGAGGTGAGGTGGGGTGGGGGTGGTGGTAAGGGGTGTAAACATAATCACAAAATATTTTTTTTTGGATGGGGGTGGTGGTAAGGGGTGTATCGTAATCACATAATATTATTTTTTGGGGGGTGGGAGTGAGGTGTGGTGTGGGGTGGGGTGGGGGGTAAGGGGTGTATTCATAATAACATAATATTTTTTTTAGTGGGGTGGGGTGCGTGGCGTGGCGTTGCGTGGCGTGGCGTGGCGTGGCGTGGCTTGGGGTGAGGTGGGGTGGGGTGGGTGGTTGAGCTTCTTGAATATGTAAATATGGATGGAAAGAACTTTTAATTTGGATTTGGAATAAAATATGGGTCAAAAAATGGTTAATCGTGTTGGAACTATATTTCTTTTTGTTCCTTCTTATATAGAATTAACCCTTACTCAGTGTACTACAACCTCATCTAGGCCTAAAAGTCAGACCCTTATCCATCTAAACCAGATTCTGTAATTCATCAACTAGTCTAGAAAATTTCATTTTCTGGACATCCTTACTAAACAATTTATTTCGGACATGATCCGGTCCATAAAATGGCTCAATTTCGCGTGTCTAGCTAATAAACGTCCATATCTACAACTTTGCAGTTTTAAGTTTCTTCAGATTCAAAACACACGAATTTATATGAATTTTTCAAAGTCAGAAACCGTAACAATTTTGATTTTCTGGACATATTATTTTCCCTTCGGACCAGCCTTACTAAAATAGACATTGCAAGAAATCTATAAAGAGTTTTCATGTGATTCCACTTTCAGAATATAACTTACTTCCCTATCTTGGATTTGATATAAGGCTCACTTTCTAACTCATTATACCCAAAGAGGTATGAATTTCACAAGATATATCCACAATTACTAAAAACATATGAATTTTGTTCTTCAAATTTTCTTTCCATTTCATTTTCTTTCTTGAATCCTCTTGTTTGATTCTTGATAATCCAAGATTAAACCAATACAAACAGATTAAGCATGATCTACTACCCTAGAACATAAATCTACCCAAAAAAAATCAAGGATTAAATAAAAGTTTAGAAGTTACCTTCTTCTAGCTTCTTCATTTTTTTTCTTCTTCTTCTTCTTCTTCTTCTTCTTCTTCTTCTTCTTCTTCTAGCTCATCTCAATTCCTCTATTTCTCTCTATCTCTCTCAATTTCTCAATACAACTTCTACATAACAATTATCTACATTATGAAGAACATAAAAATATAATTAAAACAAGAAATTTAGATTATAACTTTATTAGTATGAATTTAAGAGAGAGATGGAGATGATGATGATGGGGCTTGTTTTGTCTTCTCAAAGCTTTCACTTCTTCTCCTTTTTCTTCCTCTTCTTCTTCTCCTACAACTCTCTCTAACTCTCTTCTTCTTTCTTTGGTTTCTTTTCTAAAACTAACATACTAACTTGTAGTATATACATATAATATACAATACTAGTAATATATAATATATGTAACTCCTAGTAATTATTAGATATACTAATTACTAGTTAATACATAGGTTACACCAATTTGAACTTGAAAAGCCTAAAACCATGTTTGGCAAATACTCATTATTTTAATTAATCAATAGCTTAACATCAATCAATCTCATCAAATTGTCACATAATTATATTTACTTGTTAATTATAATTTTGTGTAACAATCATCACATAACTCATCTTATTTAATTATCTCAATTAAATTAGAACTATAACATAAAATTATTATATTAATTAAATTAAATACTAAATATTCATTTAATTAATCTGCTACACTTAATTACATTACTCTATAATCAAAACAAAATTTATTTATTTAACTCAATAAATAATTCAATTAAATATTTATATATATATTAAAATTAATATATAGCATTCTCTTCACATCAATTCACATTTCTACAATATATGACATACACATACTCACACACAATATATCTCATAAATAATACTTTTATTTATAAAATTCTCATTTATAATTTCTAAAAATCTGGGATGTCACATACTTCCCTCCTTATAAGGTTTCCGTCCTCGGAATCACCGAAACCCTACCTTACTCAGGTTTTTCTCAAATATATTCATTGAATAACTTCAACACATTACCTTAATATAGGTTTTATATTTTCTACTCTCACCAGTCTTGATAATAAATTCTTATAAGTTTTATTTCATAATATATACTTAGACTTAGACCTGAAAAAATATGGTTATGGGTTGGTTTTGGTTTTCAAAATATGGTTAACCAACCATTTAAGAACTAAAACCATATTAACCATTTTTAATATGAATAATGTGGGTTGGAACCATATGGTTATGGTTAAAAACTATATTAACCATTTTAATATGGTTATAGTTCCACGAAGGCGTGATTTGATTTTTTTTTTTTGGGGTTGGGGGGTGGGGGTGGGGGTGGGGTGTATCATAATCACATAATATTATTTTTTTGGGGGGGGGAGTGGAGTGAGGTGGGGTGGGGGTAAGGGGTGTATACATAATCACATAATATATTTTTTTAGTGGGGTAGGGATGGGGTGGGGTGGGGAATGGGGTAAGGGGTGGGGTGGGGAATGGGGGTAAGGGGGTGGGGTGGGGGGGGGTGGGGGGTTGGTGTGAGACCCAGATTTTATCGATAAAGATTTAAATTTTGTTGAAATAATTTTTTAATATTATGGTGTGAATTTAAGATAATATTATAGTTGTGGGTAGTATTTATAAATTTTGCAAAGTATGCAAGTGGTTATATTATATTCGATTGGTGGGGAAATATTGGTTTAGCGAGGGAATATTAATGCAATAACTCAATCATTGGTGGACCCTATGAAATTATTATTGTCGGAGTGAAAAGCGACAAAAATATTTTATTGAAATAACGGCGGAAGTTTTCACAGTAGTTCTTGTTGAACTACTTTCGGTAGTAAAAAATACGATGTCGTGTGGTTGGTTTAGTAGTAACACACACGGTATTGATTATTGATGCTTATGTGAGAAGTCACTCAGTTTGATTCCATTATTGTCGATTAATAATATGAATTATTATAGCGATAATGACGTTTTGTTTTATTAGATATTATTAACGTAATAAAAGCGAAACATCTTTTATATAAAATAGAATACTTTATTAAAGTTATTCTATAAATAGAATATATTATATTATGCATAGTGTTGCATAGTGTTTTGCGTAGTATTGCATAATGTTTGCATAGTAAAATGTTTTTTATATAAATAGAATATATTATATTTTATTTAAAAGATTTTTCTTTAAATATGGACCGTCGATTAAAGTAAATCAATACGGACCGTTCATGGATTAATTCTTATGCATTCCATTTTCCTATAAATAGAAGCTCATTCCTTCATTATTTTCTTACAATTCATTGAAACTCTAGAGAGAGAAATTATAGAGAGAAGTTATAGAGAAAATTATAGAAAGAAGAAGAGTATTCGCTACTTCACTACTTACATATTCAGTTCTTTTACGGTAAGGGGTGTTATTCTTTCTTCTTGAAGAGAACTTACATTATTCCATTCATTATTATTACATTGGAATAACTTTGTAAAAGTGGCATACCCTATACATAACTTTTGTATCGTGGCATACCCTATACTTGGTGAAATCCTTATGTTATTCCATTGCTTATTATTACATTGGAATAACTTTGTATCTGTGATTTACCCTATACTTTGTGACATTCTTCTATTATTACATTTGGAACATCACATGCATGTGTTTTACAGGACTGGTTCCGATTTTATTATTACATTGGAACATCACATGCATGTGTTTTTACAGGACTGGTTAAAATCTTTATCATTCATTGGAATATCCTTTACGTGTGTTTTACACGGATCTAGTTCCATCTTTGTTATTACATTGGAACATCACAGTCGGTGTGAATTTCACGACATTTGGTTCCGTTATTATTATTACATTGGAATAACACATACATGCAATCCGCATGTATGGTGATTTCTTTTGTTATTCCATTCTTTATTATACCTAGTTGGTTAAAACTTTGACTTTTATACTCCATGAAATTAGTAGAATATCCTTGATATTTGCGTTTCATCGATATCTTTTCATAGAAATATTCTTACGATCATTCTTGAATTTTACTCTCTGAAAGCGATATCATGTTGACAATTTGGGCGTTAATAATTCATGGATTAAATAATTCTTGAACTTGTTTTATTGAATTATTATGTCATTGTCATCATCCTCATGTTATATTATGTTATCTTTGGCTTACGTGCATAGATGAACTTAGTATATGATTATGACCGAGGATCATTCGGTATAATCATGACTTGATATAAATGATGTGACAAAAAGTCCTCGGTGGCTTTGTAATGCAATCGATGGATAGTTTTTGGTATGATTATGACCGGGGGTGATTTCGGTATAGTCATGACCATTGATAATTTGATGAAAATCCTTGGCCAGTAGTACGGGGATGATTAGATGTGGTGGTTTATTTATTAAAATCAAAATAGGTATACATCACCCATTACGAGTATACATCATTCGTTACATAGATGCGAAACAACTACAACTTTATTATTACAACGATAAAGCGTGAGTTTAAATACAAATATTATCTTCTAGACAATATTTATACTCAAATAAATCCTCATCACATTTATTGATACATTATTTTACAAAAATGGTGAGGACTACTAAACAATCCTTTCTAAAACCTTCATTCCATACCCCAGGCTACGTACTGCATTTATATTCTAGCCTCTCACGAGAAGAAGAATGGAAAAAGGAGGAAAGGGTGAGCTCAACTAGCTCGATAAAGAATATTATGACTAAGATAATATCTGACAAATTATCGTTAGTCTTGACGAGGGAAAAATTTAATAGAATCTGATAGACAACAAATTTTCGGATCAATATTACATGGTGAAATAATAATTCATAGAAGAGTTACGTAGAGAATGAAATCTACTATAATTTATGAATTTAAAGTCCATCATGATATTTTATCCTGTAACATCAATCGATATATTCATCTCGAATCAAATATTCATCTTTTTTTTACTCTGGGCGAAAGATATTATTCATCGATCGGTCGTATTCATTTAAACTTTTGTTCATCTTTTTACTCTGGCAAAGATATTCATCGATTCGGTCGTATTCATTTAAACACTGTTCATCTTTTTTTTCTGGGCCAAAGATATTCTTGAAATCATTCATCTTTTTACTACTGGGCCGAAGATATTCAATAATATCATCATTTAAAGGCGAGGATGATGAAAAATATTTTTAAAAGCGAATCGGTGAAACAAAATGACAAGGATTAAGGATTAATGATTAGTACTTTGTTTTATCCATGTCAACAATACCTCAAAAATAATCGTAGTGGTGTAAAATTGAGAATGATCAAAACATGGATCTGATCAAAGCTAGTATCCGAATAGATATTTTTAGACAAAAAGAAATTTTATTTTTTGGTGAATTTTTATTTTCGTGAATAGTTTAGTATCGTGAATAGTCTTAGTATCGTGAATAGTCTTAAGTATCGTGAATAGTAACTCAGACACCAAAAGATAGAAATTCCAAAAAAAACATTTTCACGCTTCATGAATAGTACTTCGTGAATAGTAACTTCGTGAATAGTAACTCATGAATAGTAACTTCGTGAATAGTAACTCATGAATAGTAACCCAGAGCATGAAAAAGTTCCAAATTTGATAAAAACTTGGATCGACATTTCGGTAATAATGATATTGAAGAAATAATATCATTCTGAAAAAAATAATATCCACTTACCTCAAAGAATCGATTTGCGGAAGGAAAGGTCGGAAGTGATCTTTGAATGAAACTTATCTTTGACGACAACTCTCAAAGTATCTAAATACTCACAAAATCGCTCGATAATATAGAGAAAAGAAAACTTTGTTTACGGTGTGATTTTCAATTCTAACAGCCCTCTATTTATAGGAAAATGTTAGCCGTGAAAGCGAGACTTGACTTGCTTTACGATGGCTTTACACTGCTACTATTGCCACCCACCACATTTGAAATAAAATTCAGCACATTTCTTCACCAACCACAAGTGGGGCCCACTCAATTCTAAATTTTCCACCAAAATCAATTATAAACCTAATTTAGAGATCGGACACCTCTTAAAATTCATAACAAATCATTTCGTGCATTTTAACGGTTCAAAATTTGTGGACATATACTCAACTTATGTATGTATAACATACCCAAAAATTACCACAATCAGCGGTCGGATTAAAAATTATAACCCCATGATATATCTCAAAACCCACGATTTAATTTTTAATACCTCGATCGGTAAAATCTTGATAAAACACCTCAACAATAATTTCTTCATTTATAACCACATAAATAAATCCATCATTTATATCCACATAAAATAAATATTTCTTTATCATATGAATCAATAATTAATTATTCACAAATAATATTACTGAGAATCCTGATTATAATGACGGTAGTTCGAGGAAAGGGGCTTTCAGATAAGGATTTCTCCTTCTTGGTGGCATGATTAGGTGACCAAACCTCTCCTGTGAGAACTTTCTAGACATTGCCAATAATCTTTATCTAATAATATTATTCAAATAATATGAATTATTGATCGATAATGGAGATAATAATGCGGTGACAATTATTGAAATGATAATAATATAAAATATCAATATGACAATTATTGAATCGATAAAATAAAATATTGAGCGATAACTCTTGTGAAAATTATTGAGTAGTGCCTTCTTACGTAAGGATCGATAATTCAACAATTACATGCAATCTGGTGGTGTCTTCTTTGTGCGACCGCGTATTCTTTGTATTTTAACCATAGGGTATTCAGCGGTCTTACTTGGTAACAACTCTGTAGTTATTTTTAACTTGACTTATATTTGTCGTTTTCTTCATCAATCGCTTTCCGTTTATGGGGCCCACACATGCATTTGGCGTCGTAAATACGAATATTCCCAAGCGATCTGAATATTCCACGACCAAACGAATATTCAGAGCAAAATGAATATTTTATAACCACTTGCTTATTTTGAAATATTTGCGTATTTAACCCATAACTATCCACATTAATCAAATCAACCCTTACTATTTCAAAATAATAAATAAAGGAAATTCCTTTTTATTTAAAAAAATTTAGGGTCTTCTGACCTCCCTCCTTATGAAATTTTCGTCCTCGAAATTGGCGTCGTACACAGTGTTTGAAAAGGTGAGGATACCTCGCTTTCATTTTCGTTTCAATTCGGTCATTTCCTCTATAGCATGATTCCTCCACAAAACTTTAACTTGTGGTATGACCTTTCTTGGCGTGGGGACATGCTCCTTCTATCAAGATCTTGGCGGTACCTCCTCATACGTTAAGTCTTGGCTATCTCGTGGGTTCTAACTTCGATAGCGTGGTTGGGTCTTTCACATATTCTGAAAATGCGGATATATGAAACACATTATGAACACGAGACATACTTGGAGAGTGCTTGTGAAGTCTATAGGCTACATTTCCTACTCGGTCGAGAATTTGAAATGGACGATAAATCGTGGATTGAGCTTTCCTCTCTTCCCAAATCTTGTAACTCCCTTCCATGGAGCGACTTCATGACAATACATGATCCCTACATTAAATTCCCGTCCTTTCGATGAAGATCGCATAACTCTTTTGTCGATCTTGTGTGGTTTGTATCGTTGTCGAATCATTTGGATCTTTTCGGTGAGTCATACGTCTTAACTTTCGGGTCCCAACAATGTTGCTTCACCCACCTCATCCCAACATATTGGAGAAGCGACATTTTCGTCCATATAATGCTTGAATGGAGCCACACCTATACTTGCACGATAAGCTTTGTTGTTGTAGGAGAATTCCACCGATGGTAAATACTTATCCAAGCGCCCTTGAAGTACAGGACACGAGTCTTAATAAATCTTCAAGAGTTTGAATAGTCCTCTACGATTGTCCGTCGGGTTTGGGGATGGTATGCGAACTAAATCGTAAATCCGTGCCCATAGCTTTTTGCAAGCTAACCCAAAATCTTGAAGTGAATCTTGGGTCGCGATCGAAACTATGGATCTGGGCATGCCATGCTGACCTCACGATCTCATTTACGTACATACTAGCAAGGCGTTCAAGGGAATAAGTCTCCGTGTCGGCAAGAAATGAAAGCGGACTTGGTTAATCTATCAACAATAACCCAAATAGCATTGATGCCTTGAGAAATAGTAGGAAGAGAAATGTGAAATCCATGGTAATGTGTTCCCACTTCCATTCAGGAATCTCAAGTGGTTGCAGCGGACCCTTAGGTACTAGATGCTCGCCTTTACGTTGGTGAGTTAAACACATCGAGATAAACTTTGCAATCTCTCTCTTCGTATTATTCCACCAAAATGTATAGAAGATCACGATACATTTAGTACTTCGAGGATGGATTGCAAATGGTGTATTGTGTGCCTCCATCGTAATCTTGTACTTCAAATCAGTCGTTAGGAACACAAAGTCTAGAGTGGACTCGAAGTATTCCTTCTTCATCGATTCTCGCTTAGGAATAGCTCCTTCTTGTACTTTCTTCTTCATACGCGCATCGACTCAAGATCGGTGGCTTGAAGCGACCTTAACTTTTTCTATTAAAGTTGGCTCTGTCGTATACTTGACATCATCCTTTTCGTTCCGCATATGATCTTCTACTCGATCGTCGGCTACCACGTTAAACTTTACCGGGATGGTATTGAATAGTGTGGTCGTAGTCTTTCGATAGCTCGAGCCAGCGTCATTTGCCGCGTGTTGAGTTCTTTTTTTGAGTGAAGAAATATTTAAGGCTTTTATGATGCGAATATATCTCCACTTTCTCCCCGTATAGATAGTGCCTCCATATCTTTAAGTAGCAGCTTATTTGCTTTGCTTGACTCTAGATCATGAGTAGGATAATTCCTCTCATACTCTTTAAGTTTGTCATGAGGCATAGGCTATGACTTTCCCCGTTGCATGAGAACACATCCTAACCCTTTGCACGAAGCATCATTTGTAGATAACAAATCCATCAAGAAACGGATGGTATTGTTAGAGCAGTCTTAGAAATAAGTCTCCTCTTAAGCTCTTGGAAACTTTTCTCGCATTCTTCATTCCAAGCAATTTTGTATCCTTAGGAGTTAAATTTGAGTTAATGGAGTAGCGATTAGAGAAAACCCTTCCACGAATCTCAGATAATAACCATTAAGCCCAAAAAGCTCGTACTTGATCGCAGAGCTTGGTTGCTCCCAACTTTGTATTGCTTGATCTTGGCGGATCAGCGGATACTCCGTGTTTTGACACCACATGCCCAAGAAATGCTACTTCCTCAAGCGAACTCGCATTTCTTCAATTTGGCATATAGTTGGTTTTCACGAAGCCTTTGGAGTACCGACTTCAAATGGTGCTCATGATCTTCACGACTTTTGGAATATATAAGGATGTCATGATAAAAACAACAACGAATGATCAAATATTCCTTGAATACTCGGTTCATCATATCCATGAAAGCCATGAGGAGCATTAGTTAGTCAGAAAGACATGACTAGAATTCATAATGCCCATCTACAGGAGTTACGAAGGCGGTCTTTGGAATATCCTCGATTCTAATTTTGGTGATGATATCGAGCGAAGATCGATTTTGAAAAGAATTGTGCCCCTTACTGGTGGTCGAACAAGTCATCAATACGAGGTGAGGATACCTATTCTTGATGGTGACATGGTTCGATTCAGATAGTCGATACAAAATCGCATACTCCGTCTTTCTTTTTACAAATAAAGCAGGAGCACCCGAGGAGATGTCTTGGGGCCAGAATGAAGCCGATGTCCAACAATTCTGTAGTTGGACCTTTAACTCTGAAGTTCAATAGGAGCCATTCGATATGGGGTTTTAGAAATGGGCTTTGTGCGGGTTCAAGATCGATAAAAGAATTGACTTCACGTTACGGGGTAGGGCAGGAAGTTCTTGAAATCGTCGGGAAAGTCGATAACAACGGGAATATTATTCAAATTTGGCGTGTCTTTATTCAAATCCATAACATGGGCTAAGAAAGCTTGACATCAGTTTTTGATAAGCGAATAGCTTTATGATTAGATATGATAGTGATTGATTTTAATGGTTTAGTTGCTTGAATTAAATCAACGGGTTGGTTAGGAATATGAAAACTAATGACCTTACGAAAACAATCAATTTTGGCATGATGAGTAGTTAACGATCAATCCTAAAATCACATCAAAAGCAAGTATCTTTAAAGAGATAAGGTGACGGTAAGGTGATGGTGCTGACTTGAATCAAACAAGATTTATAAGCGGTGGATGTGATGAAAGTTTCTCTAGCGGAGTTTCCACGAGATAGATCGAAAGTCTAATTTCTCGGTCGAGTTTAAGCGTTGAGCACATGCGGGAGAGATAAATGAATGGGTATGCCGGTATCAAGTAAGGTATAAACCATGAGAATTTATAAATAGCTTACCGTGATCACCTCGTTTGGGTTCCTCGCATTATGACCGATCTGACAAAGCGCTCTTCCGGAATCGTTGACTTTGACTTTTACGGAGACGATCTTTTGAGAGTCCGTCCCCATTGAACTAGGTTTATTCTGCGTCTGATCTCGGCGATATGTCCTTCCTTTCCACAACTATAGCATACCTTGAGCTGTTGTGGGCGGTTTTGGTGATATGTCCCTCTTTTCGCATTTGTAGCATATATGGGTGGTCGTTCTTCTCCTTAGAACCCGATTCTTCTTAAGCCTTTGTCGTCTTCACATAGTCGTTGTTAAATCTCCTCTTTTTAAAATCTCCTCGATTTCGCTTCTTACTTTTTTCATGACCATGATTACCACGGAGTGGTTACCATTTACTGTAAAATCATTTTCTTTCTCATGAGTTATCATTATTACATTATTTGCTATCTCTCTGAGTGCGATCTGGTTATGGTCCCTCGGTTGGTAGTACTCGTTATCTCGCGCTACAATAATTGAGCCACATTTTACAACATCTCGAATAAAGAAAGTTTATGAGAAATGAGATCTTGGCGTATCTTGGGTTTCAAACCTCTAAGAAACATCGCGTCATCGTTCCTCATTCTCCACCAAATGAGAGTCTGAAACACGGATAACTCTGCAAACTTTGCCTCGTCTTTGAGACACGTCGTGTTGTTTTGCTCTAATCGATGAACTCCACTTCCTTCGTATAGCGAACACTTTCGGAAAGTATTTGTCATTAAATAATCTCTGAAAGCGTCTCCCGAAGACATCTTTGAGTCTTGTTTGGATGGAGTGCGCTTCCTGAGACTCCCACCGATAATCTGCCTCGCCACGGAACATAAAGGTGGCGAATGGAACCTTCTGTTCCTCCGTGCATCCCGAGACATCGAATATCTTGGTAATTTGTTTGACCCGTATTCCGCCGTGATCGGATCGGCTTTCCCTTAAATTTACGGTGGTCCCTGACTCTTTGAGCTTGCTTGGTTGTGTGACAACGTGAATTGCTATCATTTCCTCTGTATTTTGAACACGAGTCTCCTAAATGCGATTTTGCATGAGCTGCAAAAAGCTTCTAAACATCCCTCGTTCATCATCGCTTTCGGTGGTGTTGTTCACGGGAGGAACATTGCCCGACTGTTGCACGTTCTCCTCGTTGGTAAATCTGGGCATCTCCACGGTCTCATTTACTCCTTTATTAATATTCTCGATTCGACATTCTCAAATCTTGTCATAAAACAAGGGTTAATTAAAGAAATCGATATATCACATAATATCCTATATCTTGACCCGACTAACAAATAAGCTTAGGTAGGACACCTTTAGCGAAGGATTTACTCGTCTCTCCCTCTAGTTCTATTCCCGATCTCACTTGGAGATCATATCCTAGCTACGATACCAGATATCCTGGTGCTTGTTTGCACCTCCGATGGTACCTATCGGGTCCCTACAGAAGTCACCGGCTGGCACGATACCATTGTGGCGCCCCCAAAATAGGTATACATCACCCATTACGAGTTGTCGATACATGATGCGAAACAACTACAACTTTATTATTACAACGGTAAAGCGTGAGTTTAAATACAAATATTATCTTTAGACAATATTTATACTCAAATAAATCCTCATCACATTTATTGATACATTATTTTACAAAAATGGTGAGGACTACTAAACAATCCTTTCTAAAACCTTCATTCCATACCCCAGGCTCGTACTTGCATTTATTCTAGCCTCCACGAGAAGAATGGAACAAAAAGGAAAAGGGTGAGCTCAACTAGCTCGATAAAGAATATTATGACTAAGATAATATCTGACAAATTATCGTTAGTCTTGACGAGGAAAAATTTAATAGAATCTGATAGACAACAAATTTTCGGATCAATATACATGGCGTGAAATAATAATTTCATAGAAGAGTTACGTAGAGAATGAAATCTACTATAATCTATGAATTTAAAAGTCCATCATCAATATTTTATCCTGTAACATCAATCGATATTCATCTCGAATCAAATATTCATCTTTTACTTCTGGGCGAAAGATATTCATCGATCGGTCGTATTCATCTCAACACTGTTCATCTTTGCACTCTGAGGCCGAAGATATTCATCGATCGAGTCGTATTCATTTAAACACACATTTCATCTTTTACTTCTGAGGCCAAAGATATTCTTGAAATCATTCATCTTTGCACTACTCTGGCCGAAGATATTCAATAATATCATCATTTAAGGCGAGGATGATGAAAATATATTTTAAAAAAGCGAATCGGTGAAACAAAATGACAAGGATTAAGGATTAAGGATTAGTACTTTGTTTTATCCGTATCGCAATACCTCAAAAATAATCGTAGTGGTGTAAAATTGAGAATGATCAAAACATGGATCTGATCAAAGCTAGTATCCGAATAGATATTTTAGACGAAAAGAAGAAATTTTATTTTTTGTGATGAAATATCGTGAAGTAGTATCGTGAATAGTCTTGAAGTATCGTGAATAGTAAAGTATCGTGAATAGTAACTCAAACACCAAAAGATAGAAATTCCACAAAAAAACATTTTCACGCTTCATGAATAGTACTCGTGAATAGTAACTTCGTGAATAGTAACTCATGAATAGTAACTTCGTGAATAGTAACTCATGAATAAGTAACCCAGAGCATGAAAAAGTTCAAATTTGATAAAAACTTGGATCGACATTTGACGTAATGATATTGAAGAAATAATATCATTTGAAAAAAAATAATATCCCTTACCTCGAAAGAATCGGTGCCGGAAGGAAGGTCGGAAGTGATCTTTGAATGAAACTTATCTTTGAGCGACAACTCTCAAAGTATCTAAATACTCACAAAATCGCTCGATAATATAGAGAAAGAGAAAACTTTGTTTACGGTGTGATTTTCAATTCTAACAGCCCCTCTATTTATAGGAAAATGTTAGCCGCAAAGCGGACTTGACACTTTACACGATGGCTTTACACTACTATTGCCACCCACCACATTTGAAATAAAATTCAGCACATTTCTTCACCAACCACAAGTGGGGCCCCTCAATTCTAAATTTTCCACCAAAATCAATTATAAACCTAATTTAGAATCGAGACACCTCTTAAAATTCATAACAAATCATTTCGTGCATTTTAACGGTTCAAAATTTGTGGACATATACTCAACTTATATATATAACATATACCCAAAAATTACCACAATCAGCGGTCGGATTAAAAATTATAACCCCATGATATATCTAAAAACCCACGATTTAATTTTTAATACCTCGATCGGTAAAATCTTGATAAAACACCTCAACAATAATTTCTTCATTTATAACCACATAAATAAATCCATCATTTATATCCACATAAAATAAATATTTCTTTATCATATGAATCGATAATTAATTATTCACAAATAATATTACGAGAATCCGCAATTATAATGACGGTAGTTCGAGGAAGAGGGGCTTTCAGATAAGGATTTTTCTCCTTCTTTGTATGATTAGGTGACCAAACCTCTCCTTGAGAACTTTCTAGACATTGCCAATAATCTTTATCTAATAATATTATTCAAATAATATGAATTATTGATCGATAATGGAGATATAATGCGGTGACAATTATTGAACAATGATAATATAAAATATCAATATGTGATTATTGAATCGATAAAATAAAATATTGAGCGATAACTCTTGTGAAAATTATTGAGTAGTGCCTTCTTACGTAAGGATCGATAATTCAACAATCATGCAATCTCAGGTGTCTTCTTTGTGCGACCACAGCGTATTCTTGTATTTTAACCACCGGGTATTCAAGCGGTCTTACTTGGTAACAACTTCTGTAGTTATTTTTAACCGACTTATATTTGTCGTTTTCTTCATCAATCGCTTTCCGTTATGGGGCCCCCACATGGCATGGTTTGCTTGTCGTAAATACGAATATTCCCAAGCGATCTGAATATTCCACGACCAAACGAATATTCCCAAACAAAAATGAATATTTTATAACCACTTGTTTATTTTGAAATATTTGCGTATTTAACCCTTAACTATCCACATTAATCAAATCAACCCTTACTATTTCAAAATAATAAATAAAGGAAATTCCTTTTTATTTAAAAAATTTGAGGTCTTGTATGACCTACCTAAATTTATTTGGTATTTAATTGGTCGATCACGAGTATAGGGATAATATGTGATATGTTAATTAACCCTTGTTTTGTGACGGTGTTTGAGAATGATATCCGAAAATCTTTGAGATAAGCAATGAAGCACATGAGAGTGTTGATTGACTCAAACAAAAGGTAACGACCAACAACACGATAATAATCATCTTTGGTGGTGCGGCTATCGAACAATGATAACCATCGTGGGGAAAATTATCATGCTAAGAATGGTAACCACTTGATTGGTAATCATGGCAAAGATAATAGAAGTGGAAATTGTAAGAAGAGAAGGTCATTTAGCTCAATTTTGTTGTGCACCAAAGTCAAGTCTAAATTTGGGACGGTGGCACCAAAGGTGGATATGGACAAAACAAAGTCGTTGGTTTTAGGAAGTACATTTTTCATGACTTCTCAAAAAGCGAGTAAACCGAACGAAGTTAGCACGGGTAAGTTAATTATAAATTAATGCGAAGTCTATACTTTATTCAATACAAGTTCTACCCACTCTTTTATTTCACCTAGTTGTGTTCAACGTTTGAATTTGACTCCGAAGAAGTTAAACTTTGACTTATTGGTTGAAACTTCGTTAGTAGGAGCCTTCGTTACCGCTACTATTTTTAAATCTTGTTTAATTCAAATAAACACTTTCACGTTACCTGTCGATCTTATCTCTTTGAAAATACTTGCCTTTGAGGTAATTTTTGAAAACGATTGATTAACTACTCATTATTCTTTTTGTAAGGTTGTTAGCTTTCATATTCTAACCAACTTTGTTATACTGAATTCAAAGTAACCAAATCCTAAAGTTAATCAACTTTGTGATATCAAGCCATAAGTAAAGAGCCCCGATCCATTCGTTGTTGACTTCCTTGTGTGGAATGCATCAAAGCGGACTTTCTGTAGGAGACATCGTGAATGAAGATGGCAAGTTTATAGGTATCATTGTGAGGTCTTTATCTAGGTTAAAGGATAGAAGTCACAGTTGGTATCAATGTAACGTACTATCCAAGTCTTGGATAAGAGTAGCGATTTTGAATGATATTTCTATCATTAATAAATTTCTTGGCGTATTCTTGAAGATTTCCTAGCCTACCCTAGGCGTGAAATCGAATTTTGTATTGACCCCAGTACAAAAACCCATTTCTTAAACCCTCAAATATTTCTTCAACTAAAATGAACAGTTTACGTGGTTTATGATGAAAGTCATAATAAAAGCATTGGAATAATGAAAATCATGGGTATATGAAGTATTAGTAAGTTTTATGATGAGTTATGTTGGTTAGTATGTAAAAACATGAAAGTTTCTTAGAAATCACAAAGAGTTGAAAATCAGATTTTGGTGAAAAACGTAACATGAAATTCAATTGACTATATCTCTTATTATATTTTGAATTTTTGAATGTGGTCAAGTCCTAGAGTTAGATCTATGAGTTACCTAACTAATCCAAGTGGAATTACTGGAAAAGGTGTTGTAGATTTTTGTGTGGACTGATTTTAGCAAAGGAGGCCAAAGCTGTAAATTTCGAAAATGCTACTGCCTAGAAACTTTAAGGGACTGTTTCGGCCACTTAAATTATGAGAAAAATTCTGGGTTTTTGGGACATGAAAGTATATGGTATAAAGTACCTCCTGTCCAAAAATGAGCTCATTCTGACTTAAAATGAGCAAGTTATGACTATTTCAATATTTAGGTTTTTCAAATGAAAACGCTATAACCTGAGGAGTTCTATAACTCCAGATGACCATGAAATTTAAACTAGAAGCTCACGTTAACATGTGTAAGGTCCTGCCAAGATTTGGGAATTTTGGAGTTAAACTTGAGGTAGCTAATTTCTTAAGAAATTAATTAGAAATTAATTTTGAAAAATAGTAAATGAATTTTAAAATTCGAGAAAAATATATTTTCATCATGGGACTATATTATGCTAAATCCCAGAAAAGAAATATTTTTGGGACTGATTTAGTATTATTTTCATGAAAATAGTTTAATTCTGAACATATGAGTTAAATATGTTATGTGAAGTAACAAAATTGAAAATAGGATTTTATGGCTAGAGAATCTTATATAGAGTATATGCATATTTTTTGAGAGATTTGATAATTGGTGATAATATCTTATGAGTATGACATTTTGAATGATTAAATGCATTATATGGTAAAAGCGTAAACAATTAAGATAAATTGTTTATAAATTTAAGAAGTGATTAAAATATTGTTATAATATTAATGATATTAGATTATGAGATTATTAAGTGATTGAAAACATGGGGATATTCTTGAATCTGGATAAATTATATTATAAATGTTTAATATTTATCCTTTATCTCATTTGATTGATTCTTTATATCATTATCCTCATGCTTATATTATGTTGAAAGTCATACGTGGCACTGTAGTGCATAGATGGACTTGGTATGATTATGACCGAGGGATTGTTCGGTATAATCATAGCAGTAATTGAAAAACACAATTATCTTTGGTAGTAGTGCATGGATAATTTGTGGTCGTGATACTAATGAATACACAATTATCTTTGGCCATAGTGCATGGATAATTTGTGGTCGTGATCTTAATGAATACACAATTATCTTTGGTAGTAGTGCATGGATAATTTGTGGTCGTGATACTAATGAATACACAATTATCTTTGGTAGTAGTGCATGGATAATTTTTAATGGTGGATATCTTAATGAATACACAATTATCTTTGGTAGTAGTGCTTGGATAATTTGTGGTCGTGATCTTAATGAATACACAATTATCTTTGGTAGTAGTAGTGCATGGATAATTTGTGGTCGTGATATCTTAATGAATATCCTTGGCTGTAGTAGCGGGGATGATTTGATGATATGGATTAATTATTGAGCTGAGTCTCAACAATGAAATATTAATTCATGGATGTGGTAAAAGTCATCTTTGGCCGTAGTGCATTGATAGACTTGGTATGATTATGACCAAGGATTATTCGGTATAATCATGACCGTAATTGAAAACACGAATATCCTTGGCGTTGGTGCATGGATAATTTGTGGTCGTGATGATACTATTAAGGCTGCGTCTCGGCATTATTGGTTTCTGAGTTGTATATCTTTGCTTTGTAGTGCAAAAGATGAATTGTTAATGAATATCTTTGGTAGGATTGCAAAAATGAATTTAATATTTTCAACGATAAAGGTATTCAAGGTATCCTCACCTCTTTATCATATGCAGTGCGTTTACCCTAATTTCGAGGGAGAAATTCCATAAGGAGGGAGATTGTGAGACCCCAGATTTTATCAATAAAGATTTAAATTTTGTTGAAATAATTTTTTAATATTATGGTGTGAATTTAAGATAATATTATAGTTGTGGGTAGTATTTATAAATTTTGCAAAGTATGCAAGTGGTTATATTATATTTGATTGGTTGGGAATATTCGGTTTAGCGAGGGAATATTAAATACAACGGCTCAATCATTGGTGGACCCTAATGTAATTATTGTCGGGTGAGAAAGCGACAAAAATATTTTATTGAAATAACGGCGGAAGTTTTACCGTGGTTCTTATTGAACTACTCGGTAGTAAAAGTATGCGATGTACGTGTGGTTGCATAGTAGCTGCGGTATTGATTATTGATGCTTATGTGAGAAGTCACTCGGTTTGATTCCATTATTACGATTAATAATATGAATTATTATAGCGATAATGACGTTTTGTTTTATTCAGTATTATTAACGTAATAAAAAGCGAAACATCTTTTATATAAAATAGAATACTTTATTAAAGTTATTCTATAAATAGAATATATTATATTATGCGTAGTGTTGCATAGTTTTTTTGCGTAGTATTGCATAATGTTTGCATAGTAAAATGTTTTTATATAAATAGAATATATTATATTTTATTTAAAAGATTTTTCTTTAAATATGGACCGTCGATTAAAGTAAATCAATACAGACCGTTCATAGATTAAGTTACTATGCATTCCATTTTCCTATAAATAGAATCTCATTCCTTCATTATTTACTTACGAATTCATTGAAACTCAGAGAGAGAAATTATAGAGAGAAGCTATAGAGAGAAAGTTATAGAAAGAAGAAGAGTATTCTCGCTACTTCACTACTTCTATATTAGGTTCTTTTTTACGGTGAAGGGTGTTATTCTTTCTTCTTGAAGAGAACACATTATTCCATTCATTATTATTACATTGGAATAACTTTTGTAAAAGTGGCATACCCTATACATAACTTTGTATCATGGCATACCCTATACTTGGTGAAATCCTTATGTTATTCCATTGCTTATTATTACATTGGAATAACTTGTATCTGTGATTTACCCTATACTTGGTGACATTCTTCTATTATTACATTTGGAACATCACATGCATGTTTTTTACACGGACCGGTTCCGCTTTTTATTATTCATTGGAACATCCACATGCAGTGTGTTTTACAGGACTGGTTAAAATCTTTATCATTCTACGTTGGAATATCCTATCATGTGTGTTTTACGGATCCGGTTCCATCTTTATTATTACATTGGAACATCCCGCCGGTGTGAATTTCACGACACGGTTCCGTTATTATTATTCATTGGAATAACACATACATCGAAATCCGCATGTATGGTGATTTCTTTTGTTATTCCATTCTTTATTATACCCGGTTGGTTAAAACTTTGACTTCTATACTCCATGAAATTAGTAGAATATCCTTGATATTTGCGTTTCATCCGATATCTTTTCATAGAAATATTCTTCCGATCATTCTTGAATTTTACTCTCTGAAACGATGATCGTGTTGACAATTTGGACGTTAATAATTCATGGATTAAATAATTCTTGAACTTGTTTTATTGAATTATTATGTCATTGTCATCATCCTCATGTTATATTATGTTATCTTTGGCTTACGTGCATAGATGAACGTAATATGATTATGACCGAGGATCATTCGGTATAATCATGACTTGATATAAATGATGTGACAAAAGTCCTCGGTGGCTTTTGTAATGCGTTGATGGATAGTTTTTGGTATGATTATGACCGGGGTGATTCGGTATAGTCATGACCATTGATAATTTGATGAAAATCCTTGGACCGTAGTACGGGGATGATTAGATGTGGTGGTTTATTTATTAAAATTTGAGTCTCAAATGATAAAAATTGATGAAAACCTTTTAAAACCTAAAAGATAGTAGACTTTATTCTCTACTTGACTCTTTTAATGGATTGCTAATTCGGCTATGATTAAAGCTGGTTGTCTATTGTATTTTATCGGTTTAACTTTGTTGAAGGCTAATGATAATTTATTACGCATTATCTTAGTCATAATATTTCTTCTTTGGGCTAGTTGAGCTCACCCTTTCTTTTTTTATTCTCTTGAAATGAGAACATAGTGGAGACGAGTCGGGAAGCGAAGTAATGGTCGAGAGGATAGCATTAGTAGTCCTCACTATTACGTGAAATAGTGTGATAATAGTTGTAATGAGGACTCCTTTTGAGTTTGTATAATATCTAGTAGACAATATTTGTATTCAAATTCACAGTTTATGTCGTATTGTACACAACAGTTAGGTTAGTAAGTTGTATTTGAATTTATGTACCATGTAAGTGGCGACCCAAGATGGGTGACGTATACCTAATTTTGGGGGCGTCACAGTTGGGATCGGGGTAAGGGGTGTATACATAATCACATAATATTATTTTTTTGGGGGTGGGGTGAGGGGTAAGATGTGTATACATAATCACATAATATTATTTTTTTGGGTGGGAGTGTGGGTGGGGGGGTGGGGTGCGGGGTGGTGGAAAGGTGTATACATAATCACATAATATTTTTTTTTGTGGGGTAGGGATGGGGGTGGGGTGGGGGTAAGGATGGCGTGGAGGGGTGCACGGGTGGCGGGTTGGGTGGGGGTGGGGGTAAGGGGTTTATCCATAATCACATAATATTATTTTTTGGGGGTGAGAGTAGGGGTGGGGGTAAGAGGTGTATACATAATCACATAATATTATTTTTTTTTTGAGTGGGGTGGAGGTGAGGTGGGGTGGGGGTGGTGGTAAGGGGTGTAAACATAATCACAAAATATTATTTTTTTTGGATGGGGTGGTGGTAAGGGGTGTATACGTAATCACATAATATTATTTTTTTTTGGGGGGGGGAGTGAGGGTGTGGTGTGGGGTGGGGTGGGGTGGAGTGGGGTGGGGTGGGGGGTAAGGGGTGTATACATAATCACATAATATTTTTTTTAGTGGGGTGGGGTGCGTGGCGTGGCATGGCGTGGCGTGGCGTGGGGTGGGGTGGGCTGGGGTGGGGTGGGTGGTTGAGCTTCTTGAATATATAAGTATGGATGGAAAGAACTTTTAATTTGGATTTGGAATAAAATATGGGTCGAAAAATGGTTAATCGGGTTGGAACTATATTTCTTTTTAAAAATATGGTTCCAAACTTTAACCAACCCAAATAAATAAAAACAGTTAACCAACCCATTTGGTTCCAGTTAATATGGGTTGACCCGACAGTTAACCAACTATATTGTCAGGTCTACTTAGACTCAATTATATTTGAGTATTACATATTCTTTGACCCATTCATTATCTTTCTCTAAGGATCATTATCATATATTATATGATCAAACTCTCGGGACATTACATTCACCCCTTCTTCTAAGAATTTCGTCCTTGAATTTTGTTTATTTTTTTTATTAATCTTTATTCATTCAATCTATCAAAGTAGATTTTTACGTCACTACTTCATTCATTCATTGGTTTCTATAACCACTTTCTTTCCACAAAACATCATTCTACAATTATTAAACTTTTCTATTAAAAGTTTCACATTATTCTTTGATAACTCACATCCTTCTCACTTCAAAATTTCTTTTCTCACTTATTCAACATATCCATCATTCAGTGTCGCATTTTATGACTTACTTCTTTCTAAGGAATACTTTCCTTTTTCACTTCCATCTTGTAGAATAACAAGAATCCTTCACAATTGTTCAATAATTGGGAAGTAGTATGAATAACTCAGGAATTTAAAAGATTCCAAATCATGCGTTGAGGGTCATAAGACCATGAACTCTATTCTCTAGGTTTAATAGTGCTTCACCCCCGGTTCTTCACACTTTAAACTCTCTTTTCGCGAATGTTTATCAATCACAAAGACTGAAAACACCCTCCATAAGTACTCTAGGTGATCAACCTATTGTACATGTATTGTATACAAACATTTCAGTGCAAAGTATAAAACTAAACGCAACCCCTAATAATAGGGTTGTTCATCTCAGCTTTTCAACATCTGAATCCGCACCAAAATAATTTGGTTTGGCATAACTTCTCAAGAAACTCTTGAATTTCATGAACATCTTTCAATATTTGTCTAGCTGAATCAAATAGCATAGACCTCTACAACAATTCGGACATCAACCAAAATATACATATACATACATACATATGTATTCTCATATCTCAAAGAAATCTCAAAAATCTTTTTATGACATCATGATCAAGACCTTGTATTTTAAAATCAGGTTGAGGATTCCGTCATTTGGTGATTTTATCATACTACATCATACCATAGTGGGATGACGATCCTTAGATCACATCCAACACTAGGTAATATTGCATTGATGACTCCATCATTTTTATCATCTTTGCACCAAGTTACATGATGCATTAATGATATAAAATACATTTTGATATATTGCAAATCATTTTTGTCTAGCCGAAACAATTAGCATGTACATACCGAATAATGATAGATTATTGTTAAAACTCATTGGTTCCATCATTTGATCCAATGTTTTCAAGAAAATAGAAGTGTAAACATCAAAGACGAAGTCAATAAATTTGAAAGTCTAGCATAGCTAGTAGATTTAGAATACCTATGCTTCCACCATCAATTCCACTTTCTGTAATAATCCATTGCTTAAAAGATCTATCTATTCCTATCATCCTCAATACTCCATTCATAACTTAATTATACCCCAGTTCATCAAACTTACTGCAAATTGGAAGTTCAGGACTTGGCACAATAATATGAGTTTAAGAACTTATCTAGTCGGACCATGGCGTCCATTCATTTGAGGGTTCAAAACATAACATATTATTATGAGTCACGAACTTACCATATGCATTAGTTTTAAGAACGGCGCCTAATCCTAATAATATCTGTCTAATCTTAATAGTTTCTAACTATCAAACATACACATGAGAAAAGAATCACCTTTTCACCACATATACATAGATAACGCGACACCAACATTCCATTGATTATCAATATGATAAACTGAGTGCAAGCACAAAACCCTCGCCCATACAAAGATTTATACAACTCAGTCATCACATCAGTCCTCAATTGAAATCCCACCTAACTCTATCTTACTCTTAACTTACTCTTTGCTCGATACGAATTCCTCGTATCACATTATCTATAACTCCTCATGAGTTATCTCGTACTTTTTCACAGTACACCATCTTCATAGCATTAAGCTATAATTATTCAAACATTATAGACCATCTTTCTTTTATAACTTAAACAGACCATGTCGTGATCTTATTCTATAATCATCTCCCTTAAAATTCTTTTCTTAACTCGTGATCGTTTTGTTTTATGATCCACTTTATTTCTCTTTTTCATCATTTACGACATTATTTGTTATCTTAGCTTTTGGAGTTAGGAAACTCCCATTTCTTATCTTTATATCTCTTCAAGATTCTTCTTTGAATCTTCTTATTTATATAACAATTCTTCCTTTAAGAATTTCTAACTTCATTTACATTGCTCAACATTTATTTCAAGTTCTACACTTTCATCATACATATCCACTTTCTATACTTGGTACACATCGAGTCTCTACCAGTTTCAATATGGTACGCTGAGTGGTTTCCCACAAACAACCAAGAAACTAGGTTCCGAGTTGCTAGTTCGTATATACCTCCGCTCTATGAAGGAATCGTTTAGCCCAGATACCATACATCAACTACGAAAGAGTATAATTGCACCACTTAGATATAACTCTCTATTCTTAACTTCTTTATCATTCTCTTTTTTATAGACATTGTCTAATTATTATCACCTTACAAAGTTATTCATATTATTATTTGCAATATTGACAATGTCTAGAATGTTTTGTCGAGGAAAGGTTTGGTCACCTAATTGCGCGCCAATAGGGAGAAATCCTTATTGGAAAGCCCCATCTTTCCTGGGAATGATCTAGTTGTTAAATATTGTGAGTTATAATATTAGTGATGAATAATTGTTGAAGTATTAAGAATGTCTTTATTTAAGATAAGTGAATTACAAAAGTTAGGGGGAATAATGGAAACTTGGAAAACTTTAGGGGTACCAAAGTGTAATAAGTTAATTAAATCAATCTAGACCATTGGTGGTGGTTTAAATACTAAATCAATCTGGACCATTGATGGTGGTTTTAATAGTAAATCAATCTGGACCATCGGTGGTGGTTTTAATAGTAAATCAATCTGGACCATTGATGGTGGTTTTAAAAGTAATCAATCTGGACCGTTGGTGGTGATTTTAAAAGTAATCAATCTGGACCGTCGGTGGTGGTTTTAAAAGTAAATCAATCTGGACCGTCGATGGTGATTTTAAAAGTAATCAATATGGACCGTCGGTGGTGGTTTTAAAAGTAAATCAATCTGGACCATCGGTTGTGGTTTTAATAGTAATCAATATGGATTGTTCATTCTAATAGTAAATCAATCTGGACCGTTCGTGAATAAGTTACTATTTAGTCCATTCTCCTATAAATAGAATCTTAATTCTTCTTTCATTCTCACCAATTCATTGAGATTGTAACGACCCCAAAATTCATACAATTTAATTCTCAACTTTGGCCATTAATAACACATCAACCTTCTGATTTTACATCATTATTCGATGCTAAACATTATAAAATACGGAATAATTTAAACTTTTATGTCTTCATACTTTAATTCCATGAATCAAACCTTTATCATCTACATGTCTTTGAATCAATCTTATTTTATGATTCACTTTATCATTGTTACTATATAAAATTTTCAATTTCAATCCGATAACCTTTAAATATCAGATAACTCTAACTTTAGCTTTACAACTCAACATAAAATTATACATCATAAAACATTTAGTACATCTCATGAATCTTAATCATGGTATAAAGAAATAACTACTTTTGTTAAAATATTAATCTCAAGTGTATTATTTACGATCCACGTCATTCAAGTAGCACATAGTGTTACCTTGATCCTTGACACGCAAAAATGGTTATTTACAAGGTTGAGGTCGATGACCAATGAAAAAATCTAACAGTTTTCATGCATCACAAAAGCACATAATAACATGCTCAACATATAAGAATAATCATAAAACAAACATAGCATACATGTTGTAGTTCACATAACAACTATAAAGATTGAGTTCCTTACCCATTCATCATTCATAGCTCAATCATCATAGTCATAGATTGACTTTCACATTTCATACTTTTGATAGATACAATACATCATACACTAAAATTTTAAAGCAGTTCATCATCAAGTTCACATAGCGAAAAGGCGATAGACTTGCCTTTTAGGCGCTTTTACCAACACGCTAATACTTCGCGTCCTTGCACAACCTACACTGTATGTGAGATTGATAATAATAAAATCAATACTCAATCTTATGGTCAAATTTATTCTATGACCTTACTTTATCTTATTATCCTTTATAATGTCTTTATAGACATCTAACTATTTTATATGCAACTCGGTTTTATTTTTCATTTTCATCACCACACATGCTAGACTATCACACTTGTAGTTTAATGTGCGTATATCACACCATTTTATTATACCACTTTGGTTTCAAAAATGCATATTCAACACATTGTTTACATGTTTAATTTTCCTTCATAAATCAAAAATTACCATTTTCGATTTCTTTCCATTATTATTCTTGTATTATCATCTTTTCATACTTAGATATTCAATATTAGCCATTAGTTAGACACTTTATATACCAAAGTTTTGAAAACACTATTACTCTTAGGCATTTTATCGAGCACATTATGTGCACACATTAACTTATCTCAACTCATGATCTTAAATGGTTAATTATGCATAGAATATGATAACACATATCTATACTCATTACATATGTCAAAACATATTTTTATTCATCAAAATATATCATCACCCAAAATCTTAATTCAAACAGAACTATAAAACTCATCTTCACAATTTCTTTAACAAAACGTTGTTTTCGTTTTTAACGTAACTCGTTCGTTACATGTTCCGTTTTTGTTCCTTCTTATATATAATTAACCCTTACTCAGTGTACTACAACCTCATCTAGACCTTAAAGTCAGACCCTTATCCATCTAAACCAGATTCTGTAATTCATCAACTAGTCTAGAAAATTTCATTTTCTGGACATCCTTAATAAAAAATTTATTTCGGACATGATCCGGTCCATAAAATGGCTCAACTTCACGTGTCTAGCTAATAAACGTCCATATCTACAACTTTTCAGTTTTAAGTTTCTTCAGATTCAAAACACACGAATTTATATGAATTTTTCAAAGTCAGAAACCGTAACAGTTTTGATTTTCTGGACATATTATTTTCCCTTCGGACCAGCCTTACTAAAACAGGCATTACAAGAAATCTATAAAGAGTTTTCATGTGATTCTACTTTCAGAATATAACTTACTTCCATATCTTCGATTTGATATAAGGCTCACTTTCTAACTCATTATACCCAAAGAGGTATGAATTTCACAAGATATGTCCAAAATTACTAAAAACCTACGAATTTTGTTCTTCAAATTTTCTTTCCATTTTATTTTGTTTCTTGAATCCTCTTGTTTGATTCTTGATAATCCAAGATTAAACCAATACAAACAGATTAAGCATGATCTACTACCCTGGAACATAAATCTACCCAAAAAAAATCAAGGATTAAATAAGAGTTTAGAAGTTACCTTCTTCTAGCTTTTTCTTTTTTTCTTCTTTTTCTTCTTCTTCTAGCTCATCTCAATTCCTCTATTTCTCTCTATCTCTCTCAATTTCTCAATACAACTTCTACATAATAATTATCTACATTATGAAGAACATAAAAATATAATTAAAACAAGGAATTTAGATTATAACTTTATTAGTATGAATTTAAGAGAGAGATGGAGATGATGATGATGATGATGGGGCTTGTTTTGTCTTCTCAAAGCTTTCACTTCTTCTCCTTTTTCTTCCTCTTCTTCTTCTCCTACAACTCTCTCTAACTCTCTTCTTCTTTCTTTGGTTTGTTTTCTAAAACTAACATACTAACTTGTAGTATATACATATAATATACAATACTAGTAATATATAATATATGTAACTCCTAGTAATTATTAGATATACTAATTACTAGTTAATACATAAGTTACACCAATTTGAACTTGAAAAGCCTAAGACCATGTTTGGCAAATACTCATTATTTTAATTAATCAATAGCTTAACATCAATCAATCTCATCAAATTGTCACATAATTATATTTACTTGTTAATTATAATTTTGTGTAACAATCATCACATAACTCATCTAATTTAATTATCTCAATTAAATTAGAACTATAACATAAAATTATTATATTAATTAAATTAAATACTAAATATTCATTTAATTAATCTGCTACACTTAATTACATTACTCTATAATCAAAACAAAATGTATTTATTTAACTCAATAAATAATTCAATTAAATATTTATATATATTAAAATTAATATATAACATTCTCTTCACATCAATTCACATATTCTACAATATATGACATACACATACTCACACACAACATATCTCATAAATAATACTTTTATTTATAAAATTCTCATTTATAATTTCTAAAAATCTGGGATGTCACAGTGATTCACAAGAGACACTATAGAGAGAGAAACTATAGAGAACAAGAAGAAGAGTATTCTGCTACTTCACTATTCCAGTATCCAGCCTTCTACTAAGGTAAGGGGTATTATTTCTTTCGTATTCATAAGGAATACTACTTTTTGTATTCATCCTTTAATATTTTTAAATAACCTGTCTACGCGGATTACGTACCATATGACGGATGAAAATCCATTTGCAGTTTCGTATGTTATTTCTTTTCATATTCTTAAATCTTAACTTACTATGGTAAGTATTGCTTCTATATTCCCTGAAATTAATGGGATATCCTTGAAATTTTGCGCTTCATCCAGTATCGTTTCATTGGAATATTAATTTGAACTTTCCTATTAAATATCAATATTTTCAGCCGGGGTACTATTCACGTATTACTATTCACCCGATTACTATTCACTATAATATTAGTCACTCGGGTATTCGGGATACTATTCATGTCGGGGTACTATTCACGAGTTACTATTAACCCAGTTACTATTCACTCAAATATTATTCACTCGAGTATTTGGGATACTTTTCATGTCGGGTTACTATTCGCGAAGTACTATTCACGGGATACTATTCACCCAGTTACTATTCACTCAAAAAATTGATTTCTTTTCTGTCCAAAATATTTTTGATACATGGATATTATTCTTGAATTTTACTCCACAAAGCAGTATCATGTTGACAATTTGGACATTGTTGAATACTGGATAAATTAAATTATAAATCTTTAAAATTTATCCTTTGCTTTCATCTAATTAAATGCTTACATCATTGTCATCATCTTCATGCTTATATTGTGATGAAAGTCATCTTTGGCTTACGTGCATAGATGGACTGTTGATTGATATGATTATGACCAGGGATTATTCGGTATAATCATGACCATTGATGATTACATGAATATCCTTGGCCTATACTGCAGGGGTGATTCGATGATGTGGTTTATTTATTAAGTTGAGTCTCAGCGATAAAGTCGATGAAACCCTTTTTAAATCATAGAAGATAGTAGATATCATGCTCTACTTGTAACTTCTAATGGATTGCTTATTCCGCTGCAGTTAAACTTGTTGTCGATTATATTCTATCAGTTTAACATTGTTGAAGGTTAATGATAACTTATTCTGCATTATCTTTGTCATAATATTTCTTACTGGGCTAGTTGAGCTCACTATTTTACTTCCATTGTTCTCTTCAGGAAATGAGAACGTAGCCGGAACTAGTCGGGGAACGAAGTGATGGCCCAAGATGGTGTTATAGTAGTCCTCACTATTCTATAAAGTAGTGTGACAATAAATGTAATGAGGACTCCATTTGAGTTTGGATATTGTCTAGAAGACAATATTCGTGTAAAAACTCTCAGCTCATGTTGTATAATTAAGTTTGTATTTGTATTCAGTACCATGTATTTGGCGACCCAAGATGGATGATGTATACCTATTTTAGGGGCGTCACAATTGGTATCAAAGCTTAGGGATATGATCCCTGGGTAAGATGTGAGACAAAAACTAGGAGGGGAGAGACGGGGAATTCCTTTGCTAGTATGACCTACCTAAGTTTATTTGGTATTTAATTGGTCGGTCAGAGTATAGGGATAATATGTGACATGTCAATTAACCCTTGTTTTGTGGCAGTGTTTGAAAATGACATCTAAAAATGTTGAGATCAACAATGAAGCACATGAGATCGTTGAGTCACCAATGATCAATACCCAGGATAATGTGCAACAAGAAGACAATAATCCTCAAGTAAACAACAACACCGATCAAATGATGAATGATGAGATGTTCAGAGGCTTTATGCAATTTATGCAACATTAGGCGAGAGCAGCTCGTGTTCAAAATGCAGGTGGAAACACTGGCAACTCACAGATGGTCACCGCTAAGCAATTAAAGGAGCTGGGACCATCGGAGTTTTGCGGAAAGCCAGAAGCACTTAAGGCGGAGACGTGGATAAAGCAGATCACCAAGATATTCGAAGTCTTGGGATGCTCTGAGGAGCAAAAGGTTCCCTTTGCCACCTTCATGTTGAGAGGAGAGGCATATTACTGGTGGGAATCAGTAAAGCGTACTCAGCCTGCCGCACTCAAAATGTCTTGGGAGAAGTTCCGAGAGCTGTTCAACGACAAGTAGTTTCTCGAAAGTATTCGTCACATGAAGGAGGTGGAGTTTATCAAGTTGGAGCAAAACAATATGACCGTGTCACAGTATGAAGCTAAGTTTGCTAAGTTGTCCCAGTTTGCGCCCCACTTGGCTGATAATGAGGAGAGAATGGCACAGATGTTTCTAAGAGGTTTGAAACCCAAGATATGTCAATACCTAATTTCTCACAAACTGTGTTTGTATTCAGATGTTATAAATAGGGCTCAGTTATTGGAGCGCGATAATGATTCAACCCAACCAAGAGAGAGCAACCAACAATTTGATAATACCAGTGGTAGCAGTCATAGAAGTAGTGATAACAAACGTGGAGGAAATCAACATGCCAGAAATAGTAACCACTCCAGTGGTAATCATGGCCAAGATAATAGAAGTGAAAATTTCAAGAAGAGGAGATTCAATAATGATGGAAAGACGTCATCACCAACACTTGTTGTTAAGGAAGGAGAACGACCACCGGTCGTATGTTACAAATGAGGAGGGGAGGGACACATCAGTCTAAATTGTACGCAGCAGTTAAAAGCATGTTACAATTATGGAAGAGAAGTTCACCTAGCCCGATTTTGTCATGCACCAAAGTCAAGTCCATCTGGGATGGAGGCATCAAATATCGTCCCAGACAAGATAAAACCGGTAGTTCAAGGGAGAGTGTTTGTCGTAACCTCCCAAAAAGCAAGGAATCGAACAAGGTGATCATGGGTAAGCTAATCATAAACTCTTGCGAAGCTTATACCTTATTTGATACCAGTTCTACCCATTCTTTTATTTCTCCTACTTGCGCTCAACGTTTAAATTTGACTCCGGAGAAATTAAACTTTAAATTATCGGTTGAAACTCCATTGGGAGAAACCTTTATTACATTCACTGTTTATAAGTCTTGTTTGATTCAAATCGGTAACTGCACGTTACCTGTCGATCTTATTTCCTTAAAAATACTTGCGTTTGATGTGATTTTAGGGATTTATTGGTTAACTACTCATCATGCGAAAATTGATTGTTTTCGTAAGGTTGTTAGCTTTCATATTCCTAACCAACCTATTATGAGAATTCAAGCGACCAAACCACTAAAGTCAATCACTGTCATATCAAGCCATAGAGCTATTCATTTATTGAAAAACAGATGTTAAGCTTTCTTAGCCCATGTCACAAATTTAAACAAAAATACATCAGATTTGAATGATATTTCCATTGTTAATAAATTTCCTGACATATTCCCTGAAGAACTTCCTGGCCTACCCCCAGAGCATGAAATTGAATTTTGTATCGACCTTGAACCCGGTACAAAACCCATTTCCAAAGCCCCATATCGAATGCCTCCTATTGAACTTCAGGAGTTAAAGACCCAACTACAGGAATTGTTAGACATCGGTTTCACTCGTCCTAATACGTCTCCTTGGGGTGCTCCTGTTCTATTCGTAAAGAAGAAAGATAGGAGTATGTGACTTTGTATTGATTATCGGGAGTTGAATCATGTCACCATCAAAAATAGGTACCCGCTGCCTCGCATTGATGACCTATTTGACCAGTTACAAGGCACCAAATTTTTTTCAAAGATCGATCTTCGTTCCGGATATCATCAGTTGAAGATTAAAACTGGTGACATTCCAAAGACTGCTTTCAGAACTCGGTACGAGCATTGTGAATTCCTAGTCATGTCTTTTGGATTGACTAATGCTCCTGCTACCTTCATGGATATGATGAACCAAATATTCAAGGAATATTTTGATCATTTTGTGGTTGTCTTTATTGATGACATTCTCATTTACTCCAAAAGTCGTGAAGATCATGAGCAACACTTTAGGCTGATACTACAAAAGCTTCGTGAGAACAAATTATATGCCAAGTTGAAGAAATGCGAGTTCTGGCTGGAGGAAGTAGTATTCCTTGGGCACGTGATATCAAATCATGGAATATATGTTGACCCGGTAAAGATCGAAGCAATTCAAAGCTGGGAGCAACCTAAATCAGTGACTAAAGTACGTAACTTTCTGGGCTTAGCTGGTTATTATCGGAGATTCGTGGAAGGATTTTCTTGAATCGCTACTCCATTAACTCAGCTGACTAGAAAAGATACAAAATTCGGTTGGAGCGAAGAATGTGACAAGAGTTTTCAAGAACTCAATAGGAGACTCATTTCAGCACCTGTTCTAAAAATACCATCTGGTTCGGAGGGATTTGTCATCTACAGTGATGCTTCAGGCAGAGGTTTGGGATGTGTTCTCATGCAACATGGGAAAGTAATAGCCTATGCATCACGACAACTCAAAGAATATGAGAGTAATTACCCTACTCATGATCTAGAGTTGGCAGCTGTCGTCTTTGTACTTAAAATCTGGAGGCATTACCTGTATGGGGAGAAAGTGGAGATCTATACGGATCATAAAAGCCTCAAATATTTCTTCACTCAAAAGGAACTCAATATACTGACAACGTTTATCTCAAGATTTGGTGTGACACCCCAAATCTGTACTTCATTAAAAGATTTGGTGTTCACGTAATCAAAACATTCATTTATCACCCAATCATAAATAAAATTGAATAATAAACCTGCCCATATAGGAATTACATAAAATAAAATCTCCCAGGTTATCTAACCTTTACAAACAATCATTCATGCGGAAAATTTAAATAAACTTCATTACATTCTTTAAACCAAAGTCTGATAATAAAACTATCAAAACTATTACAAGTCTTCAGTACTTGTTCATCTTTCCCTTTCTTTTACTGGTGCTAGGTACGTCACCCTTTCCATCTTTAGCTGTAAGGATTTTACAAGCAAGAGTGAGCAAACAAGGCTCACTTAAAATAACAATGAATAACTTTTACATTCTCTCTGCCCATTCGGGGCTCAATAGAAGCGAACAATAGGTTCTATTAACATCTTAAACATTCCTTGCTCATTCGAGGGCTCAATAGAACTAAATAATAAGTCCTATTAACATCTTAACACATTCGATGAGGGTCTAATGACCACGAACCTTGTCCACGATTATAAGTAATCTTTCAACTTAAACTTTTTTACGGTCATACGACCATAATGACTTTAAGGTACTTAGGGGGATCAACCCTTCGTACATGTATTGTATACAAACATTTCAGCGCAAAGTACAAAACTAAGCGTAACCCCTATAAATAGGGTTGTTCATCTCAGTATTTTGAGTACAAGTTCGCCCCAAAGATAGTTTGGTTTGGATACACTTCAAGGTAATTTGGAATTCAACGGACATCAACTAAGGATTAGTTGAATGAAAGATAATAACACTATGTTATTGAATAATCATAACTGAATAAATATTTCATTCTAAGTTCATGCTTTAGGGATAATCTAATAGCATAACTATTGAATAACACATCATACCTTGCTTTGAATAACATTAAGCTAAGGTTACATCTTAGAATTTAATATCAAGCATGCACAACAAATAATAACTTGAACGATAAACTAAATGTACTTGCATGCTAATATAACAAGTTTAGAGTTAAGAAAACTTGCATAATCATAATAACTATCTCAACGAAAGTGTGGAGATGGGAAACTTGTATCATCATGAATAACTGGATACAATGAAGTTGCTTAATGGAAATACTTTACTCAATAAAGTATAGCATATGAAATTTGTATAACGAAGCTTTAGAATTAGAAAACTTGCTTAAACACAACAAACTAACTCAACGAGAGTATGGAGTTAGAGAACTTGTTTAATGTAAAAAGATAGGTTTAGAAACTTGCACAATTATAAAAGTAGAGTTAGAGAACTTGCCTCGTGCGTAGGTTAAACAATTACTATTCATGTTCACCCCAAGTACTACACATACCATATGTATTGACAATACACATTAGTTACACTAACATTACCTTTATGAGTTACTTTATTACTCTTAGTATAGCTACTAACTAAGTTTAAGTTTAAACAACATCACATCTTTTCATGAACATTACTTTTTAGCTTTATTACAACTACTTAAGTGATCATGTCATTGCACCACATGCACATTAATAACTTGATACAACATCCTATTACATGTCCAACATGGTATCATTAAGTTATACTAATATCCAAAGGGTTGCACTTGCATTCGTTTATCCCGACGCCCTCCGATTGGCTCCAAATACACAACAGTCCTAAAGATGGACATTTTGACTACTGTTATAGACCTCAAATAAAAATACTTAAAGCATGAACGTTGTAGGTCTATTCGTCCTCGTTCTGGATCATCTTGAATCAACTCAATCGGAGTTTGTATGAGAAAGTTATGGTCGTTTTACTACAGGAGGTCAAAACTGTCCATCCCAGACCACTTTTTCATTTGGCAAGCTAGCGCTATGATCAGTGTTGGGGCGCGAATTCAAAATCAGGCGCGCGAACTTCTGGCCTATTTTTTTGGTATTTGGGGCGCAAAATTTTTGTATTTGGAGCATGAATTTTGACGTTGGGGCGTCGAAACTCACAGAACCAAAACGAAGAACAAAGCTAAAGCTACTGTCTTAAATTTTTAACAACAATTCACCCCAAACAACATGTATAACTAATATAAACTACACATAATTGTTAACAATTATCCATATACCAATTTCCAACAATTGAACAACAAATTTAAAAGACTTAAATCACTAAAATAATATTTGGTTAAAACTCAAAACTCCATTGTTGATATCTAAAAAGTACAATGAGCGAAATTTTCAACTTTGTTATTAACCAAATTTGATTCCTTTGAAACAAGTATACCAACATATAACAAATTAATATGTATAGTTCAATTCCTCGGTTAGCATACATAACTTTTGATATTTCTACAAAACATATATTAGTATATATATATTTTTCATAGTAAAACCAAGTTCTCTTTCTAAATCTTAATTTAGCATACACACACACACACACACACATATATATATATATATATATATGCTAACTATAACAATTATAATAATAAAAACACATAACATGATAACCAATTCTAGAACATGTTTTGAGATAATTTTTGGTAAAAACCTTATGAGTGAATGACTTTCAAGAACACGAGACTTTAAACCTAATGACGTAAAACATATATGTCTTCATAAACATAAATTTAGGTTATAAACACCTACCTTTTGTTGTTAAGAAACACTTGTTAAACCCTTAGAAAAGCTTGAAGAACTACGTATTTTCCTAGAATCCCGACCCTTTCTCTCTCAACTATCTCTGTATTCTTTTTTTTTTTTAGAGACAACTCTAAGGTAAAAGCGATAGCTAAGCCACATAACGATATCATATACTAAAAATAAAACTAACATACGCTCTATTTTTCAAACGTTTGGAAAGCGGCGATTGTATTAAATATACCAAATAAGTTTATCGAGTTACAAAAAAAAAATATATATATATATATATATATTATTTATATTTTATTTATTTAATTAATAATTTAAATTCAAAAGAAATCCAAAAGCCATAAGGCTTTGTTTGGCAAACCATTTAAAATTAAAGGATTAATACTTAAACCTTGTTTGGCAAAACTAAATTAAAAATTACTTTAATTATTTTAATAACTCTTTATCACATAGTTATTTGTCACACTTTATGTAATAACAATTTATTAAATAAATCACTTAATAACATAACTCAATCCACATAACACATTAATTATTTAATAATTAAATAATTAACTAAAACATCTCAATCAAATTGAACAATTACTTATTCAATAATAAACACGTCCAATAAATATTTATATAAATCAATAAATATTTATAACTTACATTTAAAAAATCTGGAATGTTACATCATTCCCCTCTTATAAGGATTCTGTCCTCAGAATCACAACTCAAACAACGCATTCGTTACATTCTTCCCTACTTACAAAGATTCTGTCCCCAGAATCGAAGACATGATTAAACAAATAACTTCGGGGTACTCTTTCATCATTTTCTCTTCGAGTTCCCACGTTGCTTCTTTAGCATTGTGGTTTCTCCATATCACCTTCACAGAAGGTATCACTTTATTCCTGAGCACTTGTTCTTTCCTGTCGACTATCTGGATAGGAACCTCTTCATAAGACAAATCTTTCTCAAAAGCGCAGCGGTTCGTACTCGATCACGTGATTGTAATCGGGTTTATATGGTCGTAACACCGAAATATGAAAAACATTGTGAATGTTTTCCAACTCTGGAGGTAGAGCTACCTCGTAAGCTACCTCTCCAACTTTTTGCAGCACTTCAAAGGGTCCAATAAACCTCGGGCTTAGTTTTCCCTTCTTACCGAAATGAATTTTCCCCTTCCAAGGAGAAACTTTTAGGAATACATAGCTTCCTACGTCAAATGCACGATCTTGCCTGTGTTGATCAGCATACTTCTTCTGTCGGTCTTGAGCTGCTACCAATCTTGTCCTGATGAGTTTGATAACCTCAGTAGTTTGTTGCACTAGTTCTGGTCCTAGCAGTTGACGTTCACCAACTTCATCCCGGCAAAGACGGTGGAGTTACGCACTTTCTGTAGTATAACAACCCGTGAAGCGGCATGTCGATGCTCTCGCGTGATAACTATTATTGTGGCGAATTCCACCAACGGTAATTGTTCTTCCCGACTTCCTTTGAAATCCATGATGCATACTCTCGGCATATCTTCCAATGTCGGATCGTTCGTTCGCTTTGGCCATCTGTTTGTGGATGATAAGTCGTACTCATTCGCAATTGAGTTCCCATGCATTCTTGTAGTCTCTTCAAAAATTTGAAGTGAATCGGCGGGTCTCTATCGGACACAATTGACGCGGCACTCCATGTCTCGAAAGCGATCTCTTTGATGTACAATCTTGCCAAGTGATCAAGATTGAACCTAATCTTTATTGGTAAAAAGTCTTGTTGATTTTGTCGGTCATCCACTATCACCCAAATTGCATCGCATCCTCTCTGAGTAGTTGGAAGACCCACCACAAAATCCATCGTGATGTGTTCCCACTTCCATTCCGGTATTTCCAACGGTTGAAGTAATCCGCTGGGTCTTTGATGTTCGGCTTTTACTCTTTGACATGTCAAACATTTAGCCACGCATTTTGCAACATCCCTTTTCATATTCGGCCACCAAAAATGTCGGTGTAAATCTTGATACATCTTCGTGCTTCCTGGATGAATCGAATATCTTGAGCTATGAGCTTCGATCAAAATTTCGTCTTTCAGTTCTGGTGTTCGTTGGAACCCAGATTCTTCCCTCGTCTTAGTAGTAATCCTTGATGTATCGACCTTGTATTTCTATATCACCTCGTACGCTACCATCACCCATATTCTCTTTTATCTTTCCACATTCTTCATCTTTAGAATCGGCGTTCTTCACCTTGTCCAGTAAAGTTGGACCTGCTTCTAACTGAAATAGTCGTTCATCGGATTCCTGTGGAAATTTGATTTCTAGTTCTAACTTTGTCATTGCTGAAATGAGCTCCTCCTGAGTTGTTATCAGCATCAATTTCTCCCGACCTTTCCTGCTTAAAGCATCTGCAACCACATTCGCTTTGCCTGGATGATAAAAGATCTCACAATCATAATCTTTTATCAATTCCATCCACCTTCTCTGACGCATGTTCAGATCTTTCTGAGTGAAAATATACTTCAGACTTTTGTGGTCTGTGTAGATCTCACATTTCTCTCCATACAGATAGTGTCTCCATATCTTGAGAGCAAATACTACTGCAGCCAATTCTAAATCATGAGTCAGATAACCTTTTTCATAATCCTCCAGTTCTCTTGATGCATAGGCAATAACTTTGCTGTTTTGCATAAGAACACAACCCAATCCTTTGTGTGAGGCATCACTATACACCACAAAATTTCCTGTATTATCCGGCAGGGTTAACACAGGTGCCATACTTAGCTTCTTCTTCAAATCTTGGAAGCTCTCTTCACACTTCTCTTCAAACGAATTTCACGACTTTTTCCGTGTTAAATTTGTTAGCGGAGTGGCTATCTTGGAAAAATCTTGTATAAATCTTCTATAATAACCGGCCAGTCCCAAGAAACTCCTCACCTCAAGAAGGTGTCCTTGGTTGTTCCCAATTGATTCTGACTTCCACTTTCGATGGATCTTTGAAATCCCATCTTTGTCAATCACATGACCCAAAAAATTGTACACGATCGAGCCAAAATTCACACTTAGAAAATTTTGCGCGTACAACTTTTCCTTTCTTAGTGTCTCAATGTGGGATGTAAATGTTCCACGTGTTCTTCTTGAGTTTTGGAATACACCGAATGTCGTCGATAAACACTACTACTGAACTTGTCTAAGAATGGTTTAAATACCACATTCATCAAATCCATGAGCGGCGGCGGGGCATTTGTTAAACCAAAAGACATCACCGAAACTTCGTAATGTCCGTGTGCAGGAGTTACGAATGTTATTCTAGTATATCCTCCTTTCTTACCTTCAATTGGTGATACCCACTTCTCAAATCTATTTTCGAGAAATATTTAGCACCCTTCAACTGATCAAACAAGTCATCTATTCTAGGTAACGGATACCTATTCTTAATAGTGACCTTGTTTAACTCCCTATAATCAATGCAAAGACGCATTGATCCGTCCTTCTTCTTCACAAATAATACTGGCGCTCCCCACGGTGATACGCTTGGTTGAATATACTTCTTGTCCAGCAGTTCTTGCAGTTGCACCATCAGTTCCTTCATTTCTACCGGAGCCATTCTGTACGGGGCCTTTGATATCGGTGCAGTTCCTGGTGCTAAGTCAATTACGAACTCAATCTCTCTGTCAGGCGGAAGTCCTGGCAAATCTTCGAAAATACATCTACGAATTCTCTAACCACTGGTATCTCCTCCAGTTTTACACCCTTCTTCTGAGTATCGACTATGTAAGCTAAATAACCCACACAGCCTTGACTCAACAACTTCTTGGCCTGCATAATCGTCAGACATTTCATTTGTCTAGGCGATTTGCTACCATGGAAAACTACCTTTGGTGAGTCATAAGGGTTTACACTTCTTGTGACAATCAATTACTGCTCCATATTTGAACAGCAAATCCATTCCCAAAATTACATCAAATTCCCCGAGTCTAATCGAAATTAAATCTACCATCAGGATATTCCCTTTAATGTTCACTCTATAGTTCTTGTATACAAACCTAACAGGAATCACCTCCATATTCGTAATTTCTATGTTCAAAGGAAATTGGGTTCTTCTCAGGCAATTCTAACCTCTTAGCAAATTCATCGAGATATAAGCGAACAAGTAGCACCGAATCAAATAATACATAAGCATTAATATCGTTGATTGGGATAATACGACACCACATCTTTTGATTGCCTGACATCTTGCTGCAGTCATGTTAAAAGTTACGGTTGTGGGTTTGTTTGACGTTGTAGGTCCAAAGAATGGCCCAAGTACCTCCCTTCTTTGCCTCCCCTTACTTCTTATTGTTTCTCAGACCTTCTTTGAGGGCATTCACGAGCAAAATGATCCTTGGATCCACATGTGAAAACAGACATTCTTCTTGGGTTGGGTGCAATTTGAGGCGATGTGACCCTCCCGCCCGCAGTTGAAACATACGCGTTCCCCATCAAGCACACACCCTTATGAAACCTCCGCATGTAGCACATGCTTCAAACTTCTAAAGCTATTGGTTACTCTGCTTTGGTTTCTAGTACCCCGTTTTCGTTCCACTTTCTCTTCAAGTTGTTGTTGTTGTTTTGCCATTTCCATTGCCTCCGCTACCATTCTTCACTTCCACCTCATTCTTCTTCTTCTTCTTACGCTCTTGATTGAATTTTGTCCTTTGCCTCGCCTCCACCTTGGTGAGTCTGACCTTCTCCATCAACTGCTTTAAACGTCTTCAATGGAGCAGGAAACCCTCTTTGTCTGACCGGGGCTTGATCCTGTTCGAACCTCTTTTGCCTTACGCGTGCTGTCTTTGACTTGATATGGCACAAACCTCGCCAATTCGTTGAATTTCACGGCATACTCGAGACAATCATCGCTCTGCTTTAGTTCCAAAAAGCGAACCTCTAAGCGACTCTTGAACTCTCTACGGGAAGTAGGTCTCGAAGAATAACTCCTTAAACCTATCCCAAGTCATCACTCCCTGGTCCTTCCGGGTTTTATTGGCTTGCCACCAATAACTAGCTTCGCTTTCAACATAAATGTTGCAAAAGCGGTCTTACATTCATCCACTACCCTAGCGACTTCAAATATCTTCTCAATCTCCATAATCCAGGTCTGTGCCTCGACCGGATTCGTTGACCCACGGAATTCAGGTGGTCCGACCGCCTTAAACTCCTTAAACGTTGTGCCTTGGTTTTGAGGTTGATTCTTAGCGCTCTGTTAGTAATGTCACTAGTTGTTGGGCGGAATTATCCTCAACATCGTTATTGTTAGTTCTCGCATTGGTTCTCTCGATGGGGTGGTTCACGTCGGGAGGCATTTTTTGTTAAAAAACATCTATTAGACTATTACCCAACTTCTTTAAGTATTTTCTAATTATCTTGCCTCCATAAAAAAATTAACCACATAACACTTTTGAATAAAATAATAGCTTTTATTTATTCATCATAACTTTGAAAAACATAAAATAATAGCATCATCTTTGCTATTTACATTCCTTTCTGAACTACAAAAGTTCTGAGGACAACATCATCATTCTCATATCCCATGGTTACTTAACACTGAGGATTTACACATTATTTAAACTTATTATTACTTGCAAAATAGACACATTTCCTACGATGATCTATTAAGATACTCAGTAGCCTTTTGACGCTCTTCTTCCATAACATGGAACATGGTTCGGCGATCTAACACGTATGATGGCAGAGTCTCGAACTGAATTGGATAACCCATGACCCGATCTTGAGCTCGATTGATCACGGTATTGAATACTTTATCCATCTCTTCCATCTTCATCCTCTTTGCTTGTGCGTCCCTTACTGCTCTTCCAGTTCGTTGATAAGCTTCCTCGTATGCGTCTTCAGCTCTCGCCCTCTTGGTAGCTTCTTCATTTAGCTTTTTCTTCAGTTCCACGACCATCTCGATCAGTTGTTCCTTCTCTCCTTCAGTCTGCATCAGCTTCTCTTCAACATTAGTTAGACGTTCATCTCGATCCTGGATGTCGTCGTCATACGTGTCATTGCGATCATTGTTCACTACTATCTCCCGCAACTCCTCAATTGTGTCACGAAGTTCCACGTTATGGTCGTGAGACTTCATCATACATATCTGACGACCATCGAGGTTAGTGGAGTCTCCTCCTCCTCGTCCTCGTTATCCTCATCCTCCTGTGGCAACTCCACGAGATCCTCCTCATCCGTCTCCACATCATCATCCTCATCTTCAACCACTATGACCAACGGGGCTGACTCCCGTGGCAGTAGTTGTTCCCAAACAACCTGAATGTCGTGAGGCTCCTCCTCTATAGGCATTTGAGGTCCCTCCTCCCTAACTTTGTTGGATTCTCCGACATTAGTCATCCTGACAACAAAATTTTAAAGTTTTAGTTATTAATCATTCTACTCGACACTCGTGAGCACATAAGTTATAAACACATAAGCACATAAGTGTTTTATTACTTCTTCCTTAAAACTCGATAAGAGTTATCTCCACTATCTTTTCAAAGGTTACTTCCTAAGGCTTTTTCCCCCACCTAAGGTTCATAACCTAAAGCTTTGATACCAACTTGTGACACCCCCAAATCTCGGTACTTCATTACCTCAAGATTTGGTGTTCACGTAATCAAAACATTCATTTATAACTACCCAATCATAAATAAAATTGAATAATAAACCTGCCCATACAGGAATTACATAAAATAAAATCTCCCAGGTTATCTAACCTTTACAAACAATCATTCATGCGGAAAATTTAAATAAACTTCATTACATTCTTTAAACCAAAGTTTGATAATAAAACTATCAAAACTATTACAAGTCTTCAGTACTTGTTCATCTTTCCCTTTCCCTTTCCTTTACTGGTGCTAGGTACGTCATCCTTTCCATCTTTGGCTGTAAGGATTTTACAGGAAAGAGTGAGCAAACAAGGCTCACTTGAAATAACAACGAATAACTTTTACATTCTCTGCCCATTCAGGGGCTCAATAGAATTGAACAATAGGTTCTATTAACATCTTAAACATTCCTTGCCCATTCAGGGGCTCAATAGAACTAAATAATAAGTCCTATTAACATCTTAACACATTTGAGGGTCTAATGACCACGAACCTTGTCCACGAGTTATAAGTAATCTTTCAACTTAAACTTTTTATAGTCATACGACCATAATGACTTTAAGGTACTTAGGGGATCAACCCTTTCATACATGTATTGTATACAAACATTTAAAGTATAAAGTACAAAACTAAGCGTAACCCCTATAAATAGGGTTGTTCATCTCAGTATTTTGAGTACAAGTCCGCCCCAAAGATAGTTTGGTTTGGATACACTTCAAGGTAATTTGGAATTCAACGGACATCAACTAAGGATTAGTTGAATAAAAGATAATAACACTATGTTATTGAATAATCATAACTGAATAAATATTTCGTTCTAAGTTCATGCTTTAGGGATAATCTAATAGCATAACTATTGAATAACACATCATACCTTGCTTTGAATAACATTAAGCTAAGGTTACATCTTAGAATTTAATATCAAGCATGCACAACAAATAATAACTTGAACGATAAACTAAAGGTACTTGTACTTGCTGCTAATATAACAAGTTTAGAGTTAAGAAAACTTGCATAATCATAATAACTATCTCAACGAAAGTGTGGAGATGGGAAACTTGTATCATCATGAATAACTGGATACAATGAAGTTACTTAATGGAAATACTTTACTCAATAAAGTATAGCATATGAAATTTGCATAACGAAGCTTTAGAATTAGAAAACTTGCTTAAACACAACAAACTAACTTAACGAGAGTATGGAGTTAGAGAACTTGCTTAATGTAAAAAGATAGGTTTAGAAACTTGCACAATTATAAAAGTAGAGTTAGAGAACTTGCCTTGTGCGTAGGTTAAACAATTACTATTCATGTTCACCCCAAGTCCTACACATACCATATGTATTGACAATACACATTAGTTACACTAACATTACCTTTATGAGTTACTTTATTACTCTTAGTATAGCTACTAACTAAGTTTAAGTTTAAACAACATCACATCTTTTCATGAACATTACTTTAGCTTTATTACAACTACTTAAGTGATCATGTCATTGCACCACATGCACATTAACAACTTGATACAACATCCTATTACATGTCCAACATGATATCATTAAGTTATACTAATACCCAAAGGTTTGCACTTGCATTCGTGCATCCCGACGCCCTCATATTGGCTCCAAATACACAACAGTCCTAAAATGGCCATTTTGACTACTATTACAGACCACAAATAAAACAACTTAAAGCATGTAAGTTGTAGGTCTATTCATCCTCGTTTCGGATCATCTTGAATCAACTCAATCGGAGTTCGTATGAGAAAGTTATGGCGTTTTACTATAGGAGGTCAAAAGCTGCCCATCCTGCACCACTTTTTTTCGGGCGCGAGGCAGGGCGCCGGGCGTGAATTCAGCGTTAGGCGCGAACTTTGGCCTATTTTTTTTATTGGTCATGAAATTTGGTATTTGGGGTGCAAAATTTGGTATTTGGGCGTGAATTTTGATTTGGGGCATCGAAACTCACAGAACCAAAGCGAAGAAACAGAGCCAAAGCTCTTGTCTTAAATTTGTAAAAACAATTTGCCCGAAATAACATGTATAACTAATATAAACTACACATAATTGTTAACAATTATCCATATACCAATTTCAACAATTGAACAACAAATTTAAAAGACTTAAATCACTAAAATAATATTTGGTTAAAACTCAAAACTCCATTGTTGATATCTAAAAAAATACAATGAATGAAATTTTTCTTTGTTATCAACCAAATTTGATTCCTTTGAAATACAAGTATACCAACATATAACAAATTAACATGTATAGTTCAATTCCTCAGTTAGCATACATAACTTTTGATATTTCTACAAAACATATATTCGTATATATATTTTTCATCGTAAAACCAAGTTCTCTTTCTAAATCTTAATTTAGCATACAACACACACACACACACACACACACACACACACACACACATATATATATATATATATATATATATATATATATATATATATATGCTAACTATTACAATTATAACAATAAAAACACATAACATCATAACTTGATTCTAGAACATGTTTTCTGAGATAATTTTTGGTAAAAACCTTATGAGTGAATGACTTTCAAGAACACAGAGACTTTAAACCTAATGACGTAAAACATACATGTCTTCATAAACATAAATTTAGGTTATAAACACCTACCTTTTTGTTGTTAAGAAACACTTGTTAAACCCTTAGAAAAGCTTGAAGAACTCTGTATTTTCCTAGAATCCCAGCCCTTTCTCTCTCAACTATCTCTGTATTCTTTTCTTTCTTTTAGCAGACAACTCTAAGGTAAAACTGATAGCTAAGCCACATAACAAGATATCGTATACTAAAAATAAAACTAACGACGCTCTATTTTTCAAAGCGTTTGAACCGATTTATTTGTATTAAATATACCAATAAGTTTATCGAGTTACAAAAATATATTATATATATATATATATATATATATATTTATATTTTATTTATTTAATTAATAATTTAAATCAAAAAGAAATCCAAAAGCCATAAGGCTTTGTTTGGCAAACCATTTAAAATTAAAGGATTAATACTTAAACCTTGTTTGGCAAAACTAAATTAAAATTACTTTAATTATTTTAATAACTCTTTATCACATAGTTATTTGTCACACTTTATGTAATAACAATTTATTAAATAAATCACTTAATAACATAACTCAATCCACATAACACATTAATTATTTAATAATTAAATAATTAACTAAAACATCTCAATCAAATTGAACAATTACTTATTCAATAATAAACACGTCCAATAAATATTTATATAAATCAATAAATATTTATAACTTACATTTAAAAAAAATACGGAATGTTACATCATTCCCTCTTATAAGGATTACGTCCTCGTAATCACAACGATTCAAACAACATCAGTGCCAAAAGGTCCCTTCATGATTTTGGGTTAGTTTACAAAAAGCTATGGGCACGGATTTACGATTTAGTTTGGCATATCATCCTCAAACGGATGGGCAGTCGGAGAGGACTATTCAAACTCTTGAGGATTTATTAAGACTTTGTGTCCTTGACTTCAAAGGAAGTTGGGACAAGTTCTTGCCATTAGTGAAATTCTCCTACAACAACAGTTATCAAGCAAGTATTGGCATGGCTCCATTTGAGGCGTTATACGGACGCAAGTGTCGTTCTCCAGTATGCTGGGACGAGGTGGGTGAAGCAACGTTGTTGGGACCAGAGTTGGTACGTATAACTACGAAAAAGATTCAAATGATCCGACAACGTATAAAAACCTCACAAGATCGACAAAAGAGTTATGTTGATATTCATCGAAAGGACGTGGAGTTCAATGTTGGAGATCATGTGTTGTTACGTGTTGCTCCATGGAAAGGAGTTACAAGATTTGGAAATAGAGGAAAGCTCAATCCTCGATTCGTTGGGCCATTCAAAATCCTCGATCGAGTAGGAACTGTGGCTTATAGACTTGCGTTACCGCCAAGTATGTCTCGTGTTCATAATGTTTTTCACATATATATATTACGTAAATATGTGGAAAACCCGAACCACATTATTGAGTTAGAACCGGACGAAATAGTAGAAGATTTAACGTATGAAGAGGTACATGTTCAAATCTTGGATAAAAATGAACATATTCTACGCTCCAAGATTATACCTCAAGTCAAAGTTTTGTGGAGAAACCACGATATTGAGGAAATGACCTAGGAGTTAGAATCTAAAATGAAATCAAAGTATCATCACCTCTTCGTCATACCAGGTACGTACACCAATTTTGAGGAAAAAATTTCATAAGGAGGGGAGGTTGTAAGACCCCGAATTATATGAAATGAAAGTATCTGATTTTCTTATAATTATTATTATATTTAATAAATGGAGAAATTGATAAAAGGTTAAAGTTAAGGGTGATATTTGAAAATTTTGCAAAGTAAGCAAGTTGATATAAAATATTCGTTGTGTTGGAGAATATTCGATTGGTCGGAGAATATTCATTTTAACAGGGAATATTCGTACGACGGTACAATCATTGGTGGACCCCACAACGGAAGTATTGTCGTAGTTAGAAAACGACAGAAATATCATTTTATACAAATAACGACAAAAGTTTTACCGTTAACTATTGAACTACCCGCTGGTAAAAGTACATTAATACGCGTGGTTGCATAGTAGCACACGGTATTGATTATTGATGCTTACGTAAGAAGCCACTCAGTTTACTCAATTATTGCTACAGTAATTGTTGCATAGTATCTCACGTTATTTGATTCAATTATTGTCACAATATCATCTGCATAATATTTTATATTATTAAATCAATAATTGAGACAACAAAGTTATTCATATTATTATTTGCAATATTGATAATGTCTAGAAAGTTTTGTCGAGGAGAGGTTTGGTCACCTAATTGCGCGCCAATAGGGAGAAATCCTTATTGGAAAGCCCCCTCTTTCCTGGGAATGATCTGGTTGTTAAATATTGTGATTTATAATATTAGTGATGAATAATTGTTAAGCATGTGTTTATTGAAGATAAGTGAATTACAAAAGATAGGGGGAATAATGCAAACTTGGAAAACTTTAGGGGTACCAAAGTGTAATAAGTTAATTAAATCAATCTGGATCATTGGTGGTGATTTTAATAGTAAATCAATCTGGACCGTCGATGGTGGTTTTAATAGTAAATCAATCTGGACCGCCGGTGGTGGTTTTAATAGTAAATCAATCTGGACCATTTTGATGGTGGTTTTAAAAGTAAACAATCTGGACCGTCGGTGGTGGTTTTAAAAGTAATCAATATGGACCGTCGGTGGTAGTTTTAAAAGTAAATCAATCTGGACCGTCGGTTGTGGTTTTAATAGTAATTAATATGGATCGTTCGTCCTAATAGTAAATCAATCTGGACCGTTTATGAATAAGTTACTATTTAGTCCATTCTCCTATAAATAGAAGCTTAATTCTTCTTTCATTATCACAAATTCATTGAGATTCACAAGAGACACTATAGAGAGATAAACTATAGAGAGCAAGAAGAAGAGTATTCTGATACTTCACTATTATAGTATCCAGCCTTCTACTAAGTTAAGGGGTATTATTTCTTTCGTATTCATAAGGAATATTACTTTTTGTATTCATCGTTTAATATGTCGGAATAACCTATCTACGCGGATTACGTACCGTATTACGGGTGAAAATCCATTTGCAGTTTCGTATGTTATTTCTTTTCATATTCTTAAATCTAAACTTACTATGGTAAGTATTGCTTCTATAATCTCTGAAATTAGTGGGATATCCTTGAAGTTTTGCGTTTCATCAAGTATCATTTCATTGGAATATTGATCTGATCTTTCCTATTAAATATCAATATTTTCACCCGGGGTACTATTCACGGGTTACTATTCACCTGTTACTATTCACTATAATATTATTCACTCGGGTATTCGGGACACTTTTCATGCTGGGGTACTATTCATGAGGTACTATTCACGGGTTACTATTAACCCGGTTACTATTCACTCCAATATTATTCACTCAGGTATTTGGGATACTTTTTATGTCGGGTTACTATTTACGAAGTACTATTCACGGGGTACTATTCACCTGGTTACTATTCACCCGAAAAATTGATTTATTTTCTGTCCAAAATATTTTTGATACATGGATATTATTCTAGAATTTTACTCCACAAAGCAGTATCATGTTGACAATTTGGACATTATTGAATACTGGATAAATTAAATTATAAATCTTTAAAATTTATCCTTTGTTTTCATTTAATTAAATGCTTATATCACCGTCACCATCCTCATGCTTATATTATGATGAAAGTCATCTTTGGCTTACGTGCATAGATGGACTGTTGACTGATATGATTATGACAATGGATTATTCAGTATAATCATGACCATTGATGATTACATGAATATCCTTGGCTCGTAGTGCAGGGATGATTCGATGATGTGGTTTATTTATTAAGCTGAGTCTCAGCGATAAAGTTGATGAAAACCTTTTTAAATCATAGAAGATAGTAGATATCATGCTCTACTTGACTCTTCTAATGGATTGCTTATTCCACTGCAGTTAAACTTGTTGTCGATTATATTCTATCAGTTTAACATTGTTGAAGGCTAATGATAACTTATTCTGCATTAACTTAGTCATAATATTTCTTACTAGGCTAGTTAAGCTCACCCTTTTACTTCCATTGTTCTCTTCAGGAAATGAGAACGTAGCCGGAACTAGTCGGGGAACGGAGTGATGGGCTGAGATGGTGTTATAGTAGTCCTCACTATTCTATACAATAGTGTGACAATAAATGTAATGAGGACTCCATTTGAGTTTTGATATTGTCTAGAAGACAATATTGGTGTAAAAACTCTCAGCTCATGTTGTATAATTAAGTTTGTATTTATATTCAGTACCATGTATTTGGCGACCCAAGATGGGTGATGTATACCAATTTTGGAGGCGTCACAATCAAGGTACTCAATATACCCAATCATTTTCAACACATATGAACCAATTAGATCACATTCACCCATTTTGCAGTGATACAACGCTTTGCTTGTATCATACCTTTCCTGTCGAGCATGCCCTTCGAACAATTTCTTGAGATGCTCGATCATCTCATAAGCATCCATCAACTCATGTTGCTTCTAAAGCTCAGCATTCATAGTTGCTAGCATGAGACAACTCACGTCCAGAGCATCATCTTGATGCTTCTTGTAAGCATTATGCTCTGCACGTGGTGCAGTGTCAACTGGTACTACAGGAATGGGCTTTTCAATGACATATAGCTTGTGCTCTTATTTGAGGACAATCCTCAAGTTCCTATGTTAGTCAAGGAAATTAATTCCACTCAGCTTGTCCTTCTCAAGGACTGATCGTAGTGAAACACTACTTGTGTTGTTGTTATTTGTCATTGATATCTACAATTTATAAGTGCAAAAATAATAAGTCAAATTGCAGAGTTTTTGATATTATGTATTTGATAATAGTACATTTAAAATATATCTCCCACTATTTTATTCAAATTAATAGCCTTCACCATTAATTCGAAAAGCATTTTCTATTAAATCTTTCTAGTGAGCCAAGATACATATTTCATTATGCCTTAAGTTAGCTTTGGCTATTCTCTCAAAACACAATTATTTAGGTAGACAACCCTTTTGTCAATTGTATCATATATAACTCTTGGATAGTTTGGTAAACAACAATTATTTCTAGTCCATCTAATGGTACCTACAGAACTCTATGCCTCTAAGTCCAAAATTCTATTGAGATAACTTAGTTAAGTCGGGCCCAATGATTTTAACAGTTTGGATATCACAATTATCCTATCGCATCTTACCTAGATAAATAGGGTACTTTGCTTTGGCAAACCTACATCTATTGATCAAGGTCTTAATGAGTGTTATTCATTGGAAGGCATCTGATTTAGACTTAATAATTTAATGAGGGATTTTATTAATAAATTTAGATCTCGCCAATTTTAATCTTATTAAGCATGCACATTATTTATCATATCATATACAAACATAAATAAAGTGCAAAATAAAATGTGTCACAGTTATGGCCCAATCCACTGTCAATCTTTTCAAGCTAATGAAAGATTGAAGGTCAATCTAAGGTGGTAAAAGATCTTAAAATAAGTATCTTCCTTGGATCTTCCTCAAGCATGTGCTTCCTCTCCATCATCATCTTTCCATCGTGACCTTCATCTTGTCATCTTCATAATAATAGATTATTACATGATATAAAGAAACCTCGAGTTACATTCGAGGGGATTTAGATGAGAAGAGAATGTTACATCTGAATTTATAGAAAGGCATGACATGCAAGTCGTATTTCAAAACCAAATACAACTAACCTATGGATCAAAAGGCCATAACTGTGCACCATGCATATCACAATAAGCACATAACAATTTATATATAATTAAAGAAAACTATGTATAACATATTGGGGTCATGACCATCGTCGCCACTTACTGACGGGGGTCTCCCCACAGTAGTGGTCCGGTGACCGATCGGTACGTGGTGGGTCTTATTGACCGGTCAATGAATGGTTGAAGCGGCGCCCACGAAATAATTTTGAACTACAATCTGTATTGTAGAATTTTTCCATACGAATCTCTGAAATAGTTTCAGAATCATATATTTTAATCCACCAAAACACCCATAATAACAAATCATATATGTCCAGTTTCGATTAATAATATTAAAATGAATAATAGTACACCCAGAACATATCATATATGTCCAGTTTCGATTAATCATATTAAAACGAATCTTCATGCTTCTAATCCGATTAGAACAGTTGTTGTGACACCCCCAAACCCAAGTACTTCATTCCCACATGATTTGGTGTTCACTTGATCAAACATTCATATCTAACTACTCAATCACAATAAAACTGGATAAATAAAACCTTTCCCATTAAAGGGTTACATAATAAAAATCTCCCAGGTTATCTAACATTTAATCATCATTCAAATGCGGAAAACATTACGTAACTTCTTTAAAAACAAAGTCTAATATCATCATAATAAAAGTCTAACATCTTAATCAAAGTAAAAATTACAAGTCTTCATTACTTGTACATTTTTCCCTTTCCTTTGTTAGTCGAAGGTTCGCCTACCTTCTCTTCTTTAGCTGCAATGAGTTTATAAATATGCAAGAGTGAGCAAAACAATTGCTCACTGGATATAACATGGAATCAACAAGAATATAAAAATAATAACTGTCGAAATAGGCTCATTAAAAGTGAATAGTACTCTATTAACAATAATCAGAAACTGAAATTCCAAAATATGGAAAATATACATCACTGAGGGTCGTAAGACCATGAACTACGTCCACAGTTACAAGTAATCTTTCAACTCCAACTTTAACAGTCATAAGACTATAAGGACCTCGTACTTAGGGGGATCAGCCCTTCGTACAATGTATTGTGCACAAACATTTTAACGTTATGCGTAAGTTAACCCCTAATCATAACAATAGGGTTGTTCATCTCAGTATTTAGAGTACAAGTCCGTACCAAATGAAGTTTGGTTTGGATAAGCTTTCAAGGTAATTTGGAATTCAACGAACATCAACTAAGGAGTAGTTGAATACAACCAATAACACTATACTATAGAATAATTGTGATTTAATCAATCATAGTAAACTAAAGTTATGTTTTAGGAATAATCTAATAGCATACAATTTGAATAACTATAGCATACCTTGCTTGAACAATACTAAGCCAAGGTTAATTAGAATTGAATACTAAGCATACATAGCAATTTGAATGATAGAAATGTTCAACATTAGTATATATAGTTGTGCATGATAAACAACAAGTTAAATACAAGAATAACTTGCTCCAGAATAACTTACATCATTATATTGTAATCGAATTGAAAACAGTAATTGAATTAACAAGATAATAGATTAGAAAACTTGCCTTGTTCGTAGATTAAACCGAACAATTCGAATCATAATATCCTATATACATATGTCATCATGACATAGTTAGTCACTACCACTTTACAAACTTAACTAACTACATTCACCGTGTATGTTTGATTATTTAATCACATAATCAAGTTATAACACAAGTTAATCTTTAATAACATAATTATTCATAGTATAGAAATACTAAAATTAATATTTTCTGATCTACTATCATCACATAATGTTTCTTAAAATTTTGTGTACAAAAGTAATCGTCAGACCATTCTGATGACTCGGCTTATGTGGCTACGTTTCTACATTGAAGTCGTACTATGGCATGGGATATGCTTTGTGACACGGTAAATAAACTACGAAGCGGTATTTGCTTGTGTGGTGATGGTGTTATAGGCGCCACTAACGTATTGTTGGTCACACTACAGCTCAAATCGCTAGATTTTGGTGGCGGCCGACAACAAAGATCTGAGGAAAAAGCCATTTTTGGCCTACAAGCTCGTTTCTAACAGACTAATTCACATGTAATTCATACAAAAATTTCATGTAAACATAATTCAAGAACTCCTAACATGTTTCTACCCATACAACAACATAAACAACGAATTTGAACCCTCCAATTTCACTATTTTTGATAAAAGCTCACTTTTTGATATTTCAATGAAAATCAACACTGTAAATTTTGTTTCTCAACTAAAACAATTAATTCAAGGTATCTTTATCAATAATTATACATACTCTATCAAATTAAATGGCCAATTTATCAACTAAACAACTAATTAACCTTCAATTTCTACTTTAAATTAACACATACTCATTCACAAAAACTCTCTGTAAAAAGGTTTTCTTCACAAACTACATACATAACAACAATACATTGACTATAACTTATGAAAATCGTTTTAACATCACTAGTATGTCATATAAAGCCACATAACAACAAAATTTCATGCTTACACAAGGATTCTACAAAGAATTTGGGAAGAGAAAAACTAAACTTTTAAAACTAAAAAGAATAGAACAATACCTTGAAGAAGATGATGATGGCTATTCCTTTCTATTCTCAAGCTTCTTCTTCTCCAATCTCTAGCCTTTCTTCCTCCCTTCTTTTCTTCTTCTCTTCTTCTTCCTCCGAGTTTTTCTTTCTTCTCTAACCTCTCTCCTCTATTCTTACGTCTTAGAAATATAACGTATAAGATATAATATATATATATAAATATATAATATAACTCTAACTTAAGCGACATCGTTATTTTTTATTTGAAATCAAAAGCCATAAGGCTTGTTTAGCTAACCACTAAAAAGATAATCAATTAACCCTTATGCCTTGTTTGGTAAAAACACAATTAGATTAAAGACTTTAATAGGCATTAGGCCTTATTTGGCAAAACTGAATTAACTCCTTTAATTTATTTTTGTAACTCATTTATAGTAAGGTTATATGTCACACTTTAATTTAATTAAATTAATTCTAAAAACAATTAATTAAATCACTTTAACACATAAATCAATACCACAAAATTATAATTTTCTTTATAATCATAACTTTTTTAACCCACTAACACATCCTTTTAATTTACAATTCAAATTAAAATATAATAATTTATTTAATCAAACTTCTCTAACTTAATAGTTAAATTAATTAGCAAAAATAATTAATTTCCTTAATTATTTATTTAACAAATAGTTAACCAAATTTGAACAATTATTTATTTAACAATAAACACATCCATTAAATACTTAAATAATTGATAAATATTTAATATAACAATTAAAAATGCGGAATGTTACATCATTCCCTCCTTACAAGGATTATGTCCTCGAATCACAATTCAAACCATTCATTCGTCACATTCTCCCCTACTTTACAAAGATTACATCCCCAGAATCGAAGACCGCAATTAAACAAATAACTTCGGGTAATTCTTCATCATTTCGACGAGTTCCCACGTGGCCTCTTCGACATTGTGGTTCCTCCATATTACCTTCTGAAGGTATCACCTTATTCTGAGCACTTGTTCTTTTTCATCGACTATCTGGATAGGAACCACTTCATAGGACAAGTCTTTCTCAAACTGCAATGGTTCGTACTCAATTACGTGCTTGTAATCAGATTTATACGGTCGTAACACCGACACGTGAAAAACATTATGAATGTTTTGCAATTCTGGAGGTAGAGCTACCTCGTAAGCTACCTCTCCAACTTTCCTCAGCACTTCAAAGGGTCCAATAAACCTCGGACTAAGTTTCCCCTTTTTACCAAATTAAATTTTCCCCTTCCAAGGAGAAACTTTTAGGAATACGTAATTTCCTATATCAAATGCACGATCTTGTCTGTGTTGATCAGCATATTTCTTTTGTCTGTCTTGAGCAGCTATCAATCTTGTTCTGATGAGTTGGACAACCACAGTAGTTTGTTGTACCAGTTCTGGTCCTAACAGTTGACTTTCACCGACTTCGTCCCAGCACAGTGGAGTTCTGCACTTCCTGCCGTATAATGCTTCGTAAGGAGGCATGCCAATACTAGCGTGGTAACTGTTATTGCAGGCAAATTCCACCAATGGTAATTGTTCATCCCAGCTTCCTTTGAAATCCATGACGCATGCTCTCAACATATCTTCCAATGTCTGAATCATTCATTCACTTTGGCCATCTGTTTGTGGATGATATGCCATACTCATTCGCAACTGTGTTCCCATACATTCTTGTAGTCTCTTCCAGAAATTTGATGTGAACCTCGGATCTCTGTCTGACACAATTGACACTGGAACTCCATGTCTTGCAACGATCTCTTTAACATATAGTTTTGCCGGTGATCAAGATTGAATCTAATCTTTATTGGCAAAAGTGTCTGATTTTGTCAATCATGCCCACTATCACCCAAATCGCATCGTATCCTTTACGAGTTGTTGGAAGACCTACCACAAAATCCATTGTGATATGTTCCCATTTCCATTAGGTATCTCTAACGGTTGAAGTAATCCGCTTAGCCTTTGATGCTACCTTGACTCTACGACATGTCAAGCACTTTTTAACGATTCTCGTTAACGTCTCTTTTCATATTTGGCCACCAAAAATGTCGTCACAAATCTTGATACATCTTCGTACTTCCTGGATGAATCGAATATCTCGAGTTATGGGCTTCTGCCAAGATGTCCTCTTTAATCTCTGGTACTGCTAGAACCCATATTCGTCCCCCGAATCTCAGCATTCCATCAGTATCAACCTTGTATTTCACTTCTTTTCCCTCGACCACACTTCCCCTTATTTTTCTGCATTCCTCATCCTGCAGTTGACCGTTCTTCACTTTGTCCACCAAAGTTTGACTGGCTTCCATCTGGTACAATTTCTCATCGGATTCTTTTGGAAATTTGATTTCCAACTCTAACCTTGACATTGCTGTAATAAGCTCCTCCTTATCAGTTAACAACATTAACTTTTCCCTGCCTTTCCTACTCAAGGCATCTGCAACCACGTTTGTGACAACCCCAAAATAGGTCCATACCATCCAACCTATTCTGAGTTGCCAAATACATGGTACAGAAAAAAAATACAACTTTATTACAACAATTGTCGTACAAAATACAACACATATGCTGTGAGTTTGGATACAAATATATACCAAATGTGACACATGTCCCAAGTAGTGGACAAAGACCTCACAATGACACCTTACATAAAGGTATAGTCAAAAGCTGTTTTAGAAATTAAAATCTTTGGGAAGTGCTCAAGGAAACCTTCGTGCATGGGAGACCATGCGTCAGGTTATGATAGATATCATATGGCCGCGAATTATCCTTGGTTGATTAATAGACCCCAAAGAAAAACAAGAAGATTACTATCATATTCTTCCCAATGGTAGTTTTCTCTTGACATATCATTATCTCCATTGTCTCTAATTGAGAATTATACTTCAAAACAAACACCAAGATTATATAGGTAGTAGTGGTCGATATATATACTCGGCAAGTGGATGAGCACATCCCTGTCTTATGATGATACGAGGTTGTATGTCATTAGACATCTTGTATGATAGTGACAAAACACCCTTCCAACATTGGGTTCGCCTCACCCTCAACAACTATAGACCACCGTTCTATTCCCCTGTTATCCCCCACTCGACCCAGCTACACTTTTATTACCTGAAAGGAATTGTGAAGCAAAAGAGTGAGCACAACTAGCTCAGTAAAGAATATCATGACTAAAGATAATTAAATTATCAATAGCCTTCATCAGTAATAAATCAGAGATTTAGAACATATGGTAGATGATAAAATTTTTCAACCATTGTTGCAGTGGAACGAGCAATCCATTAGAAGATTCAAATAGACCATAAAGTCTATTATCTTCTCCATATTAAAAATCCACCAACAATGTTTTATCCCTATAACATCACTCAACAGTTCTTTTCCACAATCATATGAATAACTCATAATCATAATTGTGGTTCTAAATTCCTCTTCTCATCCAGGACGAAGATAATTTTCATAACCTATCTTCACCGAAACATCAAAGATCATGGTTATACCAAATCACATTTCTGTTCATAATCATATCGATAAATTCATCTTTTTGCACTACGGCCAAAGATATTAAATTCAACAGACCATCTTTACTACTACTACCGAAGATATTCAACAACATATCATCTTTGCACCACTGGCCAAAGATATTCATCAACAAACCATCTTTGCACTACGGGCCAAAGATATTCCTCAACAGTTCATATTTGCACTACAGGCCAAATATATTCATCAACGGTTCATATTTGCACTACGGGCCAAATATATTCATCAACAATTCATATTTTACTACAGGCCAAATATATTAATATCTCAAAGAAATATATAATCATTTCAGAATTTATATAAACAATAATTATAACCATGTTGATTATTTCACCTTTGCACTTAAGCTAAAGATATTCAATTATAAATTCAATGGTCATGATCATACCAGTCACAATTCAACTTTTCACTACTGGCCAAAGAGAACCCTAGTCATGATCATACCAATAATCTACCCATCTTTATACTCAAGTGAAAGAGAATTTCAACATCAAGGTTATAAAAATGTTATATATGATAAAAAAAATAATATGATCAACAACTGCACTTAATCTCAAGAGCAATATTCATAAATCAACGATAATTTGGTCAGAAAAAGAAACCAACTTTGTCGTGAATAGTAACTCGTGAATAGTAACCCATGAATAGTAACTTCGTGAATAGTAACTCGTGAATAGTAACTCATGAATAGTAAACCCGACACAAAAAGGTAGAAATTCCACAATAAAATCCATACCAATATTTCGGTATAATGATATTGAAATAACATTTCTTAAACTTATAAACAATTTATTTTAATTGTTTACACTTTACTAAATAATGCATTTAATCATTCTAAAATGCCAAACTCATAAGATTTCATCACCAATAACCAAAACCCTCAAAAAAAATCTGCATATAACTCATGTATGATTCTCAAGCCATAAAATCATATTTTTCAATTTTCTTACTTCACATAACATATTTAATTCTTTTACTCGTAACTAGACTATTTTTATGAAAAATACCAAATCAGTTCCAAAAATATTTCTTTTCTGGGATTTAGCAGAATATAGTCCCATATTGAACATATATTTTTTTCAGAATTTTTAAAATTCATTTACTATTTTTCATATGGCCAAAACCACCGAATATTTAGACATTTATCATAAATTGTACTTTTATCCAAAAATTTTGAAATTCACAGAGTACACTGATATTATATAGATGTACTCTCAATAAAAATTTCATCAATTTTAGAGTTAACCACAAGGAATTATAAGCGGTTACTTTTAAAATAATCTTTTCCCGTAAAATTCATAACTCTTAATCTATACATCCAAAAATCACCATTTTTGGACACAATCAATAAAACTCATCAAAATATCATTTTAAATTTTTCCAAAATTTTTGAAGGTCAGAAAAATTACGAAACTAAAAAACATAACAACTCTTAAAATCCCTTACTATCCCTTACCTCAAAAGAGCAGCACTTCTGACTGGATATCGGATATGACACTGAAGGAAACTTGCACTGATGAATATCAACTCACAAGTATCTAAATACTCACAAAATACACTCAATAATCTAAAGAGAAAAAGAGAGAAAACTTATGAATTCTAGTGTGATTTTCAATTCTAACTTAGCCCTCTATTTATAGGAAAATGTTAGCACGCCGAAGCAGACTTGACCTGCTACCTGATGGCTTTACATGCTACTATTCCACCCACCAAAAATCAGCCATCTTCCCCAACAACCAAGAGTGGGGCCCACTCAATTCTAGAATTTTCCACCAAAACCTAATTTCCGAATCAGTTACCTCTTAAAATTCATAACAAATTATACACTCATTTTTAATGGTTCAAAATTTGTGGACATATACTCAACTTATATATGTATAACATATCCAAAAATCCCAACGATCCAATGGTCAGATTAAATATTATAACTCACACAATAAAGCTGTAAGAACACCGATTTGATCTTTTAATACCTCCGATCCGACAAAATACTGATAAAATACCTCAGCATTAATTCCTTCATTTTTACCAACATAAAAATAAATATATCCATCATTTATATCCACATAAAATAAATATTTCCTTATCATATAAATCAATAATTAATTATTCACAAATAATATTACAGAATCACAAGAATGATGACGGCGAGTTCTCGAGAAAGAGGGGCTTTCGATAAGGATTTCTCTCCTTACTTGGTAGCATGCAATTAGGTGACCAAACCTCTCCTTGACAGAACTTTCTAGACATTGCCAATAATGCTATCTAATAATATTATTCTAAATAATATGAATTATTGATCTGATAATGGAGATGATGTGCAGTGACAATTATTGAGCAACAATAATATAAAATATCAACGCAACAATTATTGAATCAATAAAATAAAATATTAAACAGTAATTACTGTAACAATTTATTGAGTAGTGCCTTCTTACGTAAGGATCAATAATTCAAAAATAATGTGTAAAACCGTGTGCTACTGTGCAAACACACGTATTACTGTATTTTAACCACCGGGTATTCCAACAGTGTTAACGGTAACAACTACGCCGTTATTTATAAAAACTCAAATTTTGTCTTTTTCTTCATCCGATAGTTATTCGTTATGGGGCCCACAAAAGGTTGCGCCGTCGTACGAATATTCCATGACAAAAAGAATATTCAACGACCAAACGAATATTCCCCGACAATTGAATATTTTATAACCACTTGCGTACTTTGAAAAATTCATATCTCACCCTTAACTTTAAACTTTTATCAATTTAACCATTTACTGAATAGTTATTATAAGAAAAATTGAAAACTTTTATTTCATAAAATTTGGGGTCTTACAACGTTTGCTTTGCCTGGATGATAAAAGATCTCACAATCATAATTTTTATCTGTTCCATCCATCTTCTTTGACGCATGTTCAGGTCCTTCTGTGTGAAAATATACTTCAGACTTTTATGGTCTGTGTAAATCTCACATTTCTCTCCGTAGAGATAGTGTCTCCATATCTTTAGAGCAAACACAACCGCCGCCAACTCTAAATTATGAGTCAGATACCCTTTTTCGTAGTCTTTCAATTGTCTTGATGCATACGCGATGACTTTACCGTTCTGCATAAGGACACATCCTAATCCCTTGTGTGAAGCGTCACTATACACCACAAAATTTCCTGTATTATCCGGTAATGACAACACAGGTACCATACTTAGCTTCTTTTTCAATTCTTGGAAGCTTTCTTCACACTTCTCCGTCCAAACAAATTTTCTGATTTCTCGTCAAATTTGTCGGCGAACGAAGTGGCAATCTTGGAGAAATCTGGATAAATAAATGCAGTAATACCACCGCTAATCCTAAGAAACTTCTCACTTCTGATGGAGTTCTTGGTTGTTCCCAATTTATCACAGCTTCAACCTTTGATGGATCCATTGAAATTCCATCCTTGTCAATTACGTGCCCAAGAAATTGTACACGTTCCAACCAAAATTCACATTTAGAGAATTTCGCATACAACTTTTCTTTTTCTTAGCGTCTCTAGCGTTAGATGTAAGTGTTCCACATGTTCCTCTTGAGTTTTAGAGTACACCAAAATATCATCGATGAACACCACCACAAACTTGTCCAAGAATGGTTTAAACACCATGTTCAGCAAATCCATGAACGCTGTAGGGGCGTTTGTCAAACCAAAAGACATCACCAAAAATTCGTAATGTCCATACCGAGTTCCAAATGTCGTCTTCGGTACATCCTCCTTTCTTACCTTCAGTTGGTGATACCCACTTCTCAAATCTATTTTTGAGAAATATCTAGCACCCTTCAATTGATCAAACAAGTCATCTATTCTCGGTAATGGATATTTATTCTTAATAGTGACTTTGTTTAACTCCCTATAATCAATGCAAAGACGCATTGACCCATCCTTCTTCTTACTTAATTACACCGTGCTCCCCAAATGACACACTCAATCGGTGAATGTATTTCTTGTCCAATAGCTCCTGTAGTTGTACCATCAGTTCTTTCATCTCCACCGGAGCCATTCTGTACGGGGCCTTCGATATCAGAGCGGTTCCTGGCGCTAAGTCGATCACGAACTTGATCTCTCTATCAGGCAGAAGTCCTGGCAAATCCTCCGGAAACACATCCACAAATTCCCTAACTACTGGTATTTCTTCCAGTTTTGCACCCTTCTTCTGAGTATCAACTATGTAAGCTAAATAACCCATACAGCCTTGACTCAACAACTTCTTGGCCTGCATAATCATCAGACATCTCATTTGTCTAGGCGATTTGCTACCATTGAATACTACCTTTGACGGAGTCATAAGGTTTACACATTTCTTTTGGCAGTCAATTATCGCTCCATAATTGAACAACCAATCCATTCCCAAAATAACATCAAACTCTCCTAGCCTGATTAGAATCAAATCTACCATCAAAATATTTCCCTTAATACTCACCCTACAGTTCTTGTATACGAACCTAACAGGAACTACTTCCTTATTCGCAATTTCTATGTTTAAAGGGAAATTCAATTCTTCACTAGGCAATCCTAATCTCATAGCAAATTCATCAGATATAAATGAGCAAGTAGCACCCAAATCAAATAATATATAAGCATCAATATCATTGATTGGGATAATACCTGACACCACATCCTTTGATTGCACAGCATCTTGCACAATCATGTTGAAGGTTCTGGCTGTGGGTTTGGTTGATGTCATCGGTCCAGTAATGGCCCAAGTACCTCCACTGCTTCCTCCCTTGCTTCCCGTTGTTTCTCCAGTTTTCTTCTTGGGGCACTCACGAGCAAAGTGATCCTTGGACCCGCAAGTGTAGCAAACATTCTTCTTGGGTTGATTGCAATTTAGGGCGATGTGACCCTCCTAGCCACAGTTAAAGCATACTCATTTCCCCATTAAGCATACACCCTTGTGAAACTTCCCGCATGTAGCACATGCTTCAAACTTCTTATTCTGCTGGTTACCTTGCTGATTCCCAGCACCCACATTTCCATTCCACTTTCTTTTCAAGTTGTTGTTACCATTTCCATTACCACCACCTCCATTCTTCACCTCCACTTCATTCTTCTTTCTTTTTACATTCTTGATTGAACTTGGTTACTGACCTCGCCTCCACCTTCAACGAGAATTGCCTTTTCCATCCATCATTTACCGCAAACGTCTTCAATGGAACAAAGAAACCCTCTTGAACAACCGGGGCTTCGGTCCTGTTTCAAACCTCTTCGCTGCGTTCTTACTGTCTTGACTTGATATGGCGCAAACCTCGCCAACTCATTGAATTTCGCGGCATACTCCGACACCGTCATCGTTCCCTGCTTCAGTTCTAAAAACTGTACTTCCAACTGACTCTTCGAACTCTCTGGGAAGTAGGTCTCGAAGAACATCTCCTTGAACCTATCCCAATTCATAACTCCTGGTCCCTCCCGAGTTTTATTGGCCTGCCACCAATAACTAGCCTCTACTTTCAACATGAATGTTGCAAAAGCAGTCTTCTGATCTTCCCCTACTCCCGCAACATCAAACACTTTCTCTATCTCCATGATCCAGGTCTATGCCTCAATCGGGTTCATGGACCCACGGAATTCTGGTGGTCCAACCGCCTTAAAGTCCTTAAACGTCGTAGTCTGATTTTGTGGTTGATTCCGCGGTTGATTTGGCAGTGCTCCTGTCAGTAACGTCACCAGCTGCTGAATGGGGTTAGCTTCATCATTATTGTTGTTGGTTCCTTTAGTGGTTCTCTGTCGGGATGGTTGACTTCTTGGAGGCATTTTCTTTTAAAAATACATTCATTAGATTATTACTCAATTTTTTTTTATTTTTTTTATTTTTTTAAGTAACTTCTACTTAACTTGCCCCCAAAGAAGTAGTAATCACATAACACATAACATGTTGGAATAATAAGATAAATAACTTTTATTCATAACTCCTTTGAAAACATCATATCAATAGCATCACTGCTATTTACATTATTTTCCTGAACTATTAAAGTTTCAGGACATCATCATCATATCCCATAGGTTGCATAACACTTGGGATTTACAAATTATTTATCATAACATAATTCAAGTACACTCCCTACGATGTCCTATTAAGATACTGCAAAGCCTTACGACGCTCTTCTTCCATAACTCGGAACATGGTTCGACGATCTAGTATGAACGAGGTTAGCGTCTCGAACTGAATTGGAAAACCCATGACCCGATCTTGAGCTCGATTGATTGCGATGTTGAACACGTTATCCATTTCTTCCATCTTCCTTCTCTTTGCTTGTGTGTCTCCCTTTGCTATTTCGGCTTGTTGATAAACTTCACTGTACGCGTCTTCGGCTCTTGCCCTTTTTGCAGACTCTTCTCTCAACTTGCTCTTCAACTCTGCCACCTCTGCTCTCATTTGGTCGTTCTCTTCTTTAGTGTGAACCAGCTTCTCTTCAACATTGTTCAGTCGTTCTTCTCAATCCTGGATCTCATCGTCCTTCTGTGCCATCGAGGTCTGTTGTTCAGCTACTATCTCTTGTAACTCCTCGATAGTATCTTGAAGTTCCACATTGCGGTCATGCACCTCATCGTATATACGGCCAGCTATCGAGTTAAGTGGAATCCTTTCCTCCTCGTCCTCTTCATCAAAATGCAGGGGCAGCTCCACGGATCTTCCTCATCATTTCCATGTCATCATCCTCATCTTCAACTCTCGTGACTAAGCGGGGTGACTCTCGTGGCGAGAGTTGTTCCCAAACTACTGAGAATGTCGCGAGGCTCCTCCTCTATAGGCATTTGAGGTCCCTCCTCCCTAACTTTTGTTGGATTCTCCGACATTAGTCATCCTGACAATAAAGTTTTAAAGTTTTAATTATTAATCATTACTACTCGACACTCACGAGTACATAAATTATAATCACATAAGCACATAAGTGTTTTATTACTTCTTTCTTAAAACTCGATAAGAGTTATCTCCACTATCTTTTCAAAGGTTACTTCCTAAGGCTTTTCCCCCCACCTAAGGTTCATAACCTAAAGCTTTGATACCAACTTGTGACACCCCCAAACCCAGGTACTTCATTCCCACAGGATTTGGTGTTCACTTGATCAAACATTCATATCTAACTACCCAATCACAATAAAACTGGATAAATAAAACCTTTCCCATTAAAGGGTTACATAATAAAAATATCCCAGGTTATCTAACCATTAATCATCATTCAAATGCGGAAAACATTACATAACTTCTTTAAAAATAAAGTCTAATATCATCATAATAAAAGTCTAACATCTTAATCAAAGTAAAAATTACAAGTCTTCATCACTTGTACATTTTTCCCTTTCCTTTGCTAGTCGAAGATTCACCTACCTTCTCTTCTTTAGTTGCAATGAGTTTATAAATATGCAAGAGTGAGCAAAACAATTGCTCACTGGATATAACATGGAATCAACAAGAATATAAAAATAATAACTGTCGAAATAGGCTCATCAAAAGTGAATAGTACTCTATTAACAATAATCAGAAACTGAAATTCCAAAATATGGAAAATATACATCACTGAGGTCGTAAGACCATGAACTACGTCCACAGTTACAAGTAATCTTTCAACTCTAACTTTAGCAGTCATAAGACTATAAGGACCTCGTACTTAGGGGGATCAGCCCTTCGTAAAATGTATTGTGCACAAACATTTTAACGTTATGCGTAAGTTAACCCCTAATCATAACAATAGGGTTGTTCATCTCAGTATTTAGAGTACAAGTCCGTACCAAAGGAAGTTTGGTTTGGATAAGCTTTCAAGGTAATTTGGAATTCAACGAACATCAACTAAGGAGTAGTTGAATACAACCAATAACACTATACTATAGAATAATCGTGATTTAATCAATCATAGTAAACTAAAGTCATGCTTTAGGAATAATCTAATAGCATACAATTTGAATAACTATAGGAATAATCTAATAGCATATAATTTGAATAACTATAGCATACCTTGCTTGAACAATACTATGCCAAGGTTAATTAGAATTGAATACTAAACATGCATAGCAATTTAAATGATAGAAATGTTCGACATTAGTATATATAGTTGTGCATGCTAAACAACAAGTTAAATACAAGAATAACTTGCTCCAGAATAACTTACATCATTAGATTGTAATCGAATTGAAAACAGTAATTGAATTAACAAGATAATAGATTAAAAAACTTGTCTTGTTCGTAGATTAAACCGAACAATTCAAATCACAATATCCTATATACATATGTCATCATGACATAGTTAGTCACTACCACTTTACAAACTTAACTAACTACATTCATCAAGTATGTTTGATTATTTAATCACATAATCAAGTTATAACACAAGTTAATCTTTAATAACATAATTATTCATAGTATAGAAATACTAAAATCAATATTTTATAGTCCTACTATCATCACATAATGTTTCTTAAAATTTCGTGTACAAAAGTACCTTCGAAACCATTCTCACGACTTCATGGCCACAGATTTAGCTTTGTGGGTCGTGACGTATGACATCAGGGATGGTATGGCATGGCTGATAAATAAAACTGACGGTGGCCTATGTCATGGATATATATTATGGCTTCACTAACATCTTCTTTGGGTCATTGGCCACACATGTGAAACTCTGATTTCATTGACGGGTTTAGAACAACGATGACAGAAAAAGCCATTTTTGGCCTACAAGCTCGTTTCTAACAGACTAATTCACATGTAATTCATACAAAAACTTCATGTAAGCATAATTCAAGAACTCCTAACATGTTTCTACCCATACAACAACATAAACAACGAATTTGAACCCTCCAATTTCACTGTTTTTGATAAAAACTCACTTTTTGATATTTTAATGAAAATCAACACTGTAAATTTTGCTTCTCAACCAAAACAATTAATTCAAGGTATCTTTATCAATAATTATACATACTCTATCAAATTAAATGGCCAATTTATCAACTAAACAACTAATTAACCCTCAATTTCTACTTTAAATTAACCCATACTCATTCACAAAAACTCTCTGTAAAAATGTTTTCTTCACAAACTACATACATAACAACAATACATTGACTATAACTTATGAAAATCGTTTTAACATCACTAGTATGTCATATAAAGCCACATAACAACAAAAATGCATGCTTACACAAGGATTCTACAGAGAATTTGGGAAGAGAAAAACTAAACTTTTAAAACTAAAAAGAATAGAACAATACCTTGAAGAAGATGATGATGGCTATTCCTTTCTATTCTCAAGCTTCTTCTTCTCCAATCTCTAGCCTTTCTTCCTCTCTTCTTTTCTTCTTCTCTTCTTCTTCCTCTGAGTTTTTCTTTTCTTCTCTCTAACCTCTCTCCTCTATTCTTACGTCTTAGAAATATAACGTATAAGATATAATATATATATTAAATATATAATATAACTCTAACTTAACTGACATCAGTTATTTTTTTATTTGAAATCAAAAGCCATAAGGCTTGTTTGGCTAACCACTAAAAAGATAATCAATTAACTTTTATGCCTTATTTGGTAAAACACAATTAGATTAAAGACTTTAATAGGCATTAGGCCTTATTTGGCAAAACTGAATTAACTCCTTTAATTTATTTTAGTAACTCCTTTATAGTAAGGTTATATGTCACACTTTAATTTAATTAAATTAATTCTAAAAATAATTTATTAAATCACTTTAACACATAAATCAATACCACAAAATTATAATTTTCTTTATAATCATAACTTTCTTTAACCCACTAACACATCCTTTTAATTTACAATTCAAATTAAAATATAATAATTTATTTAATCAAACTTCTAACTTAATAGTTAAATTAATTAGCAAAAATAATTAATTTCCTTAATTATTTATTTAACAAATAATTAACCAAATTGAGTCAAATTTGAACAATTATTTATTTAACAATAAACACATTCGTTAAATACTTAAATAATTCAATAAATATTTAATATAACAATTAAAAATTCTGGAATGTTACATCATTCCCTCCTTACAAGGATTCTGTCCTCAGAATCACAATTCAAACAATTCATTTGTCACAGTTGTATTGTTATTCCACCTTCTAAGATACGATTAACAGAATCATCATATACTTGCATATATATTACAGATACAATTCATAATTATAGAATATGCATACAACGGAATATCATATATTCAATTTTAGATCGATAAACATGCATCATCATAAATCATATATATCGAATACAATTAAAACAAGTAATCTGAATTAATCGTTTTCGCAAGTAGATTTGATACCACTGAAGGGTTTCGACACATAAAACGTAGCAGAAATAAACTAATTTAAAGGCAATTTTGAAACCCTAAAATAGGATCCATGCAAAAAATAAATTAACTCAATGGTTAGAAATTATACCGATTATGAAAATAGAATTGATACGCTCGAATCTCCAACGCAATCCAAACGAATCGCGCCTCTACGGTATCCACACGAACGCGTTGTACGATCTGCAGTAAAAGGAACTACGGTACTAGCCACAAGGATGAGGATTTTTCCTTTTCGAAACTGTTTCTCTCTAGTCTCTCTCTAAGAGCGGCTAGGGTTTTGGTTATGATGATTATTCTAATATGGCTGCAACATTTCATATATATAACGGTTAAAAGGAATTAATCAAAAACCCTAAAATAAAATCCGAATAAGTCTTACTTAATTAATATACCTATATATAAATTATCCTATTAATTTAAATTCGTAATTTAAATACTATTAATCATATTGACATATTTAAATCTTTACAATTTAAATTAATTCCCTTTTAATTACGTTATATGTGTGTGACCCTATATGTTATTATTACGTTGGCAATAATTATAAAATTATAAACAGTGAGCGGCATCTAGTAATGCATCACTGCTACCCAAGTAATAATAAGATCGATGATTCGATGCAACCTTTTTGTAACCAATGTTTTAATATAATTTAATCCTTTTAACCTTAATATCCTAGATTAAACTCGAGTCATAGAATGTGTCATACTCTTCATAATTTAATGTGTTTTCTTGATCAATGAGTAGACTATATGAAACAAATCACTATTTGAGCATGGCCATGCATTTCATAGTCCTACTCAATCAAGAGGCCTATGGATATCACTCCTAATACATATGAGGGTTAAATTCCATCTAGATCACTCATATTCTTCACATGATTCATGATGTACCCAATAATCACCTTTATAGTCCACCCTATTAAAGGTGACCTTTGATTATATCAAAGTACATAAATTCTCGTGTAGTAATATAGTGATTTCAGGTCGAAGGATCATTACATCATTGTCACTATGAGAATCGCTAATGACACTTCGCATAATGCTCCACATAGAATTCTCAAGGTGGGTCCATCAAAGACATTGTTATCTAACACGCATATACGCATCGTTGACTTAATATCTCATATATTTATGACCAATGAGATTTGGTCATCAGTCAATCCACATACTAGTCTCAATGCATCATTATTGTCCCATCAACAATTATACTCGACTAGGGACATTTAAGAATAATGATACTAATTGTAATTATATAATCTCATGTTCAAGTCCCATACTTGAAACTATATAATTGTCGACGTCGGGATTTTTGGATGTCCCTTTCCGTTACTTGTTCTTTGGTGTTCTCATTTTAGGTGAGATTTGTTTGAAAAAAACAAGTGAAAAAGGTCTGACATGTATAATGTCGACGATGAACTGTTAAGAGTCGTCAGTTGGTTTTTTAAATGGTTGTACCAACACAATCGAGAAAAGGTTTGCACATTGACCCAGTGATGTGGCACTGCTATACGGGTCGGTGAAACCGAGATTCATTAGGGTCCGAGGACTTGGTTATGCGGAGGGAAGGTGTTAGGCACCCCCCGACATCTGTGTTACCATGGTGACCGCCTCTTTTCAAGAAACTATTATCTGAATGTATGTGTGTGTGGGTCAATGTGCTGTTATTTGGAAGTAGTGTGAGGCCTCGTTCGAACCTATATACACAGGGTTTGAATTTATGTAAAAATTCAGTTTTTAGCAAGATATAGCAATGATGTTTTATAAAAAGGTTTTTCAAACCCTGATGCTCAATAGTAATTTAGACCTTTTACACTCCCATTTTATTAAGTGTTCGGCTTGGTTGATTTTATTTGACAGATGTGAGGCATCCGTACGAAAATAATATACAAAATAATGCCGACTTCCTCGTGGGTATGGAAACCATCTGAGGAAATTTAGACACCGCAGAATAATTTACAAGCTGCTCACAGCTGAAAATGTCCATCATGGGAACCAAATCTAGATTCAATGGGATGAATCTGTGATCACATGATTCCTAGGTGCACAGAATACTATAATTTATATGAAAGCAGTAAGCAGGTATATATATAAAAGCTGTAAATATATATATACAAACATGATCACCAACCACGAAGCACCTCCATGGGGATCAGAAATGTAAATAAAGCTGTTAAAAGCTATCAACCGCCACGGAGGAAACTCCAGGCGGGACAAAACGTAAATAAAGCTGTAAATACGGTCAACCGCCACGAAGGGAACTCCAGGCAGGACAAAATGTAAATAAAGCTATAAAAGCGATCAACTGCCACGAAGGAAACTCCAGGCAGGATAAAAAAATATATATATATATATATATATATATATATATATTTGCAAAAGCAATAAACGCACCGGATGTAAAATTCAAGCTCATCGAACAGAGTTCGACAACAGTTCATATATATAAATATATATATATACAAAAGCAGAGTAAACGCACCGGATGTAAAATCCAGGCTCATCGAGCAGTAGTCGACCACGTTCATATATATATATATATATATATATACAAATATTAATAAACGCATTGGGATGTAAAATCTGGGCTCATCGATGTAGTCAGACCATAGTTATATATATATATATATATATACAAAAGCGAGTAAACGCTCCAGACCGAAGTCTAGGCTCATCGAACAAAGTTTGACACACAGTTAATATATATATATATATATGTATATATTTATATTAAAGCAAATAAACGCTCCAGACCGAAGTCTAGGCTCAATCGAGGCATAACTCAATAATGTTAGTCAATATATATGTAAATATATATATATACTATATATATATATATACAAACTGAAATGAAACCACGGACCGAAGTTCGGGCAAAAGCAAGCAACACAACTTTCAACATGTAGAAGGGTGTGTGCAGAGATGAAGAGAAAGACTCTAAAGTGTATGAGAAGGCTTACAGCTGACTACCAAAGAAGACTTCTATATCTTTAGAGTGGGTAAACACTGACTTTTGTAGGTACAAAAGGGCTATATATGAGCTCACAGGTGTTTAAAAGGGGAAAGTACACTGCATGGGGTGAATGCAAAGCAAATTGGGCAGGGCTTTCTCGCCTTTTTCTCTTGCAAAATGGGCAGCCCAAGCCCTCTATTTATAGGCAATTTAGTCGTAGTGTACCTGCGGCTGAGCTGCAGGTGTACCAGAGGCAACTCGGGTGGGCCCGGGTTTTTCGGGTCAGGTCGTCTCGAAGTACGTGCACTCGGGCCCTGTAATGTCCACTCAAACTTTCATAAGTGCAATCTGGGCATCCGTTTGAGGTATACAGGACCTATTTCGGACCGCCGTTGTCAAGAGTTGTATGATGGAATGGGATTAGAGTTTGTACGTAGTCATTGAAGATGGGACGATGCCCTCCGGACTTCAAGCTTCAACTTTCATCCGTTACCCCGCACAATAGTCACTCGGGATTGGTTAGTCTTGTGGGACATCGTTGCGTAGAGATGTTGAGACAACGTGGCATGGCATCGCGTTGGCTAGATGACGATGTTGCCCCTCACCGGTGTTATCGCCTGATTGGGCTGATAAAGCAGACGTTGCTCAGACTTCGCTGAGATTGGACTGCTGCAATTGTTGAAGGTCCTCATTGTCACCTTTGAGGTGTGCCTGTCTTCCCGATGTTATTGTCGGGTTGGTACAGTGCATCTCGTTGTGGAGCTGTAGATTGAAGGCGGTCGCATTTGAAATAAGCATTTTGGGGTTATCGTAAAATCGCATTCCTTGGGGTTATCACCAAGGTTGGTGGCTATTCCCATGGTTGGGACTGAGACTGGATACCTCGGGGTTATCTCCGAGATTAATCGGTCTTCTCCGGTGTGTGTTCTAGTACTAGATCTGTACGCCTCGGGGTTACATCCGAGGTTGGAATTGTTACTCCCAGAATGTGATCCGGGGTTAATGCTGAACTTCCGGTAGTATCCGGTATGGATATGGATTGTCTTTTAGGGTTCCCTCTTAAAAGACGAATCTGTCCTCCTGCAATATTAGTGACAGTGGTATAGAAAATTTCGAGTGTCTACAGATGCCCCTCTTTATTATACTCATTCATGGAGATGCATGGGTAGGATAAAGAATCCTAGACACTTGAAACGTAACAAGACAAACATGGTACTATGGGTAGAAAAAATGATGTATGATGCATGTGTACGGGGTTGTAGCCCAACATGTTGGGGATGATTTTTGGATCCCTATTGCTTCAACTGGGGATTGGCAATGCTGACCAGATTCGATGTGTAAGCCGAATCTGTTAGGATGTTGATGTTGGAGTTATCACCAAATCCATGTGTCTTCGATTATGACTTGATCCTGAAGATGTACCTCTTATGTGTAAGAGATCTATGGGGATAAAGCTTGATCTGTTTGAGGATGTGTATAACATATTCCATCATCTATCCTCTTTGATAACGTTGACCTCTCCTGGTTAGTATCGCCAGAATATGTCCCGATTTTGTTGGATTTACTGCCAACAGCAAATGTTGTCAGGGATGCCTGACCTTCGTCGATGTGTGAATCAACAGCTGAAACTCTGTGGGTAGATTGTCAAGGTTGCTTGACATCCGCTGTCGTGTAGATCACCAGAACATTGCGTTGTGACCCCCACCGGGGATATGTTGGGGAATACGAGCAGTCGGTTGTAAAAACCATGAATAGCTCTAGAGCTCTGATAGGTTTAATCGCTATCGGCTGAAATAACATCAAGACTGCTTAACCTTCGCTGATTTGTGTGTCAACGGATGAGCATGCATTGTTACTCCCGCCGGAGATATACGTTGTAACCCCCGTCGGGGACTCACATAGGGTAACGACCCGAAGTTGGCAGCATCGGACCTGTACAAGGTATCGCCGTATGTGATTTATGATAATTGAGATCATCGGCAGGGTATACCTCTTGTTCGAGTGACTACCAATGAGCAATGTACAGACTCAAAGTTTCATCTGAGAAGACCGAAATTGTATGTTGTTTTGCTCAATCGCGTGGCGTTTTTATTCCGGATTTAACTTTTCTAGTCCTCAAGAACTCCTTTGCAACTCGAACTGGACCGAGCCGGAGGGGTGGGACCCACATAGGGGTGCCGCAGATGTTTGCCCTTGTATTGGTAGTTTTGGGCCTATGAAAGGCTCCCATGTTTGCGTCCTGTGAGTGTGTTAGGTTTAGATACCTATCCATGAGTACGACGATGGCACCATTCTATTTTTGTCGGAGGTCCTTGTAGCTGAGGGCTTCACTCACTGCCGTATGCAGCTGGAGTTGCTGACAGCTGACACCATCATATGGATTCCCTATTCAGGGGAACACTTGACCATCAGCTTTGAGGATGGGTACCCGACTGGAGTCGAGTACTTGATTTCCACCAAGAGAGATCCTCTCGTCACAGATGGAGGTTGGGAGCTCTATTTAGGAGAACGTGTTATTAGGAGCACCACAGGGGAGATCCGTATGTCGATCTTGCCTCCTGTCAGGCGTCATTGGCCCGTATCACAGTCACCCATCACTAATATCCCATTGTTGGGGGTTGACAGTTTTGCATTGTTAGAGGGTCCATGTACTCAGGAGACATTTCAGCAATGGTGGTCCCCTCGCACTATTGGAGCCTAGTCCCACGCCACACAGTTTATGGGGGATATGGTTCCAGGATCCTTGATGATGACGGATTGGATAGCTTGTGTCCGAGCTCTGACTCATATGACCCAGATTGATAGTTTGACCCGGCAGTTGGACCAGGCACATATATTTATCCGGCATTTGGGCAGAGATCCAATAGAGGCGGAGTCATTTGTTCCTTCCAGCTCAGGCGCTGGCCCCTCAGACGACCCATTCGGTTTTGTCGGCGCAGATCCTCTTCTTTATAGGCCTGACATCCCTGTTGATAGAGATCCAGTGACTCAGGAGGAGTTACATCAGGTGGACAGAATTGATGATGTGGACATCGACACCTTGGTCTTCTTCTGATGTGTATTCTCGTTATATCTTTTGATAGGCCTCTGTTAGATATTGGGTGGTTGTACCACATTCTCGCTATATCTTTTGATAGGCCTCTGTTAGTACTAGGGCATCTGTGCCCCATTTCCCTGTATTTGTAACTATACAGAGATGATGTATTAGATGATGATATACTTAGGAATGTATGCACAGTTTTTCCATTCCCTATATCATATTGCCATCCATTATCTGTTATGCATGTATCATGTTATGCATATGTATGTATATCCAGAGATATTCAGCATTGACCCCTAGATGGTCTTATGACACAGCCCGTACAGATGTCTTCTTCGATAGTTAGCCGTATAGATCATACCCCACCATCATTGGTGGCCTTAGGTATGCGATCGTGGTATGATAGCATGTCACCACCAGACAGGGTGACTGTAGATCAATTGCTGCAGCATACCATGACTTTGTTGATGTTTCAGGTTTCTGCAGGGTTTATAGATGGGATGCTAGAGCATTGGCTACCAGATAGGCAGGTATTCCGATTTGGCACCCTTGAGTTGACTCCTACTCTAGAGGAGTATGCACGTTTAACGATGTTACCTTTAGACAGACCTTGCTTGTATCTGGCTTTGGGAGACATGAGTAGACGATTCATGACTCTCACAGGATTGCGGTGTAGAGTAGTGTGGGATGAGCTGACATCTAGCCACGTGATATCTCAACATTTTCTGTACGATAGATTTGGCTCGGAGGATAGCTATTCACGACATTCCGGGGATTTCACCGCACCGGAGGACCACTGGCGTTTGGCCAGAGTTGATGTACTGTTGCTGTGCGTACTGTCGCATGTCTATATGCCACGATATATGGACGAGATAGACATTGGTGTCATCATGGCTGTGAGAGCTCTTAGAGAGGGTCGTACCATTGTACCTATGATTGTAGCAGAGACCTTGCGGTCAGCATCCTATTGTTGCACTTATCCTACAGGAGTGTTCACTGGGAGTTTGGTCATAATGTATGTGTGGTTTATGTCACATTTGAGACAGGTTGGTACCCTTAGACGGCATGGGTATTGGTTCACCCATGATGTAGCCATGTCATACTCCTTTCAGCCTTTGGAGTGTATAGATGCTCTGTCTTGGTCCGCATTTTTGGAAAATATCAGAGATCCATTTAGCATACTGCCGTGCTCGGGGCTTTGCTCACCATACAGCTTCATTACTCATGCTCCGGGTATGGACTTCCTCCCTCTAGCTGGCTTGAGGGGCGTGACTACTTATCACCCACTGGCCGTGATGTAGCAGTTCGACCAGTTCCAAGATTTTCATCCTTTTGAGGGGGCGATAGGTCAGCGTTCAGCTTCCCGATAGCTCTCAGCAGAGGACCGATCCCGTGTGTATGCTTGTTGGGATCAGCGTGAGATAGCTTCTTTTTCTGTCAGTCATCCAGGTTATTCTGCAGAGTATTCCGCATGGATGGAGATAGAGTTTTTGTCGACTGCAACAGTATCTGCAGTACTGAATAGCGAGTCAGACGATGTAGAGCCCATGGAGGACATCGACACTACATCGAGGAGGAGCATTCTTTGGGTTGCCAAAGATTTTTCCCGGATTCTCCAGCACTGTAAGCTGTTGTGATTCAAAGACTTTTCGACACGAAGATTCCAGAGCGGAGTCTTCATCTGATGACCTTTGAGAGAGATCAGGCTCGATCTATGATGTTGACTGCCCTTGATGGGAAAGACGTAGCTCTATTAGAGAGAGACGAGGCATTAGATCGCAGAGATGCCGCTGTTGTTGAGCAAGATGAGGCCAGATCAGCCAGAGACGCAGTGATAGTTAAGCGGGATAATGCCATATCTTCCCGGGATGTAGCCGTCACAGATAGTACTGCCATGAGATCCCTTACCACTGGCATGATCGCAGAGATGAGCGCATATATTGATGATCATATGGTCACCATGCAGATGGCTGCGCAGATTGGTGGGTCGTGTGGATATTCTCAGACAGAGACCACAGCCGCCTCCTTCTTCTTCCGAGAGGGACGCCATGTTGGGCTTGTTAGCTCTCGCATATACCACGACTTGTAGATGAGCTTGTATTTTCCGCATGGACTAGCTTAGCCATTTTGTCATGTATACGATTTATATTGTATATATATCAAACAACATTATATATATGACAGGGAAATATATTTTTGGATCACTTCCCTTTTAGATATGCCTTGCTATTTGCTTGATATTTTGCCTGTTGCTTCAGGGCTTGTGGTCTTGATGTATTCTGAATTCCTCCTGGGTGGATGGACATTGAGTTGTCTCTGGATAGTTCAGAATGGATCATCGATCTATGTGTATCCCTACCATCTTTGGTGTCTTGGGACTGGTTTCTAGATGGAAATGTGGAGAGGAAATGTAGTTCGAACCTGGTGTAGGAGGTTCAACGCTGTGTATGGCAGAAATGGTGTAGGAATGTTTTTGGTTATTTTTGTTTTTGTAAGGGTAGAAATGTTTTTGTTGTTTTTGTTTTATTGCGACCGGGCCATGTAACATGGTTGCCTACGTACTCCTATTGAAGAGGAGATCAGGTCGACGTAGTTTGCCCCTCAAGGCGAGATGAAAAGCGTAATCCCATGTGCAGGTCAGAGTGCGGGGAGGAGAAAGTTTAATCCTAGGTTGAGGATAAACTGCAGGTATAATAAGTTTGATCCCATGTATGGGTAGCCAAACTGCAAGTGCGAGAGGTTCAATCCGCGGTAGGATGACCTAAGTTGTAGGAACGCAAAGGAGAGCCAGGTTGCTGGCTTGAAATGTATTTTTCCCTGAGGGGCAAAGTGTGGAAAGGTGTAGATGGTAAAGGGATAAAGAACCAGAATGACTGGTGATCTGATGGTTCCACACCAGGGTGTTTGTGAGTTACTTTAGACATAGTACCGTTTCACGGTGTCCGAGTTGATGAGTTGTGGAAATTCATCGCCGTCCATTTCTTGCAATCTGAGAGCGCCTCCTGTCAATACCTCCTTGACAATAAACGGGCCTTCCCAGTTAGGAGCTAATTTTCCCTTAGATTGATCTTGGTTGTCAAGAATCTTCTTCAAAACCAAGTCATGTTGTTTAAACCGTCGTAGCCGGACTTTTTTGTTGTAGGATCTGGCGATCCTTTGTTGATATAACTGACCATGGAAGATAGTCGCGGTTCTCCTTTCGTCTATTAGAGACAATTGGTGATACTGCCTTGTACCCATTGGTCTTCATCTAGCCGCTGGCGTCTATCAACACTCGAGGGATTCCATTTCAACTTCTATGGGAGCACTACTTCCATCCCATAGGTTAAAGCGTGAGGGGTTGCCCGGTGGAAGTGCGATTGAGGTTTTGTAGGCTAACAGAGCGAGAGGACAGGTCGTGCCAATCTTTATGGTTGGCGGACATCTTTTGCATAATCTTCTTGATGTTTTTTTGTTAGCCGCCTAACAAAGACCGTTCATTTTTGGATGATAGATGATGAGTTAAGATGTTTGATGTGGAATTCTTGCATAATTCTTCCATCATTTTGTTGTTGAGGTTCTTGGCATTGTCGACACAATCACCTCTCGGTAGTCTCAGATCGACAAAAACGACATTGTTTCTGATGAAAGCAATGATGACTTCTTTAGTAACCCTGGGGAAGGAGGCTGCTTCTACCCACTTGGTGAAGTAGTTGATCATGGTGAAGATAAATCGGTGACCATTACTGGCTTTAGGCTCAATGGGCCCGATAACATCCATTCCCCACATTGAGAAGGGCCAAGGTGAACTCATATTGTGGAGTTCTCGTGGAGGGGTGTGTATAGCATTCCCATGAATCTAGCACTGATAGCATCTCTTGATGTGGTCATTGCAATCAGCTTTGAGAGATAGCCAATAATGTCCCGTCCTGAGGACTTTTTTGACAAGGAGGAAGCCACTCATGTGGGGGCCACAGACTCCGCCATGGATTTCATCCATAAGCCTTTGGGCTTGATCTTTGTCTAAACATCTGAGGAGACCTAGTCCTGCATCTCTTTTGTAGAGCGCATCTCCACTCAGGTAGAATTTCATAGCAAGTCTATGGATCCGCCTTTTCTCAGTCGGGCTCACCTCAGTGGGTGTAGATCCATCTCGTAGATATTCCTTGATGTGCTGATACCAAGGATGTTGGACAGGAGGTAGCTCATCCGATACTTCTCCAATGTAATTCCCATAGGCTGGGACTTTGTGCAGGGAAATTGTGACGCTCGGCAAGTGTTCCTTGTCTGATATGCGAATCAAGGAGGCCAAAGTTGCTAATGTGTCTGCAAAGTCATTCCTATTATGAGGAATGTGTAGAAAGGAGATCTCTTCGAACTCCAAAGCCATCTTCAAAACCTGCCGATGGTAAGGCAGCAAATGTAGTTCCTTGGTTTGATAAATTCTGGTTGATTATCTAATTACCAACTCCGAATCTCCAAAGACAGTTAACCGCCTGATGCCCATTGAACGGGCAAGTTTAATTATAAGGAAGGCATTCTGGCACTCATCATTCCATTTCATGGAGGAGTTCTTCCTTAATAGCTTGAAGATTGGCTCACAAGTTGCTGTGAGTTGAGAGATAAACCTGCTAATGAAGTTGATTCTTTCCAAAAATCCCCGTATTTCCTTCTCTGTCTGAGGAATGGGCATTTCCGTGATGGCTTGGATTTTGGCAGGATCCAACTCAATCCCTTTGTGGCTGACTAGAAATCCTAGCAACTTGCTTCGATTTAACGCCAAAGGCGATTTAATGGATTCAACTTCTAGTTGTACTTTTACGCAACTTTGTTGAGCAGCTTTTACGAGATGGTCTAGATGGTCATACTCCTTCCGGATCGGACAATGATGTCATCCACGTAGATCTCGATCTCTTTATGCATTAAGTCATGGAAAAGAGCCATCATAGCTCGTTGATAGGTGGCTCCGGCATTGATGAGGCCGAATGACAACCGTATATAGCAAAAGGTTCCCCAAGGCGTGATGAAAGCAGTTTTCTCACGATCTTCCTCAGCAACCATGATCTGATGGTACCCCACAAAGCAATCAAAGAAAGGAGTACATGTCGTATTGCAAGCTTGATATTGTCAATGAGAATGTGGATAAATGGCACGGGAAAGCTGTCTTTTAAGCAAGCTTTGTTCAAGTCCCGGTAATCCACGCAAAGTCGCACCTTCCCTACAGGTTTAGGTATGGGCACGATGTTGGATATCCACTCAAGATATGTAGACACCATGATGATGCCATCTTGAAATTGTTTCACAATTTCTTTTTTTACCTTTAAACTCCACTCAGGTTTCAATCGCCTGAGCTTTTGCTTGACTGGCTTAAATCCCTCTTTAATGGGAAGGTGATGAAGGACAATGTCAGTGGACAAACCCACCATGTCTTCATGAGACCATGCAAACACATCCCGGAATTGGGTTAATAACGTAACCATCATTCGCCGTTGGTTTGGGGTAAGGTCCGAACCAATCTAGATTAACTTAGGGCTTTCTAAGGTTAGAGATTGAAAGAAGTGGTTTGATCAAGGTTGGGTTTAGGTTTGTCTTTGACCCATTCTTGAATTTCGGAGGCACCTCAATGTCATCCCGGTATATCCATCAAGGTGAATTCATCTCTACATCAAAGGTACAATCCTTGTGGAGAAGAGGCAAAATGTCGCAAAATACTGAGCACATCTAAATTGAGTCACGAAACAAAATATGCTTTCACTTAGTATATATGAAATGTGTTGATCATACACAGTGTTAGCATATACTAGCAAAATAAACTGTTAATATTATACGAAAAAGTAAGCGGTTATTATATCTATAAAAGGCGAAAAGTTTTCGCCGCTTTACCCTGACGACCAATGCAAGGAATGTTGTTCCAATTAGCAAGGCAAAGTCCGGGTCGACCGCAGTGATGGAGGGATTGTCATCGTCCTCCCTATCTCGAATGATGGCCATTATGTCTGGGCAATCATCGTCTGGGGTGTATCTGTTGGTATGTTTGTCATGAACGATGATGCGTATGTCTGACATCATTCGGATGACGTCTTGCTTGATTCTTCGTTCCTCTTCTTCCACTGCAGGATTTGGAACAAAGACTTCTTTCTCCTTTACCGGTACAGGCTTGGGAAATAACATAGCCATCACATTGGCTGGCACCTTTACAGGAGGTTGTGCGGACTCAGAGTTTGAAGGCGAAGATGAATGGTGCATAGTTGAAGCTAAAGGAATCTGCTGATGCTTATGAGAATTCTTGTGACTAGAACTGGCAGAATAGCCTAGCTCAGCTGTTCCAATTTGCTTGGTTAATCGAATTGGGTATTTGATACCCTGGAAATCTTTACCCAACCCTTGTCCGGGTTTATGACCCAACAACATCATTTCTTGAGTAGCCAAACATTACTTGGCAGTAAATCTTGGGTTAAAGGCAATGGCGCCCAATAGCATGGTATTGGGTATTGCTTATTTCCAAAGCATGAAAATTAACCGGTTCCACATCTGCATTGGCATTGATGAATGGCATGTCTCCGTGCTGAGGAATCTCCGGTTCAGCGTAAACTGTGACCAGGCTATTGTTGATAATGTATTTCAACTGTTGGTGAAGAGTGGAGGGGACTGCCCCTGCCATGTGAATCCATGATCGTCCCAAGAGCTGGTTGTATCCCGAATCTATCTTGAGCACATGGAAGGATACGCAGAATGTATGAGGACCAATTTCGATTGGCAGCTCAATTACTCCGACCGAGTTAAGGCGGGCTCCATCAAAAGCTTTGATGATAGTATGGCTACTCCGAATTCTGTTAAGATTGATATTCATCTTCACCAAAGTAGCGTATAGACAGATATTTAGAGAGGAACCTCCATATATTAAGACTTCAGCCACCATATATCCGGAGGACAGGACCGCAATGTGCAACGGCTTGCAATGACCGGTCTGTTCGGGTGGTATGTCATCATCAGTGAAGGATATCACATTGTTGTTGAAAATGTGATCAACAAGATGTTGAAAATCTTCCGTATCCACTGATTTCGGGAGATAGGCTTCTTCGAAAACCTTTAACAAGACCTTCCGGTGATTCTCGGAAGTTAGGATCAAGTCCAAAATTGATATCTGTTGTGGAGCTTCCTTTAAGCTTAAAACCACCGTGGCCTCGTTATGACCCATAGCGCGGAGGAATTTTTCAAGTTTCTCCATGGGTATTTTCCCGTTTGATTTGATGGTAGGCTTCATCACCCGTTGGGGAAGATACAGTGGGTTTTCCTTCGATACTGCAGCAGTTGTATGTGAGGTGGATCCTTCACCTTCTCCATAATTCCACGGAATAAGCTAACAATAGGATATTGTGCTCTACACGGCAAGTTGATTGGCTCAGGAGCGGCCACTTTCAAAGGATTGTTGCTCCCCTTGAGTTGAATTATTGGCATTGCGAAAGTGATTTGCTAATCCCATCGGGCCATTGGATATGACCGCTACCACTCTCTTCCACTTAGTAGGGTCGCATCTTCACTTTGCACGTAACACAAGATTATCGTTTCACCGCTAGGCGCGCAGACACCACTTGCCAATTAGATTTTGAATAAGGTGGCAAAGTGCCCAAAGATTCTTACATCTTTGTGATCATGAGGATCGGGAGTGATATTGACATACTCTATCAGAGTTATATCGCCCTGAATGGGGATTGATTGGAGGTAGAAGGGAACTGATCCTTCCTTCATTGATTAACATATAAAGAATTTCCTCCATAGGTTGGCCTAGATAGGTGAATTCCCTTTTGTTGGCGAAATCCCGACGGGCTTTGGCATTTGCTCTCTTTGTCACTTTGTCTTCCAGCATTTCATTTTCTGAAAGTGACGAGGGAATATTCATGACAATAGGTAGGAGATGGCATGCTCTGGTCGATTAACCGGACGAGTCATTTGATGCTGATAAGTCACCGCCCACCAATTGCTCAATTTGTTTGCATAGAGCTTTCATCTTTTGTTCCATTGTGAACTGGAACTTGGCATAATCCCATTTGTCATCACCGTCTTTGAGGGTTTGGGAAGATTCACAGATGAAATTGGAACTCTGTCCATTGCTCTAATTAATCATGTTGACCTCTTCTTCTTTATGTTGAAGAAGAGGGTTGTCTTGAACATGAGGTTGATCTGGTTTGGTGACCACGATCTCTCCATTGTCTATCAGGTCCTAGATCTTGTGTTTCAAGGCCCAACAATCCTGAGTATCATGTCCAGGTGCCCCGGCATGATAAGCACATTTCCTAGCAACATTGAAACCCCGTCCATTAGGGTTGGCTGGTGGAAGAAGATGCGTAATTTTCTAATGTGTTGTTAGAAGATTTAAAATTTTCTCGAGGGTATCCCCTAAGGGTGTAAACACTCGAGGGCATTTGACTTCTCCATCTTTTGGTATTTGAGGGTTTACAAACTGTGCTTGAAAGGGAGTGTAGTTTCTCCTTTGAATAGGCATGTTCTGATTGCCTTTTTGCCCCTGTAGTATCAGGGAAACATCTTCTTCTTTCTTTTTATGGACCCTCCGGGGGTTGTTCCCATAATTTCCAGATTGGATGTGATCAGCAACAGCTTTGAGTGCATCTAGGTCTTGAATCTTTTCGGACTTCAATCCCATCTCAGCCATCTCCCCATGTTTGACCATTTCAGAAAATGGTTTGCCGATGCCGGCTAAAACTCTCTCATAGAAGGGAGCTTCTTGTATGTCTATGAAAGTCATGACCATTTCTGATTATGTCATGGAAGGACTAACTTGGGCAGGCAGGCGTCTCCACCTTTGAGCATACTCTTTGAAAGACTTGTTAGACTGTTTCTTGATCTTGGTAATTTGATACCGATCAGGAGCCATCTGAGACTGAAAGCTGTATTGAGTGAGGAAAGCATGTGCTAGCTCTTCCCAGCTATGGATCTTTGAATTGTCTAATCTTGTGTACCACGACCGGGCTTCTCCAGTTAGACTTTTCTGGAACAATTGCATTCTAAGCTTTTCGTCCTCTGCATAAGATCCAAGTTCTCCAATAAACACCTTTAAATGTGTGTAAGGATCTCCTAACCCGTCATATTTTTCAAAGTCAGGAGTTTTAAATTTTTCTGGATAATGAACACCAGGAAAAATACACAGATCAGCATATGAAACACTCTCGTGTGTTCCAATTCCTTTGATAGCGCGAAGGGTCTCTTCCATTTGGAGGACTTTCTTTTTGATGTCACCAAAGTGTTCCGGGTCTCAAAGTGGGATGGGCAAAGATCATGAGTTTTATTGGTCGTATCCAACTGTAGTTCAGGTATGGTAATGACCGGGATTCCTCCTTGTGTGGAGGATTCAGCATGTACGGGTATTTTCTGACCCTGAGTAGACTAGTGTAATTCTTTGAGTAGAACAACCAAATCTGTAATTTGCTTGCTTAATCCGTCGAATTCTTTACGAGAAACTGGATTAAGTTCAGTCTGGTCGGATGACGACATGATTGACTGTAGGCATGTTGCCTTTTTGGACTTTGAACGGGTAGTAGGTCCAATTGATTCCCTGCGAAAGACTTGCATAGTTTAGTCTTTAGGGAATGTGTATAATAACATGCTATGTGATGTGTCCATTTTAGGAATTTTAACCTGCAAAATGGATGTCAGTTGTTTGTAGCATGTTTTAAAATATGTATGTGTACACATTCCTTCATATTTCTCATTACATGGAGATAGATATAGAATGTAATTACAAGTAATTGTGTTTACAAGTAATTTGAAAATGAGAGCATGAAGAGACTTTCCTCCGTTTTGGGTTTATCAGAGGCTGACCTATCTTAGGTTACTCTCGCGGCTTTTTGGCATGAAGGTTCCAAAATCATCGCAATCTACTTGACGGGAAGTTAATCCGGTCTTTCATTTGGGAGCTAATTTGAGTGGTGTTTTCTGCGCCTCGGAGAATTAGTCTTCTCACGAGTCCGAAGTAATCAAACACCGACGGGATAGCCTCCTGGTGGAGGGATCACACAACATACATTCACATACATCGCGTCTCACCGTATGAAAATGATGACATGTGTGAAGCACTAATATCACAAACAGATATGGTGCGAAGCACTAATATCACAAGCAGATATGGTGCGAAGCACTAATATCACAAGTAGTTATGGTGCGAAGCACTAGGTGCAATAAGGAAATGTTAGGTTTGTAATATTCAAGAAGATAATCAAATTGCATAAATAAGCGGAAACGTGTAAAAATCAGAGTTTAAAATTTTTACAAACCATATACCCGGATCACCCTTTATGCACAATTATTAATTAAACGAAAAAGATGAATAAGAAACATACCCTTGAAGATCCGAGCTTCCTCAGGTACAAGTTCACCTCAATCCTTTTTCGCTCAACTTGAATCCATGGGTTTGGTTCCTTCCTTTGATCAACGTTAGCCACCCAAGTGTTTGGCCTCTAGAGGTGATCCACCAAGGAAGAAGAAGAATTCAAGAAGATGGGTGTTTGACAAAACCCTAGTTTTCTATCTCTATAGAAAAGGCGTACTCTCCCAACTATTGGAATTGCGTATATTGTAAAAGTCAACAACTCTTTACCCATAATAAGACTCCTCTTATTTATAGATGTGGGCAACCCTCCTTAACAATTAAGGAATTGGGTTTTATTTTAATTATAATTAAAATCCTTTAATTAATCAAGCTCCCTTATCTTATTAGGGATAATTAATTAAACTCTTTTAATTAATTTAACCTCCTAATCCTATTAGGAATAAATGAGAGTACTTATATTAAATTAATTCCTAAACTCTTTTAGAAATTAAAATAATAATAATTGGAATAATATTAATAAGACTCTCTTATTAATTTATATTTAATATTTCTAAAATATTAAATAATAATATTAAGCTATTTAATTTATTCTATCACCATAGATTAAATTAAATATACTTAACATATTATTACGATTATGCCATTAACTTCTTAAATAATTATTCTTCCTTTTATGGTGTGACCCTTTAGGTTCTCCATATTAAACAGGTTGTGAATAAATCAATTAGAACAATTTAATCTTATTTAAATAAATAAATTAAACAATTAATTTATTTAAATAAATAATATTTATTCTACAATAGGGATAAGCCTCCCTAGCGATCAACGACTTTCCGGATAATATAGATTTCAACATTAATCATAAAAGAACCTTTGAGTAAATAGTTACTGATACAATTCAATCCTTCCACCATACAATGTCCCAAATAAATATAAGACATGGAATTACCGTCAAGTCTTATTTTATTTAATTATATGTATTTCGATCCTTAAATGCACAACACCAAATAATGCAAATTAGAAACTCCTTTCTAATTTCATTCGCGCCGCCAAGGACTAGGGTTGTCATTTATCGAATCACATAGGACATTTCTCTCTTTTAATAATAAGTGGTAGATTCTTTATTGATCATACATTATCTCCATGTATACAACTTATTATACCCAAGCATACCCTTTGATATACCCTAAGGGTCTTAAGGAATAAGTCAAAGTATAACTCATCATACACAAGATACTATGAAGATCTCAAGTCCAAGGATCACTTGTACTACTATCACTACAGGAATTCCTATTAACAGGCAAGTAAAACTCCATTAGGTATTCCTTAGCAAGTCACGTTCAGTGAACTTATTCTCTAATAAGCACCTACATACTTGCTTTAGTGTCTCCACACAAATGATCATGAGATCAATCATCCTCATCCAATGAGCAAGCAACGTATGTACCAATCTATCCGAATTTACTAATCCCCAATTTAGTAATCCAACGATTGGGAACAATTTTAGTTTTAAGCTTTCTAAGAATTTAGATCTCATTAGAATGATCATCATCATTATTCTAAAAGCATTGCTTAAAACTATGGGTTTATCACATATTATAAAACAACATCATGTAGATAATTAAAAGCCTTTAATAAATAAATACTTTTTATTAATAAATGAATAAGATTGTTTACAAAGTATATGCTTTATTATCAAACATGATTGGCTTGTATGCATACTACTTTCAGGAAATGCATTCGTATACATTCATCTAATGTAAATGCAACATCCACACACAAGCAGATAACAATTTTGAAAAGATTGAAATAGCGGCTTAAGTCCTCTTACTGGAGTCCCCAGCAGAGTCGCCACCTGTCGACGCGGATTTTTGGATGTCCCTTTCCGTTACTTGTTCTTTGGTGTTCTCATTTTAGGTGAGATTTGTTTGAAAAAATAAGTGAAAAAGGTCCGACATGTATAATGTCGACGATGGACTGTTAAGAGTCGCCAATTGGTTTTTTAAATGGTTGTACCAACTCAACCGAGAAAAGGTTTGCACATTGACCCAGTGATGTGACACTGCTATACGGGTCAGAGAAACCGAGATTCATTAGGGTCCGGGGACTTGGTTATGCGGAGGGAAGGTGTTAGGCACCCCCCGACATCCGTGTTACCACGGTGACCGCCTCTTTTCAAGAAACTATTATCTGAATGTGTGTGTGTGCGTGGGTCGATGTCTTTGTTATTTGGAAGTAGTGCGAGGCCTCGTTCGAACCTATATACATTGTGGTTTGAATTTCGTAAAAATTTAGTTTTAGCAAGATATAGCAATGATGTTTTATAAAAGGTTTTTCAAACCACGATGCTCAATAGTAATTGAGACCTTTTATACTCCCATTTTATTAAGTGTTCGGCTTGGTTGATTTTATTTGATGATGCGAGGCATCCGCATGCGAAAATAATATACAAAATAATGCCGAGCTTCCTGGGGTATGGAAACCATCCGAGGAAATTCGAGACACCGCAGTAATAATTTACAAGTCGCCATAATTTGAAAATGTCCATCACGGAACTAAATCTAGATTCAATGGGATGAATCTGTGATCACATGATTCCTAGGCGCACGTAGAATCGCAATTTATATGAAAGCGATAGCGTGTATATATATAAAAGTCAGAATATATATATACAAACATGATCACCAACCACGAAGCACCTCCACGGGGATCGAAATGTAAATAAAGTCATTAAAAGTTATCAACCGCCACGGAGGAAACTCCAAAGGACAAAACGTAAATAAAGTCAGAATACTGGCCAACCGCCACGAAGGAAACTCCAGGCGGGACAAAATGTAAATAAAGCTATAAAAGCGATCAACTACCACGAAGGAAACTCCAGGCAGGACGAATATATATATATATATATATATATATATATATATATATATTTACAAAAGCAATAAACGCATATAGGATATAAAATCAAAGCTAATCTAATGAGTTCGACGACACATTCATATATATATATATATATATATATATATATATATATATATATACAAAAGCAGAGTAAATGCACCGGATGTAAAATCCAGGCTCATCGAACAGAGTCCGACCACAGTTCATATATATAAATATATATATATATATATATACAAAAGCGAATAAACACACCGGATGTAAAATCCAGGCTCATCGAATAGAGTCCGACCATAGTTAATATATATATATATATACATTTATATATATTAGCGTGTGTGTCGAACTTTATTCGATGAGTTTAGATTTCGATTCGAGCGTTTACTCGCCAGTATATATATATATATATATATATATATATATATATATATATATATATATTAAAGCAAATAAACGCCTGCATCAAATGCAGGCTCAATCGAGGCATAACTCAATAATGTTAGTCAATATATATGTAAATATATATATACTATATATATATATATATATATATATACAAACTGAAATGAAACCTTGGACCGAAATCCGGGCAAAAGCAAGCAACATGACTCTCAACGTGTAGAAGGGTGTGTGCAGAGATGAAGAGAAAGACTCTAAAGTGTGTGAGAAGGCTTATAGCTTACTGCCAAAGAAGATTTCTATATCTTTAGAGTGGGTAAACACTGACTTTTGTAGGTACAAAAGGGCTATATATGAGCTCACAGGTGTTTAAAAGGGGAAAGTACACTGCATGGTGTGAGTGCAGAGTAAATTGGGCAGAGCTTCCTCGCCTTTTTCTCTTGCAAAATGGGCAGTCCAAGCCCTCTATTTATAGGAAATTTAGTCGCGGTGTACCTGCGGCTGAGCTGCAGGTGTACCAGAGGCAACCCGGGTGGGTCCGAGTTTTTCAGGTCAAGTCGTCTCGAAGTACATGCACTCGGGCACTGTAATGTCCACTCGAACTTTCATAAGTGCAATCCGGGCATCCGTTTGAGGTATACAGGACCTATTTCGGACCGCCGTTGTCGAGAGTTGTACGATGGAATGGGATTAGAGTTTGTACGAAGTCATAGAAGATGGGACGATGCCCTCCGGTCTTCAAGCTTCAACTTTCATCCGTTATTACCCCGCACAATAGTCACTTGAGATTAGTTAGTCTTATGGGACATCGTTGCGTAGAGATGTTGAGACGACGTGGCGTGGCATCGCGTTGGCTAGATGATGATGTTGCCCCTCACCGGTGTTATCGCCGGATTACCGATAAAGCATGACGTTACTCGAGACTTCACCGAGATTGGATCGCTGCAATTATTGAAGGTCCTCATTGTCACCTTTGAGGTGTGCCTGTCTTCCCGATGTTATTGCCGGGTTGGTACAGTGCATCTCGTTGTGAGCGCCGAGATTGAAGCTGGTCGCATTTGAAACAAGCATTTCTAGGGTTATCGCCGAAACTGCATTCCTTGGGGTTATCACCAAGGTTGGTGGCTATTCCCATGGTTGGGACTGAGACTGGATACCTCGGGGTTATCTCCGAGATTAATCGGTCTTCTCCGGTGTGTGTTCCGGTATTGGATCTGCACGCCTTGGGGTTACATCCGAGGTTGGAATTGTTACTCCCAGAATGTGATCCGGGGTTAATGCTGAACTTCCTGTAGTATCCGGTATGGATATGGATTGTCTTTCAGGGTTCCCTCTTAAAAGACGAATTTGTCCTCCTGCAATGTTAGTGACAGTAGTATAGAAAATTTCGAGTGTCTACAATAATTTATATCACTATTCTAAGGAATTTTATTATGTTAGCATTTATATAACGCAATAAATAAAACCATAATAAAATCATTCATTTATTCAATCAAATATAATATCAAAATGTTAAGTAATTATATCAAATAATTGGCCTCTAGGGCATAAACTCTAATAGCAGTCTCTTCTTTTTTGTCTAGCTCCACCTCAGACTCTATGTTAATAGGATCATCATCCTTTGGCTCCCCCTCAGATGATGATTCTGAAAGTAGTATGCACACAAGCCAATCATGTTTGATGATAAAAGCATATACTTTGTAACAATCTTATTCATTTATTAATAAAAAGTATTAATTTATTAAAGGCTTTTAATTATCTACATGATGCTGTTTTATAATATGTGATAAACTCATAGTTTTAAGCAATGCTTTTAGAATAATGATGATGATCATTCTAATGAGATCTAAATTCTTAGAAAGCTTAAAACTAAAATAGTTCCCAATCATTAGATTACTAAATTGGGGATTAGTGAATCCGGATAGATTGGTACATACGTTGCTTGCTCATTGGATGAGGATGATTGATCTCATGATCATTTGTGTGAAGACACTAAAGCAAGTATGTAGGTGCTTATTAGAGAATAAGTTCATCGAGCGTGGCTCGCTAAGGAATACCTAATGGAGTTTTACTTGTCTCATCAATACAATTCTCAGTAGTGATAGTAGTACAAGTGATCCTTGGACTTGAGATCATCATAGTATCTTGTATATGATGAGTTATACTTTGACTTATTCCTTAAGACCCTTAGGGTATATCAAAGGGTATGCTTGGGTATAATAAGTTGTATATGGAGATAATGTATGATCAATAAAGAATCTACCACTTTATTAAAAGAAGAGAAATGTCCTATGTGATTCGATAAATGACAACCCAAAGAGTCCTTGGCAGGCGTAATGAAATTAGAAAGGAGTTTCTAATTTGCATTATTTGGAGTTGTGCATTTAAGAGTCGAAATACATATAATTAAATAAAATAAGACTTGACAAAGAATTCCATGTCTTATATTTAATTGGGACATTGTATGGTGGAAGGATTGAATTGTACAGTAACTATTTACTCAAAGGTTCTTTTATAATTAATGTTGAAATCTATATTATCCGGAAAGTCGTTGATCGCTAGGAGGCTTATCCTATTGTAGAATAAATATTATTTATTTAAATAAATTAATTGTTTAATTTATTTATTTAAATAAGATTAGAATTGTTCTAATTGATTTATTCACAATAGGTTTAATATGGAGAACCTAAAGGGTCACACCATAAAAGGAAGAATAAATATTTAAGAAGTTAATGGCATAATCGTAATAATATATGTTATGTATATTTAATTTAATCTATGGTGATAGAATAAATTAAATAGCTTAATAGTTATTATTTAATATTTTAGAAATATTAAATATAAATTAATAAGAGGAGTCTTATTAATATTATTACAATTATTATTATTATTTTAATTTCTAAAAGAGTTTAGGAATTAATTTAATATAAGTACTCTCATTTATTCCTAATAAGATTAGGAGGAAAAATTAATTAAAAGAGTTTAATTAATTATCCCTAATAAGATTAGGGAGCCCATTTAATTAAAAGAGTTTAATTAAATAATACCTTATTTTATTAAATAAGGTTACCTGATATCTTTATAAGGGGAGTCTTATATCAGATATCAAGATATACGTAATTCCTAGAGTTGAAGAGTACGCCCCCTTTTTCTATACAGATAGGAAAAACTAGGGTTTGAGCCAATACCCCTTCTTCTTGAAAATTCTTTTTCCTTGGTGGATCACCTCTAGAGGCCAAACACTTGGGTGGCTAACGTTGATCAAAGGAAGGAACCAAACCCGGTAAATTCAAGTTGAACGCGAAAGGATTTGGAGGTGAACTTGTACCTGAGGAAGCTCGATCTTCAAGGGTATGATTTTATTCTTTATCTTTTCGTTTAATTAATAATTGTGCATAAAGGGTGATCCGGGTTTATGGTTTGTAAAATTTTTAAAAACTCTGATTTTTACACGCTTCCGCTTAATTTGTGCAATTTGATTGCGTTCTTGAATATTACAAACCTGACAGTGGCATCAGAGCCAAACCTTTATGCAAATTATTAATTGTTCATATTTGATATGTATATTGATATGTGTTTAGAACAATTTAATTGGGCATAATTTAGTTATATAAAATTTATTATAAAAATAAAAAAAAAAAAGAGGGTAGAAATTATTATTTTCTTTGGAAATCTATTATATATGTGAACAATTTTTTTTTTGTTTTTTGTGATTTCGCGAATTCGGATTGCTATGATTCACGTGAGTGTTCTGGTAATTTTCGTGGCCAACTTTTAATGATAAACTCCATGTGGCAGGATCATTTAGTTTGTGAATTGGAAGTTATCAAGGAATCACGTGCTTATGTCTTCCAAGATTCTTGGCATGATTCCTTTAATTAATATATATTATATATATACAATAATAGTCACGTTAATGACTATATATACTATATATATATTCGGTTATTTTATAATATATTATATATATATATATATATATATATATATATATAATATTATTCTCAATAATTTTATAATTAAAATAAAAGGTTTATTTTAATTTTAAAATAAAAGTTTATTTTAATTTTAAAATAATAGGTTTATTTTAATTTTAAAATTAAATTTCATGCTAACTAATTAGAGTTGGAATTGGATTCCATGATAACTAATTGGAGTTGAAATTGTATTCCATCTTTCCTTAAATAAAGGAGTTTTTTAGATATGAAATTAGATTTCATATTATTCAAAATAAAAGAGTTTATTTGTGAATTGGAAAGAGAATCCTATTTTCCTTAAATAAAGGAGTTTATTTAGATATGGAATAAGATTTCATATTATTCAAAATAAAGGAGTTTATTTGTGAATAGGAAAAGAGAATTCGTGTTTCCTTTAATAAAAGTTTTTTTTATATATATATATGGAATTGGATTCCATAATTAATTAAAATAAAGGAGTTTATTTTGATTAAAAGTTTTGATTAAAATAAAATAGTTTATTTTATTCAAAATTAGATAAATTAAAATAAAATAGTTTTATTTTAATTTAAATTTGGATTAAAAAAAGGAGTTTATTTTGATTCAAAATTAGATTTTATACTAACTAAATTTGCACATTAAATGATATCAATATATATATTAAATGTTTATTATTCATGAGATGAATGTTATTTATTGATGCATATGGTGATGTGTATGATAATAAATGGGATTGATTATGGACTATTGACCAATATGATTGGATTTTATTTTAGTTGGATGCATGAATGTATGGGTTTTATTAAATGGGGTCTGCGTGCACTCGCCTTCTCTAATTTTTCTTAATGTAAATTCTATCTCCTCCTATGTACTTCCCTCGATCACGATCAAGGTTTCTATTTATTTTAAATAGTTTTGTAATAGGAATAGTTAGAATTAATTTTGAAGAATTGGAGATCAAGGAACAAGGAGCGCTTGAAGACCCCGTTTGTAATGGAGCAGGGTTTAAATGTAATAGTTATATTTAAATATTATTTCTTGCACCCTAGGGTTTGACCTTTTGGTTCACTTGGTGGCTCTAGTGAACCAAACTAGAATAAAAGTCTATAATCAATCCGGGTAGAATATAGTATTCTATATGTGCATGTTTATACTTTATATATATTATATATTATGCAAACATGCTTCGCATGTTCATTAATATGACGCGTATTTTATATATATATGTGTGTGCATGCGCGCTAAACAAGATGAGACAAATTAATAGCAAACCCCTCATTTTTTTTTATATTAAGTCCTAAGCGTTCAAAGATATTTGGAATATCGAACGTCGCCTTCTAGCATGATAAAATTAATAGAGTATTAAATATTTAATATGAGTTTGTTGTGTCACCACAAGGCAAGTATTAAGTATTTAAGATGTTAATTTATCACATTTGATGCTTATAAAGAAAATTAAACAATATTGTTTTGTTGTGTCACCACAAGGATGATATTTTTCTTTTTGAATATATGGAGTGCTAGGTCGACTTAACTTGGATAATTTTGATTCTGGATGTGCCACCACTTGATCAAAATAATCTAAGAGGCAAAAGAAAAGGAGTTGCATAGTTGATGTAATTGACAAAAGTTGTCTACCTATTTATTTATATATAGTTTGTTGTGTCACCACAAGGCTATATACATTTGAAATGGGATCCTTATTCTCACTAGCAAATCTTTAATTAGATTTTGCCGAACTATATAAGTGAGGGTAATATAGTTTGAAGAAAATAGTGGGAGATACCAATTTAAAACAAGACCTAAATTATTTTGGTAATTAATAAAAGAATGTATGTTAAAATGTTGTTAATTACAAATTCATTTACGTAATTTTACAATGTCTAAAATTATTATCACAACGCGAAGCATATTAGATGCTAAATTAACCGGGCCAATCAATTAAACGTATTGGTTAAGGAATTTGAGAATAGTTCTCATGGTGAAAAGCTATCTTATGTCCTTAATACGCCTATCCTCGCAATGGTTGCGCACAATGCCTCCGAGGAAGAGATTGCTACTTTTAGAAAGTGGCAAGATGATGCACTGATTGGCTCAATGCATCATGCTCGCATCCACGAGTAACGAGCCCAGTGTCAACAAGATGAAACTATGGATGCTCTTACTATATTCCCGCACATCAAGTAGTTGATGGTGAGGAAAGTAAGACCGATAGATATCGATATATCTAAGGAGCTCTTCCGATCTAGAATGGCCAATGGCACTATAGTATGATAAAAAGTTTTTAACATAATCAATTTGATTGATCAAATTAGGACAACGAAGTTTTGTCATGGATGGAGAGTTGAGCCAAGATTTGATCTTGCACTCACTCCGGACTCCTTTCACAATTGTTGTGAAATTTTCATATGGACAAGCTAGATATCGTACCTCATCATTGATTTGCTTAACGTGTTGAAAAAATGTTGAGAGTCACTTTCCAAACAAGAAAAACCAAGTCTTACTGGTAGGGGCCAAAGGATCTTCTGAAAAGAAGAATGATTCAAATAAGGTAAATGAAAAGGCAAAAACAAAGGATAATAAGAACAAAACTCGATATGGATAGCAAAGGAGTTTGCTTCCACCGCAATAAGCCCGACAATGGAAAGAAGCTCATGAGAAGCATCTTGCAGAGAGGCTAACCAAAGAAGCTTAGTGAAGTTTTGTTATAATACGCTTTTTGTTCATGATTGAAATAAATTTTCTTTAAGTCAAAGTTCTACTTGGGTATTGGATACCGACTTTGGTTATCATAAATATAGATTTATGAAGGACCAAGCGAAGTAGAAAGCTAAACAAATATAAGTAATCCTATATATGGAAATGTAGCAAAAGGTTGCCATATTAGCCATAGAAACTTATAGTTTAGCAATGCCTACGAAAGCAAATCTATTAAGTCAATAAGTTGTTATTGTATTCCAATTCTTGTTAGAAACATTATTTCCATTTTATTGTTGGACAATAAAATTTTTGGTATTATAATTTAGAACAATTGTTGTTCTATTTATAATAATAATGTTTCAGTATAGAACCCGAAAAGATTACTTAATGGATTTTGTATACTGACTTACGTGAAAAATTATTTTGTAAATTGAACAAACTAGTATAAGAAAAGGAGATGATCATTCAAAGAGTTGAATGTATGTATTTGTTGAATACAAGTGTGAATTATTTGAAAGGTTCAAAGAATTGAAGTGAAACAAATTGGCAATGTATTAAGATTCTTTGATTAGATCAAGGAATAAATACTTGTGTAATAAGTTTCGGATCATCTCAAATGGTTTTCTCATAATGGACACATCCCGACACGCAATAATTGATTGATGTATCCGAATGAAAAATCGTACCTTGTTGGACGTAGTGCGGTCCAAAATGATTTTACCGACATTCCAAAGATCCTTACGGGATAATGTCCTAGAAATGGTTGACATATCACGAAAATGGTAACCTCAAAATCCGCCCCAAGACTCCATAAAAGTTATGGACAGGGAGGATTCCTAATCTTAAGTGTGTTAAGATAAGGGGTTGTCCAACTTATGTGAAAAGGTTTCAAAGGATAAGCTTGGGACAAGATTTGACATGTACAGATTTGTGGGACATCCTAAAGTAAGTTTAGGGTATATGTTCAATAATTCTACTTAGCAAAAGGTGTTTGTTACGAAACACGCTGCCTTCTAAGATAAAGGTGTTTATCATTAAAAGGGGTTAGTGGGAGGATAATAGATCTTGAAGAGTTCAAGAACCACAAAATACTATAAGTCAAATAAGAGGAACCTGTAGATAGACCTATTATACCACAACTGAATCGTAAATCTGGAATAGTACCGAAGATACCTGGGAGGTATGGATTCATCATAGATGACGATGATGAGGTACACATCATAGAAGATGATGATCCAGTTACATACGATGAGGTAAGAGTTCTAGTGTGTACAAAAGGGACGGTGGGAGCGCCGCGTGACATTCCTAATATTATATGTTGATATACTACGGATAAGGAATGACATACTAATGCTACAATCAGTAATGATAAAGTTGTCTAAACATTCCTCCATGAATGGTTTGGGAAGAGTATCTTAATTGGGGATAAAATCTATATAGATAGATACAACAGGATGCTCGACTTAACCCAAGGAACGTATATTCATTTGATGCTAAAGTCGTTTAGCATGGCAAACTTCAAGAGATGTCTCATGTCGATGAGCTATGGAGTGTATCTCTTAATAGTCCCCACAGACTCAAAAGAGAGGTCGCATGAGTCACAATCACGCATGAAATAAAATGTACGAGACCGATGTTGATCGGTCATATTATGGAGAAGTTCACTATGAGTCGCTGAAAACATCTTAAAGTGCTTAACCACACACTAAGGATGTGATCATATTCATGGTGGGTCTTAATTAAAACTAGAGGGCTTAATAGACTCAAGTTTTTCAGATGCACCAAGACGACGAAAAATCCACTTTAAGGTAAAGGGTTACCTTGAGCGATTGGTGCGGTGAATTGAATCGAAAGGTTCCAAAACAAAGAAAGAGTTGTTGGTTTTAGTGATAAAGACAAAGTATATAGCTATAAATGAAGTCGCAAGTTGATTGTTTGGATTAAAGTTTATTACGTAACTAGGAATAGTTCCTAAGTCTCATCTTGGATCTAAACATGTGTTGTGGCACTTTCATTTGATTAAAGAATCATTGAAAGATGGGAAATCACTATAGAGATAGTGGACTCTCATGAACAACATTACATATCCATTAACTAAAGCTTATCTGTGACGCCCCCAAAATAGGTCCATTCCATCCAACCCATTCTGAGTCGCCAAATACATGGTACAGAAATAACTACAACTTTATTAATACATTTGTCATGCAAAATACGACAACATATATACTATGAGTTTAAATACAATTATTGTCTTCTAGACAATATACATACCCAAATAAATCCTCATTATTGATACACTATTTTACAGAATAGTGAAGACTACTAAAACAACTATCTAGAACCATCACTCCACACCCCCACTAGTTCTCGCTATAATCTCGCCTACGAGAAGAAAAATGGAACAACAAGGAAAAGGGTGAGCTCAACTAGCCCAAAGTAAAGAATGTTATGGCTAAGATAATGTACAACAAATTATCGTTAGTCTTCAACAGGAAAAATCGATAGAATACAATAGACAACAAATTTTAAATCAATATTCAGCAATGAAATAATAATTCATTAGAAGAGTTAAGTAGAGAATGCAAACTACTATCTTCTATGTATGAATTTAAAAGTTCATCGTCGATATTTTATCCTGTAACATCAATCAATATATATCCGAATCAAATATTCATCTTTGCACTCTGAGCCAAAGATATTCATCGATTAGTAATGTTCATCTAAACACTGTTCATCTTTGCACTACTACTAAAGATATTAATCGATCGATCATGTTCATCTCAACACTGTTCATCTTTTGCACTACGGGCCAAAGATATTCATCAAGAAATCATTCATCTTTGCACTATGAGGCCAAAGATATTCAATAATATCATCATTTAGGGGTGAGGATGATGAAAAATATTTTAAAGGAAAGCGAATCCAATTGAAACAAAAGAACAATATTAAGGATTCAGTATTTTAAACAATCCAAGTTCAAAAATACTTCATAAGTAATCGAGTGGAGTAAAATTCAAGAATGATCAAAACATGGATACAATCAAAGCTAGTATCCATAATAGATATTTTGGACAAAAAGAAGAAATTTCATTTTTCTATTGAATAGCCGTATTCGTGAATAGTGTCGTGATACGTGAATAGTCTTGAGTATCGTGAATAGTAACTCTGACACCAAAAGATAGAAATTTCACAAAAAAAATATCTTCACGCTTCATGAATAGTACTCATGAATAGTAACTCGTGAATAGTAACTCATGAATAGTAACTCGTGAATAGTAACTCATGAATAGTAACCCCGACGTGAAAAAGTTCCAAATTTGATAAAAAGTTCCAACCAATATTTCAGCATAATGATATTGAAGAAATAATATCATTTGAGAAGAAAATAACATCCCTTACCTCGAAAGACAGTCTTTTAGTAAAAAACAGGATATAGGCTATGACTTGAACTTGCACCGTATAGCAATACTCAAAGTATACTCAAAATACTCACAAGAATACGCTCGATAATATAGAGAGAGAAAACTTCAGTTTCTGGTGTGATTTTCAATTCTAACCTAAGCACCCTATTTATAGGAAATTGCTTAGAACACCAAAGCAGAAAATTGAATATAATATTAATATAATTATACAAATTTTCCTTAGCCCACCTTTTGGTCAAAAACACCAGCCACACATGTTAATGATGTCCAAAAAATACAAAAAACATTTTTCTAACAAAAATAATTTAAACTCCAAAAATCAATTCACACCGATATAATTGAAACTTCAATAATTCACAATAAATAGTTCTTTTATCAGAAAATTGAATCTCGCGTCTTTTTATAGGAAATTCAATTCTCTACAACTTTACTGAAGAAAGTTTTTCCAAATTCCAAACAAAAATTATTAAGAAATCCACAAACAGACGATTTTCAAATTTATAATCAAATTTCGGCCAATAATTGTGTCCACCAACACACAAAACATGTGTTAAACATTTAATGCCACAAAAAATACTCTTCCTCCTCATATACTCATATATCCCACATTCATTATAAAAATATCACCGTTAATATATTATTAAAATAATATATTTAAATGAATTATTTTATCGAAAAAGATAAAATATTAATTTTCAACAATTGTCACATTAAAATTTTCTCCATCTATATCCACATAAAATCAATATTTTCCTCATCATATAAATCAATAATTAATTATTCACAAATAATATTACAGAATCACGAGATTGCAACCGTGTAGTCCTCAGGAAAGAGGGGCTTTTAATAAGGATCTCTCTCACTACTGGCGCCTGATTAGGTGACCAAACCTCTCCTTGAAGACAGAACTTTCTAGACATTGCCAATAATGTTATCCAATAATATTATTCAGGATAATATGAATTATTGCTCGATAATGGAAAAAATTGTGTAATGACAATTTATTGAAACAACGGTAAGAATATAAAATATCAATGCGTGCAATTATTGAATCAATAAAATAAAATATTGAATAGTAATTCTTCGTAACAATTATTGAGTAGTGCCTTCTTACGTAAGAATCAATAATTGGTGCAATACTGCAGTGCTTCTTGTTCAACAACGCGTATTAGTGTGTTTTAACCACCAAGGGTATTCCAACAAGATTAATCAGTAATAACTACTGCCGTTATTTATAAACAACTTATATTTGTCATTTTCTTCATCCAATCGCTTTTTAGTTATGGGGCCCACAAAAAGAAAAGCACTGCCGTAAATAATAATATTCCCCGACAAAGACAAATATTCCACGACCAAACGAATATTCCCAAACAATAATGAATATTTTATAACCACTTGCTTATTCAAAATATTTGCATATTTTACCCATAACTATCCACATTAATCAAATCAACCCTTACTATTTCAAAATAATAAAAAGAGGAAAATAAATTTCATTTATTAATAATTTGGGGTCTTACATTATCCAACAAACAGGATAATCGCGTCACTAGTAGAAGAAGAGTATGAGATACCATGACGATTGGCTTTAGTGCAAGTGGGAGATTGAAAGTAGTATGCACACAAGCCAATCGTGTTTGATGATAAAGCATATACTTTGTAACAATCTTATTCATTTATTAATAAAAGTATTAATTTATTAAAGGCTTTTAATTATCTACATGATCTTTGTTTTTATAATATGTGATAAACCCATAGTTTTAAGCAATGTTTTTAGAATAATGATGATGATCATTCTAATGAGATCTAAATTCTTAGAAAGCTTAAAACTAAAATAGTTCCCAATCATTGGATTACTAAATTGGGGATTAGTGAATCCGGATAGATTGGTACATCGTTTGCTTGCTCATTGGATGAGGATGATTGATCTCATGATCATTTGTGTGGAGACACTAAAGCAAGTATGTAGGTGCTTATTAGAGAATAAGTTCACTTTGAGCATTGGCTCGCTAAGGAATACCTAATGGAGTTTTTTACTTTTGTCAATAGGAATTCTGTAGTAATAGTAGTACAAGTGATCCTTGGACTTGAGATCATCATAGTATCTTGTGTATGATGAGTTATACTTTGACTTATTCCTTAAGACCCTTAGGGTATATCAAAGGGTATGCTTGGGTATAATAAGTTGTACATGGAGATAATGTATGATCGATAAAGAATCTACCACTTTATTAAAGAAGAGAAATGTCTATGTGATTCGATAAATGACAACCCAAGTAGTCCTTGGCATAAGGCGAATGAAATTAGAAAGGAGTTTCTAATTTGCATTATTTGAGTTGTGCATTTAAGAGTCGAAATACATATAATTAAATAAAATAAGACTTGACAAGAATTCCATGTCTTATATTTAATTGGGACATTGTATGGTGGAAGGATTGAATTGTATGAGTAACTATTTACTCAAAGGTTCTTTTATAATTAATGTTGAAATCTATATTATCCGGAAAGTCGTTGATGATCGCTAGGAGGCTTATCCCTATTGTAGAATAAATATTATTTATTTAAATAAATTAATTGTTTAATTTATTTATTTAAATAAGATTAGAATTATTCTAATTGATTTATTCACAACCGGTTTAATATGGAGAACCTAAAGGGTCACACCATAAAAGGAAGAATAAATATTTAAGAAGTTAATGGCATAATCGTAATAATATGTTATGTATATTTAATTTAATCTATGGTGATAGAATAAATTAAATAGCTTAATATTTATTATTTAATATTTTAGAAATATTAAATATAAATTAATAAGAGGAGTCTTATTAATATTATTACAATTATTATTATTATTTTAATTTCTAAAAGAGTTTAGGAATTAATATAATATAAGTACTCTCATTTATTCCTAATAAGATTAGGAGGAAAAATTAATTAAAGGAGTTTAATTAATTATCCCTAATAAGATTTAGGGAGCCCATTTAATTAAAAGAGTTTAATTAAATAATACCTTATTTTATTAAATAAGGTTACGATATCTTTATAAAGGGAGTCTTATATCGGATATCAAGATATATGTAATTCTAGAGTTGAAGAAATGCGCTCTTTTTCTATACAGATAGGAAAAACTAGGGTTTGAGCCAATACCCCTTCTTCTTGAAAATTCTTTTTCCTTGGTGGATCACCTCTAGAGGCCAAACACTTGGGTGGCTAACGTTGATCAAAGGAAGGAACCAAACCCGGTGAATTCAAGTTGAACGCGAAAGGATTTGGAGGTGAACTTGTACCTGAGGAAGCTCGATCTTCAAGGGTATGATTTTATTCTTTATCTTTTCGTTTAATTAATAATTGTGCATAAAGGGTGATCCGGGTTTATGGTTTGTAAAATTTTTAAAAACTCTGATTTTTACACGCTTCCGCTTAATTTGTGCAATTTGATTGCGTTCTTGAATATTACAAACCTGACAGTGGCATCAGAGCCAAACCTTTATGCAAATTATTAATTGTTCATATTTGATATGTATATTGATATGTGTTTAGAACAATTTAATTGGGCATAATTTAGTTGTATAAAATTTATTATAAAAATAAAAAAAAAAAAAAAGAGGGCCGAAATTATTATTTTTCTTCGGAAATCTATTATATCGCGGAACAATTTTTTTTTGTTTTTTGTGATTTCGCGAATTCGGATTGCTATGATTCACGTGAGTGTTACAGAATTTTCGTGGCCAACTTTTAATGATAAACTCCATGTGGCCAGGATCATTTAGTTTGTGAATTGGAAGTTATCAAGGAATCACGTGCTTATGTCTTCCAAGATTCTTGGCATGATTCCTTTAATTAATATATATTATATATATACAATAATAGTCACGTTAATGACTATATATACTATATATATATTCGGTTATTTTATAATATATTATATATATATATATATATATATATAATATTATTCTCAATAATTTTATAATTAAAATAAAAGGTTTATTTTAATTTTAAAATAAAAGTTTATTTTAATTTTAAAATAATAGGTTTATTTTAATTTTAAAATTAAATTTCATGCTAACTAATTAGAGTTGGAATTGGATTCCATGATAACTAATTGGAGTTGAAATTGTATTCCATCTTTCCTTAAATAAAGGAGTTTTTTTAGATATGAAATTAGATTTCATATTATTCAAAATAAAAGAGTTTATTTGTGAATTGGAAAGAGAATCCTATTTTCCTTAAATAAAGGAGTTTATTTAGATATGGAATAAGATTTCATATTATTCAAAATAAAGGAGTTTATTTGTGAATAGGAAAGAGAATTCGTGTTTCCTTTAATAAAAGTTTTTTTTTATATATATATATATGGAATTGGATTCCATAATTAATTAAAATAAAGGAGTTTATTTTGATTAAAAGTTTTGATTAAAATAAAATAGTTTATTTTATTCAAAATTGGATAAATTAAAATAAAATAGTTTTATTTTAATTTAAATTTGGATTAAAAAAAGGAGTTTATTTTGATTCAAAATTAGATTTTATACTAACTAAATTTGCCCATTAAATGATATCAATATATATATTAAATGTTTATTATTCATGAGATGAATGTTATTTATTGATGCATATGGTGATGTGTATGATAATAAATGGGATTGATTATGGACTATTGACCGATATGATTGGATTTTATTTTAGTTGGATGCATGAATGTATGGGTTTTATTAAATGGGAATTCTGCATGCACCTCGTCTTCTCTAATTTTTCTTAATGTAAATTATATCTCCTCCTATGTACTTCCCTCGATTTAGCGATCAAGGTTTCTATTTATTTTAAATAGTTTTGTAATAGGAATAGTTAGAATTAATTTTGAAGAATTGGAGATCAAGGAACAAGGAGCGCTTGAAGACCCGTTTGTAATGGAGCCCGGGTTTAAATGTAATAGTTATATTTAAATATTATTTCTTGCACCCCTAGGGTTTGACCTTTTGGTTCACTTGGTGGCTCTAGTGAACCAAACTAGAATAAAAGTCCATAATCAATCCGGGTAGAATATAGTATTCTATATGTGCATGTTTATACTTTATATATATTATATATTATGCAAACATGCTTCGCATGTTCATTAATATGGCGCGTATTTTATATATATATATGTGTGTATGCGCGCTAAACAAGATGAGACAAATTAATAGCAAACCCCTCATTTTTTTTTTTATATTAAGTCCTAAGCGTTCAAAGATATTTGGAATATCGAACGTCGCCTTCTAGCATGATAAAATTAATAGAGTATTAAATATTTAATATGAGTTTTTTGTGTCACCACAAGGCAAGTATTAAGTATTTAAGATGTTAATTTATCACATTTGATGCTTATAAAGAAAATTGATCAATATTGTTTTGTTGTGTCACCACAAGGATGATATTTTTCTTTTTTGAATATATGGAGTGCTAGGTCGGACTTAACTTAGATAATTTTGATTCGGATGTGCCACCACTTGATCAAAATAATCTAAGAGGCAAAAGAAAAGGAGTTGCATAGTTGATGTAATTGACAAAAGTTGTCTACCTATTTATTTATATATAGTTTGTTGTGTCACCACAAGGCTATATACATTTGAAATGGGATCCTTATTCTCACTAGCAAATCTTTAATTAGATTTTCTTAGAACTATATAAGTGAGGGTAATATAGTTTGAAGAAAATAGTGGGAGATACCAATTTAAAACAAGACCTAAATTATTTTGGTAATTAATAAAAGAATGTATGTTAAAATATTGTTAATTACAAATTCATTTACTGTAATTTTACAATGTCTAAAATTACTATCTTTGCGAAGCATATTAGATGCTAAATTAACTGAATCAATTAAAGCGGATTGGTTAAGGAATTTGAGAATAGTTCTCATAGTGAAAAGCTATCTTATGTCCATAATCGCCTATCCCCGCAATGGTTGCAGAATAATGCCTCGAGGAAGAGATTGCTACTTTTAGAAAGTGACAAGATGATGCGCAGTTGGCTCAATGCATCATGCTCGCATCCATGAAAGTAACGAGCTTGACGTCGACATAAAACTATGGATGCTCTTACTATATTCCTGCACATCAAGTAGTTGATGGTGAGGAAAGTAAGACTGATAGATATCAGATATCTAAGGAGCTCTTCCGATCTAGAATGGCCAATGGCACTATAGTACAGACAAAAAGTTTTTAACATAATCAATTTGATTGATAAAATTAGGACAACGAGTTTTTTCATGGATGGAGAGTTGAGCCAAGATTTGATCTTGCACTCACTCCCGGACTCCTTTCACAATTGTTGTGAATTTTTCATATGGACAAGCTAGATATCAGCCTCGCTGATTTGCTTAACGTGTTGAAAAAATGTTGAGAGTCACTTTCCAAACAAGAAAAACCAAGTCTTACTGGTAGGGGCCAAAGGATCTTCTGAAAAGAAGAATGATTCAAAGAAGGTAAATGAAAAGGCAAAAACAAAGGATAATAAGAACAAAACTGATATGGATAACAAAGGAGTTTGCTTCCACTGCAATAAGCCTGGACAATGGAAAGAAACTGCGAGACGCATCTTGCAGAGGCTAACCAAAGAAGCTTAGTGAAGTTTCGGTTACAATACAGTTTTTGTTCATGATTGAAATAAATTTTTCTTTAAGTCAAGGTTCTACTTGGGTATTGGATACCGACTTTGGTTATCATAAATATAGATTTATGAAGGGACCAAGCGAAGTAGAAAGCTAAACAAATATAAGTAATCTATGTATGGGAAATGTAGCAAAGGTTGCCATATTAGCCATAGAAACTTATAGTTTAGCAATGCCTACGAGCAAATCTATTAAGTCGATAAGTTGTTATTGTATTCCAATTCTTGTTAGAAACATTATTTCCATTTTATTGTTGGACAATAAAATTTTGGTATTATAATTTAGAACAATTGTTGTTCTATTTATAATAATAATGTTTCAGTATAGAATGAAAAGATTACTTAATGGATTTTGTATACTTGACTTACGTGAAAAATTATTTTGTAAATTGAACAAACTAGTATAAGAAAAGGAGATGATCATTCAAAGAGTTGAATGTATGTATTTGTTGAAATACAAGTGTGAATTATTTGAAAGGTTCAAAGAATTGAAGTGAAACAAATTGGCAATGTATTAAGATTCTTTGATTAGATCAAGGAATAAATACTTGTGCAATAAGTTTCGGATCATCTCAAATGGTTTTCTCATAATGGACACATCGATCACGCAATAATTGATTGATGTATCCGAATGAAAAATCGTACCTTGTTGGACATGGTGCGTCCAAAATGATTTTACCGACATTCCGGTATCCTACGGGATAATGTCCTAGAAATGGTTTGACATATCTACGAAAATGGTAACCTCAAAATCCTACCCCAAGACTCCATAAAAGTTATGGATGGGGAGGATTCCTAATCTTAAGTGTGTTAAGATAAGGGTTGTCCAACTTATGTGAAAAGGTTTCAAAGGATAAGCTTGGGACAAGATTTGACATGTACTGATTTGTGGGACATCCTAAAGTAAGTTTAGGGTATATGTTCTATAATTTTACTTAGCAAAAGGTGTTTGTTACGAAACACGCCGCTTCTAAGATAAAGGTGTTTATCATTAAAAGGGGTTAGTGGGAGGATAATAGATCTTGAAGAGTTCAAGAACCACAAAATACTATAAGTCAAATAAGAGGAACTCGTAGATAGACCTATTATACCACAACCGAATCGTAAATCGGAATAGCATCAAGAAGATACAGGAGGTATGGATTCATCATAGATGACGATGATGAGGTACACATCATAGAAGATGATGATCCGATTACATACGATGAGGTAAGAGTTCTAGTGTGTACAAAAAAGGGACAAATGGGAGCGCCGTGACATTCCAAATATTATATGTTGATATACTACGGATAAGGAATGACATACTAATGCTACAATCAGTAATGATAAAGTTGTCTAAACATTCCTCCATGAATGGTTTGGGAAGAGTATCTTAATTGGGGATAAAATCTATATAGATAGATACAACAGGATGCTCGACTTAACCCAAGGAACGTTATATCCATTTGATGCTAAAGTCGTTTAGCATGGCAAACTCAAGAGATGTCTCATATCGATGAGCTATGGAGTGTATCTCTCTTAATAGTCCCCACAGACTCCTGAAAAGAGAGGTCGCATGAGTCACAATCATGCATGAAATGAAATGTACGAGATCTGATGTTGATCAGTCATATTATGGAGAAGTTCACTATGAGTCAGTGAAAAACATCTTAAAGTGCTTAACCGGCACTAAGGATGTGATCATATTCATGGTGGGTCTTAATTAAAACTAGAGGGCTTAATAGACTCAAGTTTTTCAGACAGACCAAGACGACAGAAAAATCCACTTTAAGGTAAAGGGTTACCTTGAACAGTGGTGCAGTGAATTGGAAAGGTTCCAAACAGCAAAGAGTTGCTGGTTTAGTGATAAAGACAAAGTATATAGCTATAAATGAAGCTACAAGTTGATTGTTTGGATTAAAAGTTTATTACAAAACTAGGAATAGTTCCTAAGTCTCATCTTGGATCTAAACATGTGTTGTGGCACTTTCATTTGATTAAAGAATCATTGAAAGATGGGAAATCACTATAGAGATAGTGGACTCTCATGAACAACATTACATATCCATTAACTAAAGCTTATCCAACAGCAGGATAATCGTCACTTAGAGAAGAAGAGTATGAGATACCATGACGATTGGCTTTAGTGCAAGTGGGAGATTGAAAGTAGTATGCACACAAGCCAATCATGTTTGATGATAAAGCATATACTTTGTAACAATCTTATTCATTTATTAATAAAAAGTATTAATTTATTAAAGGCTTTGAATTATCTACATGATGCTATTTTATAATATGTGATAAACCCATAGTTTTAAGCAATGCTTTTTAGAATAATAATGGTGATGATCATTCTAATGAGATCTAAATTCTTAGAAAGCTTAAAACTAAAATAGTTCCCAATCATTGGATTACTAAATTGGGGATTAGTGAATCCGGATAGATTGGTACATACGTTGCTTGCTCATTGGATGAGGATGATTGATCTCATGATCATTTGTGTGGAGACACTAAAGCAAGTATGTAGGTGCTTATTAGAGAATAAGTTCAGCGAGCGTGGCTCGCTAAGGAATACCTAATGGAGTTTTACTTGCTGTCAATAGGAAATTCTGTAGTAATAGTAGTCAAGTGATCCTTGGACTTGAGATCATCATAGTATCTTGTGTATGATGAGTTATACTTTGACTTATTCCTTAAGACCCTTAGGGTATATCAAAGGGTATGCTTGGGTATAATAAGTTGTACATGGAGATAATGTATGATCAATAAAGAATCTACCACTTCTATTAAAAGAAGAGAAATGTCTATGTGATTCGATAAATGACAACCCAATAGTCCTTGGGTAAGGCGAGAATGAAATTAGAAAGGAGTTTCTAATTTGCATTATTTGGAGTTGTGCATTTAAGAGTTTAAATACATATAAATAAATAAAATAAGACTTGATGATAATTCCATGTCTTATATTTAATTGGGACATTGTATGGTGGAAGGATTGAATTGTACGGTAACTATTTACTCAAAGGTTTTTTTATGATTAATGTTGAAATCTATATTATCTAGAAAGTCGTTGATCGCTAGGGAGGCTTATCCCTATTGTAGAATAAATATTATTTATTTAAATAAATTAATTGTTTAATTTATTTATTTAAATAAGATTAGAATTGTTCTAATTGATTTATTCACAACCGGTTTAATATGGAGAACCTAAAGGGTCACACCATAAAAGGAAGAATAAATATTTAAGAAGTTAATGGCATAATCGTAATAATATGTTATGTATATTTAATTTAATCTATGGTGATAGAATAAATTAAATAGCTTAATATTTATTATTTAATATTTTAGAAATATTAAATATAAATTAATAAGAGGAGTCTTATTAATATTATTACAATTATTATTATTATTTTAATTTCTAAAAGTGCTTAGGAATTAATTTAATATAAGTACTCTCATTTATTCCTAATAAGATTAGGATGGAAAATTAATTAAAGGAGTTTAATTAATTATCCCTAATAAGATTAGGGAGCCCATTTAATTAAAAGAGTTTAATTAAATAATACCTTATTTTATTAAATAAGGTTACCTGATATCTTTATAAGGGGAGTCTTATATCAGATATCAAGATATACGTAATTCCTAGAGTTGAAGAGTACACCCCCTTTTTCTATACAGATAGGAAAAACTAGGGTTTGAGTCAATACCCCTTCTTCTTGAAAATTCTTTTTCCTTGGTGGATCACCTCTAGAGGCCAAACACTTGGGTGGCTAACGTTGATCAAAGGAAGGAACCAAAACTGGTGAATTCAAGTTGAACGCGAAAGGATTTGGAGGTGAACTTGTACCTGAGGAAGCTCGATCTTCAAGGGTATGATTTTATTCTTTATCTTTTCGTTTAATTAATAATTGTGCATAAAGGGTGATCCGGGTTTATGGTTTCTAAAATTATTAAAAACTCTGATTTTTACACGCTTTCGCTTAATTTGTGCAATTTGATTACGTTCTTGAATATTACAAACCCGATGATTCTATCTACTGCTGCTTCTTTAGACTGGCAAATGGTAAAGTAAAGTCAGCCGATTTGAAATGGCTCTAAGTTTTTTGACAATTTGAGTTTGTGAGGGCAAGTGGTTCGTTGGGCCAAATCTTTACCATGAGGTTCTTCCTTTTTTTTTTTGCAAAATCTTTATACACAAAAAATATTAATAATAAAATAATTTATAATAAACAATAATTCTAATTACTTACATTAACTACATATCTCAATCAATTAAAATTTTAATAGTATTATAATTTTAGATATTATTCTAAAGACATGATTTGGGGATTAAATAAGTATGGGGATTGCATAATTAAGGGATAATGATTGATTTACTTTACAAATGTACTACATTGTACATTGTAATGTCACTATAAATAATAGTGGTCTTCACCCTTCTTTCTCATTGATTGCTTGTACACCTCCATCAAACTGAAATCTTCAAATTTTATATCTATATTATTGTGTTACAGATTTTAGACTTGCAATCTAAAAAAATAGTGGTTGATTCGGATTATATATTGCTAGTAATTCAAAGTATATAATCAAATTTGATTTTTTAAAATTATACTTTAAAATTAATATAATTTATTTAACTTTTAAAAATAATAAATATTGTAATTAATACTAATATATAGATAATTTTAAATTTTTATAATTATATTATCTAACTTAAACTAATAATTATTAGTTTTATACTTTGAAATTGAAGAACTATTTCGAAAGTTCATGCAATTGTAATTGTTTGTGAGCGTGACTAGAGATATATAGAGGATATATTGAGGGAATTAACATTTCTACTAATAAAATTAAAAGAGATATCAATAGACAATAGTTGTTGCAGTTCAGTTGGTTTGAACTCTTATTTATTTACTTACAAGTCTTGTTTTCAAGCCTCACAACCCACAAGTAGTAACATTTTATTTTTTTTGAAAAAAGTCACAGGCACGTGGTAAAATTTGCCCATGGTCAGCCTTTCTGGTAAGAGCGATAATAATGGGCTTACCCAAAATGGCCCGAGTTTTCGTGGGCTTAAAAATGCTACCAAAGCTTAGGGTTTTGGCGGGTGGGTCAGGCCGACCATGCAGAACTTTGGGTCCGCTTCTGTGTCTAATCTTCGCTATCTTCTTCTTTTGTTCCTTTGCCTTTCTCTTGGCCTTCTTGTCTTCTTTTCTTCTGTTCTCTTTGCTCCTCCTTGAGTGTTTCTTTCTATGTCTCTTTTTCTCCGCCTTTTTATCATTAATCATTTGTGAAAGTTATTCCACGTTTGACATAAGTTGCTCCATCAGGTAAGATGAGTTACCAGCCTCAATCTTGAGTTCTTGTTGGCTCAGCTCAAGTTGTAGAGAGAGACTAATTCAGATTGTCAATCTTGTTAGAGAGGGATAGGATTTGCTCTTCATTAGTACTTTGTGCTCGTAGAGCTTCTTCCTTCTGATCATTCATAGCCTTCAAATAGATTTGACCTCTCTTTGATTTTGAGAAATATATCAGACATAGTGGCTTGGATTCTGTCTTGAAACACATTGTCTCCTTCTTCTGATACCATCTTTGCCTCTTCAGTGATTATAGATATCTTCTCAACCAACTCATCAGAATTCTTCAGTAACTCATGCTCTGCATGAGTTTGGTCATGTGGTTGGGCAGACTCTTGTTGAACACGAGATTGGACTCCACGATTTTCATTCTTGGATAGATTTTCGAAAGCCGTGAGAATTTGATAAATCGTTGAGTGCCAGTCGTTGTTGGAGGATGAAGGAATTTTAGACAATTGTGCTTGGACAGAGGGAAGCTTGTCAAACTGAACTTGATCATCTTCAGTGGTAGAGTGAAGGGACTCTACGATCATCCAATTGGGCATAATCCTTCTGCCATCAGAACCCACTCTACAATCGTAGGGAATGTAGTGGTTACCAGCATGTCGGCAGACTTTGAAGTGAGACTGGTCTTTGATCATCTTGGTTGCAAACTTCTTTACCCTTGAAAAAGTTCGTGTGACACCAGCTCCAAGTTTGGAAACTGTGAATAACACCAGCTGAAGTAACTTCCATCCTTTTCAGTATATTCCTTTAACCAAGGCATCCATGGGAAGAACCATATCATCAGAAGATCATCGAGATTGTACAGTATTGTAGTGCAGTCTAACTCCATATTTTTTCAGTTGTTTAACACGTCGTCTGTAGTCATCCTTACTACTTTGAGTTATTCGTTTCCATAGTTTACCCATCTTTTTGGAGGTGCATCTTGTGGTTCATAGAAGACTTCCACTACTATTCTTCTGCAAACTTTTGCTGGAGAGAGAACAGGATACTCTGCTGATTCCTCTGATTCCTTATTTGTAGAACTAGAATCTTTTTCCATTTCTTCAGTTTCTGAGTTTGAATCATGCTGACTTCTTTCATCTAATCCATCTGATGAACTTATTGGGACTTTAGCAGTAGGAGATGCAATTTTTTCAGCTCTCAAACTTTCTTCAGCAGCAGAGTTGTTGCTCTGATTTTTAGCCATAGGACTTGTACATTCTTCTTCACTATCAGATTTAGTTATTCCTTTCACATATTCAACTTCTTCTTCACTGCTGGACTTGCTCTTTGAGGGTTCATTCTTAAAGCTTTCAGTTCTCTTCTCATCTTCTAACTCTACGTTCTCTTCTTTGTAGATAGACTTTCTTGGGGAATTGGGACTGACTTCTTTATCACCTTTGTTTTCTTCTTGGATGGCTCTTGGAGTAATTTGTAACTCCTTATCCTTTTTGGGGTTTCTGCAGTTGATGTTTTTTCTTCTCCTGCTCCATGTCTCTTTTTGTCAGTGGAGAGACTGCTTGGTGGAGCCTGTGACGCCCCCAAAATAGGTATACATCACCCATTCTGAGTCGCCAAATACATGGAACATAAATCAAATACAAACTTCTTTTATACAATACGACAATAGTGTAGCTTAGATTTTTTACACGAATATTGTCTCACAGACAGTATTCAAACTCAAATGAATGTTAGGTTTGTAATATTCAAGAACGCAATCAAATTGCACAAATTAAGCGAAAACGTGTAAAAATCAGAGTTTAAAAATTTTACAAACCATATACCCGGATCACCCTTTATGCACAATTATTAATTAAACGAAAAAGATGAATAAGAAACATACCCTTGAAGATTCTTAGCTTCCTCAGGTACAAGTTCACCTCCAATCCTTTTCGCGTTCAACTTGAATCCACCGGGTTTGGTTCATTCCTTTGATCAACGTTAGCCACCCAAGTGTTTGGCCTCTAGAGGTGATCCACCAAGGAAGAAAAAGATTCAAGAAGATGGGTGGTTGGCTAAACCCTAGTTTTTCTATCTCTATAGAAAAGGTGTACTCTCCCAACTATTGGAAATATTACGTATGTTGTAAAAGTCAACAACCACATCACCCATAATAAGACTCCTCTTATTTATAGATGTGGGCAACCCACCTTAACAATTAAGGAATTGGGTTTTATTTAATTAATTAAATTCTTTTAATTAATTAAGCTCCCTAATCTTATTAGGGATAATTAATTAAACTCCTTTAACTAATTTTCCTTCCTAATCCAATTAGGAATAAATGAGAGTACTTATATTAAATTAATTCATAAACTCTTTTAGAAATTAAAATAATAATAATAATTGTAATAATATTAATAAGACTCCTCTTATTAATTTATATTTAATATTTCTAAAATATCAAATAATAAATATTAAGCTATTTAATTTATTCTATCACCATAGATTAAATTAAATATACATAACTATATTATTACGATTATGCCATTAACTTCTTAAATAATTATTCTTCCTTTTATGGTGTAACCCTTTAGGTTCTCCATATTAAAGGTTGTGAATAAATCAATTAGAACAATTCTAATCTTATTTAAATAAATAAATTAAACAATTAATTTATTTAAATAAATAATATTTATTCTACAATAGGGATAAGCCTCCCTAGCGATCAACGACTTTCCAGATAATATAGATTTCAACATTAATCATAAAAGAACCTTTGAGTAAATAGTTAGTTAATGCACAATTCAATCCTTCCACCATACAATGTCCCAATTAAATATAAGGCATGGAATTCTTTGTCAAGTCTTATTTTATTTAATTATATGTATTTCGATCCTTAAATGCACAACTCAAATAATGCAAATTAGAAACTCCTTTCTAATTTCATTCTCGCAACCAAGGACTCTTTGGGTTGTCATTTATCGAATCACATAGGACATTTCTCTTCATTTAATAAGTGGTAGATTCTTTATTGATCATACATTATCTCCGTATACAACTTATTATACCCAAGCATACCCTTTGATATACCCTAAAGGTCTTAAGGAATAAGTCAAAGTATAACTCATCATACACAAGATACTATGATGATCTCAAGTCCAAGGATCACTTGTACTACTATCACTACAGGAATTCCTATTGACAAGCAAGTAAAACTCCATTAGGTATTCCTTAGCGAGCCACGTTCAGTGAACTTATTCTCCAATAAGCACCTACATACTAGCTTTAGTGTCTCCACACAAATGATCATGAGATCAATCATCCTCATCCAATGAGCAAGCAACGTATGTACCAATCTATCCGGATTCACTAATCCCAAATTTAGTAATCCAATGATTAGGAACTATTTTAGTTTTAAGCTTTCTAAGAATTTAGATCTCATTAGAATGATCATCATCATTATTCTAAAAGCATTGCTTAAAACTATGGGTTTATCACATATTATAAAACAACATCATGTAGATAATTAAAAGCCTTTAATAAATTAATACTTTTTATTAATAAATGAATAAGATTGTTACAAAATATATGCTTTATCATCAAATATGATTGGCTTGTGTGCATACTACTTTCAATGAAGTCATCATTACATTTATTATCACACTATTTCATAAAATAGTGAGGATTACTATAGCCACCATCTCGGACCGTCACTCTGTTCCCCAACTAGTCCCGACTACGTTCTCATTTCTTGAAGAGAACAATGAAAGCAAAAGGGTGAGCTTAACTAGCCTAGTAAGAAATATTATGACTAAGATATTGTAGATTAAATTATCGTTAGCCTTCAACAATGTTAAACTGATAAAAATACAATAAACATCAAGTTTAACTGCAGCAAAACAAGCAATCCATTAGAAGAGTCAAGTAGAGCATGATATCTACTATCTTCTATGATTTAAAAAAAAATTCATCAACTTTATCGCTGAGACTCGGCAGCTTAATAAATAAACCACATCATTGAATCATCCCTGCACTACGGACCAATGAGAACTTTTACCACATCATTTGTAACATTACGGTCATGATTATACCGAATAATCCCTGATTATAATCATACCAATCAATAGTACATCTATGCACGTAAGCCATAGAAGACTTTTAACACAATATAAGCATGAAGATGATGACAATGATATAAGAATTCAATTAAAAGAAAGCAAAGGATAAATTTTTTTAAAGATTTATAATTTAATTTATCCAGAATTCAATAATGTCCAAATTGTCAACATGATACTGCTTTGTGGAGTAAAATTCAAGAATAATATTATATCAAAAATGATTTGGACAGTAAAGAAATCAATTTTTGTCATGAATAATTCTCCGGGTGAATAGTACCAAGTGAATATTACTTTGTGAATAGTACTTTGTGAATAGTACCCAGGAATAGTACTTTGTGAATAGTACCTGTGAATAGTACTTTATGAATAGTATCCCGTGAATAGTACTTTTTGAATAGTACCCCGTGAATAGTATTCTGACATGAAAAGATCAATAATTATCAAGAATGCTCAGAATAAAATTTCCATAAAAAGATACTGGATGAAGCGCAAATATCAAGGATATTCTACTAATTTCATGAAGTATAGCAATAATACTTCAATAGAATGAGTGTAGAATTAGGAATACGAAACGAAATAATATTACTCACATACTACAGAGTATGGAAGAAAATATTATTTTCTACGAATGTTGAACAAAAATAATATCTCTTACCTTAGAAGAAGACTAGATACTGGAATAATGAAGTAGCAGAATACTCTTCTTCTTTCTCACTATAGCTTCTCTCTCTATAATTGCTCTTGTGAGTCTTAGTGAATTGGTGAGAATGAAAGAAGAATGAACTTCTATTTATACGAAAATATAGTTTCGATAATTGCACGTTTTGGGGCTCGAAATATTACAAAATAATACCTTCATCTTTTCCTTCATTTTTAATTTAGTCCTGCAAGTATATCAAACTTGCACCACCTCCCCTAATAGTACATGCATGTGAATCAATAGTACATTCATGTGAATCAATAGTTCTATACATGTGAAAAATAGTTACAATATAGTACATTCATCTATACCTCCATTTTTAATTTAGTCATACAAGTATTATCAATCTTGCACCACCTCCCCTAATAGTACATGCATGTGAATCAATAGTACATACATGTGAACAAATAGTTATAAGCGTGTGAATTAATAGCAATTAATTGCTCATTTATCCGATTAATTACCCGATTGGTCAATATAACCTCCAAAAATCAATATTATCGAAATAAATGTTGATTTTCACTAACACTAATAATCCTAACACAATGAAATATCAATTTCATCTTTAATCAACACGGACTTATTCATCATTAATATTATAACTCAGAATATTTAACAACCAGATCATTCCCAAGAAAGAGGGGGCTTTCCGATAAGGATTTCTCCCTATTAATGCACAATTAGGTAACCAAACTTCTTCTCAACAGAACTTTCTAGACATTGTCAATATTGCAAATAATAATATAAATAACTTTGTCGTCTCAATTATTGATTTAATAATAATAAATATTATGCAGATGATACTGTGACAATAATTGAATCAATAATATGAAAGATATTATGCAGCAATTACTATAGCAATAATTGAGTATAACTGAGTGACTTCTCATGTAAGCATCAATAATCAATACCGTATGCTACTATGCAACCACGCGTATTACTGTACTTTTACCACCGGGTATTTCAACAGTTTAACAGTAACACTTTCGCCGTTATTTTTATAAAACGATATTATTATCGTTTTCTAACTACGACAATACTTCCGTTGTGGGGTCCACTAATGATTGTGTCGTCGTACGAATATTCTCTGTTAAAACGAATATTCCCCGACCACTCGAATATTTTATAACCACTTGCTTACTTTGAAATTTTTTTAAATATTACCCACAACTATAACATTATATCAAATCCACACCATAATATTCAAAAATATATTTCGAGAAAAATTAATCTTTATTAAAAAAAGTTGGGGTCTTACAGAGTCTCTGTATTCTTCACACTCTTAGACTTCTTCTTTGCTTGAGTGACTGCTATAGGTACAGAGTCATCAGATTGAGATAGCTTGCTTTCCACCACTTGTGTCTTTCTCTTCTTTACCGAGACTTTGTTGCTGCTGCCAGAAGTTATCAGCATCTTGTTTTCCTTAAGATTTTTCTTCCAGTTTTCAAACAGCTGTGGGGACATCACTTTATGAACATTCAGTGGTTCCCCCTCATCATCCTTTATCTTGCTTTTCAGTTTCTTCTTTAGTACAATGCTCAAGAGTCTTCCATGAAAAACCTTTGTGAGTGGTTTATCTGTAGATTTCTTCATCTCAGCCTTTTCCAGCCATTTGGTCAAGTAATCAATTATAAGGGCTCCGAAGTTCATCTGCTGCTTCATGACGATTGTAGTCATAACTCTCAATTACATATCACTAACAGTATCATGTGCAGTGTCCTTGCACAAGATGGATTTTCCTGTAATCTCAGCCAGAAATTCAAAATCTTCAGGAAACTCCTTCTTCTTCATATCTTTTAGATTTACGTTCCTCCTATAACGCATTAACTTCTTGCCTTCTTCAATGTCAACCTTCTCAAGGTTTATCAGACCTTGGTTAGGAAACCCTAGACATTGGTTGATGTTTGATGCCCTTATCTTCAAGCTTACTCCTTTTACCTTTGTGGACAGAAGCCTAGAATCTATCGTTGCATTGGAGTAGAATTACTTCACTAGCTCGGTATAAACTGGAGTGTTATCTTTCAAGCATTCAAAAAACCTAGCATTCTTTACAAGCTCAAGTATATCCTGGAACTTCTTTTCTGATCTCACGAACTTCTTGAAGCCAAGTTGGATTCCGATTATAACACGTCATTCTTCCATTTTGAGGGTTTAAAATTTATGGGTGTTTAGTTTCAGACTTCCTACGAGAGATAGTTGAATGCGATTTGGGCGAATTTAGATGTTTAATGGATTCAGGCTTTGAAGAGGATTTTAGGGTTTAAAAAAAGGAGGGAGAAAGGTTCGATAGCTTCTGATAACTGTTTAGAGCTTTTGAATTTGTCTTTATGACAGTTCCCTCTGACTCTGCATAAACTGTGATGTGTCGGCCAGTCATTGGTTGCACGATGCCCAGAAGAAATTGTTACTCCCCATAAACTGAACAGTTTTTTAGTTTTAATTTTCTTTTCAGAGAATAAGCATTACTGACGTAGATTGACCATTGACCTTTTCAATATGTAGAGTAGTTTGGTGAGGTAGCTATGGACTCTACGATTTTCTTTGTCGACTCAATGATCATCTTCTGAGAGATTCTTCAATGGATGATTTGACACTAATCGTCATCTTGAAGTTTCATGACTTAACCACTGATGTACTCTGAGATAGTTTAGGCACTGAAATTTTGAGGTGAGTTTGTAGGGCATCTTTCCAAACTGTATTCGAACTTATCTCCACATGATTTGAATAGTTAAGCATATGCTAATTTCTGCTGAGCTCCCCATGAACTAGTGTATCCTTTGGGAAGACTGCGATCGTTGAGTCTGCTCTACAATCGTTGAGGTTGCACTACGATCGTTGAGGTTGCACTACGATCGTTGAGTTCATTTCAGAATCTACTCTACGAACGTTGTCTATTCTGGTTCTTGAGATGAACTTGACTGAGTATTCCTTCTGGGTTAAGGTAGCTCATGAAGGGCCAACCTCTTAAAGTGAACTAAGGGTCAGGTTTGTCCCTGAGGTGCTTACTAGATGAAAAACTTTAGAAGTGATTTGCACTGATATCTCATTTGACCTTTTCTGATGGGGAGTTCCTCTATCCACTTTTAGACATTTGCATTGGTTGTAATCGTGGTGTCCTCCTGCTCTTACACTACGATCATATGTTTGATCGTAGGCGCTCCATGATTTTGAATTGGGTGGTTGACAAGATTATTAGTGGCATGTTTTGAGACGTTCCCACTGACTATGGATCTTCATTTGGTTCATCAGCCACAAAGTTTTGGGACTTTATAACTGGTATATTGCTTCATAGTGCACTTCTGATACTTTTAGTGCTTTTGATCTTTAACAGATCACTGCTCCCCCATAGTTGATACTATTTTCTTATAGAAGTGTGAGTTCTTCTTCTTCATGTACCTTAGAAGGCAGCCTTGCACATCTCCTTCTGACTGAAGTCATCATTATCATTTAAACCTCCTTGGATTATAGAAATAAATATCTCCAGGATTGATCACTCTACGATAGTTTGACAGAGCTACGAACGTAGTCTTCTTTGACAGTTTGTACTTGTGGAGTTCTATTTCTATAATGAGTTCCTCGAGGGTTCTTTTCAGATGATATGCTCTGCATAATTGAGCATATAAGACCCTTTTTATCTTAGGATGAATGGTCTGCTTTCATATGGAGATCAGCAACCATGTGAGCTTCATTCATGTTAGCTCAGCAAGTCTTCAAGGACAGGCTTTGAACAAATAAGGATTTTGTCAAAAATATTTCTGAAATATCTTAAGCCTCCAGCTGGTTGAATCTTCATGACTGAAGTCATCTACTTCAGCATTCCTTAGTGTGGTCAGATAGACCAAGTACCTGCAGGTTAGATAGATTTCTAGTTTTGGTACCCATGGTTAAATGGGTCCTACTAGGTTAGTTTTCAAAATCCCTATTCCTCATATACTTGAATTTTCATTACATTAATCACCAACAATCATATTCATGCATATATCCAAATTAGATATGACATTTTAAGATGCATGATGATGAGTGTGTGTAAGATTAACCATTTTAATAAAACACTCTTTTTCTTTGATGGTTTCATCATTTACTTGGTTATGTTCACAGATTTTAAATGTTCATAGAGTGAGAATCAACTCTATCACATATCTGTATCTGGTTAATTCATGGAGGTGATCAGTTTCTATAAATCATCAAGATACTCTTGTAGAACTAATCAAACTCTATGTGTTATCAAAAACCTAGAACATAAGTTTGTACATATATACTAACCCAACAGAAAAGATTACTCCACTTAAGATTAATTAAATCATGATATGCTTATGACCTATTTCAGACTTTTTTTAAGATGTTATCTTCAACCTAAAAGTTGGATGGAGAGAAAGTTTGTTAGCTTTTGAGTTTTCAACCTCAGTGTACTTTCTCTCTTCCCCTTTTTAGGTAGAGTATGGTCTCTTGATAGAATACTGTTATAGTGAATAGGGTGATGCAACATAATGTATACATTTATATTAATGAGGAACCGTACCTTTTCATTGTTAGTTTCTTGATAGTCATTTATCTTGATATAATAATGTTAGGCATTGATGTGCATATTTTTACATTCATTTCTGACAACTTGTTGCTCCAATTGTCCTTCGATCCATTAGTCATAATCTTGAAAATGTAAGTTAAGAAAATCTTGGCTTCTTTAGTTCTTTGACAACCTTGAGTCCTCAAGGTTCACATCCAGCTGTTGTTATCATCAAAATAAAACTATCAGATTTGGAGACCTATCACACTTACACATCGTGTTTGGTGTCTTTAGAACGTTTGAAAGTTTAAACGTAATTAAAAATATTATTCGTCTAGTAGCAACTTATTTTAGACATAAACTTATTTAATTTACAAACATAATATTTGAACTTCAAACACAACGTATCAAAATTGGTGTGGTGCATTTTGAAGTCCAAAGGCCCAAACGTTACAAGCCGAATAAATCCACTGTAATCAATGTATGAAATTATTATGATAAAATAAATAAATGGGTAAAGTAAATTGAAACATAATCAAATTTAAATATGGGTTGAATCAATTTATTTAGAGTAAAATATAATGGCACTCCCTTTAGATAATCATAATAACACTCATCTCTCCTGTAGTTTTTTTAAATAACAGTTAGTACCCCTGCAAGTTTTTAGAGTTGACTAAATAGATAAAATTACATATTTACTCTTGTATGTTATCAAATTTTAATTCTTAAATAAATATATATATATATATATATATATGTTTGATTATACTTTTTTAATACAATACATTTTAATTATAGTTTTATTTGTAATTAAGATTATCTCATTCAAATAATTTAATTTAGTTCACACATATTTTTGGATAAGTGATACAAATATTAAGAATTTAAAATTAAATTACTAATCGAGGTTTTCTAATTAAAGTAATTGAGTATGTTGATAGTTCAGCTTTTTGGTGTTTAATAGCAAAAATTATTATTTGAATTCTTAGTTTCATATTATGATTTTTATATGTTATATTTTCTTGAATATATGTCAAAATTTGGGATGTTTATGATTTTAATTACATTTTTAGTATACAATTGGTGTTGTTTTTATACAATATTAAATAAAATATAATATAATAATATTTATTACTACCTCTATCTTAGTAAAAAAAAGAATTTTTAATTTATTTTTTCTTTTTTGAGTAATAAAATTTGTCATTTTTATTGTAAATAAATATGCTTAAGAGTTACTTATGCTTAGTTTAATATTTGAGAAAAATAATTAATATAAATTTTAATACTTTTTATATGAATAATAAGATTCAATATGTAATAATAAGTTTATTTTTACTTAAATTTTAATATTTGGGAAAAATAAGTATATTTGTGTTAATTTGTCTTTGGTTATTAAATTTTACTTTTTAATTACAAAAATATATTTGAATGTATATTACGTAAATTTTAATCTTTAAGAAATTTAATTAGAAAAAAGTGCATGACTTTATTTTCTTGATAAAATAAATATTTTTTATTTTTTGAGAAATATGTTATTTATTAATGCACAAATTCATAATTTAATTAATTAGATCAAGTTAAGTAAAATTACTCCTCCTCCGTCCCATAGTTATAGGTTGATTTCTTTTGGCACATAGTTTAAGAAAATCGGTTTAAGTGATAATTTTTAACATAATTTTTCATTTTGAATAAAGATTAAATTTTCTCGAAATATATTTTTGAATATTATGGTGTGGATTTGATATAATGTTATAGTTGTGGGTAATATTTATAAATTTTGCAAAAAATCAAATTAAGTTGTTGTTATATAATTATTGGGGAATAATATTTTTAGGGGATAATATATCGATTGTATTGAATATTCATTTTAACGAGGGAACAATCATTGGTGAATCATTGGTGACCCCCAGCGGAATTATTGTCGGATTGAAAAGCGACAAAATACTTTTTATGAAAATAACGGCGGAAGTTTCTGATTAGCTGTTGAACTACTACCGGTAGTAAAAAGTATGATGTCTGGCGTGGTTGCGTAGTAGTAGCACGCGGTATTGATTATATGATGCTTACGTGAGAAGTCACTCCGGTTATACTCAATTATTACTACGATAATTCTTTGCATCATATCTCTCGTATTATTGATTCGATTATTGTCGTAGTATCATACGCATAATATGTTATTTTATTAAATCAATAATTGAGGCGACAAAGTTATTCATATTATTAAATTGCAATATTTCTGATGTCTAGAAGTTACATCGAGGAGAGGTTTGGTCACCTAATTGCGCTTGATAGGGAGAAATCCTTATTGGAAAGCCCCCTCTTTCACAGGAGCGACTGGTTGATAAATATTGTGAGTTATAATATTAATGATGAATGTTATTAAAATTGAAGTTGTGTTAGGAGTTGAATTTGGAGCCAGCGGACGTGATATTTGAGTCGGAGCGATGAAATTAGTAAAAATAGTCTATAAACACAAAATTTTTGAGAATTCACTATTTGGTGAAAAAGTCAGCAGTTGACTTTTTTGGGAAAAATCAAACTTTGAAATTTCAAAATTTATATTTTTGATAAAAATGGTTTCATTGTGTTGGAATTATTTGTGTTAGTGAAAATCGACAATTATTTCGATAATAATTGATGTCTGGAGGTTATATTGACCCGATCGGGTATTTAGCTTAGGATAAATGAGCAATTGATTGCTATTATTTCACATGATTATAACTATTTGTTCACATGTGTATACTATTGTTTCACATTCTTGTTACTATTAGGGGAGTTGGTGCAAGATTGATAATACTTGCATGACTAAGTTAAAAATGGAGGTATAGATGGAGTCTTATATCTTGTAATTCGTATTTTCACATATCTAGAACTATTGATTCACATAATTTACTATTGAATCACATTATTTACTATTAGGGGAGGTGGTGCAAGTTTGATAATACTTCCATGACTAAATTAAAAATAAAGGAAAAGTTGGAGGTATTGTCTTTGAAAATTTTTGAGCCCCAAGCGTGCGATTATCGAAACTATATTTTTCTATAAATAGAAGCTCATTCTTCCTTCATTTCTCACCAATTCACAAAGCTTTAGGCGATTATTATAGAGAGAAATTATAGAAAGAAGAAGAAGAAATGCTGCTACCTCTTTATTCGAGTATCCGGTTTTTCTAAAAGGTAGGGAGTATTATTTCTTTCTTATCTATGAAGAGAACTTACATTATTCCATTCTTTATTATTACATTGGAATAACTTTTTGTATCTTGAACTACCTATACTTGGTGAAATTCTTATTGTTCCATTCTTTATACTTGGAACATCAAATTCGTTTACATTGTTCCATTCTTTATCATTACATTGGAACATCACATGCATGCGTTTCTCTTGGGACTGGTTTAAATCTTTATTATTACATTGGAATATCACATGCATGCGTTTCTGCGGACTGATTCGTCTTTATTATTACATTGGAATATATCACATGCATGCGTTTTCATTGGGACTGATTAAAATCTTATTATTATTACATTGAATATATCACATGCATGCGTTTTCTGTGGGACTGATTCCGTCTTTATTATTACATTGGAATACACATGCATGCGATTTTTTTCTGTTGGGACTGATTAGATTATATTATTATTACATTGGAATAACTTTTGCTTTGTCTTGATCTCTATCGCATGCTGGTGATTTCTTTTGTTATTCCATTCCTTATTATACTCGGTTGGTTAAAGTTTTGACTTCTATACTCCATGAAATTAGTGGAATATCCTTGATATTTGCGCTTCATCGATATCTTTTCATGGAAATATTCTTACGAGCATTCTTGAATTTTTTACTCTAAAAGCGATATCATGTTGACAATTTGGGCGTTATTAGTTCTGGATAAAATAATTCTTGAACTTGTTTTATTGAATTCTTATATCATTGTCATCATCCTCATGTTTATATTTTGTTGAAAGTCATACATGGCCTATAGTGCATAGATGGACTTGGTATGATTATGACGAGGATTATCGATTGTAATCATGGTAGTAATGTTACAAATGATGTGGTAAAAAGTCCTCGTTGGCCGTAGTGCATTGATGGACGAGTTGTTGGCATGATCATGACCATTATTGAATACACAAATATTCTTGGCCGTAGTGCATGGATAATTGTGGTCGTGATACTAAAGAATATCCTTGGTAGTAGTGCGGGGTGATTCGATGATGTGGATTATTTATTAAAATTTGAGTCCAGCGATAAAAGTGATGAAAAACCTTTTAAATCATAAAAAAGATAGTAGATTTTATTCTCTACTTGACTCTTTTAATGGATTGCTTGTTCATTGCTATGATTAAACTTGATGGTTGTTATATTGTATCGGTTTAACACTTTGTTGAAGGCTAACGATAATATATTACGCATTATCTTAGTCATAATATTTCCTCTTTGGGCTAGTTGAGCTCACCCTTTTACTTTTATTGTTCTCTTGAGGAAAATGAGAGCGTAGCGAGGGACTAGTCGGGGAGCGGGTGGCGGACGGATGATAGCATTAGTAGTCCTCACTATTCGGTGAAATAGTGGAAAATAAATGTAATAATATTGAATTTGAGTTTGAATATTGTCAGGCGACAATATTTGTATTAAAACTCACGACTTATGTTTTGTCGTACTTTTTACGACAGTTGTATAATTAAGTTGTATTTGTATTACATACCATGTATTTGTGACTCGAGAATAGGTGATGTATACCTATTTTGGGGGCGTCACGGTTAATATCAAAGCTTAGGGATATGATCCTGGCTAAGATGTGAGACTAGAACTAGGGAGGGAGGCGGGGAATTCTTTTACATTCTTATGACCTACTAAGTTTATTTGGTATTTAATTGGTCGGTCGAGTGTAGGGATAATATGTTTCATGTCAATTAACCCTTGTTTTGTGGCGGTATTTGAAAATGGCATCAGAGAATGTTGAGAACATCAATGGAGCCACGAGGAGGCCGTTGAGTCTCCACGGATCGATAACGGGAGGACAATGTGCATCGGAAGGCGACAATCCTCATCTGCAACAACAACAACCTTGACCAAATGATGAGCGATGGAATGTTCAGAGGCTTCATGCAATTCATACGACATCGGTAGAGAGGCGGCTCATCCAAAATGGAGGTGGAAACACTGGCAACTCTCGGACGGTCCTGAAAGCAGTTCGAGGCTGGGACCACCGGAGTTTATTGGAGAGCCAAAACCACTTAAAGGCGGAAGCATGGATAAAGCAGATAACCAAGATATTTGATGTCTTGGGATGCTCAGAAGAACAAAAGGTTCCGCCGCCACCTTTATGTTGCGTGAAAAGCGGATTCTTGGTGGGAATCGTAAAAGCGTACCGACTGGCCTTTTCAAGATGTCTTGGGAGAAGTTCGAAAACATTCAGCGACAAGTACTTTCCGAAAGTATTCGTCACATGAAGGAGGTGGAGTTTATCAAGTTGGAACAAAACAATATGGCCATGAGTGTGTGATGATCTGAGGCTAAATTTGCGGAGTTATCGGTTTGCATCCCATTTGGTTGATAATGAGGCGAATGACCCGAATGTTTTTAAGAGGTTTGAAGCAGGAGGAGAATGATATCTTATTTCTCATAAAGCGTGTTTGTATTCGGATGTTGTAAATAGGGCTCGGTTATTGGAAGTAGCGATAACGAGTCAATATGACAAGAGAAAGCGGTGGCGAGAATGAAAATACCCCGGTGGTAGCTTGATCGTGAAGCGGTGACAACAAGCGTGGAGGAATCAACATGCGAAATGGTAACCACCGGTGGTAATCATAGCAAGACAATAAAATGGACATTTCAAGAAAAGGAGATTCAATGATGATGGAAAGGCGTCGGCACTGACACCGTTGTTAAGGAAGGAGAAGCGACCACCTATCATATGCTTCAAATGCGGAGGGAGGGACACATCGGTCAAAGCTGCGATCTTAGTCAAAGCGTGTTATAATTGTGGAAGAGAAGGTCACTTAGCTCGATTTTGTCGTTCACAGAAGACAAATTCAGCTAGGATGGAGCACCAAAAGTCGTCCCGGAAAAGTCAAAAGCCGGTAGTCTGAGGAGGCGTTTGTTGTGACCTCCCGAAAGAAAGGAACGACGAGGTTATCACGGGTAAGCTTATCATAAACTCTAGTGAAGTCTATACCTTATTTGATCCGGTTCTACCCATTCTTTTATTTCTCTACTTGCGCTCAGCGTTTAAATTTGACTCAGGAGAAATTAGACTTTGACTTATCTGTTGAAACTCCATTAGGAGAAACCTTCATTACATCCTTTGTTTATAAGTCTTGTTTGATTCAAATCGGTAACGCATGCGTTACTGTCGATCTTATCTCCTTAAAAATACTTGCATTTGGCGTGATTCTAAAGGGATTGATTGGTTAACTACTCATCATGCTAAAATTGATTATTTTTCGTAAGGTTGTTAGCTTTCATATTCCTAATAAACCTATTATGCGAAATTGAGCGACCAAACCATTAAAATCAATCACGGTCATCTCAAGCCATAAAAGCTATTCGTTTATTGAAAAGCGGATGTCAAGCTTTCTTAGCTCGTATCGCAGATTTAAACAAAAATCGTCGATTTGAAGGATATTTCTATTGTTAATAAATTTCTGGCGTATTCACTGAAGAACTTACTGGCCTACCCCAGGCGTGAAGTTGAATTTTGTATCGACCTTGAACACGGTACAAAACCCATTTCCAAAGCCCATGTCGAATGGCTCTATTGAACTTGAGGAGTTAAAGACCCATTGCGAGAATTGTTAGACATTGGTTTCATTATTCGTCTCTAATCGTCTCCTTGGGGTGCTCTGTACTATTCGTGAAGAAGAAAAGATGGGAGTATGCGACTTTGTATTGATTATCGGGAGTTGAATCATGTCACCATCAAAAATAGGTACCCATTACCCGTATTATTGATGACTGTTTGATCGATTACAAGGAGCACAATTTTTTCAAAGATCGATCTTAGATTACGGATATCATCAATTTGAAGGTTAAAAGCGAGGATATTCAAAGGCGCCTTGAGAACTTCGATGCGGGCATTATGAATTCTTAGTAGTCATGTCTTTTGGATTGACTAATGCTCTCTTTGCCTTCATGGATATGATGAGCCAGAGTATTGAGGAATATTTGGATCACTTTGTGGTCGTCTTTATTGATGACATCCTTATTTATTCAAAAGCGTAGTGAAGATCATGAAAGCAACACTTGAAATTTGATACTCAAAAAAGCCGTGAATATAAGCTTTATGCGAGTTAAAGAAATGCGAGTTACGGCTTGAGGAAGTAGCATTCCTTGGGCGCGTAGTATCAAGTCATGGAATATCCGTTGACGGCAAAGATTGAAGCTATTCAAAAGTGGGAGCAACCCAAATCGATGGCCGAAATCGTAGCTTTCTCGGTTTATTTGGTTATTATCGGAGATTCGTGGAAGGATTTTCTCGAATCGCTACTCATTAACTTCGGTGACTCGGAAAGATACAAAGTTCGGTTGGGCGAGAATGTGAGAAGAGTTTTCAAGAACTCAAAAGGAGACTCATTTATTTTGTTACGACAATACCCATCGGTTCGGAGGATTTGTCATCTCTGGTGATGCTTGGGCAAAGGGTTAGGATGTGTTCTCATGCAACATGGGAAAGTCATAGCCTATGCCTCGAGACAACTCAAAGAATATGAGAGGAATTATCCTACTCATGATCTAGAGTTAGCATTTGTTATCTTCGCACTTAAAATTTGGAGGCATTACTTGTATGGAGAGAAAGTGGAGATCTTTACGGATCATAAAAGCCTCAAATATTTCTTCACTCAAAAGGAACTCGACATGCGACAACGGCGTTGGCTTGAAGCTATTGAAAGATTATGATCATACCATCGATACCATCTGGAAAAGCGAGCGTGGTAGGCGGCGCATTGAGTAGAAGATCATATGCGAATGCGAGAGTGCAATATTCACAACACAAAAGCCCATTTTGTGTGACTTGCAAAGGATGGAGATAGAGTTAAAGACTCGAGGGACCCATGTGATGATGGCGAATATCTGAGTAGAGCAGGCTTTAATTGATAAAGTTAAAGTTGCTCAAATTCTGAGATCCGGGGTGATGCGTATGAGGAAGAAAGTCAAGAAGGTGCTATCTGGGAAGCAAGAATCGATGAAGAAGGAATACTTGAGTCGACTCGGACTTTGTGTTCTAACGACCACGATTTAAAGTATAAAATCATGATGGGCGCAACACAACACACAATTTGCAATCCATCTGGGAGTACCAAAATGTATCGTGATCTTCGTCATACATTTTGGTGGAGCAATATATGAAGAGAGAGATATATTTATTTATCTCGAGGTGTCTAATTTGTCAGCGAGTTAAAGCGGAGCATCAAGTACCAAAAGGTCCATTGCAACCACTTGAAATTCGAGAATGGAAGTGGGAGCACATTACCATGGATTTTCGTTCTGGGTCTTCCCAAAGTTTCTCAAGGCGTAGATGCGATTTGGGTCATTGTTGATAGATTGACCAAAGTCGCTCATTTTTCTTCGATCGAGAAACTTATACACTTGGCGTCTTGCTGTCGTATGTACATAAGCGAGGTTGTAAGATTGCATGGTATGCGGTATCCATAGTTTACGATCGAGAGACCAAGATTCACTTCAAGATTTTGGGTTAGTTTGCAAAAAAAAGCTATGAGCGCAGTTCTGATTTAGCTCGGCATATCATCCTCGAGACGGACGGGCGATCGGGAGGGCGATTCAAACTCTTGAAGATCTATTAAGACTCTGTGTCCTTGACTTGAGGAAGTTGGGACAAGTTCTTACCATTGGTGGAGTTTTCCTCTGACAACAGCAGTTATCAAGCAAGTATTGGCATGGCTCCATTCGAGGCGTTGTATGGAAGAAAGTGTCGTTCTCGGTATCTTTGGGATGAGGTGGGTGAAGCAAGCGTTGTTGGGACGAGTTGAGTGCGTATGACTACGGAAAAGATTCAAATGATCGAATGACGTATAAAAACCTCACAAGATCGACAAAAGAGTTATCTTTGATCTTCATCGAAAGGGCGTAGAATTTGATATTGGAGATCGTGTGTTGTTACGTGTTGCTGCTCATGGAAAGGAGTTACAAGATTTGGAAAGAGAGGAAAGCTCGATCCTCGATTCATTGGCCCATTTTAATCCTCGATCGAGTAGGAGCGTGGCTATATAGACTTGCGTTACGCTTGAAGTATGTCTCGTGTTCATAACGTTTTTCACATATCCATATTACGTAAATATGTGAAAGACCGAACCACATTATTGAGTTAGAAGCAGGACGAAATAGAGGAAGATTTAACGTATGAAGAGGTTCTGTTAAAATCTTGGATAAGAAGGAACATATTCTACGCTCGAGGTTATACCTCAAGTCGAAAGTTTTGTGGAGAAACCACGATGTTGAGGAAATGACACGGGAGTTAGAATGCGAAATGAAATCAAAAGTATCCTCACCTCTTGACATACAGTCGCACCCTAATTTGAGGATGAAATTTCATAAGAAGGGAGGTTGTAAGACCCCTGACTTTTTGAATAAAGATTAAATTTTCTCGAAATATATTTTTGAATATTATGGTGTGGATTTGATATAATGTTATAGTTGTGGGTAATATTTACAAATTTTGCAAAAATCATGAAGTTGTTATATAATATTCGATTGGTGGGGAATATTCGTTTTTAACAGGGGAATATTAAATACAATGGCACAATCATTGGTGGACCCCCCCAGCAGCGGAATTATTGTCGGATTGAGAAAGCGACAAAAATACTTTATGAAAATAACGGCGGAAGTTTCTGAGATTAGCTGTTGAACTACCGGTAGTAAAAAAAATCTGATAATCTGGCGTGGTTGCGTAGTAGTAGCACGGTATTGATTATTGATGCTTACGTGAAGTCACTCGGTTATACTCGATTATTACTACGATAATTCTTTGCATCATATCTCGTATTATTATTGATTCGATTATTGTCGTAGTATCATCTGCATAATATGTTATTTTATTAAATCAATAATTGAGGCGACAAAGTTATTCATATTATTAAATTGCAATATTTACAATGTCTAGAAGTTACATCGAGGAGAGGTTTGGTCACTAATTTGCGGCATGATAGGGAGAAATCCTTATTGGAAAGCCCCTCTTTCACAGGAGCGACTGGTTGATAAATATTGTGAGTTATAATATTAATGATGAATGTTATTAAAATTGAAGTTGTGTTAGGAGTTGAATTTGGAGGCAGGCGGACGTGATATTTGAGTCGGAGCGATGAAATTAGTAAAAATAGTCTATAAACACAAAAATTTTCGAGAATTCACTATTTGGTGAAAAAGTCAGCAGTTGACTTTTTAGGGAAAAATCAAACTTTGAAATTTCAAAATTTATATTTTTGATAAAAATGGTTTCATTGTGTTGGAATTATTTGTGTTAGTGAAAATCGACAATTATTTCGATAATAATTGATGTCTGGAGGTTATATTGACCCGATCGGGAATTATTTACTTAGGATAAATGAGCAATTGATTGCTATTATTTCACATGATTATAACTATTTGTTCACATGTGTATACTATTGTTTTTCATTCTTGTTACTATTAGGGGAGTTGGTGCAAGATTGATAATACTTGCATGAGTAAGTTAAAAATGGAGGTATAGATGGAAGTCTTATCTTTGTAATTAGTATTTTCACATATCTAGAACTATTGATTCACATAATTTACTATTGAATCACATTATTTACTATTATTAGGGGAGGTGGTGCAAGTTTGATAATACTTCCATGACTAAATTAAAAATAAAGGAAAAGTTGGAGGTATTGTCTTTGAAATTTTTGAGCCCAAAAGCGTGCGATTATCGAAACTATATTTTTCTATAAATAGAAGCTCATTCTTCCTTCATTTCTCACCAATTCACAAAAGCTTTAGAAGCGATTATTATAGAGAGAAATTATAGAAAGAAGAAGAAGTCTGCTACCTCCTTTATTTCGAGTATCGGTTTTTTCTAAAGGTAGGGGAGTATTATTTCTTTCTTATCTATGAAGAACTTACATTATTCCATTCTTTATTATTACATTGGAATAACTTTTGTATCTGTGGGCTACCTATACTTGGTGAAATTCTTACATTGTTCCATTCTTTATCATTACATTTGGAACATCACATATGCATGCGTTCGTTCTGTAGGACACAGTTAAAATCTTTTTATTATTTGTTGGAATATCACATGCACATGCGTTTTCATGGGACTGATTAAAATCTTTATTATTACATTTGGAATATATCACATGCATGCGTTTTCTCTGTGGGACTGATTAATCTTTATTATTACATTTGGAATATCACATGCATGCGTTTTCTGTGGGACTGATTCCGTCTTTATTATTACATTGGAATATCACATGCATGCGTTTTCATCGGGACTAATTTAGATTATTTATTATTACATTGGAATAACTTTTGCTGTCATGCGATCTATCGCATGCACTGGTGATTTCTTTTGTTATTCCATTCCTTATTATACTCGGTTGGTTAAAGTTTTGACTTCTATACTCCATGAAATTAGTGGAATATCCTTGATATTTGCGCTTCATCGATATCTTTTCATGGAAATATTCTTACGAGCATTCTTGAATTTTTTACTCTAAAAGCGGTATCATGTTGACAATTTGGGCGTTATTAGTTCTGGATAAAATAATTCTTGAACTTGTTTTATTGAATTCTTATATCATTGTCATCATCCTCGTGTTTATATTTTGTTGAAAGTCATGTGGCCTATAGTGCATAGATGGACTTGGTATGATTATGACCGAGGGATTATTGATTGTAATCATGGTAGTAATGTTACAAATGATGTGGTAAAAGTCCTCATTGGCCGTAGTGCATTGATGGACAGTTGTTGGCATGATCATGACCATTATTGAATACCACAAATATTCTTGGCGCGTAGTGCATGGATAATTGTGGTCGTGATACTAAAGAATATCCTTGGGTAGTAGTGCGGGGTGATTCGATGATGTGGATTATTTATTAAAATTTGAGTCAGCGATAAAAGTGATGAAAAACCTTTTAAATCATAAAAGATAGTAGATTTTATTCTCTACTTGACTCTTTTAATGGATTGCTTGTTTCATTCTTGAGTTAAACTTGATGGTTGTTATATTGTATCGGTTTAACTTTGTTGAAGGCTAACGATAATATATTACGCATTATCTTAGTCATAATATTTCCCTCTTGGGCTAGTTGAGCTCACCCTTTTACTTTTATTGTTCTCTTGAGGAAATGAGAGCGTGGCGAGGGACTAGTCGGGGAGCGGGTAGCGGACGGATGATAGCATTAGTAGTCCTCACTATTCGGTGAAATAGTGGAAAATAAATGTAATAATATTGAATTTGAGTTTGAATATTATACAGGCGACAATATTTGTATTAAAACTCACGACTTATTTTTTGTCGTACTTTACGGCGGTTGTATAATTAAGTTGTATTTGTATTACATACCATGTATTTGTGACTCGGAATAGGTGATGTATACCTATTTTAAGAATTTAAATATAAATAATTTTATCATTTCTATTTAGCGTAAAAAGTCAATCAAGACTTTTATCCTGGACGAAGGAAGTATTATATTAAAAATATTTTTGAATATTAATTGACATTAAGGATAGTGAATATTACATATTATAGACTAAAAGGGTACTATTTATTTATTCTAATCAATAAATTTGTTTAACTGAGGCACAAAATTCTCCACTGCCGGTACATATAAAAGCAGACGTAGGGTTCCAAGCTGTCGTTTTTGTTTTGAATTACCCCTTCTATCATTTCTCTGGGGTTTCGCTTCCCCATGGAAACGTAACAACTTCAATCATCATATATACACATATTTATCGGGTTTTTCTAGGGTTTCTTTTTGCATATAATATCTGAAATCGATCTACTGCTTATTGGATTTTGATAGCGATTTGAAGAATTTTGGGCATATAATTAGGTGAAGAGTGATGGATGGTGTGGATCAGAGCGATGATTTGACATTTAGGGTTGATTTCGGTGGCGATGGGGTGACAAAGTTGCGAGATCGAGTGAAGGATAAACTGAAGGAGTTCATGGGGGATTACACTGATGACACTCTTGTGGTATGATTTTCAGGGTTTAATCAATAATTTGTTTATGTTCATTACCGAATCGATTGAAAAAATTGAGTATTTATGTGCATTTTCTGTTATTTCGTGAAATAAATAGGATTGAGGATAAGGAGGAAATTACTCAGGAATTGGAATTTCATTTTGTTCTGGCCTGTCATTGTTATTCTAACGTCTATTGCCTTTGTATATATTGATGTGTGATAATATATTAGTACGGAGTTGTTACCTAAGTAGAAACAATGTAGAAAATATATTTTGGTTTGTAAGAGCAATCGGTGGGATATGTAGTAATCAGTGGCGAAGCCAGGATTTTTTATCAGCGGGGTCGAAATTATTACTGAGGTCTGAGGTACAAATAATTTGGCGGGGGTTCGGGGGCAGCGCCCCCGAGCCATTTTTTTTTTTAACTTTATACTTTCGAGTATATATATATATATATATATATATATATATTTATTTATATACACACTATATTATACTACCTCCATCCCTACATAACTGATGTTTTGAAGGTTTTCACACTTATTAAGGAAGTCATTTATTACTCCAATTTTGTCATTAAGATTGATATGTATTACCACAATTACCCTTGCATTAATTAAGAAAAGATGTACTCCATATAGTTGTCTAGATAAATGAAATATTCCATATAGTTGAGGGCAATAGAGGAAAAATTATAATTAATGCTTCCTAGAAACTTGGTAACGTCAAATATATTGGAAAATTTTAAACTCCCTAAAACGTCAAATATTTTGGGATGGAGGGAGTAATGAAAATATAATGAGTAATAATATATGGTATATATACACTATATTGACTACTTTTTTAATCACAACTGTTCATAAGTAAGTAATTCATTATTTATTTTTAAAAATAATATAAATTAGATTATTATTTAGTTTAAAATATTATTGAGAGATACATATATTAAGAGGATATGAGTCATATGTGATTAAAATTTGATTGACAAAATTATAAATTTTCAATTTGAACCCGTATAATAGAAAATTTATAAAATTTTAGTGGGGTCAATTTATATATAATACTTAAAAAATTTAAAATTTACCTTACATTATAAAACAAATTTTTTTTTTCAGTGGGGGCGATTGACCCCACACAACTCCACGTGGCTTCGCCACTGGTGGTAATGGAAACACATAGTTGGGTAGTGCTGCTATTACGTTAAGTTTATTTAGTGGCATGCATTTAGAGGAGCTACTATATATTTTGACCAACTGAGATTCCTAAAACTGTGCAAGGTTTGCCTAATGTGCATGAGTTTCTACTCAGAAATAAAGTTGTTTTTTGGCTATTTGAAATAAATTAAAGTAATTCCAATTTATTTAAAGGGAATTGATATTTTCACAAGCTCCCATCCACATGAGTGTGGGGTCCATTTACTATTTATGTGAGAGGGACCTTGTGGAACTATCATTTTTGCTTGTGGAAATATCAATTCCCTATTTAAAATATGGTTGGTCACTACTTTGTTTGAGTGGGCATGAGGACGAATACGTACTTCTATCATATTTGAGACAAATTCCTCTCCATCAATTGGACAGTTTGAAGTGTTTGAGCAAAGAAAGTTTCTTCCAGAAGAAACTGGTGTGGTGATGGTGTGACCTTAAATTTTGCTTTAAAAATTACTTTTATCTGTGTATAAGCTAGTACCAATTTATGAAGGATACTGTGATTGACTGATTGATGTAGATTGTAGGACTATAAACTGAAAAGATGCAAAACAATGGGAAATTGGAATTGAATTATGAATATATCTCAAACTTAAAATTGAATTATTTTCCAGTATTACTAAGCTGTTGAAAATAACAAGTAGTTCTAAGGACCAAATAACAACTTCCTAAACGCTTGGATAAATAATAAACTAACTAGATAAATTCTAAATAAGTAACTAGATACATTAATAATAATTTCCTTAATAATTCTAATACACACAGAAATGTCTTTTTCCTTATCTTTTTGGTCCCATCATTCGACTATCTACAAATTTTGGACAAATAATTGAAAGATATAAAAATAGATTGTTGCCTATCTTCGCAGAGAATAAGCCACCTTGCATGATGTTTTGAGGTTAGTACATGGATATTCTCGCGTCTCCATGGAAAAGATATCTCAAAATCAACTTAGATTTTATTTCAATATTACTAATTTATTGAATATAACTAGTAATTCTAACCTTATATATAGACTAAATGCAAACTTCCTAATTAATAGATAAATAATAAACTAACTAGATAAATACGACATACAGAACTACATAAATACGACATACAGAACTAGACAAATACTATTAATAACTACTTTAATAATATCTAATAATAACATATTTACATAATAATTTCATTCTCAATACAAATAAATATTTTCAACTCTCTTCTCTCATTGGTCCCAAACAATCTTGCTACTTCTAGTAGAGGTACCGAGTTAAAAAAGTTGAATGTTGCTATGCTCCATGGGCTATTATCGGAAATGTTGAATGGATTTAAAATCATCTTGTCAGTTGGGATGTGGAGTGTTCTTCCTTTAAGAACTGGGTGTTAAATGATTGTTGAAATTCTGTCTATCTTTGTTTGGGTTTGTTTTTGGGTGGGGACGAAGCCCTTGTGGATGAGAGTGTCAGACAGTTAATGAGGATATGGTAGTTGGACCTGTAAGGAGGTGAGAGGTTATAGATGAGCCTGAGAAGTTTGGGAGCCTTTAGAAAGCAGATCAACTTTGACATTGGTAATGATTCAACTCTTCAAGGGTAGAATTCCAGAGAGGGGATGAGGAATTGCTAAGGGTATATCCTTGCCTATTCAGCGTTGCTACGGATATGGTTCCATCTGGGATTACCTGGTTTCTTTTTTAGGAGCCAATGGACTTGTAATCAACATTTAGTAGCGATTCGCGTGATTGGGAGCTGTAATCGTTTGATCTGAGGCGGAGGTTTGATGAATGAGACTAAAGGAAGAGATGCTACAGTAATATCATATCATGTCTTATTGACTTTGGGGAGTGGCATAGGTTTGATGAATGAGACCAAGGAAGAGATGCAACAGTAATATCATATCATGTCTTGTTGACCATGGGAGTCCTTTTCTTTTTCCTTGAAGCGATTTGGTGAAATGTTACTCCCAAGTCCTAGGGAAGTGACATAGTTCGCATGGAAAAGGCTGCTAAATTTTTTCTTAACGTGAAGAAGGAAACCTTGTGTGAATTGGTATTTCATGTAGAGGAGATGCAGTGAACATTGTTCTTTCACAGCAGTACAGAAGTTTTTGTTTGTTGTTTTTTGAATTAATGTTCAGAATGTTTGGTACAGTTTGGTCATGCCAGGGTCTTTATCAATGTTTCTTTGAGTTTGCCTTTGTATAGGAGACAGAAGAAGGGAAGACTGTGTCTTTATGTCTTTTTTTGTCGTGGCGTGAATGGAGAGAATGAGTAGTCTACTGCTCCTTTGCTTAATAAGCTGTTTCTTTTGTTGGGCAGCCTCCCCTGAATTTTTTTTGATTCTTTTTGTGTTGTTCTGGGAAATATTTCCACTATTTTGTAGAGGTGATTTTTTTTGGTACAGCTGCTCTACAAGTACAGGCTATGCTCACACTTTGGTGTCTCCACTTAAAGTACTTATCAAAATAACAGTCTGGTTATGTCTGAAGTGTAACTGTTTTTCCACTTAATCTTGCACTTTTTAGAGTTTATGGTTTTTGCATTTCCCGGGTAGATCGACATATTTGGGCCTGTATACAGGGATTTTATTGGTTTAGCTAGAAGTAGCTTACCATTTGGCAATACCAATTCACTTATCCGTATCCTTTTTGCAGGAATATGTTATTGTCTTGCTCAAAAATGGCAGGCGCAAAGTAGAAGCAAGGAATGAGTTGAATGTCTTTTTGGGCGATGACAACGACTCTTTTGTGTCTTGGTAATTTAACTATATTTTTGTGTAAAATGCTAGTTACTTAGAATTTTTGATTTCACCACTGACTTATCATTGTACAGGCTGTGGGATCATCTAGGATCAAATTTGGATCTTTATGTACAATCCAAGGACTCTTGTCCTAATGAGGTGGTCAAAGCAAAATCCATGTCTAGGGAGCTGGCTGGAAGAATAGATTCTGATCATTTGAACTCTGAAACTGAAAGAGAAAAACCAAATAAATTATCAACAAGCAGACATGGTCGGGATTGGAAAGGTTTAGTAAAGAATGCAGATGAACCTACTCCCCTTCAAAGCGCTGTGACAGCCAATTTCCATGTGGAGGAAGCCACTCATCTGAAAGTTGATCAGGCAAAAAGATCACCTTCTCCGCAGCCAAAATTTCAGAGGAAGAGGTGGCGGCCTGATGAAAGGCCACAGATGAAGGTTTCTTTTGACCCTCCCAATTGCATTTAAATTATATTAATAACACCCCACCCATTTCATTTATGGTTCTCTTTTGGCATTTTTGCTGTTAGAAGCTTACATAGAAGGGATCATCTCCTTGAGATCATAAATAGTCTTAGTTGGTGTTTTGTGGGAGTGCACAATATGCAATGCACATTCTAATATTATATCTTTTTAAGGAAAGTGGTTCCTTTGTATCTGTTTTGGGTTTGTTAGAAATTCTTATATTTATTCTTCCACCCCCTCCCCACCACCACACAGTATAATGTTCATATATAGTGATTTTTTTGCATCCAGCAAAAGTTGAAACCTAATTTTAGTATCATGGTGTTGTTGCTTGCGTTTCACTGATTTTTGAAATAAATTTGTCTTATTCTGGGCAATTTGTGCCTTTTGTGGATTTCTTAGTCAACTTTAGTTGGGATTGTGGTGTAGCTATTCTTTTCTGGAAAAAGATTTTTGAAATAAATTTATCTTATTCTGGGCAATTTGTGCCTTTTGTGGATTTCTTAGTCAACTTTAGTTGGGATTGTGGTGTAGCTATTCTTTTCTGGAAAAACATTCCCTGCTGAGTTTTTGCTGTTGGAATGCTAGGTACATTTTTCTTTAGTCGAATAGGGGTAGGAAGCTCATTTTTTGATCTGCACTGTACATATTTTATATCCACAGCCTGTAATGGGCTATGTCCTTTATTTTAGCTTAATGAATTTACTTAACAATTTCCTTTTGATCTTCATGGAATGCGGTAGACTCGGATCATTTAAGGTAAAAAAATAAGATGATCTCTTGGAGAGCCTAAAATTAAGATGATATTTGCTTTATCAATTTCCTTTTGATCTTCATGGAATGCAGTAGACTTGGACCATTTAATGTAAAAAATAAGGGGCTGTTTGATAAAACATCTAAATGGTTGAATAAAGTAGAGATTTTGAATGAAAGTTGAACTGAATGAAAAAAGCTGTTTGATAATTGATCAAACTGATCTAATGATTATATTTTACTATTTTAACCCTATAAACTAGTTATAAAAATAATGGGAACTAAAAAAATATTTTGGACAAAAATTATAATCACAAATAGTTCTATTTTGATTATTTTGTGAACAATGGAATATTTAATTTATAAACAAGTTGTTTTTTAGGTGCAAATATACCTAAGAAAATTGAATTTATTATCAAAAAAATTTAAAACTAAAATAAAACAAAAAATATCATAAATCCCAACACGACCCTTTCTATTAGAGTTTGTTTTTCTCACTCTAATTAGAAATTGTATAATATTATATATATATGGGTATATGTAATTTAATAATGAAAATATACAACGAGTGCTAGTGGGCTATATTTGGTAGGTGTAGAAAAAAAGAAAAGATGAAAAGGCAAAGATTTTGTCTTCTAGACTTCTACTCGCTGTAGCGGCTGATCTTCTATTCCTCCATGTTCTCAATTTTAATCTTACACCTTCTCTCATCTCTCTTCTGTACAACAAGGTTTTGATAGCAAGATCCTTCCTACAATTGTCATGGTGTCATTGACTTGGAGGAATAATGCCCATTTAGGTTCAATTTCTTCTACTCACACAACTTTTTCTAGATTCCGACAGGATTATCAAGATATCACCTGTTAAGAATTGAAAAAAATGTTTACAGAAGAGGTTAGAGGAGAAGATGAAATGGATGAGATAGTATATGGAGTGTAATTAACTAAATGGTGGAAGGATATTTATGTAAAAAATTCATTCAGAAACTGGCCTGACCTAATCAGCTGAGTTTTTGAGGCTTACCGAATTAGAGGCATTAAGAACCATTCAGTGTCTTCTAATATTTTATCAAACAGACTGACCGATTCAGATTCCGGAGCATTCAAACTTATTAAGGAGTAAACAAAGAGCCCCTAAGATGATCTCATGGAGAACCCAAAATTAAGATGATCATTTCTGATTCTGGAGTTTTATTTTAGGGTTTTGAGCTGTTAGACTGGGCTGATTCAAGGGGCAGATTGAAGTTGAACTTTCTCACAGCTGTACAATAATAAGGGGGGTGTATTCAATTAAAATTTTTAAAGACTTTTTTTAAGTGACAGACTTTTGTAGAGTTTGTAAATTTTAATTACTTTTAAACACTTTTTTAAAATGACTTTTATAGACTCCATGAAATAAGTGACTAACTTTAATAGACTTTTTACCAAAATTTTGATAGACTTTTGTATACTTTTCATATATCTTGTAGCTTATATTAATTGTTAATTAGCCCATGTTTACAACCTCTCACTCTTTTTTCATGAACTAGAAGAAATCTCATTATTTCATTAAATTATTATGGCATGAGATTTTATATATGTTGAAAGCATTCATATTATTCTACTCATTTCATGATAAATTTGGATACTCGAATACGAATAAAACTTTAGAAGCTACAAACGCAACACAAAAATTAAACTCACTTTTCATTGAACTATATATACTATATATGCGTACGATTTTTTAGTAGGAGTACCAAACTCTATTTTTCACAAAATAATATGACAATGAAAATCTATATGATCGCAAAACTTCATACATGTGAGTAAATTGTCAGTTATAAAAAATTTACCAGATAGATTTTTAGTCGTCGGTAAGTCACAGACAAAATTGTTAATAGTTGTTAGTGAACCAAAATTGATCGTTAAAAAAATAATTATTCATTTTTTTAATTTATTTATGATGTTAGAAATTAATTAATTAAAATGCTACGTAACTAATTTTTTAACAGTCGGCCGTTGTCATCTTTTAACTAATTTTTTTTAATTTTGATGAGTTTTAGAATTTATCAATATTCATATATATCATATACTATATCTATATAATATAAAATATATATAATATAATATTAAAAATTAAAATTTACTGATTTTTTCAAAGTCATTACGAGATATTCAGTATAATAAAAGTTTGTGTAATTTATCTAATTTTTAATAAATTTAGTAAAAAAAATATAAACGGTTTATAATTTTAATAATTATATTTTTTAAAATTAGATTAATTTATATTCATTTTAAGTTAAAAATTTACCGGAGAGTTTTGCGACTTTTGAATTTTCCATATAGTCTCTCTGCAATTTTTTTATTGGCGATTTGAATTTCTACCTTTGTGTTTAATATTTGGAAGTCTTTCGAAGTCTTTAGAGATATCAGACTTTGGATATGAGTTGATAGTTATAACTTTTATTCTAAAGTCTGTTAAACTCCATTTGATAAAAATCTGAAAAATTAATGACTTTTTGAATACCAAAATACTTTTATAGACTTTATAAAAGTCTCAATTCAATACCACTTAACTTTTAAAGACATTACAAAAGTTGTAATTGAATTCCAGTAAACTTTTATAAACTCTTTAAATGTCTTGATTGAATACAACCAAACTTTTAAAATCTTTAAAAGTCTTAATTGAATACACCCTCCTAAGTTAAACTAGAATTAGATCCATGGAAACTAATAAACCAAAATTACCTAATGGTACTACAAATTCCCCCGACTCTAATAAAACATAAGAAAACAGACATGTTTGGATGTTTTCATTTCATTTTATTTTTCATTTGGACCTAGTGTATGTAACTGATCTTGTGACATGACCTATATATACACATGAAAGGAAGACCTACTACCCTAAAGTAACTGTACGAGGACCTCAAGAGGATTCTTTTCTTTTTGTTCTGAAATCAAAGTATTTGTGAATACCTTTTGAACTCTGCTAACAAGAGCATGTCCTGTGTCTGTCTGATTCTTTTTTCTTTTAGAAGTTATATTGAGAAGGGAAAATAAGACTTGCTTGGATGTTTTACCATCTGGTCCATCTTGTTTGTTTTTAGCTCTCATCTTAGATATGAGAGAAGAAAAAAATTTGCGCACTTGTCATTGTATGTAAAAAGAAAAGAAAAGAAGAGGAAGGAAAAAACTTATGGCATACCGCATACCAAATGATGCTGGCATCATTTTGAATCCTCTTAGCAAGAAATAAGCAGCATGCGTGGCTGAACTTTACATATTACTTTTGCAAAAAGTGTAACATTAACATGTTTCACTTATAAAAATGTTTCTGTTTCCGCTTTAAAATAAGCAGAAACTTAGAAATTAGAAGCATGCTTAATATAGTAACTTTACCCGAGTAAATAGTTTGATACGAGTCTTGACTCTTGCATCATGCTACTTTTTTCTGAAAGAAAAAATGTGGACTCTTGACTTTATTTGTGAACTGTTCCATCCCAAATTCTCACATTCTGGTCAAGTGACGGTACTCAGTTGATTAGATTCTGGTTCAGTGACAGTAATCAGCTGATTAGATTGTATTTATACCATTAGAACATTCTTGTAAGAAGTATTTTAGATTATGATATCTCATGTGAGGGCCTATTTACTGGTGTTTTCTAGACCTTCTTAGTACGATTTTATGCCAAGATATCTTGTACTTTATGTTAACATATGTGAGTACATGAAATTTTGAGTGTATTTCGTTCTCGTGTGATATCTTGTGGAAACATTTGAATATTTCTAATGTAGTTACTTATCCCAAAAAAAATAACAAAAAGAGGAAAAAAAGGAAAAGAAATTACGTCCTTAAAATATAGTTTCTATTGAATCATATTAAATTCTAATTGCGAACTGTGGACTGAGAGTCTGGAAGAGAAATGCACTTTTAATGCACAGACAACTTGACACTCCAATGAATTTTTGCATTTTGTTGGGCTCCTAAATTTTTTTAGCAGCTTCATTGTGGTTCACCGTATATTATTTTTTTCTTGAGTTAACACTTACAGAAGCATAGGCGACTCAGTGTTGTACATTTTACATGTGGTTGATTCTTGTTATAGTACTATGAGTTACTTGTTTATTTGGTCCTCAATACCATACATGTGATTAGATGCAATATGTGTATTTGAATCCTTCTTGCATAGATTATCAAGGAATTAAACAGAATGGTTTACAGATGAGGATTATTAAGCAATTGAACAGAGTGGTCTTTATACCACTTTCATTTGGGATAATGTGCTCTTGAATTTTGATAACTTTCCTCGCCCATTTTGTACTTCTGACAGGGGGAGGAGGTTTCTAAGACGACGATTAATGCTCCTCGAAGGCTGCTGCAATTTGCAGTGCGAGATGCTGTTGGCTCTCCAAGGCCATCCATAGAGCCTGCATTGAAGCGTCTACGTTCCGTGGTTTCGACTTCTACTGGGGACTCTTCTCTTGTAGAACGTCCTCAGAGAATCCCGTCAGTTGCTAGAGCTCCGAATGCCACCATGGCAGTTGCTATTAAAACTGTAGCTGAAGCTGCCAAAGATGTAGTCAAAGTCAGATCCTTGGGAAACGTGTTTGATCGGCTTGGTCGTGGTATGGATGTATCAGGTATTACCGACAATATGGCAGAGTTTAGAGAAGCTCCTGTTGAAGCTGTTGAAGAATATAGAGATTTTGACTATATTGCAGAGGAAACTCAACCAACTTATCTTCAGCAAAGTGACTATAGTGAACGCTATGCTAGGAATAGGACTGTGATAGAAAGTGATGCTGGAATTGCTTCTGATTTTGTGTCTGATAATGAAGTATATGAGGGTGGCAATATTTTGGGTTGTAGGGCTATGGATGTTTCTCGCACTGGCACATCTGGTGGAAATAAGAACGATGATTCACTGATGGTGCAGTATAGCGTATCCAATAAGGCTGATGAAAGCATGCGTAAACCATGGAAAGATCAGGATCAGCTTGCTGCTGATAATACTTCCACTAAAATAGTAAATATATCTGTGAATGTAAATACCTGGAAACCGCCTCATTATCAGGAGACGAGAGAGGTATCGGAGGTGGATGGTCGGAAATTAGTACAAGGTAGCGAGGCAGGTGCTGACAAATCTGGTGTTCGACTGATGAAGGAGAACAACCACGGTGTTTCAGTTGGTAATGGAAATGTAAGATGCCTGTCTGAATTTTGTACATTTATCATCTGAGCATGTGTCTGTGCTTACATGCCTTCCATTAATTTCTTTTTTCTTATTCTCTGTTATTCGTAGGCAGTACCTGCTACTGATGGTCAGAGGGAGTCTCAAAAAGCACTGTCATCCACTGCCGGTGAGTTATTCACTTCCGGTTGAACCTTTGTAATTTCATTATTCTAAAATATTTAGGTTATGTTTGTACGTAAAGATTTGCGGTAGGACTATTAATCCAAGTATCTTGTCTGTTTTTAAATTTAGACTTGGGACTGTTAGTCCAAAGCTTATAAAATGGCTTTAATATGAGGGATTATTTAATATCATGTTCAACCATGTATTATAATTCCGAGATTATAATCTTAGGATTAATAGTATTGGGACTATAATCCCAGGATTACAATCCTTGCAAACAAACATGACTTTAGAGTATAATCTTAAATGTTGTTTAGTTTATTTTCCATGAAACGATTTCCCTTTCTCAGTTGACTCTCTATTTAATTTTACCCAGACTGCCGGTTGTCAAGGAAGTATTTTAATTACACATACTTAGTTTACAATAGAAGACAATGTACACATAAATTATGCTGACCTCCACTGAGGCTTTCTCAAACTTGGAGTGCATCCCCTCCAGTATGTGAAATTATTGTAGCCTTCCCTTGTCAGGTATATTAGATGAAAACAAGTAACTTGCCATTTTCACTCGAAAGTAGTGCATTAATATATTAGATGATATCTAGGCTATGATAAATTATTTGATTTGAAATGCTTTAGTTTGAGATTAATTGAGGAATTTATTTTTGTGCCATCTTTATCCATATTGGAAGTCCATTTATCTTTCAATGTCTTGATGCAACACAAAAATATCCATATGAAGCTTTGGATTCCCATATATTTTAGTATTTATGGAGATTTAATATATGAATAATAATAGAGACACAAATTATTTTACAAATATTTTACAAACTGCTGATGTGACATACTCCACCTCAGCATATTGTTTGGGCCCGAAGACTACATTGAAATAATTTGTTGATCAATATGCTGAGGTGGAGTATGTCACATCAGCAGTTTGTAAAATAGGTTGTGTCTGTAGCATTACTCTTAATATATTTTATGTATTTGTATTTATAAATTAGAGAAATCTAGTAGCTTAATTTATTTTTGGCCCATTTGAATTTTGAGCTTATTTTTCTGATGTTTAAGGTTTTTTTATAATTATTTTCCTTTATTTATTTTTCATTTTCCGAATAGACAATAAAGTCGATTAGGACTAAATATATTATTTTAGGGTTTTTGATAGATCTAATATTTTGACAACTAATATCAACTTGACTTTTAGAGTTCTCTATGTTCCTTGTGAATATGAGGGTTTTATATTTTAGTACGACAACTTGCCATTACCTTTGTGTTAGTAAGTTAAGCTTACCATTGACCATTGTATTTGGTTGCGTCACATCCCAAATGGAAAGTATACTTATCAATATAGGCTGAAACTTGACATAACTTTTCAAATTCAGTTAGCCGAACCTAAATTTTAATCAACTATTATTACTTTTAAACTAACTTACGAGGTTAATTCAAAATTGACAAGGATTCTGTGTCATGGATGACTTTTCAAAAATGATAAATTCATTTCAAAATGGAGGGAGATTTGAAGAATTTAATTGAAAGATTTCCAACTGTTTTCCAAATAATCTTGAAAGTTACAAATTCAAAAAATATAGTGAATTAATAACTTCATCAATTCCAGTGACTTTCATTATCTCAACCCTTAAGTGACTTTAATAACTCTAAAAATTGCACAAAAAAGAAATATAATTACAACTCATAATTAAAATAGTATTTGGATTTTGGGGCTTTTCTTTCTTAAATGAAAATTTTGGTTTAACTACCTTTGTTGGCCAAAGAATGACGCAAGTACAATTTTGTGTAAATGAAGACTTTCAAGTTAGAGGAGAGTGTAAAATAGGTTCCAATTTTATCCTTATATTGGTCTTAATATTCCCTCCATTGTTCATTGTCTGGGCGGTCGTGGTGGTGTTTGTTTAGCGTGATGGGTGAAAGTTGGATATGTCCATCGTCGGTGGAAGACGGTTTACTATGCAAATTCAATGTTTTTACCATACAAATGAATAAGAGTATGCATTGAAGATGTGTTTCTTTTGCCATTTTGTGGGGAATATGGATCAAGAGAAATGCTAGAATTTTTTGTGTTCGGAGTACAAATTGATTTGCTATGGGATAAAATGTCTTTCTTTGCTTCTCTTTAGGCTCATGCAATGCGAGCTTTTGGAGAAATTTCTTTGTCTGATCTTCAAAGAGATTGGTGGCGGTGCTACATTAATGTTTTGTTTTTCTCTTCTTGTTTTCTTTGATTTCTTTTATTTACTTTTGGGAGAACTTCTCGTCCTCTTCATGCTTTGTAATCTCTTCTTCTAATCAGTAAAATCTTCTTCTTTAATCTAAAATAAAAATAAATTATATTTTCAAAATTCAAAGTGATGTGATTCACAATCTTTTGAAAGAATAAATCTTGCAAGTACTAATACTTTTTAGATAGTTACAATTTTCATACTACCTGAAGTTAAATGAAGTCATATCAAACTATCAATTTTAATTGATCCTATATTTTGGATTTACTTCAATTGATCCTATATTTTGGATTGGAGGAAGTATAATAGTAGTGAACCCCTGGTAAGCTCACTAGTGAGACTTTTCTTTCTTAAAAAAGTAGGGGACCATTGTCTTTATAGTACATTATTCCTTTTACTTGTATACTTGAGCCATTCTTTGGTGGACATTTTTTTGGTACTTATTCCATTCTTTGGTTGGTGAGTGTTATACTTTGAAAGTAAGGTGGGAAAGGTTTTAATCCATATAAACATATTGGTCAATATATAGATACTAGATAGTTTTTAACCCCCGTTTTATTATGAAAATTATTATATGAACACTACAAATATTTTAGTCTTCCCTATCAAGGTGGGCAATTGCTCAGCTTGGCCAAACAGCCTGCTCTGCCCTTGGGAGAGAGTGGGAAACCTTAGAGAAATTCTTTTCCCCAATATCATTTTGGACTAGCTTTTTCTGATCATGTAGAACTGTTTCTAGATTTTCTTTTAGCTATTTTAAATGAATTAGGAAGTCGTAATTATTACAAGCATCTTTTCCTTTTAACAGGGAGATGATGCTAGTAGTGATTTGACGGTTAACTTTATTTTGTTATTGCTAAAATTTTCTTGTTACATCACGGTTACTTGGGGGTTGTGCAGGTTTATATTCCAGTGGGCGTCCTGCTGAAGATACTGATTCACGGACTATATTCGTTAGCAATGTAAGACCTACCCATGACGTGAAACTTATGATGTGAAACTTGGCTACTAATATATCATTCTCCATTCTGACGCAGTTACCTTTTCTACAGGTGCATTTTGCTGCCACCAAGGATAGTCTTTCTCGGCACTTTAACAAATTTGGAGATGTTCTAAAAGTGGTTATCGTAATGGATGCAGCAACAGGGCAACCTAAAGGGTCAGATTTTACATATGCAAGTTCTGATTTGTATTCTGAATTTTATATGTCCTGGAGTTAAACTAAATTGCTGTGCATAACCAGGTCAGCCTATGTAGAATTCAAGAGAAAAGAAGCAGCTGAACATGCATTATCCCTGGATGGTACCTCCTTCATGTTGCGTATTCTCAAGGTATGTAACATTGGGATGTTGGTGTTGCAATTTTTGAAGCATAGGATTTTCTAATTATATACATTAGACTGCAGGCATCTTGTTAGTTCGGGTTGTGATGTTGATACTGGTATTATCTTTACTATACTTAATGATGGCCTTTTTCATCCAATTTTTGAACACCCTATTATGCTGACACAGTGTGACGAATAAGGTTATATATGTCTGCAAGATTTCAGAGTTGAGTGGTCAGGATGGGTCAGTGTGTTGACCATTATTTTGCTACTGTTGTGCATCAAGTAGTGAGCTTGGTGTTCACCAGTGATGAATGCTGAAACCCTTGGTAATGAATTGATTCCGTTGATTGCATTATGGTACGACATTAGGTGTTATGGGTCTTGATTTGTAGGGTTTTTCTAGTTATTCTGACATTATGCCATTACTCTAATCTACTTGTGCTTTATTATGAGAGCAAGTGGGTGAGAAATATCTTTTTAGTCCCCCTCTTACAATTTTGGTGGACCGACTTGTATGTCCAGATGAAAACATGACGTCATTCAGTATTCAGTAGGTAGTATTCATTAAAAAAAATAAAGAATCCACTCCATGGGAGAAGACCTTCACGTATCATTGCCTTGACTTGTGACACTATAAGGACCTTGCTAACAGTTCTAGTCGATTAGCAGTTCGTTATTCCATGTCTCTTACTGAACTGTGTTGAAATTGCAGGTTGCAAGGAAAAGTGCTTCTCCTCAAGAAGCTGCACCTGTTATGAATTGGCCCCGGATATCTCGAGGATCCATATTTGCTGCATCTAGGTTTCGTAGAGTTCCCTTCCCAAGAGGAATGCCTGGTTTGTATCGGGCCCGTGTCCCAATAAAAGTTGGTGCAAGGAGCTTCCAGTGGAAGCGTGATGCTCAGACATCTCCAACTGAAATAACTGGTGTTTCCAACAACAGTGTTCCATCTCCAACTACTCCTCGGAGTCTAACTTATGTTCGACCAGAGCCAATGGCAAATGGAAATTCTGGCACAGTCTAGTTCATCAATTATCCTCATACCAGTCTCAGTCCAAATTTCAACCATTTGTAGAGACCGCCGAAACCCCCCGAAAAGGAAAGTAATAGATTGAGAAAGATCATTTATTCTTTGCATGGTTGGGACCTTTGTCACAGGAAGATGCATAACACGTGGATGATTCATGATAACAGGGTTCTCACTGTTGCTACTTATGTTTTTGTTCATCCCCTTTCCCCATTTCTTCCTAAAGGTGGAGTGGTAAAGGTGAAATGCGAAGAGGTAAATTGTGAAATTCAGTTTTCATTTTATGTGGTGACCGGAGTATTCAAGTTAAATATAAGCAAAATATATTAACCTGAGTTTTTTATTGTTACGGCCATCCAATTATTTTCCAATGGGTTGGTTATGAAAATGGCTAGAGTTGGCTGGTACTGGATCAGTACTGTGTGTGACATTGCAAGTGAGTTCATGTAATGATATATTATGCTCCTTCCGGGCGGGGCCTATGAAGATTTTGCCACACCAAATCAGTCGGTCAATTAGTGGCCAATTACTTTGTAAATGCTATTGACTTTTCCATGTGTTTGACATGAAGTGTATAACTTCCCTTGTTATTTTGCAGAATGTGGCAATGCAAGGGTTTCTTTCCTCTGATGATATAAATTATCTTTAAAAACTATTTAATTTTGGTGGTGATTTCCATTTGAACTTGGCTGCAACTGTACTGCAAATGCAACTGTTTCTATGTGGACATTTCTTAACCAGTGTACTAGTTAGACGGGTAGATTATAAGCTAACAGAAATAACCTGCAAAATTATTTCTTTAGCTGGTTGGTTCAAGTGATTCGATTACGGAGAGCAATAGATTATATTGTTTAGATTATTTTGGGTCGAACTTGATTTTACCCTTTTTTTTGTTGTCGACCTGATAAAATATGGTTATGGGTTGATTTTGGTTTACAAAATTTAGTTATAGTTTCATTTAAGAGCTAAAATTGCATTATCTATTTTTAATATGAGTTATGTGGGTTGGAACTATATAGTTATGAGTTATGTTACCATCATTATGATCCAATTAATAATGAGTCATGTGCAAATGACTGTCAATTTTGTTTGTGAATAAGGTTATCAGAATGATATATCTGTTGTCAATTTTTTTTTTTTATAATTATATTGAATAAAATGAGAATTATATGGATTTATTTCGTGTTATGTATTTAAAGGCCGTTCTATGATTTAAGATGATGGTGTGATGTTAGGATTTTGATTGTGTGCTAGAATTAAATAGTATGAATTTTCAAGACGAAAATAAAAGTTTTTGAGAAATTTAAGAAAAAAAATATTCATCCAAAATTGTTTGGGAATTGTCTTTGATTTCCCTAGAAACGCGTAATGTTAGAATTCTGTGGAAAAATAGATTATTCAATAAAATTTAGAAATAGAAAACGTAATTTTTCGCCTGCGTACTCAAATTCAAGGTGTTGGGAAAAGTGAATTTGAAAGAAAAGAATGATTAAGTATAATAAGAATTATTATTATTATACGGAAATAATATGAGTATAATACATACGAAGAATAATACGACGTATAATATAAATATTATACGAAATGAATACGAAAAAAATACGAGAATTATACGATAAGAATACGAAAAGTCAAAGTCTTGGTCAACAAAAGTCAAGGTTGATTATTTGTTAATGAACTTGGACTGTCAAGCCCAAATGAATTAAGAAGGAGGCCCAATGGTTAATTAAATCAAAATCGAAAGGAATGTTAATTCAAGCCCAAAGTTTGGGGTAATTTGAATTAAAACTAAGCTCAAACCAAGAACTAAACCCGTGGGTCGAACTGTGGGTCGAACCACGGTTCGAACCACGGGTGAGATAAATTGGGTTGGGGCAACCCATGAGGGCCCCACCAACCCACCTAATTACCTAATTGGCCATAAGGCTTCCAAGAGAAGCTTAGAGGGATATTAGTTGGTTAAGGACGTGTGAATAATGTTTGATGACTCAAAAGTGGTTTTGGGTCTGTGGTGGATGATGAGGGGATATTGTGTAAGATTGAAAACTTGAGGATTTTGACCATGCAAGACCATAACTTAAGTGACCAACTTGTAAGCTAATGAAAGTTGTCCAAAAGACTATATTGCCCCAACTCTTGCCAATTCTATATATACAAACATTGTCTTCATTTTTCTTTCACAAAATATGCTAAGTAAAATCATCAATTCAAAGAGAAAGCTTTACCATATTGAGAGAGAAAATTCGGATTTGGCAAGGGAGAAGGAGAAGGAAGCTAGCTAAACCATTCATCTAAGCAAGAACACCAAGAACACCAAGAACAAGAGGCAATTAAATTTTAAACCATAATCTTCATCTATCTTCATTCTTAGATTGGTAGAGAAGTGTTGATGGTGGTGTATGTATGGTCTGATGAGATAAGGAGGATATTAGTGGACTTAAAACACTAATAAATGCCTAATAAGTGAAATCATAATCAATGATTAAGAACTTAATGAAGAAAGTATGAAAATCTTAGAGTTTGTTGTTGATGGACAAGTTTAAAACCATCGCGTATAAGTTAGGTGCTATATGCTTGGTTAGGATGTTAGATGAACGAATGATGGAATTGTTCTATTTGGAACGGAGTAAAAATATGCTATAACGAAGTTATGGCGAAAATTTTAGTAAAAGACGTTAACCGTTGAAATTGTAGTTAACTATTATTTCCAGACGAATTTGGAACTGTGTTAATGAACCTGGAAAATTAGGGTTTCCTTAGAATATGGAAGAACACGAAATTTATGAGTTATAGGCTCAAGAATGAATGTATTCGGATGTCGGATGAACGAATTACGAATGAATGAACGAACAACGTTAAAAGACGTGGAATGAACGAATAAGGAATTTTAAGCTAATTAAAAGACTTGTTAACGGATCTAGAAAAATATTTTGTCTGAGAGAAATTGTAGTATGTAAGATAAATAAGAAAATGACTTTGAAACGAACCCATTCTGAGTTATAACGAATAAGATACGTGTTCAGGAAGTAAGCGTTTTGAACAAGTTCAACACTAAAATTTTTTTTCAAGGAAATTGGCTAGGTGCCACAGCGCCGACCAATGCCTTTTTAGCAGCGCCTCAGCGAGGTTCAAGTACTAGAAACTTATGCCGCAAACAATTTTTTTGTAAGGGAACACGCTTGTGAATGCAGCGGTGTTGAGTAAAAGATAGAGAAGAGCTTTTATAAACATAAAAGTTAGAGAATGATTAAGGGTCAATTATGAACTTTAATTATACTTAATGTAACACCTTAAAGGGTGATTAAAACCTTCAGTTTAACAATTGAAGGTTGATTAAAAGGTTATAAAATGTAAACCCAAAACACGTAAACGATATTCGTAGATCGTATTCGCGTTGGACGAACGTGCTAAGCATGCATTGGTTGTATAACTTGAACGTTATGGAATGATATTAAGTTATGATATACAAGTATGAAAATGCTGTAAAAAATGATGAATAACTTAATGAACGGTCTTAGTTAACGATTCGAATAAGCTATAAAGAAAGAAGAAGTTAGAATAAACATTGTGTATAGATTGTTTGGTAGCTAACTGGTGTGCTATATGATTATATCGTGTAGAGCATAAAATACCAAAGTAAAGTTGAATTAAAAGTTAGAAGACGCCCAATGTATATTTTTCGAACTCTTGTCTATACCTTGTGCTTGGTAAGATTTGTGAATTCATGATATGATATGCATGAATTGTTTAAAAAAGAGCCAATGCCATTTGATTCAGCTAGACAATGATGTAAAATATTATTGATGTTATTCTATGCCAATTTCTTTGGTACTGATTCAAAAGTAAGTCTGAGTAAGAATAAACAAATGTTTTAGTCGTATATCGACTGGCACACGAGGTTGCTAAAAATTAAACATAAATACGTTTAACAGATGAATATTGATCAACATAAAGTACTATAGGCTGATCACCTATAAGTGCTCGTAAGGAATATCAGACTTACGATCTTAGTGTCTGGTTGTCCTTTTCAAAGAAAGAAAGAAAAGAATGTTCATGGTCTGTTGACCAAACTCAGAATTTTAAATGACATTTTGTCATCTGAAAATTTTTAAAGGAAAATAAAAGTGCTATTTTGTCATTCATAGTACTTTATAACTTTTGTTTAGTTATTGAAAATAAATCATATGATTCTTAATTTTTTTGTGCATTATAATTGTTAAACTTGTTGAGCTTGTTAATGCTCATTCCTTGCTTGAATTATATGATTGCAGTTAAGAACGAATGGATTGAAGGATTCGATAAGGATAAGGGGAATACCAAGATGGATAAATAAATTATCCTGTAATAGTAAAGTATTATTTTTGTAATGAATGATATTATGAAAAGGCGATAGAAAAGGCATTTATAATTGCCAACGTTGGAGAGGTGCAAAAGACTCTTTTTGCTACCAATATGATGAAGGGAGAAGCCAACTTCTGGTGGGAGGCAAACCAAGGTAGGGTTGGAGAAGGAGTTATTACGTGGGATCGGTTCAAGGAGATCTTCTTCGAGAACCATTTTCCTACTAGCACACAGAGTAGGATGGAAGTTAAGTTTTTAGAGCTGAAACATGGGAATATAACGGTTCCCCAATATGCTGCCAAGTTTAATGAACTGGAGAGGTTCGCTCCACATCAGGTGGATACTGAAGCGAGGAAGGCAAGAAGATTCGAGCAAGGCTTGAAACCTTGGCTCTATAGTAGGATGTTAGTGTTCTAGAGTAATTCATTTGGAACCATTATGGAGAATGCTATTATAGCTGAGGGTGGGAGTGAGGCTTTAAGCCAATACCACAAAGAGAATAAGAATAAGAATAAGAATGACATGAGAGTTAAAGCTGAAGGAGTTAGCGGAAGTGAAAGTGTGCAGAAGAGGAAATGGTTTAACTCTGAAAATACTGGAGTGAAGTAAGGAGATCCTAAGAGGAAGATCGAGGCGTGTAAGAATGGTTTGCCACCTTTATGTTGCGAGGAGAGGCAGATTACTGGCGAGAAACGGTAAAGCATACTCAACCTGCCGCACTGAAGATGTCTTGGGAGAAGTTCCATGAACTGTTCAATGACAAGTACTTTCCCGAAAGTATTCGTCACATGAAGGAGGTAGAGTTCATTAAGTTGGAGCAGAATAATATGACCGTGTCGCAGTACGAAGCTAAGTTTGCCGAGTTATCCCGATTTGCGTCCCACTTGGTTGATAATGAAGAGAGAATGACGCGGATGTTTTTAAGAGGTTTGAAGCCAGAGATACGTCAATATCTTATTTCTCATAAACTTTGTTTGTATTCAGATGTTGTAAATAGGGCTCAGTTAGTGGAGCGCGATAACGAGTCAACGCAACCAAAAGAGAGCGTTTAAGCAAAATGATAATACCAGTGAGAGCGATCATCGAGCGGTGACAACAAGCGTGGATGGAATCAACAGGCCAGAAATGGTAACCACTTCGGTGGTAATCAGGGCCAAAACAATAAGAATGGACATTTCAAGAAGAGGAGATTCAACAATGATGGAAAGAAGTCAGCACCAACACCCGTTGTTAAGGAAGGAAAACGACCACCTATCATATGTTTCAAATGCGGAGGGGAGGGACACATTAGTCCAAACTGCGCGATGCCATCCAAAGCATTTTATAATTGTGGAAAAGAAGGTCACTTAGCCCGATTTTGTCGTTCACCGAAGACAAGTTCGGCTAGGATGGAGGCACCAAAGGCCGTCCCAGAAAAGTCAAAGCCGGTAGTGCAAGGGAGAGCGTTTGTTGTGACCTCCCAGAAAGCAAGGAACCCGAATGAGGTCATCACGGGTAAGCTTATCATAAACTCTAGTGAAGTCTATACCATATTTGATACCGGTTCTACCCATTCTTTTATTTCTCTTACTTGTGCTCAACGATTAAATTTGACTCCGGAGAAATTAGACTTTGACTTATTTGTGGAAACTCCGTTGGGAGAAACCTTCATTACATCCACTGTTTATAAGTCTTGTTTGGTTCAAATCGGTACCCTCACATTACCTGTCGATCTTATTTCATTGAAAATACTTGCATTTGATGTGATTCTAGGGATTGATTGGTTAACTACTCATCATGCTAAAATTGATTGTTTTTATTAGGTTGTTAGCTTTCATATTCCTAATCAACCTATAATGCGAATTCAAGCGACCAAACCATTAAAATCAATCACGGTCATCTCAAGCCATAAAGCTATTCGTTTATTGAAAAACGGATGTCAAGCTTTCTTAGCTCATGTTACGGATCTAAACAAAAATACGTCAGTTTTGAATGATATTTCTATTGTTAATAAATTCCCTATCGTATTCCCTAAAGAACTTCCTGACCTACCCCCAGAGCTTGAAATTTAATTTTGTATCGACCTTGAACCCGGTACAAAACCCATTTCCAAAGCCCCATATCGAATGGCTCCTATTGAACTTCAGGAGTTAAAGACTCAACTGGAGGAATTGTTAGACATTGGCTTCATTAAATCTAGTACTTCTCCTTGGGGTGCTCACAATTCTATTCGTGAAGAAGAAAGATGGGAGTATGCGACTTTGTATTGATTATCGGGAGTTGAATCATGTCACCATCAAAAATAGTTACCCATTGCCACGTATTGATGACCTGTTTGACCAGTTGCAAGGAGCCAAATTCTTTTTAAATACTGATCTTCATTCCGAATATCACCAATTGAAGATTAGAACATATGACATTCCAAAGATGACTTTCAGAACTCGGTACGGGCATTATGAATTCCTAGTCATGTCCTTTGGATTGACTAATGCTCCTGCTGCCTTCATGGATATGATGAATCGAGTATTCAAGGAATATTTGGATCACTTTGTGGTCGTCTTTATTGATGACATCCTTATTTATTCCAAAAACCGTGAAGATCATGAGCAACATTTGAGGCTGGTACTCCAAAAGCTTCGTGAATACAAGCTTTATGCCAAGTTGAAGAAATGCGAGTTCTGGCTTGAGGAAGTAGCGAAGCACGTAGTATCAAGTCATGGAATATCCATTGAACCACAAAATTGAAGCAATTCAAAGCTGGGAGTAACCTAAATCAGTGACCGAAGTACGTAGCTTTCTAGGTTTAGCTGGTTATTATCGGAGATTCGTGGAAGGATTTTCTCGAATCGCTACTCCATTAACTCAGCTGACTCGAAAAGATACAAAGTTTGGTTGGAGCGAAGAATGTGATAAGAGTTTTCAAGAACTCAAGAGGAGACTCATTTCAGCACCTGTTCTGACAATACCATCTGGCTCGGAGGGATTTGTCATCTTCAGTGATGCTTTAGGCAAAGGGTTGGGATGTGTTCTCATGCAACATGGGAAAGTCATAGCCTATGCCTCGCGATAACTCAAAGAATATGAGAGAAATTATCCTACTCATGATCTAGAGTTGGCAGCTGTTGTCTTTTCACTTAAAATTTGGAGGCATTACTTGTATGGGGAGAAAATGGAGATCTTTACGGATCATAAAAGCCTCAAATATTTCTTCACTCAAAAGGAACTCAACATGCGACAACGCCATTGGCTTGAACTGTTGAAAGATTATGATCATACCATCCAATACCATCCTGGAAAAGCGAACGTGGTAGTTGACGCATTGAGTAGAAGATCATATGCAAGTACGAGTGCGATATTATCAACGCAAAGGCCCATTTTGTGTGACTTGCAAAGGATGGAGATAGAGTTAAAGACTCCAGGGACCCATGTGATGATGGCGAATATATGAGTAGAACCGACTTTAATCGATAAAGTTAAAGTCGCCTTGCTACGCACTGAGACACGGAGGCGCGATGATGAAGAAAAGTGCAAGAAGGTGCTATGCCGGAAGCAAGAATCGATGAAGAAGGAATACTTCGAGTCAACTCCAGACTTTGTGTTCCTAACGACCTTGATTTAAAGTATAAAATCATGATGGAGGCGCACAACACACCATTTGCAATCCATCTTGGGAGTACCAAAATGTATCATGATCTTCGTCATACATTTTGGTGGAGCAATATGAAGAGAGAGATAGCGCTGTTTATCTCAAGGTGTCTAACTTGTCAACGAGTTAAAGCGGAGCATCAAGTACCAAAAGGTCCATTGCAACCACTTGAAATTCCAGAATGGAAGTGGGAGCACTGTCGACGTCGGGATTTTTGGATGTCCCTTTCCGTTACTTGTTCTTTGGTGTTTTCATTTTAGGTGAGATTTGTTTGAAAAAACAAGTGAAAAAGGTCTGACATGTATAATGTCGACGATGGGACTGTTAAGAGTCGCCAGTTGGTTTTTTAGATGGTTGTACCAACACAACCGAGAAAAGGTTTGCACATTGACCCAGTGATGTGACACTGTTATATGGGTCGGTGAAACCGAGATTCGTTCAGGGTCCGAGGACTTGGTTATGCGGGGGGAAGGTGTTAGGCACCCCCCGACATCCGTGTTACCACGGTGACCGCCTCTTTTCAAGAAACTATTATCTGAATGTGTGTGTGTGGGTGGGTCAATGTGCTATTATGTGGAAGTTGTGCGAGGCCTCGTTCGAACCTATATACACAGGGTTTGAATTTATGTAAAAATTCAGTTTTTAACAAGATATGGTAGTGATGTTTTATAAAAGAGGTTTTCAAACCCTGATGCTCAATAGGAATTGAGACCTTTTACACTCCCATTTTTATTAAGTGATCGGTTGGATTGATTTTATTTGATGGATGCGAGGCATCCGTATGAAAAATAATACATCAAAAAATAATGCTGACTTCCTCGTGGGTATGGAAACCATCTGAGGAAATACAGACATCGCAGAATAATTTACAAGCTGCTTACAGCTGAAAATGTCCATCACGGGAACCGAATCCAGATCCAATGAGATGAATCTGTGATCACATGATTCCTAAAGCGTATGAGAATATTGCAATTTGTATAAAAGCAATAAGCGGTATATATATAAAAGCGGTAAATATATATATACTGATGGGATCACCAACCACGAAGCACCTCCATGGGGGATCAGAAATATAAATAAAAAGTTGTTGATACGACCAACCGCCACGAAGGAAACTCTAGGCGAGATGCAGAATGTAAATAAAGTTGTAAATGCGAATAATTGCCACGAAGTAAACTCAGCGAGGAGACGAAATGTAAAGAAAAGTCAAAAGCGATCAACGCCAATTAAGGAACTCGCGAAGGAACTATATATATATATATATATATATATATATATATATATATATATATATATATATATAAAGCAATAAGCATATGGGATGTAAAATTAAAGCTCATCGAACATAGTTCGACCTACGATTCATATATATAAGTATATATATATAAAAGCGAGTAAAAGCACTGCATCAAGTCTCAAAGCTCATCGAACAAAGTCCGACACACAATTGATATATATATATATATATATATATATATATATATATATATATATATATATATATAAAAGCGAATAAATGCACTGCATCAAGTTCAGGCTCATCGAACAAAGTTCGACAGACAGATTAATATATATAAGTATATATATATTAAAGCGATAAATGCACCTGCATCAAGTTCAGGCTCATCGAACAAAGTCCAAACAGACAGTTAATATATATAAGTATATATATATATATATTAAAGCGAAGGCGCCTGCATCAAGTTCAGGCTCAATCGAGGCATAACTCGATAATGTTAGTCATATATATATATATATATATATATATATATATATAATATACATATATACTGATGGAATGAAACCACGGGCATCAAGTGGGGCAAAAAGCAAGCAACACGACTCTCAACGTGTAGAAGGGTGTGTGCAAAGATGAAGAGAAAGACTCTAAAGTGTGTGAGAAGGCTTACAGCTGACTGATAAAAAGGGCTTCTATATCTTTAGAGTGGGTAAACACTGGGCTTTTGTGGGTACAAAAGAGGCTATATATGAGCTCACAGGTGTTTAAAAGTGGGAAAATACACTGTATGGCGAGTGCAGAGCAAATTGTACAGGGTTTCCCCGTCTTTTTCTCTTACAAAATGGGCACCCCAAGCCCCATATTTATAGGCAAAAGGTGCCGCATGTGTACCTGCGGCTCAGCCGCAGGTGTACTAGAGGCGGGTCGGGTCAGCCCAGTTCTGTCAGGTCGGGTCATCTCGAAGTACGTGCACTCAGGCACTGTAATGTCCACTCGGATTTTGAGAAATATAATCCGGGCATCCGTTTTGAGGTATTCAGGACCTATTTCGGACCGCCGTTGTCGAGAGTTGTACGATGGCATGGGATTAGAGTTTGTACGAAGTCTTTGAAGATGGGACGATGCCCTCCGGTCTTCAAGCTTCAACTTTCATCCGTTACCCCGCACAATAGTCACTCGGGATTGGTTAGCCTTGTGGGACATTGTTACGTAGAGACGGGACGTGGCATCGTGTTGGACGAGATGGCGATGTTGCCCGTCACCGGTGTTACTGCCGAATTGGGCCGATAAGCAGACGTTGCTCAGACTTCGCTGAGATTGGACTACTCCATTTGTTGAAGGTCCTCATTGTCATCTTTGAGGCGTGCCTGTCTTCCCGATGTTATTACCGGGTTGGCACAGTGTATTTTATTGTGAGTGCCGAGATTGAAGCTGATGGAATTTGAAACAAGCATTTCCGGGGTTATCTCCGAAACTGCATTCCTTGGGGTTATCACCAAAGTTGGTGGCTATTCCCATGGTTGGGACTGAGACTGGATACCTCGGGGTTATCTACAAGATTAATCAGTCTTCTCCGGTGTGTGTTCCAGATCAGATCTCCGCAGTCTCGGGGTTAGATCCGAGGTTGAAACCGTTACTCCTAGATTGCGATCCGGGGTTGATGCTAAACTTCAGGTAGTATCCGGTATGGATTTGGATTGTCTTTCAGGGTTCTCTCTTAAAAGACGAATCTATCATCCTGCAATGTTAAGTAATGATGAGTCTGAGAAAATTTCGAGTGTCTACAGATGCCCTCTTTATTATACTCATGCATGGCGATGCATGGGTAGGATAAAGAATCCTAGACACTTGAAACGCAACCAGATAAACATGGTACTATGGATAGTAACATGATGCAAATGTATGATGCATGTATGCGGGTTATGGCCCAACATGTCTTTGGGGATGATTCTTTGGTTCCCTGTTGCTTCAACCGGGATTGGCAATATTGACCCGAATCGATGTGCTGGTTGAATCTGTTAGGATATTGGTGTTGGAGTTATCACCAAATTCACGTGTTCTTGATAACGACTTGATCATGAAGGGGTATCTCTTATGTGTAAGAGATCCGTGGGGATAAAGCTTGATCCATTTGAGGATGTGTATAACATATTCCATTATCTAGCCTCTTGGATAATGTTGACCTCTCTGGTTAGTATTGCGAATATGTCATGATTACATTGGATTTTTGCGCAACATCAAATCTTTGTCGGGGATGCGACCTTCGTTGACGATGTGAATCAATTTGAAACTCGTGAGGAGATCGTCAAGGTTGCTTGACATTCAGCGGCGACGTAGATCAACCGAGCATTGCATTGTGACCCTCGTAGGGGATCCATTTGGGAATATGAAGCAAATTGGGTATGAGAATCTCGAAGCGACTCTATAGCTCGATGAGTTTAAATGTTATCGGCTGAAATGATGTCAAGGTTGCTTGACCTTCGTTGATATGTGTGTCAACAGCTGAGCATGCGTTGCTACTCCCGCCGGAGATATACGTTGTAACCCCCGTCGGGGACTCACATTGTAACCCCCGTCGGGGATTCACGTTGTAACCCCCGTCGGGGATTCACGTAGGGTAACGACCTGGAGTCGGCGGCATCGGACCTATATAAGATATTGCCGTAAGTGATTTGTGACATCTGAGGTCATCGGCAGAGTATACCTTGTGTTCAGGCGACTACCAATGAGTGATGTACAGATTTCAAGTCTCATCTGAGAAGACCAGGATTGTATGCTATTTTGCTCAATCGCGTGGCATTTTTATTCCCGATTTGACCTTTCTAGCCCGTACGAACTCCGTTTTAACTCGAACTGGACCGAGACGGAGGGGTGGGGCCCACATAGAGGAGTCGCAGTGCACTGCTGCAAATTGAGTGAACTGCGACGGCGTGGATGATAAATCTCGTGACTGCGCCTTCACAACTCACTTTCAACTTGTTTTCTCTAGAAAAACCGTGAGCCACTTCCAGATTTTTGAAGTTTGGTGCGCGCTACGCAAATTCTATCACCGCAGTACAAGTGTTCTACACTATCACAGTAACGATATGCATATATTTTTCCGGTTTCATCCAGTTAGATTGTGAGATATTATACGAAATGCATCTAAACACATAGTAGTGATTATGTATGCACAAATGACTTGATAAAAAATATTCAACATAGTAACTGTTAGTATTAAACCATGCTGAACATAATGATGTGAAAAAATTTGACTTCTGAGACAGTCAAATTGACACCTTTTTTTGCTATTTTTTTTCCTATTTGAGGTCCAATGAGCAAAAGGTAGAAAGGCAAAATACTCCTAGCATTGAGGTTGGCCTTATGCATGATGTTCTTGATTTTTTATGCATATATTACGATATGACTTTGGGATAGGTGTGTACTCTTGAATGGCCACCTAGACATGCTGTCTTGGCGTGGATAGTCCTATTTTCAAAGGGGACTATGGCAAAAATTTTCAAACGTAGGCATTGGGTAGTCATGCATTCTAACTCAATTATATGTTAAAATAAATGCATGCATGCATATAGTCATATAATGCATTTTAGAAAGCTCGTGTAAGGCAATACCACACCCCTTTTCGAGGTGATTTGGAGACTTGTTGTCCGGATATTATGGATCCGGATCAGTGAAAGCGGTTCTATAGGATCGCTTACGGCGTCTTACGGAGGGCTTCACGAAGTGCCTCGTCCTCGATTACATCGACGCATGCCTCGTCGGTTAGTGGAGGTCGTGATTCCTCCCGGCCCGAGTAGATGTTCGGGACGCCGAGGACGAGGAGGTGGATATTGAGATCCCGCCCTGCATACATATCCCTCGCAGGGAGCTTCCGAGCATCCAGGTGGTGAACCCAGAGTTGCTAGGTAATTTGGGTAGACACCCATCGATGTACTTGCATGCTAACGAGGTATGCCGTTAGACTTTATCTTCCTTCTTTCCTATTGATGAGGATTAAAAGGGTTCCGATGTTGATCATGCTTCATGCAGTTCCGTGTTTTACACGACCTCGGGGGAACTTGTTTAGCATCCACTCCATATACCGAGCGCTTCATCCTCGATTATAGAAGCAAAGAGTGCATGAGTGGGGATTTAGGGCATTTTCTCCATCCTTCCTCGTCGTTGTCCACTGGGGTTACCTCGGGGCATTGTCGAAAGCGATGGTTTCATCAAACTCGGTCCACCACTGCTTTGGATTGCGAGGTGATGATGACGCCTATGGATTGGCGATTTATCATGTGTATGGAGTTTGGAGGGGAGCCGATTGCCTTGCGTGGCGAATATCACCCCACCGCCGTCCGGTCCTTGTTAGGAGTTTCTGCTGGTGCGCTCAAAGGTAGGACTGTCCGTTCAGGTCCTTTGAGCGTAGATGTTATGAGCGAGCTATTGAGTGAGCCCATGCCTGATGATGTCAGGATCAGGGATCGCGTTCTGCGGCGATTGTTCCTGATGATCATTCGAGGCTGCTTCATAGCAAATAACTCTTCCACGGTATCTTTCTCTTTGAGTCGGTCACACACACGCGATGTGGACCGTATAGGAGAGTATGATTGGGGCTCTTACACCTTTGCCTATTTCCTCCGGGGCATGCGTCTACGATCACAAGGTTTGACCGAGGCTTGGCTAGGATTTTACCTGTTCCTACTGGTAAGCATTTCTCTTGTCTTTTTCCCTTCAAAGGTTAAGAGTGTTTACTGACAGCAGATGTTTTGCCATTGTGTTAGCAGTTTTGGGCCTATGAGAGGCATCAATGTTTGCGTCCTATGAGTGTGTTAAGCTTAGATACCTATCCACGAGGGACGACGATGGCACCATTCTATTTGCCAGAGGTCCTCAGATTCGAGGGCTTCGCCATCGTTCTTCAGTATCATTTGGAGTTCTTGACGGCCGATGCCATCACATGGCTTCCATACTCAGGGGATCATTTGATCATCGGTTTTGAGGATGGACACCCTACTGGAGTAGAGTATTTGATTTCCACTCGGAGATTTCCTCTTTTCACCGATGGAGGCTAGGAGCTCTATTTAGAGAAGCGTCTTATTAAGAAACACCATTGAGGGGAGATTCGTATACCGATCTTGCCTCCTGTTAGGCGTCATTGGCCTGTATCATAGTCACCTGCCATTGATATTCCATTGTTGGGAGTTGACGGTTTTGATTTATTCTAGGGTCCATGTACTCAGGAGATATTCCAGCGCTGGTGGCTCCCTTGCACTATTAGGGCCCAGTCCCGTGCCACACAGTTTATGGGGGACATGGTTCCAGGATCTTTGATGATGACGGATTGGGTGGCTTGCGTCTGAGCTCCGACTCATCTGAGCCAGATTGATAGCTTGACCCGGCAGTTGGATCAGGCACGCATATTTATTCGACATTTGGGCAGAGATCCAGCAGAGGCGGAGACATTTGTTCCTTCCAGCTCAGGTGCTGGCCCCCCAGACGACCCATTTGGTTTTGCCGGAGCAGATCCTCCCCTTTATAGGCCTGACATCCCTGTTGATAGAGATCCAGTGACTCAGGAGGAGTTACATCAGGTGGACAGGGTTGAGGATGTGGACATCGAGACCATTGTCTTCTTCTGATGTGTAATCTCGCTATATCTTTTGATAGGCCTCTGTTAGATATTGGGTGGTTGTTCCCCATTCTCGCTATATCTTTTGATAGGCCTCTGTTAGTAGTAGGGTGTTTATGCCCCATTTTCATGTATTTGTAGATGTATAGAGCTGATGTATTAGATGATGATATATTTAGGAGTGTATGCACCGTTTTTTCATTCCCTATATCATATTGCCATCCATTATCTATTAAGCATGTATCATGTTATGCATATGTATGTATGTCCAGAGATACTCGGTATTGACCCCTGGATGGTCTTATGACAAGGCCCATGACAGATGTCTTCTTCGATAGTTAGTCAGATAGATCATACCCCCCCGTCGGTGGTGGCATTGGGTATCTTTCGTGGTATGCGATAGCATGTCACCACCGAGATAGGGTGATCAGAGATCCGTTATCGCAAAGATACCATGACCCTTTTGGCATTTCAGGTTCCTGCAGGATTTGTAGATGGGATGCTAGAGCATTGGCTAGCTGATAGGCAGGTATTCCGTTTTGGTACCCATGAGTTGACTCCTACTCTGGAGGAGTATGCACGTTTGACGATGTCGCCTTATGCAGGACCTTGCGCACATGGTTTTGGTAGACATGAGTAGGAGATTCATGACTCTAACAAGATTGAGGCGCAGAGTGGTACAGGATGAGCTGACATCCGCCATATGATTTCAAAGCATTTTTACGTATGATGATTTGGTGCGGAGGATAGCTACTCCGACATTCAAGGATCATTGGCGTTTCGCGAGTTGATGTAATCGATACTATGTGTCTTGTTATACGTGTACATGCCGCATGATACATAGATGAGATAGATATAGGCGTTATCATGGCGGTGAGAGCTCTCGTGGAAGGTCTTACCATTGTACCTATGATTGTGGCGGAGAGACCTTGCGATCTGCGCCCCATCGCCAGATTTACTTACCCGTCTGTGTGTGTTTATCGGGAGATTGATTATGTCAGTATGTGTGGTTTATGTCACACTTGTGACCGGTTGGTACCTTTAGGCAAGACGGGTATTGTTTCTCCCATGAGGTGGCTATGTCGTATTCCTTTCATTATCGAAGTGTGTAGATGCTCGATCACGTCCGCATTTTTGGCAGACATCGGAGATCCATTTAGCATATTGTCGTGTTTCGGGGCTTTTCTCACCATCTGACTTCATTACTCATGCTCGGGCATGGATTTCCTCCTTTTGGGCGGCTTGAGGGCGTGACGACTTATCATCCATCGGTAGTGATGTCGCAGATTTGACCCGGCCCGAGATTTTCATCCTTCGAGGGGGCGCAGTCAAGACTCGACTTCTCGATACCTCTCAACCAAGGACCGATCTCGTGTACGCTTCTTTGGGATCGGCGTGAGCTAGATGCTTTTCCTGCCAGTCGTCTCGGTTATTCTGCAGAGTACTCCGCATGGATGAAGATGGAGTTTTTATCGGCAGCAGCAGTATTTGCAGTACCGGAGATTGAGTTAGACGATGTAGAGCCTATAGAGGACATTGATACCTACATCGAGGAGGATCACATTGTTGGGTTGCAAGACATTTTTCCGGATTCTCCTAGTACCCAAGACTTTTGTGATCCAAAGACTCGACCACGATATTTAGAGCAGAGTCTTCATCTGATGACCTTTGAGAGAGACCAGATTCGATCTATGATGTCGACTGCTCTTGATGTGAGGGACGCCACCCTATTAGAGAGAGATGAGGCATTAGCTCGTAGAGATGCCGCTGTCGTTAAGCGGGATGAGGCCAGGTCAGACAGAGACGCAGTGATAGTTGAGCGGGATAGTGCTATATCTGCCCGGGATATGGCTGTCACAGATAGTACTGCAGCGAGGTCCCTTACCACTGGTATGATCGCAGAGATGAGCGCTTATATCGATGAACATATGGTCATCATGCAGATGGCTATAGATCTATTGGGTCGTGTGGATATTCTTATCTAGGAGACTACAGCTTTACCTCCTTCATCTAAGAGGGATGCCATGTTGGTCTTGCTAGCTCGCATGTACCCTGATTCGTAGATGAGCTTGTATTTACCTGCACAGACTAGCTTAGCCATTTTGTCATGTACAGTTCACATTGTATATATATCAAACAACATTATATATGATAGGGAAATATATTTTTGGATCACTTCCCTTTTAGATATGCCTTGCTATTTGTTTGATATTTTGCCTGCTGCTTCAGGGCTTGTGATCTTGATGTATTTTGAATTCTTCCTTGGTGGATGGACATTGAGCTGTCTCTGGATAGTTCAGAATGGATCATTGATCTATGTGTATCCCTACCATCTTTGGTGCCTTGGGACTTGTTTTTGAATGGAAATGTGGAGAGGAGTGTGGCTTTCATCTCTGAGATTGACCGCGCCACAGATGGTCGGTAGTACTTCTATTTAGGAGAAGCCTAGTTAATTCCACCTTTTATGGTTTAGTATTGCTGTTCGAGGTATGACCGCAGCTTAGATGGTCGTCGAATCTCCTATTTGGGAGGAGTTCAGGTAATTCCATCCCTTTGGTCTGAAGACGAATGACATATAATGGATTGAAAGGGAATCCTAACACCCGTTGACAATGGTTTATGTTTTGGTAGGGGGTGAGACCGCACCATAAATGGCTGCCTACATACTCCTATTGAAGAGGAGATCAGGTCTGCGTAGTTCGAACCTGGTGTAAGAGGTTCAACGCTGTATATGGCTGATATGATGTAGAAATGTTTTTGGTTATTTTTGTTTTTGTAAGGAGAAGAGGGTAGAAATGCTTTTGTTGTTTTTGTTTTATTACGACCGGGCCATATGAAATGGTTGCCTACGTACTCCTATTGAAGAGGAGATCGGTCGACGTAGTTCGCCCCTCGTATGCGTAGAAGAAAAGCGTAATCCCATATGCAAGTCGAAAGCGGGGAGGAGAAAGTTTAATCTAGGTTGAGGATAAAGCAGAAAGGGAGAAGTTTGATCCCATGTATGGGTAGCCAAACCATGCGAACGTAAGAGGTTCAATCCACGGTGGGATGACCTAAGTTGTATGAGCGCAACGGAGAAAGCCAGGCTGCTGGCTTGGAGAGTATGTTTCCCTGAGGGGCAAAGTGTAGAAAAGTCGTAGGTGGTAAAGGGTTAAAGAACCGGAATGGTGGTGACTCGATGATGATGCACTGTGGTGTTCTTTGGTTACTTCAAACATAATACCGTTTCACGGTGTCTGAGTTGGTGAGTTGTGGAAATTCATCGTAGTCCATTTCTTGTAATATGAGAGCGCCTTCTGTCAATACTTCTTTGACAATAAACGGGCCTTCCCAGTTAGGAGCGAATTTTCCTTTGGCTCGATCTTGATTGTCAAGAATCTTCTTGTAACCAAGTCATGTTGTTTAAATTACCACAATAGGACTTTTTTATTGTAGGATCTGGCGATCCTTTGTCGATATAGTGACCATGGAAGATAGCCGCGGTTCGCCTTTTTTCGTCTATCGAGACAATTGGTGATACATCTTGTACCCATTGGTTTTCATCCACCGGTGGCGCCGATCAACACTCGAGAGATTCCATCTCAACTTCTATGGGGATCACCGCTTCCATCCCATAGGTTAAAGCGTAGGGGGTTGCCCGGTTGAAGCACGCATTATGATCTCAGAGGCTAACAGAGTCGAGGAGGCAATAGGTTAGCCAATCTTTGTGGTTGGTCGACATCTTTCGCATAATCTTCTTGATATTTTTGTTAGCCGCTTCAACAACACCGCTCATCTTCGGACGATAGATGACAGAGTTAAGATGTTTGATATGGAATCTACTGCATAATTCCTCCATCATTTTGTTGTTGAGGTTTTTGGCATTGTCTGACACAATCACCTCTGGTTGTCCATATCGATAAACGACATTGTTTCTGATGAAAGCAATGATGATTTCTTTAGTGACCTTGGGGAAGGAGGCTGCTTTTACCCACTTGGTGAAGTAGTCGATCATGGTGAAGATAAATCGGTGACCATTACTGGCTTTAGGCTCAATGGGCCCAATAACGTCCATTCCCCACATTGAGAAGGGCCAAGGCGAACTTATATTGGGGAGCTCCCATGGAGGGGTGTGTATATCATTCCCATGAATCGATTAATCGATAGCATCTTTCGGCGTGGTCGTTGCAATCGACTTTGAGAGACGACCAAGAATGTCCCATCCCGAGGACTTTTTCGACAAGGAGGGGGCCACTCATGTGGGGGGCCACAGACTCCACCATGGATTTCATCCATAAGCCTCTGGGCTTGATCTTTGTCTAAACACATGAGGAGACCCAGTCCTGCATCTCTTTTGTAGATCGCATCTTCACTTAGGTAAAACTTCATAGCAAGTCGATGAATCCACCTTTTCTCAGTCAAGCTCGCCTCAGCGGGTGTAGATCCATCTCGCAGATATTCCTTAATATGCTGATACCAATGAGGTTGGATGGGAGGTAGCTCATCCGATACTTCTCCAACATAATTCCCATAGGCTAGGGCCTTGTTCAGGGAAATTGTGACGCTTGACAAGTGTTCCTTGTCTGATATGCGAATCAAGGAGGCCAAAATTGCTAATGTGTCCGCGAAATCAATCCTATTACGAGGAATGTGTAGAAAGGAGATTTCTTCGAACTCCAAAGCCATCTTCAAAACATGCCGATGGTAAGGCAGCAAATGTAGTTCCTTGGTTTGATAGACTCCAGTGGATTGTCTGATTACCAACTCCGAATCTCCAAGGCGAGGTTAATCGCTTGATGCCCATTGAACGGGCAAGTTTTAGCCCTATGAGACAGCCTTCATACTCAGCCATATTGTTGGTGCTGACAAACTGTAATTTGACGGCAACGGGATACTGCTCCTCCATATCAGATATTAGAATTGCTCCAGCTCTAGAACCTTCCATGTTAACAGCTCCATCAAAATACATCCTCCATGATCATGCCAGATCGTCATGATGGTGTTCATTGATGTCATTACTCCTTCATTGGGGAAATATGTTTCCAAGGGTTTGAAATCCCCTGAAGGTGTGGCGGCCAGTTGATATGTGATTCCTTGACCTTTGATGGACTTTTGAGTCACATATACGATGTCAAATTGTTGTAGAATCAACTGCCATCTGGACAGCCGGCAATTCAATATGGGTTTGTTGAACACGTACTTGAGAGGATCCACGTGGGATATGAGATGGGTTATGTAACCATGTAGGTAATGATGTAACCTCATGGAAGCCCATGCTAAAGCACAACACGTCTTCTCGATCAGAGTGTACTTGTGTTCACTGCTGCTGAACCTTTTGCTGAGGTAATAGATAGCTCGTTCTTGGCCTCTATCGTCTTTCTGTTCCAACATACAGCCCATGGCATTGTCACTTATGGATAGGTACATGAATAGGGGAACATCATCCCTAGGTGGTACCAAGACAGGAGCTTTGACTAGCCGTTTTTTGATTGTAAAGAAGGCATTCTGGCACTCATCATTCCATTTCATGGAGGAGTTCTTCCTTAATAACTTGAAGATTGGCTCACAGGTTGCTGTGAGTTGGGAGATAAACTTGCTGAGGAAGTTGATCCTTCCCAAAAATTCCCGTATTTCCTTCTCTGTCTGAGGAATGGGCATTTTAGTGATGGCTTGGATTTTGGCAGGATCCAGCTCAATCCCTTTGTGGCTGACTAGGATGTTAGTTCTTAGTAGGCACAAGTTATCTAGAAGGGGGGTTGAATAGATATTTGAAAATCTTTTCTATTTTAAACTTATTCTTAGATAGTGATTAAAACTTAGTGGAATTAGTATTTGTTTTAATCTTCTTAACCAAGCAATGGAGTTATGAGCGAGTAAGGCAGTTATAGCAGATATAGTAGTTATAACAGATATAACAGTTATAACAGATATAGATGACACGGTTGTTTTTAAGTGGTTCAGAGCACTCAAAGCTCCTAGTCCACTCTTCTACTCAACGAGTAGGATATCCACTAAGGATGTCTTTTACAATCTTCTGAATCACACAGATTCCTTCTAGACCGGTGATCAGGAACTTCTAGTTCACTCTTGAACTCTTCAAGTCCAAAGCAGACTTGGCTTTCTTACGATTCACTATTGAACTCTTCAAGTCAGCGAGACTTGGTACTCTTCTTCGATTGATTGATGGTTGTTGTTGTTGCGTTCAAGGTTGCTACTCGATTTCTTTGTGTAAGCACTTTGGTTAGATTAAGAACCGAGTAAATTGAGCAAGCTTTTCAATATCTCGGATGGTAGAGTTGAGCCTTAGAGAATTCTTCACGTTGAATGTTTGATTGCTTGCTTGTTTCTCACTCTCATCTCGCGATCGACCAGATATATGTGATGTTGAAAACTATCTGTTGGATCCATCCGTTGTGGCATTAAATGCTTCTAAACTTTCTGTGCTGCGATGGAGACATTTCTGCACATCTCTGAATTCTGCATTCTGGCTCACTGACACTGCAGGCTGCTTTCTCACCTACCACCTGAAAAGGTGTTTTATCCCTCTTATCCATAGTACTATCCTTAGCTTCTTCAATACGCTTCTTTGTTGCATACTAAGGATATTTCATATATTCTGGGACTGATGAGCACTGCAACATCTGGGATCCATTCCTCGTATGTTGAATTAACAACTCATGAGGCTTGACGTTTTCTGACATGCGACAGATGATGCTCTACGATTGGATCGTGATGTTCTACGGTTAAGATCGTAGTGGCTTTGACTTGCATACTACCATGCTATCAGTCGAGAACACTATGATTTCTCTTCAACTTTCATGCACTACGATCTTCTCTTGCTCGTGTTGTTGACTCTACGTTCCCGAGAGCACACTACGATCATTGACTTATAAACTTCACGTTTCCTTCAGCACACTACGATCGTGGAGTTAGCTTGGTGAACGTTGGGACCACTCTACGATTTTCGAAGAGTCCCCTTTCAAGGAAGGCACACTACGATCTTCAGGCTCTACGTTTTCTGCCTTGACTTCTGCAATGTTGATCAGATTGATGCACTACGATTTCTTCAAGACTAATCTATTACATCTCAAGATCAACCTAACAGTTTTGATCTTTCTATCTATACATTCTAGAACAGAATGATACACGTTGAAAGCTTAGATCAACCTAACAATTTTGATCTATCACTAAGTCCTTGTACATATATTCTTTAAAGGACCTTACAAATAATCATGAACACATGCATTAAAACATCAAATCATAATATGCATTCTCCCAACAATCTCCCCCTATTTGATGTTGACATAACCAAGGAGATTTGTTGTCATGATTATTAGTGACTAGATGCATTTGCAGGAATTTAAACATGACTTAGTATTTCAGTGAGCAGCTGAAATTTCTAGAGAATAAGTATGAATTTATTGATGATCAGAAGATATTACAATATAGCATTACATCAATAAAACATTAAACTCTTAACTTATCTCTGTTTTCTTGGTCTCTTGTGTGGAGGTGGATTTGCATACTCCTCAGCCCTTCTCTTCCTTTGAGCTTCCTCATTTCTTGCTAACTCTTCCAGCTCACTTAGACTTAGAACTGGATTCTCTTCATGTTTGCACATGAATGCAGGATCTCCAGTTGGCATTCGGATGCGTACAGTAGTCACGTCTTGCGAGCTAGGAGTTGGCTCCTGATGACTCAGAGGAATAGCTGATACAATTACCTGCTGACCAGATCGTTGAGTCTGATGATGTGATGGTCTTGCAGGAGGGCTTCCTCTTTCTTGAATTGCATGACCTCCTTTGCCTCTACCTTGGCTTCCTTGATCTCCTTTCCCTTTCTTATTCTCCCCCTTTATGTCAGCATCAAGGGTTCGAATATCGGCAGACAGCCTATTTACTCCTTGGACAAGCTCGTTGAGTTGGCTTTGAGTTTGAGCAATGTCCTCCCTATTCTCCTTGATCTGTTTTTCAACTCTAGATTCTTTGTTTTGGAGGACTGTAAGAATCGCATCATTATGCTTCTTTTGATTGGCATAAGATTTCTGGAAGTCATAAACAGAAGCTTTCAGGTTGAGAATATTGTCCAGCATAATTTGATGTTAACGATCTTGGTTTTTCTGTATCTCAAGCATAGCCTTTCTTTGTTTGGCAGCAACCTGGAAATGGATTTCATCTCTGTCTTATATACTCTTCAGAATTTCTTTGATAATTTCCCTTAGCTTCGTAGTGAGCTCAGTATTCATTATACTAGGGAATTTGTTTGCAGCTTGTATCATTTGATTCAGTCGGATGTTCAGAAGGTCAGAGTGAGATTCCAGGCTTGCTTCGATGGACTTGATCATTTGCTCAGAAGTTTCTTTCAGATCATCCTTGGTGGGTAGGCTGGGGAAAGTATCAGTTGATAAAGGATTGTCCATTTGAGGGGTTCTTGGTGGAGATTGAGCTTGCAAGTTGTACAAAGCAAGATCAAGACTAAAATAGTCGTGCGATGAGGAGGATGGTATATCAGTTGGAGGAGCTTGGGTTTGGACATTTGGGATTGGTAACTCTACGATTTCAATGTTTGACTCTACGATTTGGCTTGAGTCTGGAATCGTAGAGTTGGTTATTTGAGGAAGCAGGGTAAGGTTGATTTCTTACGGTTCTTCGATTGTAATTTTAGGATTCTCGCAATCGAAACCGATTAATGGGTTAAGAATCACTTCCAGCTATTTAGGAAATTCATAGAATTGGCTAAACGAAGATGATGGCAGGTGATTAACTCTAAAGCTTGTAGGGATAGTCAATACCTCAGGTTTGGCATTTGATGAGGAATGGTCTGTAATCAGCTTTTTGGCGAAGATGACTTCCCACGAAATCCATAAGCGTAGGCCGTGATTCTTGGATATTCCTTGAAGCTCCAGAACATGTGGTCCCATGATTTCAGAATTTGAGCTCGATGGTATGCCATCATAGGTAGGTAAGAGAATATCTGATTGTAAAGATAGCTTCTATATCCATCCTTGCCCTCATAAATGATTTGTAGGTCATCATCATCTTATTCCTCTTCACTATCTCCATTTGAGGATTCCATTATCTCAATGGCCTCTGGAATGTTTGGCATTGGTTCATCTTCATCTTGAACAAGAACCTCTTCTTCAGCTATTTGGATATTGTGAGGCTCCCCCTCAATATGATCATCTTCTTGGAGGTTTAGAAACTCCCCCTCAGCTGGTACATCTTCTTCTATGTTCAGAAAGTCCCTTTCAGATAGAACCTCTTCTTCACCAGTAGGCTTCTCCCCCTCAGCTGGTGTATACTCAATCATGAGAATTTCAGAGTTCTCCCCCTCAGCTGGAGCATTTTCCTCTTCGGTTGCTTGGGGCAGTTCTACTTTTGCAGCCATGCTCTTGGCTTCCTTCTTCAGTACTTTCTCATTCTCAAGAATATACTTATTGACAAGCCTTCTCTTTGCTTTGCTGGTTTTAGTCACCACTTCTGGACTCTCTTGAGTCTTTGTTTTGCCTCGTTGATCAGCCACTTTCCTTGAAGCAACTTCCTCCATTTCTGCCACACTTGGCCTGTTTTCAGAGAACAGCAGAGTCTCTACGATCGAAGACACTGTTGGTCTTTTGGACTTATGACCAGTCTTGTTCTTCTTTACGATTTGTGAAATGGTGGCTTGATCTTCTTCAGCTTCTTCTTGCTATTGCATCTTCCTTAGCCTCCTTAGAGTCTCTATGTCAGAGGACTCTGCAGGAATGTTAGTTGTTGATCCTTGAGGCTCTTCAACTTGTCTTGCTCTCAGCTTCCTTTTGCCCTTGCTTTTTCTGGCAAGGGTAGAGGGTTCTCCCTTGTCTACTTCTCCTTCTTCTTCAACTTCTCTGACAACAGACATTCCTCCTTGAAAGCCTGCTTTCTTTTTTTCCTCAGATCTCCCACTTGACTCTGTCATCATTCAAACGAACTCAGCATGGTTCCTTTCCTAGTTTTTGAACAACCGCTGTGTCATTCTTCGGTTTGGGTTGATGGCTTCTCCTTCATTATCCCCAATTTTGTCACCCAATGCAGATTGCAGAATGATGTTAATAAACCTCCCATACAGCATCTTTGGGGTGCTCTTTGATTTCTTCGAGCTTATGATCCACTTACCGATCCATTCGAGCAATACAGCCCCATAGTTGAGTTGAGTTCCATATACTATTGCTGTCATGAACTTAAGCTGAGCCTCATTTACTGAGTCATGACCTGAGCTCTTGCAGCAGATGCATTTCCCAATAATGTCAGCCAAAAATTCATACCTCTGAGGGAACTCCTTTTTTTTGTAGCCTTTCACAGAGGGGTTCTTCTTGTGATGCATCTTCTTCAATCCCTCTTGAAATCTTATGCTATTTAGAAATGGATGCCCACATTCTTGAAACCTAGGGTCAGATTGACGTCTTCTTCCCCTAGCTTTATTTCAACTCCTCTAACTCGTGTGGTGATGGTGTTATTTTCATACACTCTATTTTTGTAGAACTCCTTCACCAATTTAGGATAGATGAGTGTATCAGTGTTGAGCGCCTCTTCGAGACCTGCCTTCTTTAGTAAGGCTAAGATCTTGTGAAACTTTGGTGGAGCGGTTTTGAATTCGTCAAAACAGAGTCTGTAGCCCGAAATCACATTAGAAGCATCCATTGATTCTTTAGTTGAGAAGAGAGATCATCTTGAGCTTTTGAAAGTTAGGGTTTTGCTTTGAGAGAGAGAGAATGAGAGATAATCTTTTGAACTTGAGGATATCAAAATCACTTGCCCAATTTGTACTTGTAGCTTCCCTCTCTTTTTGACTTAGTGGGACGGTGTTGCATTTTGCTTGGCTCACGATTTTGATTTGTTTAGGAATGTACCGATTTTCCCTTTGAGTCTTCGGTCTTTGAGATGTCCTCGGGATGACTACGATCATAGAGATAGTCTTCGATTGTTG